>OU612099.1:7530000-8780000 GCA_914767995.1 Thecocarcelia acutangulata | reverse complement strand
CACTGGGTGCTATATGGTCAACCTAGCAACAATTGATTCCGGCCTCTCTTGCATAGCAGAGTCAACATTTCTTTTGTTAATTTTCCGGCGTAATGACAGGCAACTTTAAACTTGACTTTTGTAATATACGTGGGCTGAGAACGAATTTTTTCTCTGTTTATGCTCACACTTGTCTCCATCGGCCGGATGTTTTCGCCCTGTGTGAGACCCAGGTATCTGAGAATGCTGATCCACAGGATTTTCATATACCTGGGTATCAACTCCTATCCCTATTTAATTTCCATCGGGGCCTTGTAATTTACGTTCGCAATGAAGTTGTGTTCCAATGCCAGCAACCATTAGGCATGCATGATGCCGAATTTACCTGTCTTTGGGTTAAATTCAAAATCAGGTCACACTTGTTGTATTTCGGGTTTCTATATAGAAGTCCAAACACGGGGCGGGATACTACCATTTCTGGTTTCGATACCCTCTCTGACTCCATATCGAAAATCCTAGAGGATTGTCCGAGCAGTGAAATCGTTGTTGCTGACGATTTCAATGTTCACAACTCATCTTGGCTTCGTCATTCGAGTCATACAACTCCAGAAGGCCAATATGTTGAGTTATTCGTTGCGCACAACCATCTAGCGCAATTAGTGAATGAGCCAACGCATATTCCATGTGTTGAAGGGCACCATTCAAACACACTTGACCTAAGTGCACCTCTCGCAAATTCGGATCATTGCACCATTTCTGCCTCCTTTTCGATCTCCGAACTTCGTAACGTTTCGAAATCAGCTACAAAACGTTCAATATTTATTTACGAAAAGGCGCGTTGAGCTGAGCTCAATCAATTTTATGAGTATTTTAATTGGAAACTTTGCTTTCTAGATAACGACATAAATGCTTCAGCAAAAATGGTCGAGAATATTATATTGCTAGGGATGAAATCATTCATCCCATCCAAGCAGATTTCGGTTAAACCAAGAGTGAAATCCTGGTTTAATCAGACGTGCAAAAACGCAGTCAGATCCAGAGAGGAAGCATTCAGTAATTGGCGTTTAAACAAAAACCCAGAGACTGATTTGCTACGCAAAAAGGCAAGATCTTCGTGTGCCAAGGTACTTAGGCGTGAAAAGTTTCTTCACGAACAGCGTCTTCGTGCCAAGGTCCTTACAGCTCCCCGGGGCAGTAAGACCTTTTGGTCATTCGTTAAGAGGGTAAAGAACAATACTAGTTCATCAATCCCAACTCAACAAGAATGACCAAGAAATTCACCGACCCGGTTGACAAAGCTAACCTGTTGGCTGAAATTTTTGCAAGCAACTCCTGCTTGCCGGAAAGCAGTCAACCACTTCCCGTGCTCGAAAGAGTATCTGTAACTATGCCAAAGATATTCTTCCGGGCACGAGCAGTTAAAAGGGTTTTGGCAGACCTCGACATAAACAAAACTCCTGGACCGAATGGCATTCCAGCACTGGTCTTGAAGCAGTGTTCTTCTACGCTTGCGCGTCCATTAGCACGCCTCTTCAGTTTACTTTACCATTTTGGTGAGTTTCCATCAAGCTGGAAGGTTGCTAATGTAACACCAATACCCAAAAAGGGTGAGGCAAATAACCCTGAAAATTACCGCCCAATTGCAATTTGCTCTACACTTTCCAAGGTAATGGAAAGCATGATCAACCATCACCTTATGAGGTATCTAGAGTCGCATAAACTACTTTGTGATCGTCAATATGGATTTCGTAAGGGTCGTTCTACTGGCGACCTTATGGCATATCTTTCAGAGAAATGGTGCCACTCAATCCATCATTTCGGTGAAAGTAGGGTGGTGGCTCTGGATATTTCAAAAGCGTTTGACAGAGTGTGGCATGGTGCACTACTGGCAAAACTTACTGCTTTTGGTGTCGGTGATGACTTCTCTCGGTTTATATCGAGTTTTCTCAGAGACCACACTATACGAGTTGTTATAGATGGGGTCTCATCAAACGAGTTCAAGATTAATTCAGGGGTTCCGCAAGGCTCTGATCTTTCTCCTACCCTATTCCTTATTTTTCTAAATGATCTTCTCTACCAAACTTCCAACCCTATCCACTCTTTCGCAGATGACAGCAGCATTTGCCACTCGTACTCTTTTAGCTATAGGCCCAGCCTATCAGAGATCACTGCCAAGAGGCTAAATATGAATGATTCACTGAATAGTGACCTTCTATTAATCTCCGAATGGGGTCGTAAAAACAGAGTCGCCTTCAACGCTCGTAAGACCCAATGTTGCTTATTAACACACAAGCAAACGACCGCAAATGCTACTTCATCTGTACTCATGGATGGTATAAATATTGAGGAATCGGATGCTCTTGATGTTCTTGGAATGAAGATACAGTGTGATGTTCGCTGGACAGAACACATTTTTCATGTCTCTAAAGAAGCATTCAAGTGCCTCGGTTTTTTGAAACGGGGTAAGATGTACTTCACTCCATCCGACCTCCTTACTATTTATAGCACCTATAGCCGACCGAAAATGGAATACAACTCTCATGTTTGGGCCGGTGCCTCAAAGTCTATTTTGGGGTTACTCGACCGTGTGCAGGAGAGGGCGGAGAAGCTTATCGGTGACAGTATTGACTCACTAGAGCATCGACGCAGTGTGGGGTGCGTTACTCTGTTCTATCGTTACTACAATGGATTTTGCTCTGACGAGATTAGGGATCTTGTTCCCGAAACTCGCACATTTTTACGTAGCACGCGCTCATCGTTTAGAGCTCATCCATTTGTGGTCGATTGCCCGGGGAATCGCACTACGCATTACAGAGAGAATTCGTTTTTTGGCGGTACGCTTCGTCTGTAGAATAAGTTGCCTGCAGACGTTGGAAAGTTCAAGTCAAATGTTCACAAACACTACTCCCTCTTTCCCCCTCCTCATAACCTATTTTCCTAGTTCTGGTACAATGCACTGCATATGTAGGGGTCATCCCCTGGGTACTGGTCCAAGCTAAAAAAAAAAAACTGTTTTACAAATCTTGTGTGCCATTTTATATCTTTTATCAAATATACTAGAATTCTGTAACCTTTCAGACATTCCAGGTACATACGCTAACGATTTATAAATTTTTGTTTCTATACTAACATCTGATCTATTTCTGCTATCATATTTTCTAATTAATTTGCAAACAAGGTCCTTAGGAAAACTATTTTCAATTAATATATTTTTAAGTACTTTTTTATTCTTCCTATGGAATCTAATATCACTAATATTAAATACTCTGTCTATAAGATTTTTTTCATGAAAACGTTTTTGGCGGGACACAAATTCTACAAGCAATCGATAGACACGTACAAATTATGCAGAGCAAGATACTTAATTTGGCATTGAAGCAAAAACATCATTTTTTGAAGGAGAGCCAACGAGAAATACAATGGGTTGAAAATAATTTAAGACTATTTTTAAGTAATGAGGATATGCGAAAGTTTTTATTATATGAGGACAATCTATCAAGAAAATTGATTATGAAGGAAAAACAGGTACACAAGAAGAAATTTGATTGTTTAATTGGTTTGTAAATAAGGAAATTAGGTATAAGATACAACAACAAATGGTTTGTTAATAAAACAGGGGTCTAATCACCGCATACGATATCGAATAAAATTTCGATACATCTAGATTATGGCAAACGAAGCATATCGGATCGTAATTTAAACAAAATATAATAGGTTGAAGACCATACGTTTCCTAAAAGTACGAATATAAAAAATAAATCCTTTAATTTTTTTATATTATTGCAATACAATTTATTCGATATCGCATGCCATGATACCAAAATGAAAAATTTCGATAATTTTGCTCGATACCGTATGCGGTGATTTGGCCCCAGATTTATACCATGTTCAGACGGTAATATGAAACACTTGGTTCGCTCTCTGAACCACTATTGCGAAACTAGGTGTTCAGACGGTTGTTTTTTGCATCACACTGATGTTTACATATTTTGTGCAAACGTTTCACTAATTCTTTTTTCAATTTTTATTTAAATCCTTATGTAAGTTTCAAATATTTATACTTTCAATGTGTTTATTTTGATTTTACACACATTATTATCTTATTTTTTTTTTTCTTTGTTTAGATTATTTTGCAGCTAGTTCAGATAAACTAGCGATAATTTATTATCAAATTTGGAGATGATAGTAGTTTTTGCTTGGTTCGCAACTAGACTCAAAATGAACCAAGTAGGTTCGCTCTCAAAATTTTGCATGGCGAACCATGTTGGTTCAATAAAGATTGGGCCGCGAACCACGAATGAGAGAGCGAACCTCGAAAATAAGCCTTCGTGTGAACATGCTATTAGATATTCCTGTTGATGTCCAGTGGATATTATCTTTAGGTCAAGAACATGCATTACCCATTAGTAAAAGCGATTTTCCAATTATGAGAGTTATTACGGATGGTGAAGATTTTGTTAAAACTTTAGAGAATATAGAAGAACAGGAAATAGCTAGCACTCATTTTATTACTGTTGTTGATAATCATATTAATAAAATAAAATTGGATAATAGGGATAAATTTATGCTTAATAAAGCTAAACGTTGCGAAAATTTTTTAAAACAAAAGAAAGATGTTCTAGTTTTAAAAGCTTATAAAGGTAATAAGACAGTGGTAATGAATAAGATAGATTATATTTCTAGAATAAATAACATTGTAAGCGATA
Organism: Thecocarcelia acutangulata; assembly: GCA_914767995.1. Classification (NCBI taxonomy): domain Eukaryota; kingdom Metazoa; phylum Arthropoda; class Insecta; order Diptera; family Tachinidae; genus Thecocarcelia; species Thecocarcelia acutangulata. The sequence continues at coordinate 8,775,315 of OU612099.1, read as the reverse complement.
CTACCACATATCAGATACTAAATAAAGATCCAACTTCTAGATTACAAGAGCTAAATAATAATTTAGTTGATGAGCTTTCTAAATGTGGGGTTGTTACACTGTTGGAGAAGAAAAGTTTGATAACAAACATAGCAATCGCTCCAAGATTATATGGGTTACCAAAAATCCATAAAGAATGTCTTCCTTTATTTCCTTTTCGATTAATTCACCATCGTATGAACTTTGCAAATATATAACTAACATTCTTCAAAACATAACAGTGAATTCTAAGTATAATGTCAAGAACTCTATTCAATTTAAAGATAAAATTAAAAACATTAGGGTTAAAAGTGATGAAAAATTAATATCAGAATTCACTAACATGAATAAAAAATTATTTTTACGGATTCTTAGATTTTATATAATTGATAGCAGGTATTTTCAGTCAGATAATAAAATTTTTCCACAAAATAAAGGACTACCTATGGGATCCCCAGCTTCTCCCGTTGTAGCGGATATTGTTATGGAGAAGTTATTAGATTCATGTTTAGACAAATTGAGAAATAAACCTAAAATCTTAACTAAGTATGTAGATGATTTGTTTTGTATCATAAAAGGAGATGAAGTTGATATGTTACTGTCAACTTTAAATTCGTTTGATCCCTGCATTCAATTTACAATGGAGACAGAATTAAACAACAGAATTTCATATTTAGATACATGAAGAGTAGTGTTTGGTCTCTCGTCGTGTGCACATGTCTTTTGTTACTGCTGTCCGTATTTTCTATATGTGTACTTTCATTAATTAAATTTATATAAAACCAAATTGCTCCGGAATAGGTAGCAAGCTATACGTGTTTTGTTTATTTTTCTTTCTCTCTTTTTTACCGTTGTCCGTATTTTCTGTATACCTACACATGTTCATTATTGATTTCGTATGTAATCAAAGTGCACCGGAATAGGTAGCAGTATGTGTACACGCGTTTCTTTTTGTTTCTTCTCTCGCCGTTGTCCGTGTTTTCTTTATATGCACAATATTAATTTTTTCTGAATGTACTTCATTACCTTGTGGTGTGGATGGTGTTGGACTAAATTTTGCTAATCTGAGCAGTGTCGAAGGTATATACACTGGGCACCGATCAGTTTTAAATAATTTAATTACAACATTTTAAATGCTGCAATAGTTTGTTTTAGTCTTTCGTGTTATTATTGTTAAATTTAAACTTCCACGAACACTACTCCCTCTTTCCTCTTCATCACAACTTATTTTCCTAGTTCCAGTACAATGCACTGCATGTGTAAGGGCTATCCCCTGAGTACTGGTCCAAGATAAAAAAAAAAAAGAATTTGTGTACTAAAAGTCAAAGAGTTGTAATGCGATCAATCACAATAGGTAATATTCGCAGATTATGTAAACCCGCTCAATTACGTATGTATGTATGATTGTATATGTAAATGATTTTCTTTTCTTTAACACTTCTTCAAAATGCAAATTTCAACCACCAAAAAAAAACAATGATTTACGTGCCTTTAATTCTTTATAAAAAATAAAAAAGGTATAAGATAAATCCAAGTGGCGGTGATGATTCTATTCAAAAACTAAGAAAAGAATGCAATTAGATTTTTGCACAATATGACTTACAACGAATCCGGTTCGAAGGACCAAAATGTTTGCGTGCCAAGTAAGAAAAGTCCAATCACATAAAATAAAACAAAGGGGTTTAATAATCATACACGAAGAATATGTCTTCTTTTTATTCAAGCTGAATATTACCTTACAAAAATATTTGGTGAACAAGAAATGTATGCGTCGTGTACAAAATTCTCCAAAACAAGTAAGTAATTTATATATACATAAAATATGGCGAATGCAACGTTTAATCAACCCGTTAACGGTTTCACTTGTCAGAATCTTAACGAAAAAGCTCCGAAAAGACAAAGTTGTCCCCAAACGGAGTACAATCAAGAAACTGACGACGTAGTAAAGTAATTTCAAAATATGTACAGAAATTAAATATATTTCGGTTCTACCTTAAACAGTTACTAAAGTACAGAAAATAGAAAATTCAGATATCGGTTCATATATAATCGAGATATAGCTTAAACAAACTTTTCCATTAAAATGTTCATGAAAGATTTATTTTTTGGAATGGTGATTACAAGGCAAAAATATTCTTACCCCGATATTGGTCAATATATATCCGAGCATATTTAGTTCAAATTTGTAATATATACGTGACTATCGTGAGGGGTATTTAGATTCGGCCCAGCCGAATATACCACACTCTTACTTGTTGTAAGTTCACTTTATGAAGATTCAATAAATAAATGAATGGGGGAGAAAAGTATATGAACGCATGCTTTCATATTTTAACATCTCTTTAATGATTTCTGTGAAAGGAGGAGGAGGTAGAGAGTAGAGCACTTCCTCTGTCGGTGTCCAGCTCTTTTGTATCTAGGCTGACGGATGCTTACGATTTAATAGAAAAACCGGAATGTATTGTTGGTGGATTCGACTCTATCATTTAATCCTCGAGTTGGTTCTGAACTAGAACAGTAATATGTAGATCTGCTGAGATGCATTGTTATAATATATCCCAGTATTCCTACAACACGTACCAATATAATCTAATAAACATACTTACATACATGCATAAATGCATATACATATATGTACATTCATATTTTAACTTGTAACAGTATATTTTTGCACATACGCTCTCATAACAGAAATTCAACATTGCAATTTTTTGCCAATTGCACTTGTTTCTGAAGAACACAAACAAGTTCAATAAACTATTATTTTATATTAAAGCTTTTAACTAAATTTAATTCTAGACATTTTTCCTAAGTATTGTTTACGAAATAATGTAAACTTCCGTTCCCATTGCATTTTTTGCCAATTGCACTCGTTTCTGAAGAACACAAACAAGTTCAATAAACTATTATTTTATATTAAAGCTTTTAACCAAATTTAATTCTAGACATTTTTCTTAAGAATTGTTTACGAAATAATGTGAACTTCCGTTCCCATTGTAAACTGATTCTTTTTTACAAATTATTAACTTTCCAAAGAATTAATACATAAGCTTGTTTTGTTCCCAAACCCAAAAGACGGAAACAAACCACGCTTATGATCGATAAGCAAAAATATACAAAGAAACATTTTTTATTAAATAAAAAACTTAATTGTAAAATAGCATTTAAGGAAAATATAATTCAATAAAGAAGTCAGTAGTTATACTCAAAACCAAAAAGTGAAAGTGTTTTTTTAGTGTCTAATTTTTAGATACTCTTTAGTATGCATCTCTCATTCATGCATTACAACCAGACCAAATTTGACCCAAGTGGGCTGGCTTTACAATGACTGGCGGCCTGTTAAACCTAACCTATATATTAAACCCAAAAATTCTAAGATGTTTAATTGTAATTCAAGTTTATTTCAAGTATTTATTTGCTTGCAAAGCAGATTTTAGAAAGTTAAATTATAAATATTATTGTTTTTTAACATTAACAAAAATTGGAATAGATCCGTTTTAAAAATCATGTACTCCATAGGTTTAGCGATCAATTTCACCGAAAACAACATCAAGGGTACCAATAATAGCAACTATATCAGCCAGCATGTGCTGTCTTCCAACGTGGTTTAGCGCCGCTAAGTGGGCAAAACCAGGAGCCTTTATTTTGCAACGGTAAGGGCGGCTTGAGCCATCAGAAACAAGATAAACACCGAACTCGCCTTTGGGTGCTTCAATTGCTGTATATGTTGCCCCCGGAGGAACTTGATAGCCTTGAGTAAAGAGTTTAAAGTGATGAATGAGAGCTTCCATTGAAGTCTTCATTTCAGCACGAGATGGTGGTGTAATCTTGGCATCATCTGTTTTGATTTCTCCGGCAGGCATTTGATTTAGACATTGATCAATAATGCGTAACGATTGACGCATTTCTTCTATTCTACATAAATATCTATCGTAGCAGTCACCTTTAGTGCCAATAGGGACATCAAATTCTACTAAATTGTATGCATCATATGGCTGCTGTTTACGTAAGTCCCATTTTATGCCCGACCCTCTTAGCATAACACCACTAAAACCATAATTTAAAGCTTCTTCCGCAGTAACTGTTCCTATGTCCACAGTACGTTGTACCCAAATACGATTCGTGGTTAACACGTCTTCAACTTCATCCAACCTCTCGGAAAATTTTGAAGCGAATTCATAAATATCATCCATTAATCCAATCGGCATATCCTTAGAAACGGAACAATTTAAAACTAAATCAAAATTAAATACTAAATATTTACCAATGATACCCCACCAGGACGAATATAAGCAGCATGCATGCGTGCACCTGAAACTCTTTCGTAGAACTCCATCATTTTTTCGCGCTCTTCGAATAGCCAGAAAAATGGCGTCAAAGCGCCAACATCAAGAGCATGTGTACCAACAGCCATAATATGATTAAGGATGCGAGTGATTTCAGCAAACAGCGCTAGTTAAAAACGAAAAAACAAACAACAGCATTAAAGTTGTGGATATGCAAGTGAAAATAACGTGCTATTTGGTGGATAGCTAATGGCTTTTAAAAAGCTTGCGGTGTTCCAGTAACTTTCCCGTAATAAATCAAAACTAAAACCAACCCTTTGAATACCGTCAATCAAATCGTACCAAAATTAATCCTTTTGTGTCAGAAAATTCACAGGGCAAATACCCGTAAAATTTATTTTATTTATTTATTTCATTTAAAGGGCCATAATTTAGGCGATAAACAAAGTACAATTTTATATCTTGTTTTTATACAATTGTCTTATTACTAATAGTAAATAATATTTCAATAAAATTGCATGTGTAATTATTAAATAAGTAAATCCTTTGAAGATGGAAGCTAATACATTTATTTTTTGTTGAATTTCTTAATTTTTGAGGGCAACGAGAAAAGCTTATAAAAATATGTTATTTAATGTATTTGAATGCATCTAATTAATAATCATTCTTTTGAAACACATCAAATAATATACTCAAGACTTCTAGGGTTAGGGGGAAGTCGATTGCAAAGCTTGCACACTCTTATTAAAAACGGCCTTTCGAATACGGAATTATTTATTTTTGGGAAGATTAACTGAGGTTTTCGTGTAGATTTCGAAAAGTGAAAAACCTGCTTTAGGGGAAATGTTATATTACCTTTTATTGACTGAAAAAAGGCATTATATATTTTTATTCTACCCTAATCAAAAAAGCAGCAATTAAGGAAAAGTTTGTTATTTTTTGTTTGTCGCACGTTTTGTATCTTGTGTCACTGTCAAACATCTTCAGTTTGATCTATAATTTAATTATGATTCGTCTTACAAACGAACAACGCTTGCAAATTATTGAATTTTATTACCAAAAGGCGTGCTCTGTTAAGTTCATCGCGCGCTTCTTCCATTTTATGGTCAGTTTAATCGACCTATTGAGGCTTTTATTCGGGCTATTGTAAAAAAATTTCGCACCAAATTTACATTGTTGGACATTAAACCACCAACACGCTTACGTAGAGTGCGAACTGAAGAAAATATCGCAGCCGTATCGGCCAGTGTTGGTGATGACCGTGAATTATCGATTCGACGCCGTTCGCAGCAATTGGGCCTCTGTTACTCCACACGTGGAAAATTTTGCGGAAGGATTTGGGTGTGAAGCCTTATAAGATACAGCTGGTGCAAGAATTGAAGCCAAACGACCTACCACAACGCCAAATTTTTGAAAAGTTAGATGAAGATCCACTTTTTTATCGAAGAATTGTGTTCAGCGACGAGGCTTATTTCTGGTTGAATGGATACGTGAACAAGCAAAACTGCCGTATTTGGAATGAAGAGCAGCCAGAAGCATTGCAAGAGCTACCAATGCATCCACAAAAAAACAACCGTTTGGTGCGGATTATGGGCTGGCGGCATCATTGGGCCGTATTTCTTCAAAGATGATGCGAATCACAACGTTACTGTGAATGGTGAGCGTTACCGTGCGATGATAACAAACTTTTTTTTGTCCAAAATGGAAGAGCTTGACTTGCATGACATGTGGTTTCAACAAGACGGTGCCACATGCCACACAGCACGGGAAACAATGGACCAATTGAGAGGCGAGTTCGGTGAACAGTTTATTTCACGCTTGGGACCAGTCAATTGGCCGCCCAGATCGTGTGATTTAACGCCTCTAGACTATTTTTTGTGGGGTTATGTTAAGGCTAATGTCTATAGCGACAAGCCCGCTTCGATTGACGCACTGGAAGCCAACATTGCCAACATTATTCGTGAAATACCGGCCGAAATGTTGGAAAGAGTATGCCAAAATTGGACTAAGCGGATGGACCATTTGAGGCGCAGCCGCGGCCAACATTTGCATGAAATAATCTTCAAACATTAAATTATATCGACCCAACTATCGACCCAAATAAATATTTCATGCATTTTTCTGAATTTTATGTGTTTTTTTTTTTTTAAATTTCCGATAGTTCTTATAAAATCACCCATTATACATTTTTTTAAATTTATTTTTTTTATTTATTTTTCAATAATTAATCGAGCCCCTAAAGGCCATATATGATTAATACAGATGTTATCATTTCCGTAATGAGGTACATTTATTATTTGAAAAAAAAAAATACAATTTAATACTAAAGAAGAAAATAAGTATATATAAACAATAAGTACAAACGATAGTTGTGCATTATAATTGCGAAAATATAATTGAACAATTTAAGGCTAAAATGCAGAATTAATTTAAAGATGCTTAAAAGTTGCTCTGGAAAAATTAAATTTCTTTAAATTTATAGGCAAATTATTCTAATGTCTAAAAGATCTTACCAAAACAGATCATTCAAACGTGGAATTTGATATTCTAGGTATCACCAAAACAGGATTTCTAGTAAATCTAGAAAATTTAATTTGTTTGAATAAGCTAAATGAGAATTTTGATGTTACGACTTGTAAAACCAGCAAAATTTCAATCCTTAAAAAGTCTTTAAATGAACAATTTAAACAATCTTTAATACAGTGCGGTGTATACATAGAAATATTAAGCGCAAAAGTGAACCTAACAATACGATTAACTGTAAGATTCGCACGCTTAAGATTTTTTGCTGTGACACCACTGTAAACCACCAGACAATATCGAATATTTTTGTCAACTAAACTTTCACAAAGTTGAAAACGGCAAAACAACGAAAAATCAGATGCAGAACTGAAATGCCAACTGTCAGTTAAATTAAGAATGGCAATGTGTAATTATCAAAGATAACCGAACTTTTACAAAAGTGGTGAACCGCTATAGAGGCATAAGTTTTTCAGTTTCTTAAAAACTAGTACAGGTAGAAATGTGAAATTTGGTCCACTCATCTGTCTGCTGATATGTAAAGTATAAAAATTCAGAGTTGGAAGCGGATATAGCTTCCTTAAGTTGTATTATTACAAAAGAACAGTTTTGTCTGATAGTAGGGTGCAAAATTGAGTACATGTATGTATATTGTTCACCTTTTATTTCATAAAAATTTAGTTACTTAAATAAATTTGTTTTTCATAATTTATTTCATGTTTTAGTACTTAACAAAATAGTTTAACAATTAAAATTAAAAGTATTAAATTCTTAGAGAAAAATAAACTTAAACGAAAAAACTCGCATCTACTCAATTTAGCTCCACTTGGAAATTTTCTGTTGTTGCGTAAAATATTTTCTGTATGTTTTGGGATACTTTCTATCAACATACGAATAACTTCCTTTGGAATGTCTACACAAACATCCTCTAAAGTAGTTTGTAGTGATTGGTAAAATACCAACCTTCTTTTCACGGTTGACCACAAACTCTCAATCGGAATTAGGTCGACACTTTGCGCTGGCCTCTCTATCAACCGGACATTTTTAACGTTGAGCCTTTCTTTCACGATATTGGATGTATGCTTTGAGTCACTAGCGAACAAACTCATTTATATATATATACTCGTATATTGCTCTGAAAGAAAAACCTGCAGGTTCTCCATTAAATTGTGCAAAGTCAAAAACGGTGGCATCACCATCTAAACCATTAAAGACAAAAGCTATTTTCCTAAACATTAAAGCATGAAATAAATTAAGAAACAAAAATTTGATTTAATGCACTAATTAAATTTTTATGAAAGTGCACAATGTACAAACATGTACTCGTTTTTGCACCCTACTGTATATTACATTATTTGCTTTGTATTTCAACAATATGTAATAAAAAATAATTATATAATACTGAACAAATAGAAAAATATGCATTAAACTGGATACTTACTACGAATATATTTTGCACGCAGTGGTACTTCAATATTAAGAAGCTTTTCTACGGCCATGGAATAACACTGTTCATTACACATCATTGATACGTAATCCAAACGATCAAAATAAGGCAAAGCTTGAGTATACGTTTTATATTCAATTAGCTTTTCCGTTCCGCGATGTAACAAACCTATATGGGGATCACAGCGCATAACGGTCTTTAAATATAAAAAGAAAAAACTTTGGTTTAAAAGGCGTGTAAGTTTTGATTTCTATTCTAAGGTTAAGGTTAAATTTACTGAGTTGTATTCTTTCACAATAATTAAGAAAAATAATTAATTCTAATGTAATAATGTCTTAAAAAAGTTTAAAGGCTTAAAACTAATATACTAAAAAAAAAAAAAAAATAACAAGAAAAACCGTTAAACTTTGTGATAAAGAGAAATATTGAAAACAATATTCTCATTATGCAGCCCAAAATGCGACAAAAGTGTTAACCTAATTGTACCCACTTTGAAAATAGCTCTTTAAGATTCGCATTATTATATGAATTCGATCAATTGATATACTTTATAATTGAATTTAAAACATAGTAACCTAAAAACGTAATCTTACATAACATATCTCAGCAACGTGTTCCCCAACATCACAATTTTTCTCCAGAAAATTCCTAATTCAGTCATGACGGTAAATGAAATCAAAAACAAAATTGGAAATGCATGTAAGAAATGCATGTAATTTTCACTACTAATGATCCAGGAAATAATACTCCGCTGAAGCATCCCTTTGTTATAGTATTTCCTGGAGGGTCCCGTAAGAATCGCTGTAAATACTTGTTATATTAAATAACAAGTAAGAGTGTGGTATATTAGGCTGGGCCGAATCTGAAATAATCTTCACGATAGTCACGTATTTGTGTAGTATATATTACAAATTTGAACTTAATATGCTCGGAGAACAAATATTTTTGCCTATTAATCACCATTCCAAAAAAGAAATCTCCCATGAACATTGAAAATGGAAAAGTTAGTTTAAGCTATATCTCGGTTATATATAAACCGATATCGGAATTTTCTATTTTCTGTATTTTAGTAACCTTCTGTTATAACGAGAATTGCTTTTCAGTAAAAACAAGTTAATGCAAATATCGGTTCAGGCTATATCTCGGGTATATATGGACCGATGTCGGAAATTTTCATTTTCCATATTTAAATAACCTTCATTTATTACCAGAACTGCTTTTAATAAAAAAAAAGTTGTTTAATGAAAACCCCGGTTTAGGCTATATCTCGGGTATATATGGACCGATATCAGAAATTTTCATTTTCATTGTTTTAGTAACCTTCTTATATTACCAGAACTACTTTCAAGCAAAAAAAGTTGTTTAAGTTCGCTTACGCGACATTTTCATGGAAACTCCGGTTTAGGCTATATCTAGGATATATATGGACCGATATCGGAAATTTTCATTTCTAATGTTTTAGTAACCTACTTATATTACCAGAACCGCTTTTAAGGAAAAAAAGTTGTTTAACTTCGCTTATGCGACATTTTCATGAAAAAACCCGGTCAGGCTATATTTCGGGTTTATATGGACCGATATCGAGTATTTTCATTTTCCATGTTTTAGTAACCTTCTAATATTACTAGAACTGCTTTTAAGGTAAAAACGTTGTTTAAGTTAGCTTACGCCACATTTTCATGAAAACCCCGGTTTAGGCTATATCTCGGGTATATATGGACCGATAACGGAAATTTGTATTTTTCATATTTTTATTACTTTATTTTATTACCAAAAATGCTTTTGAGCAAATAAATGTGTTTAAATTCGCTTACGCGGCAATTTCATTAAAAACCCGGTTTAGACTATATCTCTTGTATATATAGACCGATACCTGTAAAAAATTTTTTTTGCCTTTTCGTCACCATGCTTAATAATTGTGTTTGAAGCAAAAGAAACAACTATTTTTTCAAAAATTTTCACACAGAATTGCAAAAAAATGTTTTTTTTTTCGGAATTTTGCATATTTTTTCAGATATCGGTCTATATATACAAGAGATATGTCCTAAACCGGGTTTATAATGAAAATGTCGCGTAAGCGAACTAAAGCAACTTTTTTTTTTTGCTCAAAAGCAGTTTTGGTAATGAAATAAGGTTATATAAACATGGAAAATGAAAATTTCCAATATCGGTCTATATATACCTGAGATATAGACTAAACCGGGTTTTCCTTAAAAGTGTCGCGTAAGCGAACTGAAACAATTTTTTTTGCTTAAAATCAGTTCTGGTAATAAAATCAGGTAATATAAATATGGAAAATGAAAATTTCTGATATCGGTCCATATATATCCGAGATATAGCCTAGACCGGGTTTTCTATCTTCTCCCTTATTAGGAATTGTAAAATAATTGCACTCGGTTTTCAGTCTTAGTTCATTATTTATTCACAAGTATTCTTAATAACTAAAAAAGGAAGCAAAAGAAAATATAATTAGAAAATGGCATTTACATATTTACAGTATTACCATACAATCGTAATTAAAGGTCGTAACAATCTCCCACGCTTAATGTAGATCTTAATACTTTTGACTGCAAGCAGATAAATCATTAAAATGCAATTTTGAAAATATATTTAAATAATATGTTTCTAATTTATTCAGGAACATAATCCCGAAGAAATGCTGGCGTGTTGCGTGGTCTTGAAGACTTACGAATCGTTCTATCCTGTCTGGCTTCCGATGCACTTCGACTAGGTTGTTCCATTTCATAGGACTCTGAATGTTGCTGAACTGCAGGTTTTAGATATTCCAGTACATTCTCTTGAGGATGTTGTCTCATAAAGTTGATCGAGTTGTTTGCGCTAATATGGTTATCAATATCGTCTTTGATTTGATTGACCATTTATTTAGCATTTATATTGCTATTTTAAATATTTTACATTTTTGTGAATAGAGAGAAAAAATTTTTTTTTTTAATTTTTTACATTAAGATAAGAATTTTAACAAAAGTGAAAATTTTAAGACCATATTCATAAAAAGTATGGCTCTTATCGTTTTAAATGAAATAAAATTATCAATTGTTTTACATATGCAATAACTTTACGTTTAAAAATATAAATGTTTGATTCATTTTTTAATTCTTGTGGCATTTCGTTGCATTTTTTGAGTCCCTTATAAAATAATATGTTTTGACCAAAATTTGAGGAGACAAAGTTAAATCTGAAGTCATTTGCATTCCTGAGGTTATATGGCTGTGAATCTGCTACATTAATTAAATATTGTTGCATATACCTAGGTAGCATACCATTTTTATACCCTTCACAAAAATGTAAAGGGTATTTATAAGTTTGTGATTCCGTTTGTAATTTCTAGTTTTTTTTTTGCCAACCTATAAAGTATATATATTCTGAATCAGAATTAATGGAAAAGTCGATTAAGCGATGTCCGTCTGTCCGTCTCTGCGCTGTTGAAATACCATTTCTGAGAAAACCATTACTTAGAAACTTTTTTCTTTCACCATTCTTTTACCCCGTCGATTCATGGGTTTGCTATTGAAATTCAGTAATATCGGTCCACGTATAGCTGAGATATATTCAAAATTCCGAAAAAAAAAAAAATTTTTTTTGCAGTTTTGTATGAAAATTTTTGAAACCAAAAGTTGCTCGTTTTGCTTCAAACTTCACACACTTATTAAGCATGGTGACTAAAAGACAAAAAATTTTTTTTCAGATATCGGTCCATATATACCCGAGATATAGCCCAAATCGGATTTTTAATGAAAATGTCGCATAGGCGAAGCTAAATAACTTTTTTTTGCCCAAAAGCAGTTCTGGTGATAAAATTAGGTTACATAAATATGGAAAATGAAAATTTCCGATATCGGTCCATATATACCCGAGATATAGCCCAAATCGAATTTTTAATGAAAATGTCGCATAGGCGAAGCTAAATAACTTTTTTTTGCCCAAAAGCAGTTCTGGTGATAAAATTAGGTTACATAAATATGGAAAATGAAAATTTCCGATATCGGTCCATATATACCCGAGATATAGCCCAAACCGGGTTTTTCATGAAAATGTCGCGTAAGCGAACTTAAACAACTTTTTTGTGCTCAAAGGCAGTTCTGATAATGAAATTAGGTTACATAAATATGGAAAATGAAAATTTCCGATATCGGTCCATATGTACCCGAGATATAGCCTAAACTGCGGTTTTAATGAAAATGTCGCGTAAGTGAACTTAAACATCTTTTTTTGCTTAAAAACAGTTCTGGTAATGAAATAGGGTCATATAAATATGAAAAATGAAAATTTTCGATGTCGGTCCATATATACCCGAGATATAGCCTAGACCGGGTTTTACATAAAAGTGTCGCGTAAGCAAACTAAAACAACATTTTTGTGCTCAAAAGCAGTTCTAGTAATAAAATAAGGTGATATAAATATTGAAAATGAAAGTTTTCGATATCGGTCCATATATACCGCAGATATAGCCTGGAACGGGGTTTTCATGAAAATGCCGCGTAAGCGAACTTAAACAATTTTTTTTGTTGATTAAAAACAGTTCTGGTAATAAGATGAGTTTATATAAATATGGAAGATAAAAATTTCCGATATCGGTCCATATATACCCGAGACATAGCCTGGAACGGGGTTTTCATGAAAATGCCGCGTAAGCGAACTTAAACAACTTTTTTTGCTTAAAAGCAGTTCTGGTAATAAAATAAGGTTATATAAGTATGGAAAATGAAAATTTCCGATATCGGTCCATATATACCCGAGATATAGCCCAAACCGGGTTTTTCATGAAAATGTCGCGTAAGCGAACTTAAACAACTTTTTTCACCTTAAAGCAGTTCTGGTAATAAAATAAGGTTATATATATATGGAAAAAGAAAATAACCGACATCGGTCCATATATACTCGAGATATAGCCTGAACCGATTTTTCCAATAACATTTTTTTTTTGCTGAAAAGCAGTTCTTGTTATAAAAGAAGGTTACGAAAATTAAAATTTCTGATATCGGTCCATATATACCCGAGATATAGCCTAAATCGGGTTTTTCATGAAAATATCGCGTAAGCGAACTTAAACAATTTGTTGTGCTCAAAAGCAGTTCTGGTAATGATATGGAAAATTAAAATTTTCGATATCGGTCCATATATACCCGAGATATAGCCTGAACCGTTTTTTCCATTAAAAAAATTTTTTTTTTTTTTTGCTGAAAAGCAATTCTCGTTATAAAAGAAGGTTACTAAAATACAGAAAATAGAAAATTCCGATATCGGTTCATATATAACCGAGCATATTTAGGTCACATTTTTAATATACTATACATATTCGTGACTATCGTGAAGGGTATTTTAGATTTGGCCCAGCAGAATATACTACACTCTTACTTGTTTATTCTAAAAATTTAATAACAGTGCATTCATCATTAAGCGCTGATTTATTGAGAGCCATTGCAGTGTTGATAGCATGATGTGAACGTGTGTGAGTCTGTGGCATTGAAGAATACATCTCATTCCTTTATTTTGAAGCCAAATATAATATAGTTAAGCGGTATTCAAAGTGTGGCTTTATAATTGTGTTATAAATATTTACAGCTGTTATGTATGTTAACTTGTGCCTAATTCTTCTAAAAAAAACGCAATTTTGTTCGATATTTTTTTACATACGTACTCAAAATGTGGAATGAAGCTTAATTTATCATCCACATCCACTCCCAAATATTTAATTTCCTTCACCATTTCAATATTTTCGGATTTTATTCGACGAAATTCGTTTTATTATCATTGATTTGGTTTTGCTTGTGTTTACTTTGATTTTATTCATTTGAAAATACTTTTCAATTTCTTTTAAATCTTCATTTAAATACTGTATGCATTCATCAGGTTGTTCTCCGCAAATATAAATAAGTGTGTCATCCGCAAACATACATACTTTCGAATGTGTTATAGAACTTGGCAAATCATTTATATATATAAGAAATAAAAGAGTTCCTAGAACAGCTCCTTGATGTACTCCAATATTCACTTCTTTTGCAGACGAAAGAAATGTACCGCATTTTGTTTGTTGAGATCTATTGCTTAGATAACCTCTAAACCATGATAACTGATTGTTCTTTACACAATATTTTTCCAATTTTTCTAATAAGATGTCTCTGTCCAGCACTTCAAATGCTCTTTTTAAGTCTAAAAAAACAGCTACCACACACCTCTTCTTTTGAATTTCAGTCTTCCAATCTAATTATTGCGTTCCATGTGCTCAACTAATTGATTGTACACAACTTTTTCCAATATTTTGCTAATTGTCGAGAGTATATTCACAGGTCTTATTTTATTTATTTATTTGTTTAGTTAATCAGCAGAATGAATTCTGAGACTAAATGAAAAAAAGGAGCATTGGCAGCGTAGGCCATCAGCTCTATTTCAAAAATATTCATAAATATAGGGAAGGTATACTGTTGAATTTGTAAAAGGAAGTGTATATTCTTCCTATACAGCTCTATTAAATTTTAAGTTTTGTTGTTTTGATATATTCGCAGATTTTGTTGATGTTGGTGGCTGTTGGTTCTCTAAGAAAATCGGTGGGTGGTGTATTCGCGAATATTCTGTTTTTTGAAATCTGAAATACTGGGCAATCTGTTAGGACGTGCTTGACGGTAAATGTACATCCGCAATTGTTACGTTTTTGCTGGCTATGTTTACTAAGCAACCATTCATGCGAGAAAAAGGTGTGACCTAGCCGTAGTCTAGAGAATATTTTGAGTTTACTTTTCGATGTGTTAGTTGGGTAGATTGGTGGGTTGTGGGAGGGGGTTACTGTTGAATAGTGGTGATGGTTGATGTCGCTTTCAATTTTGTTTTGATGTAACTTTCGATGTGGCGGCGAATATTATTTTTTTCTATTGTTCCATCTATTGTAATTGGCGCGTAGGAGGCGTATTTTGCAGCGGTGTCGGCGGTTTCGTTGCCTACAATTCCAGTGTGGCTGGGTATCCAGTGCAATTTAATTTTGTGTTCACTGCCAATGAGCGCATTTCTGATTTGTGCGATTGTTTTTCATTTATTGTTGTGTGTGTTGCTGATCGACTTCAAAACTGAGAGACTATCTGTAAATATAACCATTTTATTTCCACTTTTCAGTGCAAAAAGTATCGCCTGTAAAATTGCGCAGGACTCGGCTGTGAATATAGAGCCGCGTGTTCGTGTAGTACTCCGGGAGACACACTTTTACCTGCTTCGTCCACTACTGCGTACGCTGGCCAGTGGCCAATTGATTGGGAGCCACCTGTAAATATGAAGTTCCAACCCTGCTTCTTCAGACGGCACATAAGTTCGGACATCAAAATACGGAAAGTGTTCTGCGGGGTGTCGTTTTTCGCAAAGGCTGTGAGAGATAGATCCAAACAGGGCGTGTTAAGTTTCCATGGAGCTTTGTTTGTGTGTTTTGTATTTTGAGTTTGCGGTATACTCAACTCGTCAGCCAGTGCAAGTGATTCAGACATTTCTGATGTAAATCGCTTTGAGCGTTTCGAATTAATTGCAGATTTAATGTCCTAGTCTATGATTGAGTGGGTGCTGTTAAGCAGTTTTGGTAGAATTCTGGCTTTAGAGTGAAATGTTCGGTTTTCTATGGATGGGAGGTTAGTCTCTTCAAGTATATTAATGATTGGTGTTTGTTACGCACAGGGCATGGCCACACGGTGTTTCACTGGCCTATCGCCGGCTAGCTTCTGGCGAGGATGGCGGATTCTAGACCCAGTAGTTACCATGCGTAAACAAAGAAAAAAAAAAAGTTTCAAATGCTCATGAATTGTTTAGACGGACAACAAACGTATTCACCTACTCACCCAGTGGGCCTTCCTTTTCCTCAAAAAAAAAACTTAGCTTTCATAGTGAGATGATTACAATTCAAATGTATGTAGTTCTTATTTATTAGATTTGATATTAGGTAATAAGTATTAAACAACAAAAGATAATAGCAATTCGTACAAAACTTGAGGATAATGTTTTATTATACTGGTTTTAATAGGTAGGCTTATATACCTATATGCATATACTTATACTTGATTTAATGTATATCTATATACATATGTAAGGCTGTGCATATGCATATGTATTGGCTTCAATATGTATATATGTAGATTGAGTTTCTATTTAATTAATTTAATATGTTTAATATATATATACGTATATAAACGCAAATTTTTGGTTATATCCGGTGTGTAGTAACATTTATTTTTCGATTTAATTTATGTATTGGGTTGATTTCATACCTATATGTACATTCATTTAGTATTTATGAAACAATATAGGTATGTAATCAATTCAATATATTCTTATGCGTACAGATATAATTGGTTTAATATATATGTAAATATATATTTTGTTTGTTTTTATACCCTTCACAAAAATGTAAAGGGTATATATAAGTTTGTGATTCCGTTTGTAATTTCTACAGTTTTTTTTTGCGACCCTATAAAGTATATATATTCTGAATCAGAATTAATGGAAAAGTCGATTAAGCGATGTCCGTCTGTCCGCTGTTGAAATACCGTTTCTGAGAAAACCATTAGACTTAGAAACTTTTTTCTTTCACCATTCTTTTACCCCATCGATTCATGGGTTTGCTATTGAAATTCAGTAATATCGGTCCACGTATAGCTGAGATATATTCAAAATTCCGAAAAAAGCCATTTTTTTTTGCAGTTTTGTATGAAAATTTTTGAAAACAAAAGTTGTTCGTTTTGCTTCAAACTTCACACACTTATTAAGCATGGTGACTAAAAGGCAAAAAAATTTTTTTTCAGATATCGGTCCATATATACCCGAGATATAGCCCAAATCGGATTTTTAATGAAAATGTCGCATAGGCGAAGCTAAATAACTTTTTTTTGCTCAAAAGCAGTTCTGGTAATAAAATTAGGTTACATAAATATGGAAAATGAAAATTTCCGATATCGGTCCATATATACCCGAGATATTGCCCAATCCGGGTTTTTCATGAAAATGTCGCGTAAGCGAACTTAAACAACTTTTTTGTGCTCAAAAGCAGTTCTGGTAATGAAATAGGGTCATATAAATATGAAAAATGAACATTTTCGATATCGGTCCATATATACTCGAGATATAGCCCAAATCGGGGTTTTCATGAAAATGTCGCGTAAGCGAACTTAAACAACTTTTTTGTGCTCAGAAGCAGTTCTGGTAATGAAATAGGGTCATATAAATATGAAAAATGAAAATTTTCGATATCGGTCCATATATACCCGAGATATAGCCCAAACCAGGTTTTTCATGAAAATGCCGCGAAAGCGAACTTAAACAACTTTTTTGTGCTCAAAAGTAGTTCTGGTAATGAAATTAGGTTACATATATATGAAAAATGAAAATTTCCGATATCGGTCCATATATACCCGAGATATAGCCTAGAACGGGTTTTTCATGAAAATGCCGCGTCAGCGAAATTAAACAACTTTTTTTGCTTAAAAGCGGTTCTGGTAACAAAATAAGGTTATATAAATATGAAAAATGAAAATTTCCGATATCGGTTCATATATACCGCAGATATAGCCTGGAACGGGGTTTTCATGAAATTGCCGCGTAAGCGAACTTAAACAACTTTTTTTGCTTAAAAGTAGTTTTGGTAATAAAATAGGGTTGTATAAGTATGGAAAATGAAAATTTTCGATATCGGTCTATATATACCCGAGATATAGCCCAAACCGGGTTTTTCATGAAAATGTCGCGTAAGCGAACTTTAACAACTTTTTTTTGATTAAAAACAGTTCTGGTAATAAGATCAGTTTATATAAATATGGAAGATAAAAATTTCCGATATCGGTCCATATATACCCGAGATATAGCTTAACAGGTTTTTTGATGAAAATGCCGAGTAAACAACTTTTTTGTGCTCAAAAGCAGTTCTGGTAATGAAATAAGGTTATATAAATATGGAAAAAGAAAAAATCCGATATCGGTCCATATATACTCGAGATATAGCCTGAACCGATTTTTCCAATAACATTTTTTTTTTACTGAAAAGCAGTTCTTGTTATAAAAGAAGGTTACGAAAATAGAGAAAATTAAAATTTCTGATATCGGTCCATATATACCCGAGATATAGCCTAAATCGGGTTTTCATGAAAATATCGCGTAAGCGAACTTAAACAATTTGTTGTGCTCAAAAGCAGTTCTGGTAATGATATAAGGTTATATAAATATGGAAAATTAAAATTTTCGATATCGGTCCATATATACCCGAGATATAGCCTGAACCGATTTTTCCATTTTTTTTTTTTTTTTTGCTGGAAATCAATTCTCGTTATAAAAGAAGGTTACTAAAATACAGAAAATAGAAAAATCCGATATCGGTTCATATATAACCGAGCATATTTAGGTCACATTTTTAATATACTATACATATTCGTGACTATCGTGAAGGGTATTTTAGATTCGGCCCAGCCGAATATACTACACTCTTACTTGTTTTTTTTTCTTTTAATATATAAACAATATCATTATTATGTATAATGTTTTACTTTGTATGTAGTTATATCCAGTTGAGGTGTTTATATATATAGTGTAATATTTATACATACATATATACTTGATTTAATACTTAGATTACATCTAATTACTTAAAAAGTGATTCCTTTAGATATGTATGTATATGTCCAGGAATAAAGAAAAATTATGTTTAGCTTTTGCTTAGGAACAAATTTTAGATCATGTTACGAAAGAAATTGTATTAAAAGGAATTTCCGAAAATTGTTAAATTGAAACTTGGACGTAAAACAAAAGTTAAATGAAAAAAATACTGCTTCAGAGTTTATGAGTATACTTGCGTATGACTGCAGAAGGCAATATGAGGAGAGCACATAGACCGGGCACTCCTAGCAATCTTCCAAAGCCGTTCCCTTATGGCTTCAATTTCGTCACCACCAACAGCATTAAGGCAACTCAGAAGTACAAGTAAATTTTCGCCCAACTCTTCCAGAGCAGTTGGTTGCGACACAGCCTTCGACCGAGGTCTCCTTACAATGCTCTCAAGCGTTCTCTGCTATATCGGTCGTTGTAGGTTTTTTTATGTTCTTTTCTTCTCAGTAATAAATTTAGTTTCTGTGTTTTCTTTTATCAGCTATTATTTAAAAAGGATTTTATTTCATCAAGAATTGTATGAATCTTGAACTCGTTAAAACACAACCGGTGACACTTGTTTAGCGGAGAAACGTGGTTTTTTTTCTTTTGATGGTGAAAGCGAGTTTTTTGTAAATTTTCTTCTTTTTACTTCGCTTTTGCGACCACTCTAATTGAAAGCTTTTAGCCAACTGTCATCGTCTCTTCTTTTTTATACCCTTCACAAAAATGTAAAGGGTATATATAAGTTTGTGATTCCGTTTGTAATTTCTACAGTTTTTTTTTTGCGACCCTATAAAGTATATATATTCTGAATCAGAATTAATGGAAAAGTCGATTAAGCGATGTCCGTCTGTCCGCTGTTGAAATACCGTTTCTGAGAAAACCATTAGACTTAGAAACTTTTTTCTTTCACCATTCTTTTACCCCATCGATTCATGGGTTTGCTATTGAAATTCAGTAATATCGGTCCACGTATAGCTGAGATATATTCAAAATTCCGAAAAAATCCATTTTTTTTTTTGCAGTTTTGTATGAAAATTTTTGAAAACAAAAGTTGTTCGTTTTGCTTCAAACTTCACACACTTATTAAGCATGGTGACTAAAAGGCAAAAAATTTTTTTTTCAGATATCGGTCCATATATACCCGAGATATAGCCCAAATCGAATTTTTAATGAAAATGTCGCATAGGCGAAGCTAAATAACTTTTTTTTGCTCAAAAGCAGTTCTGGTAATAAAATTAGGTTACATAAATATGGAAAATGAAAATTTCCGATATCGGTCCATATATACCCGAGATATAGCCTAGACCGGGGTTTTCATGAAAATGCCGCGTAAGAGAACTTAAACAATTTTTTTGTGCTCAAAAGCAGTTCTGGTAATGAAATTAGGTTACATAAATATGGAAAATGAAAATTTCCGATATCGGTCCATATGTACCCGAGATATAGCCTAAACTGCGGTTTTAATGAAAATGTCGCGTAAGTGAACTTAAACATCTTTTTTTGCTTAAAAACAGTTCTGGTAATGAAATAGGGTCATATAAATATGAAAAATGAAAATTTTCGATGTCGGTCCATATATACCCGAGATATAGCCTAGACCGGGTTTTACATAAAAGTGTCGCGTAAGCAAACTAAAACAACATTTTTGTGCTCAAAAGCAGTTCTAGTAATAAAATAAGGTGATATAAATATTGAAAATGAAAGTTTTCGATATCGGTCCATATATACCGCAGATATAGCCTGGAACGGGGTTTTCATGAAAATGCCGCGTAAGCGAACTTAAACAATTTTTTTTGTTGATTAAAAACAGTTCTGGTAATATAATGAGTTTATATAAATATGGAAGATAAAAATTTCCGATATCGGTCCATATATACCCGAGACATAGCCTGGAACGGGGTTTTCATGAAAATGCCGCGTAAGCGAACTTAAACAACTTTTTTTGCTTAAAAGCAGTTCTGGTAATAAAATAAGGTTATATAAGTATGGAAAATGAAAATTTCCGATATCGGTCCATATATACCCGAGATATAGCCCAAACCGGGTTTTTCATGAAAATGTCGCGTAAGCGAACTTAAACAACTTTTTTCACCTTAAAGCAGTTCTGGTAATAAAATAAGGTTATATATATATGGAAAAAGAAAATATCCGACATCGGTCCATATATACTCGAGATATAGCCTGAACCGATTTTTCCAATAACATTTTTTTTTTGCTGAAAAGCAGTTCTTGTTATAAAAGAAGGTTACGAAAATTAAAATTTCTGATATCGGTCCATATATACCCGAGATATAGCCTAAATCGGGGTTTTCATGAAAATATCGCGTAAGCGAACTTAAACAATTTGTTGTGCTCAAAAGCAGTTCTGGTAATTATATAAGGTTATGTGGAAAATTAAAATTTTCGATATCGGTCCATATATACCCAAGATATAGCCTGAACCGATTTTTCCATTAAAAAAAAATTTTTTTTTTGCTGAAAAGCAATTCTCGTTATAAAAGAAGGTTACTAAAATACAGAAAATAGAAAATTCCGATATCGGTTCATATATAACCGAGCATATTTAGGTCACATTTTTAAATATACTATACATATGCGTGACTATCGTGAAGGGTATTTTAGATTCGGCCCAGCCGAATATACTACACTCTTACTTGTTTTTTTTTTTTTTTTGTTTTCTTGTCACCTATAACTTTACATACCATGATAATGAAGCATTAAGAAAATATTCAGAAAGCAATTTAACGGGATCACTAACTGTGAGTTGAAGAAGTATGAAAATGGGGGAAACAAATTGAAACAGCAGGGCACCGTGGGCTTTGATAACTATAAATCCCTAACATGTTGTTCTGAATGCATAAGCCGATGCTCTGACAGCTTGGTGGTAAATGGGTTTAATAATATTGATGTTTGTCTTACAACTGTTGCCATAAATAAATAGTGCATAATCTATTTTGCTTAGTACCAATGTTTTAGTGAAATAAGGGAGCATATTAATATGAACGAGACTTTTATTTGCTAAATACTTGATTATGTTGACTCTGGGTATTAGCGAATTTTTCAGGTTCAATAAATGATCTTTCCATGTGTAGTTGGACGAGAAAGTTAATCCTAAAATTCTTAACTTTTTAACGTTTTCTATCCGATGGTTGTTGAGTAAGATATTATGCGACTCAAAGTCACACTGTTTGTAGTTTTTTTGTTTTTTGGATCGAAATTTTGGCGTCTGATTCATTATACCATTGGTCGATGTCTTGTAGTACTTTTTCCAGGATTCCTGCTGTCTCTGTATTGCTGTTTCTTTTACAGAGTAGATACAGATCATCTGCATAGAGGCAGTGATCGACGTTGGGGGATTTATTAATGATTTTGCTTATTTCATCAAATGCGACTTGGAACAGAACCACGGAGAGTGGGGAACCTTGGGGAATACCATTTTCGAGGGTGAATGAGTCTGAGGTTTGTTCGTTTATATTCACTTTGAATTGCCTGTTTGATAGGAAAGATTTTATGTACTCATAGATTTTAGGACCAACGTTTAAATGCTTTCTCGAAGTCAATTGACAAAACAGTCACATGATTCCTTGCAGATAATGCTTTGGTTATATAGTAGTCCATGTGCATTAGCGCATCGTCGCAGCTTTTATTTGCCTTAAAGGCTACTTGCTCAGTTGCTGTCAGTCTTTTTTTTTCTAAAAACCAGGACAGTCGTGTGGCTATGATGCGTTCTATAATTTTAGACAAGCATGATAGGAGCGATATTGGTCGGTAGTCGAGCTCTGTGGTTGCATTTTTGTTTTTGGGAAGGGGAACTATAATGGCGAGTTTCCACAATGGGGTATAATGCCGCTGGTAAAGATTGTATTATAAACGTTTAGTATTTTAGTTTTGCATACATGCGAGAGTTTTTTTATCATATGGTATGTGACGCGATCAAATCCAGCAGATGTACCTTTGACTTTCCGTAAACAGTTGGATAACTCCAGCATAGTTATTGGCTCCTCCGTGATTATGGCATATTTGTCTGTGTTGCAAGGTGCGGAAGCGGTTGGCGAAGTCAATTGACAAAACAGTCACATGATTCCTTGCAGATAATGCTTTGGTTATATAGTAGTCCATGTGCATTAGCGCATCGTCGCAGCTTTTATTTGCCTTAAAGGCTATTTGCTCAGTTGCTATCAGTCTTTTTTTTTTAAAAACCAGGACAGTCGTGTGGCTATGATGCGTTCTATAATTTAAGACAAGCATGATAGGAGCGATATTGGTCGGTAGTCGAGCTCTGTGGTTGCATTTTTGTTTTTGAGAAGGGGAACTATAATGGCGAGTTTCCACAATGGGGTATAATGCCGCTGGTAAAGATTGTATTATAAACGTTTAGTATTTTAGTTTTGCATACATGCGAGAGTTTTTTTATCATATGGTATGTGATGCGATCAAATCCAGGAGATGTACCTTTGACTTTCCATAAACAGTTGGATAACTCCAGCATGGTTATTGGCTCCTCCGTGATTATGGCATATTTGTCTGTGTTGCAAGGTGCGGAAGCGGTTGGCGAGTATTTTGCTGTTTTGAACGGGGTTGAAAAGTTTTCATCGGAAGAGTATTTGGACCATTCACAGCCGAAGTGGTTGGCGATTTGAACTGGATCTGTTAGGGTGTTGTTGTGTGTGCAGATTGCTTTTATCATGGTGGAGTTATACCTTCCTGAGATTCTGTTTATCTTGTTTCAGATGTTTGTGGTAGTAGTGTCACGGTTGATCGTTTGGGTGAACTTTTCGAAGCAGAAGCGTTTCGCTCTTTTTGTTTCGTATCTGAACTTTGCGTTTTGTTTTTTATAAGCCAAGAGGTTGTCTTGAGTTGGGTTCAGTTTGAACTTTCTCCATTTTTGCATTTTTAGATTACGTAGGCTTTGCAGAGCAAGGTTCCACCAAGGGACGGGAGTTATATCTATCTTTAGACAGCCCTTTGTTTGAGGTATGAAATGATTTGCTGCTGCTCGTATGACCTTGGTTATAGTAGCAGCGTTTTTGTTGCTATGAGATGTCAGATTTCTGCTAACCAATTCTGTTTCTGCTTTGCGGGAGTAGTTATGCCAGTCAGCGCGTTCAACTAAAATCTGTTTTCTTCTTAGTGCAGAGGTGTGTTTGTCCGAGAAATTTATAGTAATTTTGATAGGGTAGTGATCGCTTCGGTGCAGATCGGTAAGAGTATTCCAGGTGGTTAGGGGCAGTAGATTTACTGAGCAAAATGAAATATCTATATGTGAGAAAGTATTATGAGTTGAAAAATGGGTAGGGCTCCCATCATTCAGCAAGCATAACCCAGTACCGGCTATTACACTTTCTACCTGAACTCCTCTATTATTGTTAGTTGTAGAACCCCAAATCGTGTTCCAGCCGTTGAAGTCACCAACGACTAGAAGAGGGTTTCTGAAGGAGGATATTACATTAGATGAGTCACGAACAGAAATATTCTGAGTTGGAGGATGTATATGGAGAGAACAGTGAGCTTAATATTGAGATTAATCTCGATGGCAACGATTTGATATTCGGAGTTTACGTGAATCTGTTGGTGGGGAATATTGGATTTTATAAGTATTCCCGTGCCTTGCTTTGAAGTAGATTTGTGATGAATTTGTGAAATAAGCGCTGTATTTTTTTTGGAGGGGATGATGTGAAGTTGTATGCACAATGTGTTTCTTGTAGACATACGACAGAGGGGTCAAGATCTCTTAATAGTAACTGAAGCTCAGAGTAATTGTTTGAAAATCCGAGAATGTTCAACTGCAATAGTATGAAGTTCATAATAATGAGTAAGTTCTGAGCCGTGGGCGTCCCCAAAGTCCGCATCGGGGGAATAATAGCTCCGAACAAGCATGTACTGTACGTACTGCTCAGTGCGCTCCCCCGATCCGAACCCTAGGGCAGCCCACGGTTGTAGTAGTGAGATGGTGTTATATTATTGAGCCTTGTTACGTTGTATCTTGATCCATATTGGCATCGCTGAGGGAGTTATCGTCACTCAGCGATACATAGTAATCGTTTTCTTTCAATAGAGTTTGTGTTAAGTGAGAAATGGGAGAGAGTAAAAAGTCATGATCGAAGATTCTTTGTTTTTGTTGTTTGTTTTTGTTAGCATAGATTTTTGTGTTGCAAGGCAGCTCGTTGTGGGAGATTCATTACCACTTAGTGCTGCATTATTATCTTTTTTGTACGTTGAAAGTTCCGTTGGTTGGGGAGTCGGCAATGTTGAGATTTCGTTACTTGGTCTGGAGGGTGGTTTTGGCGTGTTTTTTCTGTTGAGAACTGTCGAATTTTGTAAAACAGGTTTTTCCTTCGATTCATTAGATGTTTGGTTTGTTTCGCTGTGTTTAGATGTGGGATTAGATGTAGGTTTTGTGTGAGTGATCTGATTTGCAGTAGCTTGGTTTGTTTTTGCTGTAGTTTGAAGATTGTTTTCAGTGGCACGTGTTGATGCCGCGGGTGCTGATATTTGCTTGTTTGCGGTTACCGCTGCATAAGAGTTTTGTTTAGGTGTTTGGGTTCGATTGCTTTCCCTGTATTTGCGACGGGCTTCGGCCATATTGCAGTAGTTTTTAGTCTTAATTTTCAAGATCTCCTTCATTTGTAAGAAGCTAATGCGAATTCATTATTAGGTGGATGCATCGGCGAATTCGTTTAATATGGCGGCACTTTCTCTGTCAAGTTTTGTTTACCTTTTCGGCGCCATTTAAATTTTTGTACATGTTCTTTATCAACTACTTTTGACAGCTTAAGTGTGAACTCGCCTTTTTGCACAAACAAAATACCTGTTGTTTTTTTATTGTTGTAGCGAAGCGGCTACCTTGTTTTTTGTATCATGGTAAGAAGCGTGGACATTTGTTGTCTGCTGAAGAGTGTTCACCGGAGCAATTGAAGCAAAAAGTCCGAGTGCATTTTTCTGGCGTGTATGGTGGTAGACTGCAGTCAGGGCAGGTTGTATTCCCTCTGCACCGATTTTTAGTATGCCCAAGCAGTTGCCAATTTTTACACCTCATCGGGTTAGGTATGTAATGGTCTACCTTGCATTTGTATCAGGCTATATCAACCGTTGTGGGTAGGCGGTAAAGATCGAAAGCCAGAATCATCTTGCCGGTTGGTATCCGTGACTTGCCGTCCTCGTTGGGTTTGGTGAATTTTTATACGTCTGTGATACTCTGATCTTTCATTTCCTGGATAATTTCATTTTCCGATACGTGTATAAGACAAGGTGCATAGACGACACCTTTGACGGAATTGAAAGTGTCATGAAGTTTACTTGTGATTTGGCATACATTTGATAGCGATTTTGTTTTAAGGAATTTTTCAGCCGCGCACGGGTTCCGGGACAGGACAAGCAGGCTTCCGTCCCGAAGCAGAGATATGGAGTTAAATTCAGTGGTAATGCTTTCAATTCCTTTCTTAATCGCGAAGGGGCTTAAAGAAGAAGAAATTCTTTTTTTCATCTATAGACGTGATCAGTACGAATTTTGGTGAGTTGTTGTTGATGGTTGGAGATGGTAATTCAGGAAAGTCACCGCCTTTTTTCCTCTTGGAGGGATTTTCCAAGAAGTCTCCGAAGATGTGGTATCTGTTATTGCTTAGTTTATGGTCCCCCGGATAAACTAAGCAATAGCAATAATGAATAATTTTTATAAATAATGTACATACATTTATTTTGTTCTGCACGTAATATGCCTTTCGCTTTCTTAATTCATTTCTGTATTGGTTTCTAATAATTTTATAGCTAAACCAGTGATAATCACTGTTGCTCCATATAGCTAAATTGTAAATTGTATTTTCCTTTGTTTCAGTTCGCGTCATTATTAAACCACAACCTCAAGTTGTTGGAGCTTTCCACATTCGTAGATACAACCATTGAATTAATTGCACTATATATTTCAGATGATAACACTTGAGTAAAATCATTTAAAGCTATACTTGGCGATAAGCTTATAAACCCTCAAGCCATTATTGTGTTCCTAAGAACTGAGTTTTTATAGCGTAGAAATTTCATATTTTTCCTTGATGTATATTCAATCCCTCTTCGCATCTTGTGAAAAATGTACTTTACGTTGCTGAACGTTTGTAGTTTTAAGTTGATCTATGTGGCGTTTAAGTATATAACCATCGTCTAGCTTAATTAAATAATAGAGCTCTCCATACTTCCGAAGTACTACTCCCATTTTTTTATTATTGCGCATATGTAGAACCTGGACTCTTTCTC
The DNA here is from genome assembly GCA_914767995.1 of Thecocarcelia acutangulata. Taxonomy (NCBI): domain Eukaryota; kingdom Metazoa; phylum Arthropoda; class Insecta; order Diptera; family Tachinidae; genus Thecocarcelia; species Thecocarcelia acutangulata. The sequence continues at coordinate 8,748,174 of OU612099.1, read as the reverse complement.
CCACGCTTATTTGACGGACTTCTGGTATCTTCTCTGTGGACTTGAAATTTCTTGTTGGTTTAAGGCATCTAATTTTATTCTTAAGCGTCTGTTTAGATAAAGTTCAGCTGGACTTTTTCCACAGTTGAGCTGTGTTGCTCTATACATTTGAAGAATTTCGTTGACTTTCTCTGTTAGAGAACCTGGTTCCGCTGACATGGCCTTTAATTTTCGTTTTAATGTTTTCGCTCTGCTAACCCGTTCGTACTTGGGTGTTCTGGAGCGATTAATTTTTGGAAAATATCATTTCGACTGCAATATGATTTGAATTGTTCACTGTGTTGTAGGCGAATCGCGTATGACTCTAAATTTTGACCATTTTGATTTTGCGTCGACGACAATTAAAAAGTAATGACTTTGGAATGGTCCTGCCAATGATGCAGCGGTTTTTTCGAAGGTTTGTTTTGAACTTCCGCACAGGACTCACAAGATCTCACCATCCTTTCGATTTCGCGGTCAATTCCCTTCCAATAGCAATACCTTCTGGAGAGTTGTTTCATTTTTGTTATCCCTGGATGTGTGTGATGTAGTTCTTGAAGTCTATAAGACTGGAGGAATTAGTACTCGCTGACCTTTAAAAATAACACCATTATCCAGTGTGTATTTTTCTTGATCCCCTTTACCTTCTAAAAGATTTGACAGCATTTTGGAGAGAACAGGATCTTTTGACGTTTCTGATGCTACAACTTCAGCATTTATGTGCTCACTGGAAACCTCAAAAATTGACTGAAAGCATAACTCATTCACTTCTTCATTGATAATTTTGTCTGTTGATTGTTTTTCTAAAAGTTGTGTTGCACGAGATAGACAATCGACATTTGAGTGTTCTGAACCTTTTTCGTAGACTACTTCATAGTCGAAACTTGATAGGAATTCTGCATATCGTAGTAATCTGGATGATGTAATTGATGGCATTTTACAGGTTTGATGAAGTATACGTGTTAGAGGACGGTTGTCGGTAACTAATTGGAATTTTCTCCTGTAGAGATACATGAAAAAATGATTTATTGCAAATATTATAGCCAATGCTTCACGGTCCAATTGGCTGTAATTGCGTTCAGCCACCGTCAATGATCTTGATGCATATGCAACTGACTTTATGTGAAAGTACCCCTGCTACACCCGTAGGGCTGGCATCGCACGCATCCAGAACTGGAAGGTCAGGGTCGAATGGCATAAGCAATTGGTCACTGGCGATTATATTTTTAAGCCTTATAAAAGCAGCTTCACAGTTTGAAGATCAATAAAACTTTTTCTCTTTCTGGAGCAGTTGACGTAACGGGTATGTTATTGTAGACATATCTGGTATAAACCGGGAATAATAAGTTACCATGCCTAAAAATCTGCGTACATCATCCATTGAAGTAGGGTGAGGCATGTTCGTAATTGCTTGAATTTTTGTAGCTGACTTCGAAATTTTGTTATATTGAACAACGTGTCCAAGGTATTGAATCTGTGTTTATAAAAATGAGCATTTGTGTTTATTTAAATGTTAATCATATTCTTTTAAGCGCTTGAGGCAATCAATTAAATTTTTCTTGCACTCAGCTTCTGTTGACCCGTGTATTATAATGTCATCGAAGTACGACATGGTTTTGTTTAAACCGGATAAATTTTGTACTAAAATTCGATTAAATTTCTATGGGGCAGTTTTTATACCGAACGATAAACGATTAACTTTGTAGGTTCCCTTATGAGTTGACATTGTCTGAATTTGGCTTTATTCTGGACTAACTCGAAGATGTAGGTATGCCTTATATAGGTCGAGACGGCAAAAATATTTTGAACCTTTTTTTTGAAACAAGCTGAGGATTAACCCCCGGTTTGTAATCGGCGCAAAGTCTAATACCGCCGTCTGGTTTCGGAATAATTATTAAGGGTGAGCCCCAGTCACTTCTTTCACATTTTGAAATGATACCAGCTTCTTCTAATTCGTTGAGCTCTTTTTCAACACGTTCTCGCAAAGCATATGGAACTTCACGTTCCTTAAGGACTACAGGTTTTGAATTTTGCCAAAGTTGAAGAGTGACTTCAAATGTTGGTACACAACCTATTTTCCCCGTGAAAACGTCTTCAAAATTATTTTTAATATCTGAAATAGAGCAAAATTGATTTATTCTAACTGCGTTTATATTATTGAAGGACTGGCTATCCACTTCGTTGAGGTTGATTTTCAAATGGCGTATCCCATACTCGACCTAGGAGCGCATCGTATTCGTGGGGAACTACATACAACTCCTCATTTGATATCACGTTTTTGTATTTGGCTTGGACACTGACTTTGCCATCAGGGATCACAATATTTTTTGTGTATGAACGGAAAGCAATGGTGGAATGTTGTAATGGTGCTTTTATTTTTAGTCTATTGTATTCATGTCTTGGTATTAGCGTAAAACCAACACCAGTATCGACTTTAAATTTTTGATGGCACCCGTTTATTTCCACTGTAGCATAGTATTTATGAGAATCATTTTTAATGTTTTGATTTGAAAATATATCGACGATTTGATTAATACCATACTTACTATGATTTAGTTCATCATATTCGTCATTTTTGAAAATTGAATTATTGTTTGAAGACCTTACTAGGGTTTTAATACATGCTTGTTGTACGTGACCATTTTTCCCACATGACTTGCATTTGAGGTTATGTGGATTCGTACGGCAATCCTTTGTTTTATGGTTGTCTTTGCCACACCTAATACATACATTATCTATTCCTAATTGGCTGTAATTTAATTTGGATTTTGAACGATATTGCGTTTTTGATGACTGATGCCTGGAACGATTTCTTCGGCGACTTGAAAGTCGGACTTTCAATTTGTTCACATCACTGTTAATAGCCTGCATTGTATTTAGTTTCTGGCAGCCTATCTTTGTAGCTTCCAACGACAAAGCCTTTTGTACAATTTTATCGAAATCGCCTTCTTCAGATTGCAGTAACTGTTCTTGGATTGTGTTATCTTTTATGCCGCGTATAAATTGCGCTCTAAGAAATATGTTTGAAATGTCTGCATTACAATTGCATTTTGATATAAATCCGCATTCATCGGTATCCCGACGCAACATTGCCACATAGTCAGCTATTGACTGTTCTTCATTTTGGTAGGTTGATAAAAATCTGTTTTGGCTTACAAGGATGTTCTTTTTCGGGCATAAATGGGATTCCAGTTTTGTTATTAAATCCTCGTATTTGACTTCAATAATTGTCTTGGGGGCAATCAATGAGACTAGCTTGAAGTGTGTAGATCCAAGAGAATTAATTAACATTTGGTGACACAGCTTTTTGTTTTCAAAACCACCCTTCATTGTTAAATAATTCTCAAATCTTTGATGATATAATCTAAAAGTTTCTTTTTTATCATCGAAATATTCGAAATGAGGTAAAAGCACTTGCAATGGTTGTGCACTTCCTTGCTGTTGTGTTTGTAGGTTAGAATTTGTGTTTAACCTCTGCAGTAAATCACGTTGTGTTTTATTAAATGCTTCTAACAGTTGTGCAAAGTGAGAAGCATCCATCTTGAAGATTTTTGTTTTTTTTTTTTTGTTAATAAAAAATTTGATTTTACAGTATTGAAGTTTTAATTTGTATGTGTAACTGAATTTTGTAATTGATTTATTTTAAAGTTTTCCTCTTATTATTTTCTTTCCTTATTAGGAATTGGAAAATAATTGCACGCGGTTTTCAGTCTAACTCCCAGTTTCCACAATGCAAGTCTTATTGCTGAACTGAATAACTTTTAGAGAACGGGGTGAGGTATATTACCTCATCCAGTAAACGAGTACATACTTGCATGTACTTGCAATTCGTTTTGCTTTCATATTCGTATGTATACTATTCAAGCTAAAATCAGTTCAGTTTAAGCAATAAGACTTGTACAGTGGAAACGGCAAAGAAAGTTCAAAGAAGAAAATGAATGATTGCAATCTTATTTTCTTGTATAGTGGAAATAGGCACTTAGTTCATTATTTATTTACAAGTATTCATAAACACTAAAAAAGTAAGTAAAGGAAAATGCAATTAGAAAATTACATTTAAATATTTACAGTATTACCAATACAATCGTAATTAAAGGTTGTAACAACCGGGTTTTTCATGAAAATGCTTAAACAACTTTTTTGCGCTCAAAAGCAGTTTTCGTAATGAAATAGTTTTATATAATAATGGAAAATTAAAATTTCCGATATCGGTCCATATATACCCGAGATATAGCCTAAATTGGCGTTTTCATGAAAATATCGCGTAAGCCAACCACTTTTTTTGCTCAAAAGCAGTTCTGGTAATGAAATAAGGTTATATAAATATGGAAAATGAAAATTTCCGATATCGGTCCATATACACCCGAGATATAGCCTAAACCGGGTTTTTCATGAAAATATCGCGCAAGCGAACTTAAAAATTTTTTTGTGCTCAAAAGCAGTTTTCGTAATGAAATAGTTTTATATAATAATGGAAAATTAAAATTTCCGATATCGGTCCGAGATATAGCCTAGACCGAGTTTTTCATTAAAATGCCGTGTCAGCGAATGTAAACAACTTTTTTTGCTCAAAACAGTTTTGGTAATGAAATAAGGTTATATAAATATGGGAAATGAAAATTTCCGTTATCGGTCCATATATACCAGAGATATAGCCTGATCTAATTTTTCCATTAACATTTTTTTTTTTTTTCTGAAAAGCAATTCTCGTTATAAACGAAGGTTACTAAAATACAGAAAATGGAAGATTCCGATATCGGTTCATATATAACCGAGCATATTTAGTTCACATTTTTAAATATACTATACATATACGTGACTATCGAGAAGGGTACTTTAGATTCGGCCCAGCCGAATATACCTTTTACTTTTTTATTCAAAAACTTTCATACGAAATTGCCAAAAAAAAAGCTTTTTTCGGAATTTTGGATATATCTCAGCTATATGTGAACCGATGAACCCATGAATCGATGGGGTAAAAGAATGATGAAAGAAAAAAGTTTCTAAATATAATGGTTTTCTCAGAAACGGTATTTCAACAGCGGACAGACGGACATCGCTTAATCGACTTTTCCATTAATTCTGACTCAGAATATATACTTTATAGGGTCGCAAATAAAAACTGTAGTAATTACAAACGGAATCACAAACTTATATATATCGTCGTTTTTGTGAAGGGTATAAAAAGAAGAGTTAGAACTGGCAACTTCGTAGGTCTCCCTAGCTTAAAACTAGGCTACGAGAATGCGTAACTCGATTAAGAAATCTGCTTAAAATCCTGGATGGTATCACGCAATCTGACTATTCTCTGCGGACAGCCACAAAAGGTTTGAAAAGACCCGTAATAGGTAAGCCACAAGAAACGCAAGGGCAAGAAGCGATTCTGAAAATGGGATGGTGTATATTAACCATTTGTTTTTATTACAAATAATATAGCAAATAATTTAGCTGAATTTGTATTATATGCAGTTAGACCGCCTGTGGCTTTGAGATTCATATTTCAAGACGTAGCACAAAGTATCAGTAACATAAACCCCAGGAATACTCCAGGTATTCATCAAATTACTGACAAAATGTTTGAAGAGTTACCTCGTGCGGCTAAAAAAATTATACTTTTTATTTTTAACGCTATTTTACGCCCTGAGTACTATCCTGCAGAGTGGAAGGTTACTATGGTACCCAAGCCAGGGGAGGAGCCGACTAAGGTAGAGTCATATAGACCAATAAGTCTACTACCAACAGTTTCAAAACTATTCGAAAAATTGTTAATGGAAAAATTGAGTACAATATTGACCAATGTGGGATGTATCCCTGATCATCAATTTGGTTTTCGGGCTAAACACTGCACCATATAAGAAACGCACAGACTAGTCAATGTCATAAGACAGACCTTTGAGGACAATAAGTATTGCTCAGCTCTATTCATTGACATTTCTCAAGCTTTTAATAAAGTGTAGCACGACGGCTTGATGCACAAAATCAAGTTAAACTTGCCTGCAAATACAAACTTCTGGAAGGCTACTTATATGAACGGAAATTTGTTATCAGAGAAGGCGATTTTATAAGCCCAACTCAGCCAATCGAGGCAGGAGTTCCCGAAAGTAGCATAGCGGGACCTACTTTATATTTGATTTACGCCTCTGACATGCCAACGACATCTGGAATCCACACTTTAACTTTTGTAGACGAAACAGCGTTTTTAAGCGTTCAAACCAAAACCAATTAGCTTCACGAAATTTACAGGAATATATTTCAATATTAGAAAAATTACTAAAACTTTGGAAAATCAAAGTTAATGTACAAAAATGTACTCATGTCCGTTTTACACTGTGTAAAAAAATATGTCCGCCTATCCAAATTAACAACTCACCTATTCCGCAGCAAAATGAAGTGAAGTACGGTCGAGGTGTACATGAAACCTCGACCGTAGGCTAACGTGGAAGTCTCACATTGAAGCAAAAGTCACTCAGTTGAAACTAAAAGCAGCGCAACTAAATTAGCTTATGGGCAGAAACTCGATACTGAAGTTTGATTGCAAACTTTTGTTATACAATGCAATTCTAAAGCCTATTTATATTTAGTGCTACGGAATTCAGTTATGGGGCACCGCCTTAGCGTCAAACATTGAAAAAATTCAAAGGCGACAAAACCAAATTCTTCGAACTATTACTGCAGCTTCATTGTACTTAAAAAACTCACGAATTTATAAGGATCTCTGTGTTCCTCTTGTAAAAGATGAATTTTCAAAGTACACGGCAAGGTATATTAATAAACTAGAACTTCACCCAAATCCTCTTGCACGCAATATACTTAGCTTTGAAGGCCATTCTCGGTTAAAAAGGAGGGATACCCTTGGCACCATCAGAACGTTAAATAGGTGATTTTACCGATATTGTTCGTGCATGTTACGCCTAGTATAAGTAAAACTCAGTTTCCTTGGTTGACTTCAGATATCAAGTTGAGCTTCTTTATTCCTCTTCACAACTCGTGTTTCTCATATACATGTGCTTTTATATTTTCTAACTAGGTTAAGTTAAAAATGAACCCGAGTTGCCAGTGTTATTGAATTTTGGCAGAGATGCCACCTCAATAACCCAACAGTGCAAAATAAAACATTTGTGTCTAGCATCCAGCCAGGACTTAATTAATTTTAAGCATTTAGTATTAAGATTTGAATACTTATTATACCCTTCACAAAAATGTAAAGGGTATATATAAGTTTGTGATTCCATTTGTAGTTTCTACAATTTTCTTTTCCGATCATATAAAGTATACAAATTCAGAATCAGCATTGAAAATTGGATCAAGCGATGTCCGTCTGTCCGCTGTTGAAATACCTTTTCTGAGAATACGGTTAGACTTAGAAACTTTTTTCTTTCACCATTCTTTTACCCCATCTATTCATGGGTTTGATATTGAAATTCAGTAATATCGGTTCACGTATAGCTGAGATAAGTATATTCAAAATTCCAAAAAAAGCCATTTTTATACCCTTCACAAAAAAGTTAAGGGTATATATAAGTTTGTGATTCCATTTGTAATTTCTACAGTTTTTTTTTGCGACCCTATAAACTATATACATATATTCTGATTCAGAATTAATGGTAAAGTCGATTAAGCGATGTCCGTCTGTCCGTCTGTCGGTCGTTGAAATACCGTTTCTGAGAAAACCATTAGATATAGAAACTTTTTTCTTTTACCATTCTATTGCCATCTGTTTGCTATTGAAATTCAGTAATATCGGTTCACGTATAGCTGAGATATATTCAAAATGCCGAAAAAAGCCATGAATTTTTGCAATTTTGTATGGAAATTAAAAAAAAAATTCTTTGTTTTGCCTCAAACTACACACACTCATTAAGCATGGTGACTAAAACACAAAAATTTCCGATATCGGTCCATATTAATTTACATTATACACCTACAATGTACCCAACAAACGTATGCAAACATCGGATAAGAATATTCTCAATATTACGGATGGGGCACACCTTTACTACCCACATACACCTCATAAAAAACAACCAAACCAATACCTGCTCATTTTGTGGATCAACTAACAGTGTGAAGCATATTCTTTGGACATGCCCTAACTTAAAACACTATCATGATAAATACCTATCTAATAATGGCATCAAACTACTCATAAACCTTACAGAAAATAATAACACAATTTTTAAGTTTATTTCAAAACTAAATAAATATTAAAATTGAAATTAGAAAATAACATAGTAAGTCGATGGCTTTGGCAGCCAGTGCTTTTCTCTTTATTATAATTATATTTATATAATTTTAATATTAAGTAAATAAATAAATAAATAATAAATATGGAAAATGAAAAATTTCGATATCGGTCCATATAAACCCGAGATATAGCCTATTTAGTTCACATTTTTAAATATACTATACATATACGTGACTATCGTGAAGGGTATTTTAGATTCGGCCCAGCCGGATATACTACACTCTTACTTGTTTTCTATTTAAAAATTTAAACGCGTATAAAAAATGTCACAAAGTTTATTTTTTTATGTAAGTTTTGCCCACCTGGAGAGGTGGAACGTCTCATAGATATAAAACATGTAAAAGTAAATATGTCTGCAGCACGTGTAAAGGAAAACATCATTTACTGATTCACCGCGCAGAGCCCATGAAACCGCAAGTCACTATCATTGCTGTGGTACATAGCCCCTTAAAATTACTAATAACCCCATACTCATATAACTCATATGCGCTCTACAGCGGCACAACCATCTAATCTAATGCTGCACTCGTTTTCTACTGAATTACAACACCCTACACAATCGGTCATATTCGGTAACGCTCTAGTGGATGTATACAAACACGGTCTAAAATGCACTGTTTGCACTCTCTTAAACTCAGCATCTGAAGCAACGCTGATATCGACCAAATTACAAACGTATTTAGGGCTTAGTACCAGCCCCTACCGGGTACAAAAACACGGCTTAAGTAACTCGATGACCGCTACCTCGACACACGAGCACTTTTCCAAAGCTTTGGCAGTCAACAGATTTATAGGTCAGCGGTAACAATACCCTTCGTCAGCGCTTAAAAATTTAGGTTTTTCAATCTGCAATTGGCCGATCCCTACGCCATAGGTGCTCAGAAATCGATTTGTTGCTTGATGTGGATTTGTATCTGAAAATTCGTCAGGACGGTCTACAGAGGGACAACCACCACAATCTGATCGCCTAAAAAACAAGTTTCGGACGGCTTATTACGGGCAAGGTTACCACTAATGCATGTAGAAGCCCGGTGTTATCTTTTTTTACCACAATTAAAACGAATAATCAGTACCAACACTCCTGGGTTCCTGAAGATCTCACAAAAGTAAAGTCATCACCGGAGTCTGCAATAATGATCGGCGATACGTAGTTTCTTTGTCTTTTAAACAAAATTATCCTGAAAAAATGAATATTTGTCAGTCTAAAAATATCACTTACTCTCAATTTCAACGATATAAGACACGATTGTTAAAAAGAGTCTGGGTCATATGACCAAAGTAAACCCCGCACATGGTGATAGCGGAACATTATCTGCCCCACCATGCCATTTTAAAAATGTTCCGCGAAATTTTGGTACATCCGTCTCATTCCCCCTTTCAGCGAATTCTGCATCGCGATACACCAAATAATTGTATCCTGGAAAACTTTCCAGGCCGCCTCTCGTAATTTAAAGGTTTTGTACGGTGCTTTTACCACCGTACACGAACCAAACTACAAGTTGATACATCCGGAAATTTACATCAACCGGGTGGCCACTCACATAGGGGTGCGTCATCATTCACCGGAAAATTTGACGCATAATAATTTATTTTATACAAATTTTTTTTGTCAATATACTAATTTTTTATGAATTTACCCAAATCAATTGAATTATTAACATTACTTTTCCTATATATTTTACTCTAAAGTTACCCTATGAATTGCATTGAACTCATTTTTAAATCTTTTTCATCACCACTTCTATTTCTGACAAGTCTTGTCTTAATTTTTGTGTATTCATCACTCCGTGTTGAGAAGTTCAAAGCAAAGTTTGTATAACGGATTATAATTGAAACTTAATTTTACATCAAAACTTATTTATAAAAGAATAACAATACATAAGTTAAAAATTATCGAAATAAGTGTTTTCTTTGTGAAAGAGTGTGATTTACAATTGAAAAGGTCGTTATCCCGAGCCATATATCACTTTTGTGTGCCAACAACTATATACAGTTTAATTCAGCCGTTAATGTTTGTTGAACCTAGTGGTTAATTTATACATCAGCAACCAGCTTTCAGGCAACAAACTTCTTCACCCAGTGATACGACCACACAGCACTTCCCCCAAGATCATCAATCAACAAGTGTAAAGTAAGGTTTTATCGGAAACACATGCCGTTACTTTGGTAGCGGTACGTCTACTTATTTAATTATTACCCCCAACCCGCTTGTGCTTGCACAGTAACAGATGAACCGCAGGCTAGAATGCACGTTTTTATTTAAAGAAATATTTTTACAGGATTGTATCACCAACTGTTGTGCATATTTTTGTCACGCACTTGCCTGATCCAGATAATATAAAAATTATAATTTTTTACAACTGCAGTTACTCATATATTTATAGTTCTGCTTTTTTATGCGTTTGTTATCTGCCACACTGCGTGAAACCCACTAATTATTTACAATTTATTTATTTTACTTATTCGGCATCACAATACAAAAAGAGTAAATCTTATATTAAAGTAGTTACAAAAAAGAAAAATGAGAATTATGCAAGTATACAAAAGCTTAAATAATTTGTTAAACGAATCTGAGCAAACAAAAGCATAAAAGACGACCCTAAAAAGCCTTACGCCGTAACCATAAGCGCGAAAACGTAACGAATAATTCTGGCAAACATCAACCACCATAGAGCAAAAGCCATGCCTCCGAAAAAACAAAGACAATACATAATAATAGTGGAATTTAAATAGCAGCAGCTATATGAAAATTATTTAATAATTAAAAATTTTTTTCTATCTTTACGTACCTCACCATCCAGTTCCATAACTAAACGCAGAACACCGTGTGCAGCTGGATGTTGAGGGCCAAAATTTAGAGTCAAATTACGAACAGACTTTTCAACAGGATACATTTGATCTGTATTCAATTGTAGAAGTTTTCTTTACAATTTTTTAAGATACAAATCTGACAATTTATAATTACGATTCCATGGCGGCAACTTCCACTGAGATGTAACTTCATCAGGATACATTACTGGAGCCGAAAATTGTTTCATAAACTCCGGATCTGGATACCATTTTGCAGCTCCGCGGGTATTAGGTTTGTTAGTACTTAAAAAAAATTTTTCAAAAGTTAGGAACTTGTTTATGTCTTGAATTATGTATTTTATTTCAGCTATGCAATCGAACCTCTAGTTCACCATGTGTGATTGCTTACGCTAATAATTCATTTTTTTACATTTACCTGTAATACAATACAAGATTTATTAATTTAAATCCATTTTCAAACTTTTTACTGCAAAATGTAGTAAATATATGTAGTTATAGGAATAAAATGGGAAAAGGAGGAAGTAAGTTACTCTATAAATAATATAAGACTAATGGCGTTTTTTTTTCTAGAAAAAGTGTAACAATTTCAATATTATTTTGCCAAAAAAAAAAACAAAATACAGAAGCATACAGTTTCTCAACTTTTTTTAGATATTTATATTCAATGAAACTTAAATTTTAAAAGTTGAATTTTAAGAAAAAAAGTGCAGTATAAATGCAAAACTTTTTCAGAAACGAAAATGACATTATAAGTCTTGTGTAAGAGGCATCAAATATAAAATTAATAAACGAAAAATAATAACTGTTTGCTATCGTTAGAATTTTCTTTATAAGACGTGATCCAACACTAAAAGGCACGATGTTTTTACACAATTTGTTTTGGCACTCATTGTTTGAAAAACTCAATATTTGATAGATACATTATTGAGTAGCGTGTTTAGTTGAAGCCTTACGAACACAGAATTTCCAAATTTGAGTAAAAGAGAATCCATAAGTTATTGTGGAAAACCCGATGCTTCCATAAAGAGTGACTGTTTGGTGTGATTTATGGGCTGACAGCGTAATCGCGCCGAGCAGTTACTGTGAATGGTGATCGCTATCGAGAAATGATAACTGGCTCCTTGTGGCCAGAAATTAAGGATACGGGCCTGGACGATATGTAGTTCTAACAGAATAGTGCCCTTTACCAGACATCCAATGAAACAATGCCTTTTTTGTGCGAGCAGTTGAAAGCTGAAGAATAAGATAAATCGGAATATTAATGACATTGAACCTGAACTATACAATACACTGCATATGTACGGGGCTAAAATATTGGGCTAAAATAAAAATATAATGATCATCGAATAGAGGTATGCCACCGAAGCTGTGGTGAGCATTTTACGGATTTTGTTTCACACATAATTACCACATATTCTTCTGTCACAATGAAATATATTAAAGTACGATTGCTGCCTAGCGCTGGATAGCAGAACTAACACAAACATTTTTTATACCCTTCACAAACATGTAAACGGGATAAGTTTGTGATTCCATTTGTAATTTATACAATTTTCATTTGCGACCATATAAAGTATATATATTCTGAATCAGAATTAATAGAAATGTCGATTAAGCGATGTCCGTCTGTCCTTCTGCCCGCAGTTGAAATACCGTTTCTGAGAAAACCATTAGAAATTCAGCAAAATCTGTTCACATATTGCTGAGATATATCCAAAAGCCCAAAAAAACATTATTTTTTGCAAATTTGTATAAAAACTTAAAAAAAAAATTATTTGTTTTGCTTCAAACTTCACACGCTTATTAAGCAAGGCAATTACAGGCCAAAAAAAAAAAAAGTAAGAGTGTTCTATATTCGGCTGGGCCGAATCTAATATACCCTTCACGATAGTCACGTATAAGTATAGTATATATTACAAATTTCAACTGAATATGCTCGGATACATATGGACCGATATCGGGGAAAAAATATGTTTGTCTTGTAATCACCATTCCAAAATAGAAATCTTTCAGGGACATTTTCATGGAAAAGTTTGTTTAAGCTATATCTCGGTTATATATGAATCGATATCGGAATTTTCTATTTTTTGTATTTTAGTAACCTTCTTTTATAACGAGAATTGCTTTTTAGCAAAAAAAAAATTAAATGAAACAAGTAAGAGTGTAGTATATTCGGCTGGGCCGAATCTAAAATACCCTTCACGATAGTCACGAATATGTATAGTATATTAAATATGTGACCTGAATATGCTCGGTTATATATGAACCGATATCGCAATTTTCTGTATTTTAGTAACCTTCTTTTATAACGAGAATTGCTTTTCAGCAAAAAAAAAACAAAATTTTTAATGAAAAAATCGGTTCAGGCTATATCTCGGGTATATATGGACCGATATCAAAAATTTTCATTTGCCATATTTATATAACTTTATTTCATTACCAAAACTGCTTTTGAGCACAAAAAAGTTGTTTAAATTCGCTTACGCGATATTTTCATGAAAACCCCGGTTTAGGCTATATCTCGGGTATATATGGACCGATATCAGAAATTTTAATTTTCTCTATTTTCGTAACCTTCTTTTATAACAAGAACTGCTTTTCAGCAAAAAAAAATGTTATTGGAAAAATCAATTCAGGCTATATCTCGAGTATATATGGACCGATATAGGATATTTTCTTTTTCCATATTTATATAACCTTATTTCATTACCAGAACTGCTTTTGAGCATAAAAAAGTTGTTTAAATTCGCTTACTCGGCATTTTCATCAAAAAACCGGTTAGGCTATATATCGGGTATATATGGGCCGATATCGGAAATTTTCATTTTCCATATTTATATAACCTTATTTCATTACCAGAACTGCTTTAAGGCGAAAAAAATTGTTTAAGTTCGCTTACGCGGCATTTTCATGAAAACCACGGTTTAGGCTATATCTCTGGTATATATGGACCGATATCGGAAATTTTCATTTTCCATATTTATATCACCTTATTTTATTACCAGAACTGCTTTAAGGCGAAAAAATTGTTTAAGTTCGCTTACGCGGCATTTTCATGAAAACCCCGGTTTAGCCTATATCTCGGGTATATCTGGACCGATTATGGAAATTTTTATCTTTTGTATTTATAAAACCTCATCTTATTACCAGAACTGTTTTTAATCAAAAAAAGTTGTTAAAGTTCGCTTACGCGACATTTTCATGAACAACCCGGTTTGGGCTATATCTCGAGTATATATAGACCGATATCGAAAATTTTCATTTACCATATTTATATAACCTTACTTTATTACCCGAACTGCTTTTAAGCAAAAACAGTTGTTTAAGTTCGCTTACGCGACATTTTCATGAAAAATCCGGTTTGGGCTATATCTCGGGTATATATGGACCGATATCGGAAATTTTTATTTTCGATATTTATATAACATTATTTTATTACCAGAACCGCTTTTAAGCAAAAAAAAAAGTTGTTTCAGTTTGCTTACGCGACATTTGTATGAAAAACCCGATTTGGGCTATATCTCGGGTATATAGGGACCGATATCTGAAAAAAAATTTTTGCCCTTTAGTCACCTTGCTTAATGAGTGTGTGAAGTTTGAAGCAAAACAAACAACTTCTTTTGTCAAAAATTTTTCATACAAAATTTCAAAAATTCATGGCTTTTTTCGGAATTCTGCATATATCTCAGCTATACGTGGACCGATATTACTGAATTTCAATAGCAACCACATGGCAATATGGAGTAATAGAATGGTGAAAGAAAAAAGTTTCTATGTCTAATGGTTTTCTCAGAAACGGTATTTCAACGACCGACAGACGGACATCGCTTAATCGACTTTTCCATTAATTCTGATTCAGAATATATATACTTTATAGGGTCGCAAAAAAACTGTAGAAATTACAAACGGAATCACAAACTTATATATACCCTTAACATTTTTGTGAAGGGTATAAAAATCGGTTCATGCTATATCTCGCACATATATGGACCGATATCGGAAATTTTTATTTTCCATTTTTATATAACTTCATTTTATTACCGAAACTGCTTTTAAGCAAACCAAATTTTTAAGTTCGCTTACGCGACATTTGAAACGCCCGCTTTAGGTTATACATTTGAAACGCCCGCTTTAGGTTATATCTCGCGTATATATGGACCGATATCAGAAATGTTCATTTTCCATATTTATATAACCTTATTTTATTACCAGAACTGCTTTTAAGCAAAAAAAAAAGTTGTTTCAGTTCGCTTACGCGACAGTTCCATGAAAAACCTGTTCTTTTTTTATATCTTGGACCAGCACTCAGGGGATGGCACCTACATATGCAGTACATTGTACCGGAACTAGGAGAATAGGTTGTGAGGAGGATGAAAGAGGGAGTAGTGTTTGAGAACATTTGACTTGAACTTTCCAACGTTATAACAGTCAGGAAACACGTATGCAAGCAACTTATTCCACAGACGATGCGTACGGATGAAAAACGAATTCTCTCTGTAATGCGTAGTACGATTCCCTGGGCAATCAACCACGAATGGATGAGCTCTGGACGATAAACGCGTACTACGTAAAAATGTGCGAGTTTCGGGAACAAGACCCCTGATCTCGTCAGAGCAAAATCCATTGTAGTAACGATAGAACAGAGTAACGCACACCACACTGCGTCGATGCTTCAGTGAATCAATAGAATTGGATACCCTACTGTCACCGATGAGCTTCTTAGCCCTCTCCTGCATACGGTCGAGTAACCCCAAAACAGACTTTGAGGCACCGGCCCAAATATGAGAGTTGTATTCCATTTTCGGTCGAATGTAGGTGGTATAAATAGTAAGGAGATCGGATGGAGTGAAGTACATCTAACACTGTTTCAAAAAACCGAGGCACCTGAATGCTTCTTTAGAGACAGGAAAAATGTGATCATTCCAGCGAATATCACACTATATTTTCTTTCCAAGAACATCAAGAGCATCCGATTCCTCAATATTTATACCGTCTATTAGTACAGATGGAGCAGCACTTGCAGTCGTATGTTTGTGTGTTAATAAACAGCATTGGGTCTTACGAGCGTTAAAGGCGAATTTGTTTTTACGTCTCCACTCAGAAATTAATAGAAGATCACTGTTCAGTGAATCATTCATATTTAGCCTCTTGGCATCGATCTCAGACAGGCTAGGCCTATAACTAAAAAAGTACGAGTGGCAAATACTGCTGTCATCCGCGAAAGAGTGGATAGGGTTTGAAGTTTGATGGAGAAGGTCCTTGAGGAAAATAAGAAATAGGGTAGGAGAAAGAACGGAGCCTCCCGGTAAACCTGAATTAATCTTGAACCGACACCAAAAGTTTTTAAGTTTTGCTAGTAGTGCACCATGCCACACTCTGTCAAACGCTTTGGATAAATCTAGAGCCACCACCTTACTTTCACCGAAATGATGGATTGAGTGGCACCATTTCTCCGAAAGATATGCCATAAGATCGCCTGTTGAACGACCCTTACGAAATCCATATTGACGATCGCAAAGTAGTTTATGCGACTCTAGATACTTCATAAGGTGATGGTTAACCATGCTTTCCATTACTTTGGAAAGTGTAGAGCAAATTGCAATTGGACGGTAATTTTCAGGGTTATTTGCCTCACCCTTTTTGGGTATTGGTGTTACATTAGCAACCTTCCAGCTTGATGGAAATTCACCAAAATGGTAAAGTATGCTGAAGAGGCGTGCTAATGGACGCGCAAGCGTAGAAGAACACTGCTTCAAGACCAGTGCTGGAATGCCATCCGGTCCAGGAGTTTTGTTTATGTCGAGGTCTGCCAAAACCCTTTTAACTGCTCGTGCCCGGAAGAATATCTTTGGCATAGTTACAGATACTCTTTCGAGTTCGGGAAGTGGTTGACTGCTTTCCGGCAAGCAGGAGTTGCTTGCAAAAATTTCAGCCAACAGGTTAGCTTTGTCAACCGGGTCGGTGAATGCTTGGTCATTCTTTAAGAGAGTTGGGATTGATGAACTAGTATTGTTCTTTACTCTCTTAACGAATGACCAAAAGGTCTTACTGCCTCGGGGAGCTGTAAGGACCTTGGTGCGAAGACGCTGTTCGTGAAGAAACTTTTCACGCCTACATACCTTGCCTTTTTGCGTAGCAAATCAGTGTCTGGGTTTTTTTTAAACGCCAATTACTGAATGCTTCCTCTCTGGATCTGACTGCGTTTTTGCACGTCTGATTAAACCAGGATTTCACTCTTGGTTTAACCGAAATCTGCTTGGATGGGATGAATGATTTCATCCCCAGCAATATCATATTCTCGACCATTTTTGCTGAAGCATGTATGTCGTTATCTAGAAAGCAAAGTTTCCAATTAATATTCTCGTAAAATTGGTTGAGCTCAACCCAACACGCCGTTTCGTAAATAAATATTGAAAGTTTCGTAGCTGATTTCGAAACGTTACCAAGAGATCGAAAAGGACGCAGAAATGGTGCAATGATCCGAATTGCCGAGAGGTGCACTAACTTTGACTTCATACTTTTCAGGGTGTAAAGTCAGGAATAGGACAAGTGTATTTGAATGATGCCCTTCAACACATGGAATATGCGTTGGCAAATAACTCGACATATTGGCCTTCTGGAGTTGTATGACTCGAATGACGAAGCCAAGATGAGTTGTGAACATTGAAATCGCCAGCAACAACGATTTCACTGCTCGGACAATCCTCTAGGATTTTCGATATGGAGTCAGAGAGGGTATCGAAACCAGAAATGGTAGTATCCCGCCCCGTATTTGGACTTCTATATAGAAACCCGAAATGCAAAAAGTGTGACCTGATTTTGAATTTAACCCAAAGACAGGTAAATTCGGCATCATGCATGCCTAATGGTTGCTGGCATTGGAACACAACTTCATTGCGAACGTAAATTACAAGGCCGCGATGGAAATGAAATAGAGATAGAAGTTGATAACCAGGTTTATGAAAATCCTATGGAACAGCATCCTCACATACCTGGGTCTCACACAGGGCGAAAACATCCGGCCGATAGAGACAAGTGTGAGCATAGACAGAGAATATGTTCTAGGCTATATCTTGGGTATATATCGACCGATATCGGAAATTTTCATTTTCCATATTTATATAACCTTACCTATTACCACAACTGCTTTTGAGCAAAAAAAACGTTGTTTACGTTCGCTTACGCGGTATTTTAATAAAAAAAAAACCGATCTAGGCTATATCTCGGGTATATGTGGACCGAGTTCCTTACTTCATTACGAAAACTGCTTTTAAGCAAAAAAAAAAAAGTTGTTTCAGTTCGCCTACCCGACATTTTCATGAAAAACCCGGTTTCGGCTATATCTCGGGTATATGTGGACCATTATCTGGAAAAATATTTTTTTGTCTTCCAGTCACTATGCTTAATGATCGTGTGAAGTTTAAAACAAAAAATAACAACTTTTTTTCCAAAAATTTTCATATAAAATTGCAAAAGTGCATGGCTTTTTTCGGAGTTTTGAATATATCTCAGCTATACGTGAACCGATATAACTGAATTTCAATAGCAAACACATGACGCGATGGAGTAATAGAATAGTGAAAGAAAAAAGTTTCTAATTATGTCTAATGGTTTTCTCAGAAACGATATTTCAAGGACCGACAGACGTATATTGCTTTATCGACTTTTCCATTAATCCTGATTTAGAATATATGTACTTTATAGGGTCGCAGATAAAAACTGTAGAAATTAGAAACGGAATCACAAACTTATATATAGGGTATACATTTTTCTGAAGGGTAAAAAAGGAGCACACAAAATATACTGACGATGGTACATTATGGAAATGTAATGACGATGGTAAATTATGGAAATGTAAATGTAAAAAATCGTTGTTCTCAATATTCAGTATGTGCACTCTAATGGGTGACCTAACTCAATTAAAGCCTGTCTGCAGCTAAGTGCAGCATACAAAACTCTTTAGCAAAACTGTTTGTAACTGCATATCATTGCCAAAAAACGCGACAGCTTTCGCGGATCAACTACTTGAAATTAATCGTATGGCACTGAAGTCTCGGTTTACGCACAGAGCCCCGAAATGAAAAAATCATATAGGGGGGTAGAAAATTGAAAAATAAGAAGAAAATGTTAAGTGCAAAAGTTGGCGGAAACTCATAGTTTCCGAGTTATGGACCTCTGAAGTTTTGATATACGTTGTATGAAATTGCGAAGGCCGGCCATGCAAGGAAACTCTGCTCAGCGAAGCCGGTGTTTGTTATACCATAGAGGAGAAAGTCCTTCCACCCGGCCGAAGGCCGGCTATGCAGGAGAGTTTGGTCAGCGAAGCCGGTGTTTGTTATACCATAGACGAGAAAATTTTTCTTCCCGGCCGAAGGCTGGCTACGCTAAAACAATTTATTTAATTAATCCAGTGTTATTTACTGCAATTTCGATCGCACTTCCTTTTTTTTAACAATTATATTTATATATTAATCTCTAGCACTTTAATTTAAAATTTTTTAAGAACTGTATTTACTACACTTAAGAAATTAAATGATTCTTGCATAATATAACGTATCTATTCAAAAGCTTTCGAATGATACTAATTGTGCATAAATACCTGGAGCAATGTAATGAAATATTGCAATTTCATATCAAAATTTCAGAGGTTCATAACTCGGAAACTAAGCATTTCCGCCAATTTCTTCATTTTACATTTTCTTCATATTTTTCTATTTTATATCCCCCTATATAAGTTTTTTTTTTCAATTTGGTGCTCTATGCGTAAACTGGACTTGTTCCCGGGCTTTAAGAAATATTAAAGCATTTTCCAATACGAAAATTACTAGAAATATTAGAAATGTTGACAAGTTTGTTTTCTTTCAAAACATTGTAATTAAATAAAAAATTACATATGGCAACTATTTTGTCCTAAAAAGCACACATATATGTATGTAGGTATGTTTACTGCATGGTTTTTACATAACAAAACAGAAGAGATGTTTTTCTTGTAATAGCTGTTTTACGCAAATAAACTATTATGTAAGACCGGGAGGATATTTGAATCAGGATTAGTTTTTACAATGTTTCTGAGTATAATGTAACAATCCTTTTACCACTTACCTTCCGACTTTGGCAGCACAGATAGCTGCTGTTTGGGGCTTAAGTAAATGAAACCCGGCTACAGCAGATCTTTTTATGAATTCATTCAATGTGCTTAAGGCCATAATTCAATATGGCTCCGCGTAATTTTTATTGTTTGAGCGGACTGAAAATTATAAGACAATCAACACGTTTCTTTAATTTTTGCTTAGTTTATCAATCAAAAACTTATTTTTTTTCTTTTCTAATATTTACCAATGCACGAATAGCAAAAAAGCAAAGACTAATACTGAAATTACCGTGTGAAGAAATCAAACTAAAAAACTATAAAAAAAAACGTTGTTTTTGTTTTCTTTGTGTGGTGAGTTTATTATCACATGAGTAACAAGGCGAATTCACTTTTGAAATCAGAGTGGTAATATAGCCACGATTATAGCTAAATCGACTTTAAAATAATGGTAAAAGAAATATTTAACTGCCAAAATATAATGTTAAACAGCTTCATGTTAAAAACATTGTTATTGTTTTCTCTGTGTGGTGAGTTTCTTTTATCATTATTAAGACATCATTTACACAAGAGAATAACTTTCAGTAAAACAAGGTGAATTTATACTGGTGATGCAAGCGGGGAGGCGAATTCAGTACTATGTATATTGTTATTGCAAAACTTCCTGAGAATCTCAAAATCTAAAGGCCTAACTATAATGTGCATAAACTAATTTAAGCCAGCTTAAGCAACTGTGCGAATACGTATTATCAAATGTGTACAACTATAATGTGCTTAATGAAACTTTTCGTTGTTTCGTCTAATGTCAGTTGCTTAAGCAAAGTGCGAATCTGAACGCAATTTCTGTGCGGAATCATTTGTTTTCAGGAGTTTGTGTGTGTGTGTGTGTTTACAAAAATTATTAAAATAAAAGAAAATTTAAACAAATATATTTGTATTTAATTTAATAGAAATGTATTTTAGCTTTTTTCAATTTTTAATTACACAAATTACTACAAAACTGTTTTTAATTTTTATTTGGGAATTATTGCTTACAAATACTTTGTTGTCATTTTTAGTACTTTTTTATATAATCTACTTAGAAATTACACAAGTACTCTCGGACAATGTAAAGGAATTTCTTGGATGTTCCGTTCAGAACTTTCTAAATGTTAGAGTTTAATGTTATTTATACCAAGTGTTATAATTTAACTCAAACCTATACCTAATACCTTCGTTCCGTTTCTCCAAATCAATTCGCAATCCACAACTGATTTTGCCTAAAATTAACAATTTTATTTTTGAGAAGTCGTTCGTTGTAAGGTCTTGCATACTTTACAATGATCTCCCCATTACGCTAAGAAACTTTGAATTTTCTATGACTCGATTTAAGCGTTTGCTGCTTTTAATGGTTTCTGCCAGTGATATGTAATATCATCATCCAAATATCTATGTATCTGTTTTTGTCGTATCAATTTAATAGATATGTTCACTGTTATTAAATGCATTTTCAATCACATTCATATCATCATAAGACGTCTTAAACTATTTCATTTCATTATATTATTAAACATCATATAGTATTATAGGTTCATTAGTTTGTAAACCCTATTTTTAATCATATATGGCCCTAAGGGCTCAATTGATAATAATAAATAAATAAATAAAAATGAAGATTTTTTTTCCGAAGTGCCTGTGTGCACGGTTTCCAGAAATCCAGATTTATCTTCATTTTGCAGATTTTTCCTCTCTAAAAACACTAAATGAAGATTTGAAGGTTTTTGGCCTGAAAACGCAGATTAAAAAAAAAAATTTTAATAATAAAGTAACTTTTTGTACTTTTCCCCTTATATTTCTACTACCATTTGTTTACGTTATGTTAAAACGAAAATATCAATTGTTCATGTTATAAAATAGACAAAATGGAATAACATCTTGCACATGTTTTTGAATGTTATGTAAGAAATTTAGAAAAAATTATAAAGCTTGAAATCTACCTGCAATTGATTGTTTTTGGGCTCAAAGCTAAAAAAATTACCTTGTTAAAGCAACTTTGGCAAGTTTCTAGAAAGTAATATGAGCTTATTTATACGATAAATTAAAGTCTTTTTTTATAATACCAAAATCATGTTACGTTTTTACGACGACTTTTATGTCATGACTTTTTCTTTAATTTTAATTTTTTTTAACTGTCGATTAAAAGTTCGCTTGCCTCTTTTGGCTAATATCAAGGCGAATTTATACAGGTGAATGCAAGCAAAAAGGCGAATTCAGTACTATATATTTTGTTATTGTCAAGGCGACTTTATACAGGTGAGTGCAAGCGGAAGTTAAAGCTAAAAAGGTCCTCTTTAACTTGCAAAAGGTTTGGTCCAGGAAGAATTTCTTGTTTGGACTCGGGAGGCCCATTAGTGTTTGAGTGCAATGACAAAATTTTTTTAAAATTGAAACTTTGTTCTACCAAAAACTTTTGGGCTATATAAATTTTATGTCAAATTAAAGCTTAAAAGGTACTCTTGAACTTGCAAAAGGTTTGGTCCAGGAAGAATTTCTGGTTTGGACTCGGGAGGCCCATTAGTGTTTAAGTACAATTACTAAAATTTTTTTAAAATAGAAACTTTGTTCTACCAAAAACTTTTGGGCTATATAAAATATATGTCAAATTAAAGGTAGAAAAGTCTTCTTTAATCTACAAAAGGCTTGGTCCAGGAAGAATTTCTTGTTTGGACTCGGGAAGCCCATTAGTGTTTGAGTGCAATGACAAAATTTTTTTAAAATTGAAACTTTGTTCTACCAAAAACTTTTGGGCTATATAAATTATATGCCAAATTAAAGGTAGAAAGGTCCTCTTTAATCTACAAAAGGTTTGGTCCAGGAAGAATTTCTGGTTTGGACTTTAGAGACCTATTTGTGTTGTTTGACGATTTTAGGTTTGCTGAAATATAAGGGACTTTTTGGACCATATAAATGAAACTATACTTTCAAGTACAGCATAACTTATATAATTGCATGAAATTTATTCTTTAATTATTAATTTTTAATTAATAATAACACATTTTTTCATACATAATTTTTCAACCATGTCGATTTGATATAGTTTGTTAAAATAGTTTGTTATCTTGCAAATCCTCTCCTATGTAATGAAACAAGAAGAAGAATTATTATTTGCAGAAGTTGCCGTATTAATAGTAGTAAATGTTCTAAAATTTACCATTTTAGATTTGGTAGCACTAGAAATTTGGCAAAAATACTCAATTTTCGTCTGGTAGCACGTTTAGTCCGGCAGCATTATTCTGCACACTTCTGCACAATAATGAAAAATTACTCATTTTTCTGCAAACGTGCGCCATTTTTTCTCCCTCTCTTTGAGCGGAAAAAAATAGTTTGTTATCTCAGTTTGTTAACTTCTCGTCCGCAAAAAAAATCACCTATGCTGTCAAGTTCAGCTATTATTGAATTCGCCTTGGTTGGGAGTAAATATGTTTCTGTATTTAAATTATGTGAAAAAAAAAACTGTCAAATCATATCCCAAAAATTGTGCGGAGTTAAAAAACGAGAACAAAATATAGAAATGGATTATTATTATTAATGTATATTATTATTATTATTTAAAAAAAATATTATATTATTATATTGTTGGGGTAGTTTGGCTTCCAAAGCCAAAGATAATTTTTCCAAAGAAAAATAGCTAAACATTTTGATTTTTATTTTATTGCCTTCAATGGCAGAGTTAATTTTGTCGCTTTTGTGCTGTTTGCCTTCTGTGGCTCTTGCACTCGACTTTTTATCTAACTCTTAATTACTTAAACAATATAAAATAATGTTACAAAACTACAAATTTTAAGAGATAAAATGTGGTAGAGAAATTAATTTGGGTTTCTAGAGAGACGGATAATTTGGGCAGACTCTACAACCATTAAACTGGGTTTAACATATATAAAAAAAGTTTGTTGTTGTTGGTGTTGTTATTATTATTAAATAAATAAATATGAAATTTAATAAAAATTAATATATAAGAATGAAAACATTTTGGTTTTATTTTACTACTAGCCGTACCCGCGGCGTTACCCGCCTTTATTCATGCTTGTGAAAGCATTAAACAAATGTTTGATCATTATAAGAAAAGATGTGCATGCAGTTTGTATTATAGAAAATATGTTTTCATATGATGAATATACAATCAATACGCATGATGCGTAGTGCTAAGCAATATTCGATACCGAGTTAGTTTGTGGTCAAAAATGTGTATATAAATTGCTTTGGCTGGCAGCCCGTCAACCTGCATATATTTGTCCATTAGAAAAATATATTTTTCGCAAATCGATTCCTGGCAAAGATAAAAATTGTTCCTGGGAATGATTGAAAATTATCTTTTAGGTCCTGGGCCTAAATTTCATAAAAGTACTTTAAATAAAAGATGTATGATGGCAAGCCAAAAGCATTAACCAAATTCAAACTTTTGCCAAACCTAATTAATTAATTTTCTCCTACTCGAATTACATTATTGAATTTTTATATACCCTATGTCCGTACTTTGCTAAAAAAACTAAAACCGGACCAGTAGTTCCAGTGACTACCTTTTGCAAACATACAAACTTTTCCTCTTTATATATTAACGTTAAACAGCCGTTCACACCATTTTTAGGGAATATTCACTAAAACTGTACTCATAAACGAATTTTACGTTAAAATTTTCTTCTCAGCAGTTTTTTAAGTCAACCATTTTTAAAACTGATTGCACCCAATTTTAAGACAATTTTAAGGTAATGTCCAAATATGTTTGAACACATCATATTTTTTATAAAAAATAATCGCCAAGTTAGGAAAACTGGTAACACTGTTTTTTCTCTGTTGAATTTATAACACTTATATTTAGTACAATAAATCTATGTTGAATTTCAAAAATTTAGAGTTATTCTAAATTAGTTGGTTAGTTTTAAGAATAATAGCCATTGAGCGCTTGCCTTAGCACCATTCAATTTTTATTCAATTAGAAGTCAACTCTTATTTGTATTCTCTAATAATATAATTGAATATAATTGTAAATAAACCCTATTGAAGTACGACTCAGAAGTCTTTTATATTGGTACTAAAAAACGGGTAAGCAGCCAGTCAAGCTCCAAGTCTCAGAACAAGGAAAATAATTCTACCAAACAGTAAGAGTTATTTCAGGTAATATTTTTGTTTTTTAGTTATTGTTTATTTATATGTTGCGAAAATTTTTATTGCATATTTATCAGAAATACCATGATATTGATAACAATAGATGTGAGTTTTTAATAGAAAATATGACCCAAGCTTTGAATAGCTGGCAACAGAAAACTATTAGGGAAAGAAGTAATCTATTTTATTCTGGATTCCAGGTAAGCAATTACGCTTGACATTTTTTCCAGTCTTCTTATTTTAGTTATTACTTACATTTTATTTATTTAAAATAATATACGTTAATAAAATGCCATGTACATCAGTGATGTGTAAAAAAAACGAAATAATAATATTTCGTTTTTTCATATTTTTTCGTACGCGTAAGCAAAAGGAATCAAAGTAAAACTTTTCTGACCCAGTATTTTTTGCTATTTAATTGAAAGACAAAATGGAGTTGACATTTATTTATTTGTTTTAAAGTCGATTTTCATAAAAAAAACAATACAAGACATTTCTTTACATGACTACTATGTGAACAAAAAACCGTTTTTATTGCAGCACTATGATTCAGATGAGAATTGCATATGATGGCTTTGCCAATCACAAATAGAAAATTTCAATAAAATGATTTTTAAACAATTAAGTTTTTTATTCGCTATTTAAGCTTCTAACATTTATACCAGTAAAAAATTATAAATAGCTTGTTTTCTATGTTTCCCAGCTATCTATATGTCGACATTTCATAGGAACTACCCTAATCATCAGTAGACTTTGGACATTTTTGAAAGATATTCTCAAACATTCAACTTCATATTCCAACAACATAAATAAATTATTGAGAATTTAAAAGAAAAATGCTCTAATAATATCCGTCAAACCACAAAAAACAAGCTTTTCTATTTATAAACGTCTCTGCTTTTCGATACTTTCAAAAAGCAAATCGTAGCAACCAACGGTTGTTCATTTGTTTGAAAGGTGTAAAGAAATGTTGTGACCCCCTGCAACAATATTTACACAGCAAAACAGCACAACAGGAACACAGCAGCAACAGCAACATAAAACAGGAACAACCGGAACGTCGGCGACAACAGCAAAACAGCAGCCACTCAACGAACAAACTGCATCACCTGCAACACAAAACACACACGGGCACAAAGCGCAATAAACAAAAACAACAACAACATTCATCCTCACGGATGAGTACATTGGCCACCCCCCTGAGGCCCAGCCCTTTACAACACGAACAAAAACAAAAACAACAATTAGACATGACCCCCCTCACG
This sequence comes from Thecocarcelia acutangulata, assembly GCA_914767995.1. Lineage (NCBI taxonomy): Eukaryota > Metazoa > Arthropoda > Insecta > Diptera > Tachinidae > Thecocarcelia > Thecocarcelia acutangulata. The sequence goes on along the minus strand of OU612099.1, from coordinate 8,721,605 downwards.
GAAGGACTTACAAACAAAACGACGTTGCCAACAACTCTGCAACCAATCAGCAACCAGCACACAGCAACCAGCAACACAGCAAAAACAGCACACATGATGACAACACACCGCAAACAGTAACACCAGGAACAGTAGAGGGCACAGGAACTGCGCTCTATGCTCCTCATGGTTGCCTACACTAAGACTTCAACCGCAACCAACTCCGCCAACAAAAGACGCACACGGTCCCGCAAGAACCTGCGGTTCAACAAACGACGGTTCCGACAATGGCAACAAACAGGGAGGCTACCCTCCCTACCTCGGTCTCCGCCTAAACACTTCACGGGCATACGCGCCCAACGCGTCAAAGGACGCGCCGTCCGCCAAAACCCTACTAAAATCCCAATGGTCGCCCGCCCCTACTACGCCCATTCCCTCTAAATCCCTAATGTCATAGTAAAGATGACATTCGACCAGAACGTGTCTCCAGTCCTCAGGGCCCCCACCACAACTGCACAGCGCAGTCTCGGACAGGCATTGAGGGAACCATGCCCCGTGAGCAAGAAGCCCGTACTGAGACTGAAGCCAAATTCCGGCCGTCCCACAACAAAATCAGCCTCACGAATGAATTCATGCGTTACACGCCCCTTTGAACTACTCGCTCATTGCACCCGCCAGGCAGACACAAGACGCTCCCAAAGGAGTGCCTTGATCTGGCTGGGTTCCCTATTAACCACAAGATCAAGAGCAGAAAGCCAATCATGTGGACGAAGTGGTATCCCCTTCTTGACCTTGAAGGCGATCACACGGCGAATCACCTCCAGATCAAGGGGAGCCACCCCCAGCAAGACCTGTAGAGCATCTGTTGACACCGTCCTACAAACTGGCATGCAAGCAAGCATCGCAGTTCTCTAGGAAGACTCAATTTTATTGCGACCAACAACAGTCATGGCTGTCTCATACCACACAGGTGCACCATAAGTTGCGCATGCAACAAACAGCCCACCATATATGGTACGAGTAGCCCGCCGGCTGAGGCCCCATTCACTTCTAAGGATGCATCTAACCTTACCTACTACAGCAGTCAGCCTGTCCCTCACGTATGAGAGGTCAACCATAAAGTTCAACCTCTCACTCACCATTATTCCCAGGTATTTGACTTCCGTCGCATACCGGAGACTAACGCCGCCAGAACGAACAAGTGGTGGACGATCCCGAGACAACCTGCCTTTCAGCAACATTATCACGGTCTTGTCCATAGCGACCTCCACACCCACACTATCGCCCCACTCAAGCACAGCACGCATGGCCCTCTCACCCCGGCTTTCCAGATCAGCACGAGACTGTCCTTCAACCAAGATGAGCAAGTCACCCGCATAAGCACACAGTTTGAAGTCACGCTGCAACGACCTCAGCAAGGAATCCATCATGACGTTCCATATAAATGGACCACAGATGGACCCCAGCGGACAGCCGCGTACAACGTCCCTCCAAACCATGTCGCTGGCGCCCACCAGACAGGCTTTCCTACCGCAGAAGTAACTCTTCCATAGAGCGAGCTCCCGACAGCCCACACTACGTAGCCTCTCGAGAACCACACTCCACAGGAGATTATCAAACGCACCTTTGAAGTCTACAAAAATACCCAGTATATATTTCTCCCCAGAGATAGCAACACTAGACTTAACATGCAGCCAGGCATCGTCAACAGACCTCCCCTCCCTGAAACCAAACTGAAATTCAGACAGTGCTGCACCCGGGCACTCTTTCAGTCGAAAGACCATTATCCTCTCCAGTACTTTTCCAAGCACTGGAAGAAGACTAATGCCCCTATAAGAGCGAGGATCACTCCTCACTTTTTCGGGGGACTTTAAGAGCACCACAACACGCGCTTTCTTCCAAACCTCAGGGAAGTAGCCCTCACTGAGACACTTCGCAAATATTGACTCCAGGTATTCCGGCATGGCCTTCCAGATGCTTTTACACATCTCTCCAGTCATACCGTCTATACACGGAGATTTCCTACTCTTGACCCTGTGGATACAAACCTCTATTTCGGATGTCTTCAGCGCAGGAGGAACGGCTCCCTCCCTAATGAGAGGAGGGCTACCGCCCGCCCTTACAACTGGAAAGAAAACCCCCAGTAACGCGCCCATACAATCACTCCAGGAAGACAATGTAACATTGTCAATCTGGAGGCTATCTACTTCTAAAAGCCTGTGTCGACCCGAACAAACGCGATAGACACAACCCCAAGGATCGTCGCTATTAACATGCACGAATTCCCTCCACTCGTCTTCTTTAACCCTACAGATCCTACTTTTATATTCCCTCAGGCCAGCCAGATATTCAACTTTACGAATAGCTAGATTATCCGCATTAGACTGCCGGGCCCTCTGGAATCTCTTCCTGAGGCGCCTGACACTCCTCCGCATCAGATCCAGCTCATCGGTCCACCACTTGACCTTTCTTGGCCTAGCCGGACGGGCTCGGCCAAGCAGCGCATCATTAACTGCGCACATCCAGTCGTCAATCTGGCTAACCTGAGCGTCTATACCCAACTCACTAAAATCACCTATAAGCTGCACTATCGCAGCCGCCCTAACACTATCCGCGTAACCGCCCCAATCAATATCCCTTTTACGCCACCCGCGAAGGGACCCCGATATCCAACTCTGCCGGTGATAAGCGAACCGAATCTCAATGAGATTATGATCGCTTATACCAGCGTTGTCATATACCCTCCAGCTGAAGTCAAAATATGACAACGCCAAATTATTGGCAATTGTCACATCGATATCGCTGCGACCCTGTGTAGCGTCAAACGTGTACAGATCACTAGTCTCGTTTAACACCGAAGCACCAACTATGACCAGCCATTCGCCGAGCATGATTCCTCTAGTGTGGTTCAAATGACCAGGCGCATGCCGGGGCATTTTACTGAACCACATAGAGGAACATGCATTTGCATCCAGGCCTAGAATAACGGGTGTACTACTCGCTAGGAGAAGGACCGTATCCATGTACCGAATGTACGGCTCCAAAGGGCCGGCAAACCTGCAGTACAGGCTTGCAAAGAGCACCCGCCCAAACTCCCCCTGTACAGCAACACAGACCCCCCACCGGGTACAGCTCACGACCGCACAATCGACCCCCGGGTCATCCCCCACTACCGCAGAGTTCCCCGGCAAATTGCCGAAGACCCGCATACCCCCCGGAAACCCCCTGATGTCGCCATGTCGGAGGTATGGCTCCTGCATTAAGGCAACAGCCGCACCCCGTCGTCGCATCGCCTGTCCAAGTTCGCACGTGGCCACGTACGACTTCTGAAGGTTTTGCTGAATAACTATTGCGGTATCCATCTTAATGACGAGCGTTCACCCTGGTAACCATGGTCGCATAGACCGGGCACGCTGCAGACATCATCATATGATCCGCCTGCAGTCCCTTGAACGCGCAGTTCCTGCACCGCAGCTCGTTGGGGCATCGGCTTTCCCAGTGGCCTGCGTCTCCACATCTTCTACACACGTCCGACTGGAACTTGCAGTCGCGCACGCTGTGGTCAAAACCTAAGCATCTGTAGCACGCTGGAATAGGGTCCAGCGTCCTGACGGCGAATCGGAACCACTTCACGTAAGCACCCGTAGACCTTAAATGTTCCGCCACCCTCAACGTGCATTCTAGGGTCACATTAACCGTGCCCTCCTCCACCTTCCAGGGTACGCTCACCAGTCGGACGGCTCTTTTATACTCGCCAGGAGCCATCATCTCCCCGAGGTTCATGGAGTATAATTCCTCCATGAACTCATCCGGAGATATTTCCTTATGCACACGCTGTACCATAATTTTTGGCCCCAGTTTATCCTTTATAGCTACCTCTAGTCCCACTTCAGCGAACCCACCCACTGCCACCTTTCGCCGTTCAGCCTCCGATGGCGTGCGAATAACAGCACCCTCCTTCGTTGCCCTCACTTCATGTACTCTTACCCCCAGCGTCGGTCCAACCTCACTAACCACCTTCTCCACCACCTCTTTGGCGCTCTTACCAGCCTTGCTTTTCACAACCACCGACCACGTCTCCACCGGCTTTACTAGTGGCAAGGCCGGATATGATACCGGCGTTACCGCCTCCTGCACCCTGTCCACAACTCTGTGTCTCACCTCCAATCTCCCCTTCAAACGCTCATTTTCGGCAACAAGACCCATAAGGAGCGTTTCGTACTCCCCCACCTCCTTCGCTATTTTCCTTGCGACTCCTTTGCCCACCTCGTCCGCCATAATTAACTCCAACACCTTGCAAGTTACCCGCTTCATCTCTGCGATCACCCCCTCAGCCTGCAGCTTCTTCTTTCTGGTCCGCGACGACCTCTCAGGCAGCTTGTTGACTACTCCCTCACTGGCCTCCTCACCGCAGCACGTGACAATCACCTCGTCGTCCACCACCATTGGGGCTTTTGACACCGCCGCGATCTCACCCACACCTTTCACCGCTTCCAACGCCGTCTTCTTCCGCGATTTAGGCGACCCAGCTTTAAATTTTTTCACCGACTCCGCGTCTTCAGTCGACGACAGCTCCGATTCAGTGTGCCTAAGCTTCGGCGGCACATATGGGGGCGGCGCCCTAGGATCGTCAGTGGTCACATCACTGGCATCCCCTTTAGCCTTCGGTTTATCCGCCTTACGCTTGCTAGCCGGCGGCATAGCGACTAAGAAACAATAAATAAATTAATGCGCCACCTACCTTTTAAAGCCAAAATTAGTGTAGCAAAAACGAGAACCAATTTACAATAACCAATAGCCAAGTTCGTCACCAATGTTCCAATGCCACCACCAAAACCGCTTTATCGAGCCAAAGTCGATATTTCAAACCACTAAGTATTCACTTATTTACCGAACGAACCGTCAATTCCAATTTATCTCAAATCCGTATTCAAGCCAACCGTCAACTATCTCACTAACACCGTAGTGTTGCCAATTCAAACAATCCCGATAAAGCAGTTCACAAATCGTAAGCCGTTTTCAATCCAACCGTCAATTCCGTTTCAAATTTAAAAAAAAAATGTTAATTTAAATCACAACCGTCAATTCCAATTCAGTTTTCAATTTCAAATTCACTGTTCAAATCTAACCGTTAGTTCCTTTTGGCAACACTAATGTTTCACTTGGATTCTCTCTAACCCAACTTTTGGCCGGAGCTTGTTCTTGTTTTTGAGACACCTTGTCAGCGGAGTCTCAAATACGAACTTACACACACGACTATTTCTGAACACACGATTTATGCACTCGGCCGAATTAAAAACAATTTTACGCTATCCGCTTGCACAACCGTACGCTTTGACAATCCAACTACGAGTGAAGCCAAGGAGCACAGGACAATTAGCCTGACATACTTTCTTTTGAAAACGCTAGAAAGGATACACATAAGGTCCAATATTAGCAAAAACCATCTGTCGCCATCTCAACACGCCTATACAAAGGGCAGATCAGTTGAAACGGCGCTACATAGTTTGATAAGTCATATTGAACGAGCTAATCAATACAAAAACTATACCCTAGTAGCCTTCATGGACATTGAAGGTGGTTTCAATAATGTCGAGACGCAGGCAATCATAGATGCACTTGACTGCCTGAAGGTTGATCGACCTACAATTATGCTCATTACGAGCTTACTAAAGCGCAGAACTATAACATCGACCATGGGGAACTCAAAAATTACGAGAAAGGTATGCAAGGGTACTCCCTAGGGAGGGGTATTATCTCCCCTCTTGTGGAATGCTATAGTGAATAATCTGCTCAAAAACCTAGACCATAGGAAAATAAAGACTGTAGCCTATGCCGATGACGTAGCAACTGCAGTCTCTGGGACCCATTTAGACACCATAACTGAGCAGTTAGAATATGCTGTAAAGATGCTAAATCAATGGATTATACAATGCGGACTAAGAACAAATCCAGCGAAAACGGAGATCGTACTTTTTAGTAAAAAGTATAAAATCCCACACTTCACACTTCCAGAAATGGATGGCACCACGCTCATCCTATCGGATAAAGCGAAATACTTGGGCGTCATTTTAGACAGCAAACTATCATGGAAAGAGAACATACAGACTAGAGTAACTAAGGCTACAGCAGCCATCTATCTATATAAGAAAGCAATAAGCACAACATGGGGCATACAACCAAAAGGAGTTGTATGGCTTTATGAAATAGTTATAAAACCAATAATTTTCTACGAACTATTAGTATAGTGGAAATCACTGGATCCGCAATCAACAGACTTCAAATTGAAAAAGTCAGTCGAACCATGGTAATACTGACCGCAGGGGCCATGAGGACAACAACAACCAAAGCACTTTTGAGCTGGATGCCATGTGACTTAGAAGCCAGGCACCCAGACAAATAGAACTACTAATACACTAACAACTCTTAAAATACTCAGCATTTGTGCACACTCGAATGAAGAGCTGGATCTTTGGATTTCTGGCTACGAAACCGAGCAGATCATTCTGTATCTTTTGACTGTAAATAACTTGAATAAGCAAAAATAAATTGTTTTTATTCCTTTAATAAAATATCCTGGCCTGGCTGGACTACCCCGAATTATTCGTTATAGTACTTCAGTCTGAAATATTGGCCATAAATAAAGCGGCCAGATGGCTGACGTATCGCAAGATATTCGGAAAGGATATCATGATAGTAACGGACAGCAAAGCCGCTATCAATTCCTTGATTGGAATATACACCAATTCTAGTCTAGTCCAGGAATGTCGGACATCTTTAAATAAGATGGCGATACATTCTAACATAACCCTACGTGGACATGGGTCCAACAATGACAACAACATCGCTGACAAATTAGCCAGAAAAGGAACAGCCCTAGAGGATAGGGACAACCATTAACAGGGTGTTGAAAAAGAATAAAACTCCACACACTGGAACGTGCACAAGAAAAGTGGCTTACAGAGCCCACATACCAGGAGACTAGGCCTACCCCATAACGACTTCTGTAGAAGTTGCCAAGACGAGGAGGAGGAGGAGACGATCCTTCATCTCCTCGGTACATGTCCGGCTTTGGAGCACCATCATATAAGATGCTTAGGCGAGAGGAGCTTCAATAGAATATCATGTCTGGCCTTGGTCAAACCGACTGCTATAGCTTCTCTCATAAGAAGCAGCGGATGGCTAGTAAATCAGCAAGTAAAGCCACATTAAGCAGTTTCCCACCTTTCCTTTCACTCTTCCGCTATATCTATATCCTTACAACTTTTATTTTTTGTTCTTTTATACCCTAACTTTTCAGGCAATCACAAAGGGAACGACCTTCAGGACCCAAGTGAGCTGGAGTATCCAGGTACTCTTTGGATAATCCAGCGGCCTGCCTACCTAACCTAACCTTACCAAGCTTTGTTAAGTTTTTTTTCATACGTTGCGATACAAACAAAAGCAAACCAAAATTTTGACAACAACAAAATACATGTGATGCTTTTTGGTGTTGTATTTATTGTAACTCTACCACTACCTGTTAAAGCTGTCTTGAAAACAACGCTATCACTTGATATCAAGCATAATTTTTAATCCTTTTTTAATAGTTTGATTTTAACATTTGAGTTCATTGAAATTCATTTATATATAAACTTTTGACAATTAATGTTTTTGATTGTAATTCTCAAGCTTAACACAAATGTGAAAAAATAAATTTAAGCAATTAGCACTAAATAAAAGGGTTATAACAAATTGCATATGTGATCAATATATGTAAGACAAATATAGGCGAAAAAATAAATAAGAGCTCGGTGGCTGAGTTGGTTAAGCGGCCGTATTAAAAATACATCATGTTTACATGGTACTGAGTTCGAATCCTAGTGGGTGCTGATGGGCAGTGTAGCGACTGCGAAACAGCTAGTTGTCCCCCAGCTTTAGTGTATTCAATTATTTGTTCTTGTCTTCTTTGATCAAGAGTTATTTATCGCGGCAATTATTGTTATAATTAAAAATAAAAATATTTCTTGGCTAAAGCCAGGATTGAACTTGAGAAAGACGAATGATACCATCATATAACATTAGTTAAATAAAAGTTTTTAAAATTAAAGATATTTAAATAAGATTTCTGTGCGTGAAAAATATATATGTATGTACATATGTAACTATATATATGTACATATGTAATTAAATGAGTAAAAGTTAGTTATAATGTGTTATATATACACACAAATAACTAACTAAGTTAGTTGAATCTGTTATTCTCCAACAACTCGTTAGGCTTAGGATCATACTGATCCTCCAGTATGATCCATATTTCTTTGTACTCCATTTCTTCCGGTACCCTTGGAAATACCTTATCGCACAACACATTGTAAGTTGAAGTTCCAATAAAATGTAGCAGCAATCTTTGGTGCTTTTCTTCTTTGCATTCGTACATCTCTAGTGCTGTCTGAAAACGTTTTACCCAGCGTAACCACGTTGCTTTTGAAACCTCAAAATTCGCAAACGTAAAAAACGATACCATTTCCGTCACCTGCGAAGCTGGGGTTCCATGGTTTGTCATTTTCTATTTTTAATATTGGTGCTTCTTTTACTGTATAAAGTTACACGCATTACTTGACTAAATTAAATACAACACGTGGATTAAAATCCTCGTCGCCAAAACTATTGTTTTTGAGACGTGTTCTGTTTTAATGTTAAAATACAACTGACTCTTTTATTATTATTTCATTACATTGGAACTTCATTTGTCATTACATATGTACGTATATATATGTGTGTGTATGTAGAAATACAGTTTTTGTGTTACTTAAGTTATATGTATGTATGTATGGACCGATATCGAAAATTTTTCATATTTATATAACCTTATTTCATTGCCAGAACTGCTAGTGAGCACAAAAAAGTTGTTTAAATTCGCTTACGCGGCATTTTCATGAAAAAGCCGTTTTACGCTATATCTCGGGTATATATGGACCGATATCGGAAATTTTCATTTTCCATATTTATACAACCTCATCTTATTACCAGAACTGTTTATAAACAAAAAAATTTGCTTAAGTTCGCTTACGCGACATTTTCATGAAAAAACCCGGTTTGGGCCATATTTCGGGTATATATGGACCGATATCGGAAATTTTCATGTTCCATACTTATATAACCTCATTTTACTACCAGAACTGCTTTTAAGCAAAAAAAAGTTGTTTGAGTTCGCTTACGCCGCGTGTTCATGAAAAACCCGGTTTAAGCTATATCTCGGGTATATATGGACCGATATCGGAAATTTTCATCTTCCATATTTATATGACCTTATTTTATTACCACAACTGCTTTAAGGCGAAAAAAGTTGTTTAAGTTCGCTCACGCGGCATTTTCATGAAAACCCCGGTTTATGCTATATCTCGGGTATATATGGACCGATTTCGGAAATTTTCATCTTCCAAATTTATATGACCTTATTTTATTACCAAAACTGCTTTTGAGCAAAAAAAGTTGTTTAAGTTCGCTTGCGCTACATTTTCATGAAAACATCGGCCTAGGCTATATCTCGGGTATATATGGACCGATATCGGACATTTTCATTTTCCATATTTATATGACCTTATTTCATTACCATAACTGCTTTTGAGCACAAAAAAGTTGTTTCAGTTCGCTTACGCGACATTTTTATGAAAAACCCAATTTGGGCTATATCTCGGGTACATATGGACGGATATCTGGAAAACATTTTTTTGCCTTTTAGTCACCATGTTTAATGAGTGTGTGAAGTTTAAAGCAAAACAAACAATTTTTTTTTTTTTCAAAAATTTCCATACAAAATTGCAAAAATTCATGGCTTTTTTCGGAATTTTAAATATATCTCAGCTATACGTGGACCGATATTACTGAATTTCAATAGCAAACCCATGAATCGACGGGGTAAAAGAATGGTGAAAGAAAAAAGTTTCTAAGTCTAATGGTTTTCTCAGAAACGGTATTTCAACAGCGGACAGACGGACAGACGGACATCGCTTAATCGACTTTACCATTAATTCTGATTCAGAATATATATACTTTATAGGGTCGCAAAAAAAACTGTAGAAATTACAAACGGAATCACAAACTTATGTATACCCTTAACATTTTTGTGAAGGGTATTACTCCATATTGCCATGTGTTTGCTATTGAAATTCAGTAATATCGGTCCACGTATAGCTGAGATATATTCAAAATTCCGAAAAAAGCCATGAATTTTTGAAATTTTGTATGGAAATTTTTGACAAAAAAAGTTTTTTGTTTTGCTTCAAACTTCACACACTCATTAAAGGGCACTTCAGACTATCACACTTTGTATTAAGACTTGTCAAAAATTCAAATAATACGTGCAAGTGTGATAGTGTGAATGTAAAGCGTTATGAAAATGAGCAATAATACGGTAAAAGATTTGACATCCCATAACACTTCACCATTTTTAGAAATTTGCTTAAATAATAAGATTTTTCATTGGATCAGAGTTGCATTTTTTGCTAAAGCAAATAATAAAAATATTAAAACCAGACGTTAAGTAAATTGGCTGTTTATTTTCAAGTCATATTCCTTCTTTTACTTTAGGTGTGATAGTGTGAAAACAAAATGTAATGGTACGTTAGATTTTTTGACAGTCGCAACAAATATCTTTAGATTTTTGTCCCACAAAATCCAATCAAAATCTTAAGACATGTATGATAGTCTGAAACGCCCTTAAGCAAGGTGACTAAAAGGCAAAAACACTTTTTTTCAGATATCGGTCCCTATATACCCGAGATATAGCCCAAATCGGGTTTTTCATAAAAATGTCGCGTAAGCGAACTGAAACAACTTTTTTTGCTTAAAAGCGGTTCTGGTAATAAAATAAGGTAACATAAATATGGAAAATTAAAATTTCCGATATCGGTCCATATATACCCGAGATATAGCCTAGACCGGGTTTTTCATGAAAATGTCGCGTAAGCGAACTTAAACCACTTTTTTGTGCTCAAAAGCTGTTCTGGTAATGAAATTAGGTTACATAAATATAGAAAATGAAAATTTTCGATATCGGTCCATATATACCCGAGATATAGCCTAGACCGGGTTTTCATGAAAATGCCGCGTAAGCGAACTTAAACAACTTTTTTGTGCTTAAAAGCAGTTCTGGTAATGAAATTAGGTTACATAAATATGGAAAATGAAAATTTCCGATATCAGTCCATATATACCCGATATATAGCCTAACCGGTTTTTTGATGAAAATGCCGCGTAAGCGAACTTAAACAACTTTTTTGTGTTTAAAAGCAGTTCTGGTAATGAAATTAGGTTACATAAATATGGAAAATGAAAATTTCCGATATCAGTCCATATATACCCGAGATATAGCCTAACCAGTTTTTTGATGAAAATGTCGCGTAAGCGAACTTAAACAACTTTTTTGTGCTTAAAAGCAGTTCTGGTAATGAAATTAGGTTACATAAATATGAAAAATGAAAATTTCCGATATCGGTCCATATACATCCGAGATATAACCCAAACCGGGTTTTTCATGAAAATGTCGCGTAAGCGAACTTTAACAACTTTTTTTGATTAAAAACAGTTCTGGTAATAAGATGAGGTTATATAAATATGGAAGATAAAAATTTCCGATATCGGTTCATATATACCCGAGATATAGCCTAAACCGGGGTTTTCATGAAAATGGCGCGTAAGCGAACTTAAACAACTTTTTTGCCTTAAAGCAGTTCTGGTAATGAAATATGGTTATATAGTTATGAAAAATGAAAATTTTCGATATCGGTCCATATATACCCGAGATATAGCCCAAACCGGACTTTTCATGAAAATGTCAAGTAAGCGAACTTAAACAACTTTTTTCACCTTAAAGCAGTTCTGGTAATAAAATAAGGTTTGTTGTGCTCAAAAGCAGTTCTGGTAATGATATGGAAAATTAAAATTTTCGATATCGGTCCGTATATACCCGAGATATAGCCTGAACCGATTTTTTCATTAAAATTTTTTTTTTTTTTGCTGAAAAGCAATTTTCGTTATAAAAAAAGGTTACTAAAATACAGAAAATAGAAAATTCCGATATCGGTTCATATATAACCGAGCATATTCAGGTCACATTTTTAATATACTATACATATTCGCGACCATCGTGAAGGGTATTTTAGATTTTGCCCAGCCGAATATACTACACTCTTACTTGTTTCAAATTTGTTTTGATTATGTCATTGACGTCTGAAAAAGATTAAAATTTAAAAAAGTTATCAGCTGCGCAGTCAATTTCACATGTAATGAATTCGTCTTGCAGAAACCTGTTCATTCCTTTGCTCATTGAGCACTCTTTGCATGCGAACGGCAACTGATGCTGAATGTGAAAAGTGAAGACAAAATAGGAATTCATTTTTAAGGCTTTGACAATACGCAGAGATATTGTTCAGAATGGGCGGCTTACTACGCATGCTGTTTTTTAATGACAATGGTTGCTCTGTGCTTGCTACATATGTACATACAAACCTTTACGTAATCTTACATGTTTATGTATATGTTCACCAACCTCATCTGCTTTTAAAGCGCCTCAAATACGTTTCAAGCAGACAAATAATGTAATTTTTTATTGTGTTTTATTTATGTGCAAGGCGAATTCATTACTAGGTAAACTTAACAGCACAGGTGATTATTTTTTGCGTCTCGCGTTTTTTCCAATGAAACTGTCAAATTTTTTTTCTTTTGTTTACAAACTTTTTCGCGCCATTTTAATCTGAAGACTTTTTTGTATGATTTACTGCAATTTCAAGAAATTTGTGTGAATTTAAAAGTGAAAAACTAATACACTCTGTGATTTTAATTAAAAGCAATTATAAAAGTTTTTATTTAACGTTTATATAAAACTTTTTCGTAGCTGAACAATCTTAGGCGAATTTAGATTTTGACATTCCCGATGTTTTACAATAACAAAATACATAGTACTGAATTCGCTTTTCCGCTTGCATTCACCTGTATAAATTCGCCTTGCTTATGTGTTAAAACCTTGATGTTAAAAACACCACAGTAAAAGAGCAACACGCTCTCTTTGTATTTTTTCTTTGCACATTACGAAAATAAGAGCAGCTCAAAAGCTAGGCAGAACGTGGAAAGTGGACAAGAAGGGTGAAACCAAGGCAAATTCATTATTAGATGAACTTGACAGCTCAGGTGATTATTTTTTGCTTTTTCCAATGAGAATGTCAAACTTTTTTCTTTTGTTTACAAACATTTTCGCGCCATTTTAATCTGAAGTTTTTTTTTTTTTTTTTTGTATGAATACATGAAGTTTAAAAAAATTTTTGGGAACTTAAAAGTGAAAAACCATTATAATCTGTGGTTTTAATTACAAAAATTATGAAAATTTGTATTTATCGTTTTTTTCTTAGCTAAACAATCTTAGGCGAATTTAAATTTTGACATTCTCAGTAAGTTTTACAATAACAAATAGTATTGAAATCGCCTTCCCGCTTGAATTCACCCGTACAAATTCGCCTTGGGTAAAACTAGAGATTACGCCATTCCCATGGTTTCCTGTTAGTTTAATCTGTGCAAAAGTTTGTATTTAAAAATCATCTAGGGCTCTTTTTGTATTGTTTCCTGATGTTATTTGATCAACAAAAGTGTAGTGGTGCTGAGCATGCGCTGTAATAAGGTTGCACCGCTCTATGAGCAAAAGAGTGACAATTTGCCATTCTGCGCAGACCATTTACGAGTACTTACAGTACAACCTAAATTCGGGCGTAAAACGCAACGTAATTTAACGCTATGATTGTAGGCTGTAGTAAGTAACTTAAATAAAAGCGTTAAAGGCGTCAATAGTTTTTACTTTCTGTTGCCGTTCTGTGACGTTTCTTTCTGTATCTGCTATTTTTACAGTAGAGCATAATTAAATAAAAATCATTGGAATGAATAATAAAATATGTACATAAAAATTATATTGTGTGAAAAAAACAAAAAAACCACATAAATTAATAATTTAGATCAAGTGATCAAACAGCCCACTTCTTTCACACAATCTGCAGAGTTTATGACACTTCTTATACAAAATAAAATGTTTTCCCCGCTAAAATAATATTCTTTTGATCATCCATAGTTGCTTAATTATTAAAAATGTATTAACTTTTAAAAATCTTTAGTTGAAACAAATGTTTTTAGCTTTTGATACAAAAAAATTATTTGCATATGAATAAAAATTTACTTTTCCATACCAGAAAGAAGTAAGGCATACACATATCTGGCTGTCACTTAACGTTGAATTCTATTTTGAACAGATTAGAAAAGGTAAAAACTAACCATGCACATATAATTTATATTGAACAGAAACAAAACAGCTGATTCAGAACGGAAAAGAACGCACAAACTAGTTCTGCCTTAGCGCTGTGCAATTGACAGTATTGCTCAATAAACTTGTTTAATAAAAATCAATACATTGAATTAATAAAATGTAATAAAGTCGCTAAATTAGTCTGAAAACACCTAAAGTGTTATTACTAGTGGCCGCAAAAAATGAGTAAAGCTGGATTCGCCCATTGTTTCCGAACAAAATATTTATCCGGACAAATATTTTTTTACTTCTAGTGAACTGGTGAAACAACTTACTACGGCAATCGGTAAAGATACTTTCAACGTCACACCAGTGAAGCACGGCAGCATCAGTGAAACTAAAATACAGGTAAATCATGAAAACGATTATCGAAAATTGTCTGATATTTTAGAAAAAGAGACAAGATCATTTTACACTTACCAGCTCAAAAGTGCTAAAGGTCTTCAGGTCGTTATTAAAGGTATTAACCCTTGCGTAGATATTGATGACATCAAAACCGGATTGGAAGATAAAGGTTTTAAAATAAAAACCGTAGTAAACATCAGGAACCGTGAAAAGATTCCTCAACCCATGTTTAGGGTTGAACTAGAACCAAGGGATGTCGTGCTAAAAAAGAATGTAATTTATCCTATATATAACTTCAAATTTCTTTTGCATCGTAAGGTTACCGTTGAGGAGCCACATAAACGTTCAGAAACCGTTCAGTGCCTAAACTGCCAAGAATTTGGCCACACTAAGGCTTATTGTAAGTTGCCCGCTGTTTGTGTTGTATGTGGCGAACTTCACGGCACAACTCAGTGCAACAAGCCAAAGGCCGACGCAAGTGTTAAGAAATGCAGTAAGTGTGGAGGTAACCACACTGCAAATTATAGAGGTTGCCCTGTCTATACTCACTTTAAGCGGTCAATGACAAATAAGTCATCGGTTTCTCCAGCAACCCAGTAGCCAAATGTCATTGGTAAAAACAATTTTCCCCAGGTAGGCGATACAACCACCCATACAAATACGCAAACCTCCAAACAATTTTCATATGCTACTGTCCTTAAAGCCAACCAAATCTTGAACCAGGAGCCCAAAACTCAAAAGTGTGATCCAAATTTGAGTAATTTAGAGGCAACTCTGCAGACTCTTCTTCAGTTCATAAACACTTTTACCGTTTCTATGACAAACATGATGCAGTAAATGCTAAAAATGCAATCCACTATTTTACAGGCAATTTTAAAAAAATGAATTGGTTAAAAATATGTTTCTGGAACGCAAACGGCATTCGCCAACATAAAAATGAACTTGAGCACTTCTTTATGGAAAAGCAGATCGATATAATGATGATTGCTAAAACCCATTTGACAACCAACAGTTATTTCAAAATTAATGGCTACACATTATATGACACAAAAGATCCCCGTGGAAGATCTTGCGGCGGTTCGGCAATTTTGATAAAGACCAGAATTAAGCACTATCTAATGAACGGAACACGTGAGGAATATCTCCAAGCTACAGATATATGCCTTGATTATTTTCATGAAAAAATTGTTATATCCTCAATTTACTCACCACCACGATTTTCAATAACAGAAAGCCAATATTCAAATTTTTTCAAAGCACCTGGTCCCCGATTTTTAGCGGCTGGCGACTATAACGCTAAAAACACTTTTTGGGGATCACGTTTAATTACGCCGAAAGGCCGTGTGCTTTTTGACACCGTTTCCAAAATGGAATTAGAGGTGGTTTCAAGCGGACACTCCACTTATTGGCCGTCAGACCGACGAAAGATCCCTGTTGTTATAGAGTGGACGCAAGTGGAGCCTTCATTAGATTTGTCATCAGATCACTCACCCACTATAATATCTGTCTCGTTCCCCCAAGAGATTGGCTCCCCGTTGACCGTCACTAGAGTTAATTGGCTAAAATACAAAAAATATTTGAGTACACATTGTACTGAAAATATCGCCTTGAGAACGCCTGAGGATATTGATGCGTCAATTAACGATTTTTCTGAAAACCTGAAACTGGCCGTACAGCATGCTACCACTAGTCATATAAGATCCAGAAATGAGAACAATAGAACTTATTCGTCTGAAATTGCGCAACTTCCGTCAGAAAAAAGAAAAGTTAGAAGAGAGTGGCAACTTCGCAGGTCTCTCCAACTTAAAACTAGGCTACGGGAATGCGTAACTCAGTTAAGAAATCTGCTTGAAATCCAGAGATAATCTTCCCTTAAAACATATTTAGAAAGCCTGGATGGTACTCCGCAATCTGACTATTCTCTGTGGAAAGCGACAAAAGGTCTGAAAAGACCCGTAATAGGTAAGCCACCTTTGCGAACTTCAACTGGCGACTGGGCACGAATCGATTCTGAAAAGGGGATGTTGTATGTCGATCATTTGAGAAATGTTTTTACGACAAATGATTCAGCGGATGCTGCAGCAGAATTTCCACCGTATGCTGTTAGACAGCCTGTGTCTTTGAGACTTAACTTTCAAGATGTCGAAAACGTTATCAATAACATAAACCCCAGGAAAGCTCCAGGTATAGATCAAATTACTGGTGAAATGCTTGAACAGTTACCTCGTGTAGCTAGAAGAGTTCTACTTTTTATTTTTAACGCTATTTTACGCCTTGAGTATTATCCTGCAGAGTGTATGATAGGCAAGCCAGGGAAGGATCCGACTAAAGTAAAGTCATATAGACCAATAAGTCTACTATCTACAATTTCAAAACTGTTCGAAAAATTGTTAATGGCGAAGTTGTCTCCAATACTTAATGATGTGGGATGTATCCCTGATCATCAATTTGGCTTTCGGGCTAAGCATAACACCATAGAACAAACACATAGACTAGTCAATGCCATAAGACAGACTTTTGAAGACAAAAAGTATTGTTCAGCTCTATTCATCGACATTTCCCAAGCTTTTGATAAGGTGTGGCACGACGGACTGATGCACAAAATAAAGTTGAACTTGCCTGCAAACACTCACAAGCTTCTGGAAAGCTACTAATGCGACCGGAAATTTGTTATCAAAGAAGGTGACTTTATAAGTCTCTCACAGTCAATTGGAGCAGGAGTTTCCCACAGTAGCATTCTTTTTTTTTTTTTTTTGTCATTCATTTATTTATTGAATCTTCAAAATATGAACTAACAATAAGTATTCAAATCTTAATACTAAATACAAAAGTTATTTAAGTCCAGCCACCAAATTCTTCGTACGATTACTGCAGCTCCATGGTACGTAAGAAACTCACGAATTCACAAGGATCTGTGTGTTCCGCTGGTAACTGACGAGTTCTCTAAGTATGCCACAAGGTATATCAGTAAACTGGAACTTCACCCAAATCCTCTTGCACGCAACATACTTAATTTTGGCGGCCACTATCGGTTGAGAAGAAGGGATAACCTTGTCATCATCAGAACGTAAAATAGGTGATTCTACCGATATTATTCGCGCCAAATGAAACTTTTTTGTCTAGCAGTGGCTGGACTTAAATAACTTTTGTATTTAGTATTAAGATTTGAATACTTATTGTTAGTTCATATTTCGAAGATTCAATAAATAAATGAATGACAAAAAAAAAAAAAAAAAAAAAATGGTCAGTTCACACGGTTGTCGGATTGTTAGATGAAAAAATTGCCAGACATGTTGTAAGGCATTGCCACTTATGTATATCAACAACGATCTGTTTGGCAGTGTTGCCCATCAAACTTTTTTCTGACAATGATGCCATTGTCAGGTGCATTAATTTTATACATCTGACAATTAAAACTGAGCTTATAATACCAGCCAATTATCTGGCAAATGTGTAAAAGCTTTCTTCTTTGTAGAAATAAAAAAACAGTTTATTGCAACAGAATCTCAAGAAATAAAATCTATAAGGATTTATAGCTTGTGAACTTCATATGGCGAGCAAACTGCCACAACACAACCGCCGACTACTCTCATTGAAAACAGAAAAATGTATACATATATATTAATTTGTGTTTATATGAATTATCTTTGTATTCTTTATGTGCAATTTGTTAAGTTTATTTGGCCCTTAAACGTGTAGTAAATTTTTTTAATAAGGATGTTAGAGCGCTATCACATTTAGCAACTTAAGCTATGTACACACGGTTGTCATATGTTACAATATTGTAAGATCTGGCAACATGCTGACAATGTAGGGACAATGAAAAATTGTCCCGCAGAAGTAAATTGTGTGCTCAGACAATCGTAAGAAAATCTTACAATTTCATTATCAGACTATGGTCTGACAAATAATTCATCTGACAACAAAAATTGTCAGTTCACACGGTTGTCAGATTATTAGATGAAAAAATTGCCAGACATTTTGTAAGGCATTCCAACTTATGTATATCAACAACGATCTGTTTGGCAGTGTTGCCCATCAAACTTTTTTCTGACAATGATGCCATTGTCAGGTGCATTAATTTTATACATCTGACAATTAAAACTGAGCTTATAATACCAGCCAATTATCTGGCAAATGTGTAAAAGTTTTCTTCTTTGTAGAAATAAAAAAAACAGTTTATTGCAACAGAATCTCAAGAAATAAAATCTATAAGGATTAATAGCTTGTGAACTTCATATGGCGAGCAAACTGCCATAACACAATCGCCGACTACTTTCATTGAAAACAGAAAAATGTATACATATATATTAATTTGTGTTTATATGAATTATCTTTGTATTCTTTATGTGCAATTTGTTAAGTTTATTTGGCCCTTAAACGTGTAGTAAATTTTTTTAATAAGGATGTTAGAGCGCTATCACATTTAGCAACTTAAGCTATGTACACACGGTTGTCAGATGTTACAATATTGAAAGATCTGGCAACATGCTGACAATGTACGGACAATGAAAAATTGTCCCGCAGAAGTAAATTGTGTGTTCAGACAATCGTAAGAAAATCTTACAATTTCATTGTCAGACTATGGTCTGACAAATAATTCATCTGACAACAAAAATTGTCAGTTCACACGGTTGTCAGATTATTAGATGAAAAAAATTGCCAGACATTTTGTAAGGCATTCCAACTTATGTATATCAACAACGATCTGTTTGGCAGTGTTGCCCATTGTTTTGAGAAATCGGTTCTATATAGTATTTATATAAAGAAAACTACAAATCTTCACATTAGCTTCTTCTTCATTGTTCAGAGCACTTAAAATTAAACAAACGATTCAAGTGTAAGAAACTGACTGACTTACTGAAAGAAAAGTAAACTTGAAAACAGAGTTAAGAACAAAAGTGTAATTACAGAAGTTACAATAGAGGGCAAAAAAAGTTCAAACATTCCGCCCGCCTCGTTACCGAAGGGGACGAAAATTTTGTTAGTTATCAGATAATTAAATATCAAGAAAATTAAAATTAACAATATCATTTATATATGGAATCAATTCAGAAAGTGTAATGGTTGATTAAAATTCATTTTATAAAGTACAGCTATTCTTTTCAATCAGTGGGATTACTTATCGGAAGTGGACATAATTTCACCAAAGGACGTTTCAAAGTTGAAGAAGCAGTCTTTACAGTTGCAACCCTTATAAGTCCATCAGGTCCTGGATTAACTTCTGTAACGCGAGCTAATGGAAAGCGAAAGATATCCACCATTTAGTTGGTGGATATCTTTCATCGGCAATTAGAACCAATAACCCCTTTTGGATAGTTTTTTTGTGGCTTCCATTTGGACATAGATTTAAATCGTTGTAAGTACTCACGAGACCAACGCTTCCAAAAGCTTTCCATCATTTGTTGAATAAGTTGAAGCCGGGATAATCTTGAGAGAGACAGATCAAGAACCGATGGTTCAGGTACCGTATTTAAAGCTGCGCCAATTAAGAAATGTGCCGGCGTGATTGCACTAACGTCTGTAGGGTCATCAGATAATGCACATAAAGGCCTCGAATTAAGAACTGCCTCAATCTGCGCTAATAATGTTGAAAGCTCTTCAAAAGTTAAAACAGTGTCCCCAACAATTCTGCGAAGATGAAATTTTACTGATTTAACACTAGACTCCCATTTTCCACCAAAATGCGGGGCAGAAGGTGGGTTGAACTTCCACTGAGTGCCATTATTTGTCAATATTGCGGAGAGTTCTGAGAACTGCTTGGAATATTGAGAGAAAAGACGTTTAAGTTCCTTGTTAGCGCCTATAAAGTTGTTGCCACAATCACTAGTCAGCGTGGACCAAATGCCACGTCGAGCTACAAATCTCTTGTACGCTGCAAGGAACCCATCAACTGAATAATCAGAAGCTACTTCAAGATGTACAGCGGTTGTGGACAAACAAACAAAAAGTACAATATAACCCTTATATTGTTTAGCTCCACGACCACGCCAAGATTTAATAAACAATGGACCTGCATAATCAACTCCGGAATGTAGGAATGCAGGACTCGTACGGCTAAATGGTAGCTGACCCATAAGCTGTCGAGCTGTTTCTCCTCTGATTCTTGCACAGCGAACACATTGCCGATTGAAAGATTTGATTGACGAGCGACCACCTAAGATCCAGTAATACTGCCACAGATATACGCACATGACCTGAGTACCACCATGAAGCGTTTTTTCATGTGCTTCGGCAATGATAAGTTGAGTAATAGCTGACTTGGCTGGTAGGATAATGGGGTGTTTTGCATTGGCATCAATAAGAGCATTACGTAACCGCCCGCCGACACGAAGTAGACCAATTGCATCGATAAATGGCGTAAATTTGCTAAGAGGGTGAGAGTTCGGCAAATATTGACCACCATGAAGAAAGTTCATTTCTGACTGAAAATATGAACGTTGAGTCAGTTTGATCCAAAAGTTACGTTCGAAATCTATCTCTGTTGTTCTTAACGGCTGTTGAATAATGGATTTGTAATTGGTGTTTGAACAAAATCTACGACAGATTGCAGTTACTCTAAGCAGGCAGGATAGTTTTGAGAATTTTGTAACTAGGTCCCATATTGGCTTTTGTTGTTGGCGACAAACTACGTTGATAGCTTTTTTAGAAGTTCTTTTCTCAAGGTCAATGGCATCAATATTAATATTCGAAGCTGGCCATGAGGCCGAGTGATTGGAAAGCCACTTTAGACCATGCCACCATAACGGGTGATCAATAAGCTGTTGGACTGAAAGTCCTCGGGATGCGCAATCCGCTGGATTGTATTGGCCTGGAACGTGATGCCACCTGGCGTGGAGTAAACCGTCTTGAATTTTTTGAACACGATTAGCAACGTAGTCCTTCCAGCGGGAGGGATGACCTTTGATCCAAGTTAATGCCACTGATGAATCAGTCCATAAATGGTGTGAAATGTTGCTCATGTTTAAGATGGTCATTAAATGAGCTACTCTTTTTGTAAGAATGACTGCAGCATTGAGTTCAAGACGAGGTATAGTTATTCGTTTTGTTGGAGCTATTTTTGTTTTAGACTCGATCAGATGAACGGATACGTTGTTAAACTCAGTGATTATCCGTAAATAAATGACTGCTGCCATTGCACACTCGGATGCATCCGAAAATCCATGAATTTCTACACCAAGTACTGCTGATGATAAACCGACCCATCGTGGAATTGATACGTTGCTGATGTTGTCTAAATCCGTAATGAATTTTGACCATCTATTAGACAATTTGTCGCTGATAATTTCATCCCAATCTGTTTTTGAGAGCCAAATATCCTGCATCAGTATTTTGGCTTGGATAGTAACTGGGGAAATCCAGCCCAGAGGATCAAAAAGTCTTGCTATGTTGGATAATACGGAACGTTTTGTAGGCCTACTTGTCAACGTGCCTGAAAATGGAGATGAAAACACAAATGAGTCCTTTTCTGGTTTCCAAGAGATACCTAGTGCGGATATAGATGAGTTCTCTTTGAGCTTGATAGGATCTTGAATCGTACAGCGATCTGGACATAAGCCAGAAAGTATTTTCGGGTTATTAGAAGCCCACTTTTGCAAATGAAAACCGCCCGCCATGCAGAGCTTATCTAATTGTGTTACAGCATCTACAGCCTCGTCTAAGGAATCAGCTCCTCCAAATGTGTCATCTACATATGTGGTGTTGTGCAAAATCTTTACTGCCATAGGATAGGCAGAGCCTTCATCATATGCAAGTTGCCTTAGAACACGATTTGATAAATAAGGTGCGGGACCGAGGCCATAAGTAACAGTTGTGAGATAATAAGGGACCACATCTGATGATGGGGACGGCTTCCAGAGAATTTGTTGATATGGCCAATCATGTGGATCGACCATCACTTGCCGGAACATTTTCTCAATATCAGCTGAGAAAACAAACTGATATTGACGTCATTTCGTAATAACGTCCGAAATCTCCAACTGTAGTTTAGGCCCAGTGTATAATATATTATTCAATGATAGACCCGTGCTAGTTTTGAAGGAACCATTAAATACGACACGTAATTTCGTCGTAGTACTAGACTCTCTCAGAACTCCGTGATGAGGGAGAAAAAATTCACCTTCACTATTTTCTTTGCGGCTTGCAGGCTTCATATGGCCCAAAGATTCATATTCTTTGAGAAAGTTGAAATAAAGCTGATAAAACTGTGCATTGGACTTGGATTTTTGAAGCATTTTTTCAAGGATATATTCTGCGGCTTTCCGAGAGTCTCCAAGATCATTGGGAGGCCGTTTGAAAGCCAACCGAACAACATACCTGCCCGATGGATGTCTATAATGCGTGGCTTGAAAATGTGTCTCACACTCTTGATCCTCTGGAGACAAAATTAGTGCTTCTGTTGCACCCTCTTCTTGTAACCAAAACTTCTGTAGCAATTCATTTAGAGTGTGATCTACACGGCACTGATAAGTCTGCACTCGTTCGAGTGCGGTTAGATTGGATTGTGGGTGGATAACTCCTGATAGTATCCATCCTAGAGATGTTAGTTGAGCAACTGGGCTATTAGAATCACCCTTAAGGACTTTTCCTTCTAAAAGATGACCATATATATCCGCTACGATTATAAGGTCAATTTTACTACTAACCATAAAATTAGGATCTGCCAGTTGGATACCCTCAAGGGAAGTATTGCTGATGAATTTTACATCACTTGTTGGTAATTGACTAGTTAGCTTTGGTAAGACATATGCAGACATTTCGCACTGAAAGCTAGATTCGAAATGTGGGCAAAGCATGAATTGTACTACACCCTTGGTAGTGCCAGATTGAAATGCACCGACACCTATAAGGTTCAAGCTTCCTTTTTTTCGTTGCAAATTAAGTTTCCTAACCAGTTCTTCGCTGATGAGCGATATTTCCGATCCTTGATCGAGCAAGGCACGAGCTACAATGAAAGATCCTTGGAATGATTTGATGCGTACTAAGTAAGTAAGATTTTGGATTCACAATTTAGTGCCATAGAGGTTGCATGATTGCTAACAGCCTCTGAACTGTTTTTGTTTGAAGTTGAAGTTTGATCATTATAAGACTGAGTTGGATTTTTAAAGCCGTGAATAGATGAATGATGACGAGCGTTACAAAACTTGCAGTGTTTTGCACTCTTGCATTGAGAAACCCGATGAGAACCAAGGCAATTAAAGCATAGATTTTTTGAAACGAGAAAAGCATGTTTTTGATGGAGTGTCTTGCGATTGTAGGTATCACAGCTCGAAATATAATGATTAGAACTGCAAAGAGAACAAGAAGTATTATTTGATGGATTGAAAATTTTATTGGAAACCTCAACAACCCGATTTTGATTTGCAGATGTAGATACATGGGATGTTGCACTTGATTTTTTAAGAGCCTTCGTTGGAATTGTCCTGGAGTCTACACTTTCTAAGGCTTGAATGCGGCCACTCAGAAAAATCTCTAATTCCGAAAATTTTGCAGGTTTTTTGGAACAACTGCGAGACAATTCCCAAGCTTCGTGAGATGACGTGTCCAAGCGCCGCACAATCATATAAACTATAATATTGTCCCACTGGTCCACGGGTGAACCCAAAGCTTTCAAAGCACCAAGCGATTCCTTTACAATGGCTAAGAGATTTTTCAAGTCTGCAGCTGATTTTCGTTGAATACGTGGCAGTTCAAATATGGAATCTAAATGAGAGTTAACTAACATACGGGTATTTTCATACCGTGTACATAAAAGCTTCCAAGCCGGTGAAAAATTCTCAGATGATACAGGCATATTGGCAATACATTGAAGTGCTTCGCCATTGAGACTGCTTTTAAGATAGTAAAATTTTTCGACGTCTGATAATTCGCCATTAGAATATATCATGGATGTAAAAAGGTCATGAAATGGCCTCCAATCATTATAGTTTCCCGAAAAAGTTGGTAAAGTAATTTTTGGCAAAGAGCGCAAGTGTGAAGAAGTGCTTGCAGACTGATTTAACATGCTGTTTTCAGTAGAGCTGCTTCGAATTTCTTCTAAGTAGGTCAGCATTATCGACTTGGCGTTGATATAGATTTCCTCACATTCAGAGTATAAATCATCTGTGAAATATTTATTTTTCTTCACCTCCTCGGTAAGCCTACTACGAGTCAGTTTATCGTGGCATGCCTTAAGCTTGTTCCAGCTTGCCTCTAGATTCGACAATCGTTTTTCCACTTGAGCTTTAGTACAAGCTTCCTTTGAAAGTGCGTTAAACTTCATCAAGATTGATTTTATATTTGCATATGTCAGTTCTTGACTAAGGAGAAGTGACTCCTGAGTTTCAGCCATTTTAAGATTAATTAAAAAATCGTTTCACCTTTCCTCTTATATGCAATGATTTTTTATTTTTTTTATACTTATGTTTAAGAATATTTTAACTGTAGGCTTAAGTATGCGGGGTAAATTGCAATAAATTCCGTTGAATGAGATTTGCTTTTTAACTGAGTTGACGATGATGTTAATAAGCAAAAATATGCATGTAATTACAAATATAACAACAGAGTGACGAGAACTCAGTAAGTTGAATGCGCAGTCGCAAATACGGGCAGAGAAGTCAGTAAAATACAAGTAGCAAACAATAATGATGATGATGTTGATAATGATGATAATGATGACGAAGAAACCACTATAAATTCTTTGTATTTTAACTAGACATTTTTTCAATGTTTTAAATATTTTATGAAAGCAATACTTGAGGATTTAATTTATTGCACTTTACAATTGACATACATGTATCAGCGTGCGCATACTTATGTACATATGTACATACTAGTGTTGAACCTTACTGCGTTTATCAACCAAATATGTAGCATATTTGTATATATCTAAAGCCAAAAATCAATATTCTTTCCTTTATCAAAACTTTTTATTTTATAGACCGATCCGGTTCGAAGGATCAACAATGTTTTGAGAAATCGGTTCTAATCGGTTCTATATAGTATTTATATAAAGAAAACTACAAATCTTCACATTAACTTCTTCTTTATTGTTCAGAGCACTTAAAATTAAACAAACGATTCAAGTGTAAGAAACTGACTGACTTACTGAAAGAAAAGTAAACTTGAAAACAGAGTTAAGAACAAAAGTGTAATTACAGAAGTTACAATAGAGGGCAAAAAAAGTTCAAACACCCATCAAACTTTTTTCTGACAATGATGCCATTGTCAGGTGCACTAATTTTATACATCTGAAAATTAAAACTGAGTTTACAATACCAGCCAATTATCTGGCAATGCCGAAGAAGAGTGTTCTCACGATTGTCAGATGCTTGACAACATTGTCGTCTTACAATTGATTGACAATGGTTTTTATGACAACGTTGTAAGTTAAAAATTGGCAGTTCACACGATTGTAATACATTTTCAGACTATTTTACTGGCAATATTGTAAGATCTGACAACCGTGTGTACGTAGCTTTAGTTGCACAAGGCTATTGCCCAAATCTTTTGCTTGATATGTGAGGAAAGAGCGGCTAGAATAATTGCTGATATTTTAGTACAGACTTGCTTGTATTCAGCTATTCGTTTCACTCGCATTCTTGTTTTTGATATTATCTTGTGTTAAAATTTCGGGGCGTTCAATATACCTTGTCGCATACTTAGAAAATTCGTCTTTTATAAAAGGCACACAGAGATCTTATGAAGTCGTGAGTTTTTTACGTACCATGGAGCTGCAGTAATCGTTCGAAGAATTTGATTTTGTCGCCTTTGAACTTGTTGAGGCGGTGGCCCATAATTGAATTCCGTAGCACCATATAGGCTTTAGAACTGCGTTGTATAACAAAAATTTGCAATCCAAATGTCGAATTTCTGCCCATAAGCCAATTTCGTTGCGCTGCGTTAAACTTTAACTGAGTAACTTTAGCATCAATGTGAGGCTTCTACGGTCGAGATGAATACCAAGATACTTGACTTCATTTCCCTGCGGAATAGGTGAATTGTTAATTTGGATAGCTGAACATGTTTGTTTACGCAGTGTGATTGTAACGTGAGTTACACTTTTACACTTTTGTTCATTTACTTTAATTTTCCAAAGTTTTAACCATTTCTCTAATATTGAAATATACTCCTACAAATTACGTGAAGCTACTTGATAGTTTTCATGTACGCTGCAGAATGCTGTGTCATCTGCAAAAGTTGAAGTGTGAATATCAGATCTGGTCGGCATGTCTGAGGCGTAATCCAATAATAAGTAGGTTTTAGAATGCTACCTTGGGGAACTTCCGCCTCGATTGGCTGTAAGGGGCTTATAAAATCGCCTTCTCTGATAACATACTTCCGGCCGCATAAGTAGCTTTCCAGAAGTTTGTGAGTGTTTGCAGGCAAGTTTAACTTTATTTTGTGCATCAAACCGTCGTGCCACTATTTATCAAAAGCTTGGGAAATGTCAATGAATAGAGCTGAACAATACTTTTTGTTTTCAAAAATCTGTCTTATGACGTTGACTAGTCTGTGCGTTTGTTCTATAGTGCTATGTTTAGCCCGAAAACCAAATTGACGATCAGGGATGCATCCCACATTATTTAATATTGGACTCAACTTAACCATTAACAATTTTTCGAATAGTTTTGAAATTGTTGGTAGTAGACTTATTGGTCTCTATGACTCTACTTTAGTGGGATCCTTCCCTGGTTTGGGTATCATAATAATTATGGACACCTTCCACTCTGCAGGATAATATTCGAGACATAAAATAGCGTTAAAAATAAAAAGAAGGATTCTTCGAGCTCCCGAGGTGACTGCTTCAGCATTTTACCAGTAATTTTATCAATACTTGGAGCTTTCCTGGGGTTTGTGTTACAAATAACATTTTCAATACCTTGAAAACTAAGTCTAACAGCGTATGACGGTAGTACATCTGAATCATTCGCTGTACCATTTGTGGTAAAAACATTTTTCAAATGGTTAACATACAACATCCCCTTTTCAGAATCGCTTTTTATGCCCAGTCTCCAGTTGAAGTTCGCAAAAGTGGCTTACCTGTTACTGATCTTTTCAGACCTTTGCCGCTTTCCATAGAGAAAAGTCGGATTGAGGATCAAGGCCTTCCAGATAATTTTTAAGGGAAGCCATTCTTTGGATTTCAAGCAGATTTCTTAACTGAGTTACGCATTCCCGTAGCCTAGTTTTAAGTTGGAGAGAACTGCGAAGTTGCCACTCTCTTCTAACTCTTCTTTTCTCTGACAGAAGTTGCTCAATTTCAGACGAATAAGTTCTATTGCTCTCATTTCTGGATCTTATACGGCTAGTGGTAGCATGTTGTACGCCTAGATTAAGCTTTTCAGAAAATTCATTAATCGACACATTAATATCCTCAGGCGTTCTCAAGGCAATATTTTCCGTACAATGTATACTCAAATACGTTTTATATTTTAACCAATTAACTCGAGTGATGGTCAACGCCAAGTCACAAAACGGGGAACCAACCCCCTGGGGGAACGAAACAGAGATTATAGTGGGTGAGTGATCTGATGACAAATCTAATGAAGGCTCCACTTGTATCCATTCTGAGGGAAAATTTTTCGTAATTTCAAATTCTATAATGTCTGGGATCTTTTGTTGGTCTGACGGCCAATAAGTGGGGTGTCCACTTGAAGTCACACCTAAGCCCATTTTGGCAACGATGTCAAAAAAACGGGCGGCCTCTCGGGGAAATTAAACGTGATTTCCAAAAAGTGTGTTTAGCGTTATAGTCGCTAGCCGTTGAAAATCAAGGACTGTGTTTTGAAAAAATTTGAATATTGGCTTTCTGTTATTGAAAATCGGGGCGGTGAGTAAATCGAGGAAATAACGATTTTTTCATGAAAATATTCAATGCATATATTAGTTGCTTGGAGATACTCCTTACGTGTCTCGTTCAATAAATAGTGCTTGATTCTGGATTTTATTAGAATTGCCGATCCTCCGCAAGATCTTCCACGGGAATCTTTTGTGTCGTACAGTATGCAGCGATTAATTTTGAAAAAACCGTTGGTTGTCAAATGCGTTTCAGCAATCAACATTATATCGATTCGTTTTTCCATACGGAAATGCTTAAGTTCATTTTTGTGTTAACGGATGCCGTTTGCATTACAGAAACATATTTTTAAAAAACTAATTTTCTTCAAAATTGGCTGCAAAATAGTGGATTGCATTTTCAGCACTTCCTGCATCGTGGTTGTTATGGAAACCGCAAATGTGTTTGTGGATTGAACTAAAGTCTGCAGAGTTGCCTCAAGACTGCTAAATGCTAAAATTTGGATCGGATTGTTGAGGCTTGGGCTCCTGACTTAAGATTGGTTTATCGGATTTTACCACATTCGCATAAGAACCTTGTTTGGAGGAAACAAGGAGGGAAAAATTACTTTTAGAAATGATATTTGACTGCTGGGGTTGGTTAATGGGGATCGATGACCCATTTGTCATTGACCGCTTATAGTGATTATAGATAGGACAGCCTCTGTAATTTGAAGTATGGTTACCTCCACAGTTACTGCAATTTTTAACATTTGAGTCAGTTTTTGACTTCTTGCAATGTGATGTGCCGTGGAGTTCACCACACACGACGCAAATTGCGGGCAACTTACAATAGGCCTTAGTATGGCCAAATTCTTGGCAGTTTAGGCATTGAGCGGGTCCTAGATGCTTTTGTCGCTCCTCAACGGTAACCTTACGACGCAAAAGAAATTTAAGGTTATAAATTGGATGAATTTCAGCTTTTTTTAGGACAATATCCCTGGGTTCTAGTTCAACCCTAAACATGGGTTGATAGATATTTTTACGGTTCCTAATATTAACAACATTTTTTATTTTAAATCCTTTTTCTTCCAGTTTAGTCTTAATGGCATCCGTATCAGTCCGTCAGCACCTTTAATAACTACCTGAAGGCCTTTAGCACTTTTAAGTTGATATGTGTAAAACGATCGTTTCTCCTTCTCCAGAACGTCAGATAACTTTCGGTATTCATTTTCACTGTTTACCTGGATTTTCGTTTCATTGATGCTGTCGTGCTTAACCAATGTTACGTTGAAAGTGTCTTTGCCGTTTCACTAGCTCACTAGAAGTAGGCCCTTTCAAGTAAATTGGGGGCATTTTAAACGTTTTCTTGGATGTTGTTGGCTCATCTGTTTGAATAATAGCAAATCTATTATCATCCCTTGCCGTAGTCCTATTATCATTTTTAGAAATTTTCGGTTGAGATGATATTTGAGCTGATTTGGGGCTTCGTTGCCTTTTAACCAAGGTTATGTATCTGTCCATGCCTACTTGTGTTTTCGGCTTATCAGCAACAATTAAACTGGAAGATGTTTTGTCTTCAGTTATAACAACAATATTTGGAGAACACGATCGCGGGCTTTTCCTATCTCTTAGAGACAGGAGATTTTCCAATGAGTTTTTTACAGATTCTTCCTCAGAAATCCAAAGGTTTTTTCTACCAGAGCTAAGCTCTTTTTCAGAATTACATCTGATAGGTATACTCATGCAATTAATTGCTTCTATTTTTTTATTTACACAAAACGTAAAAAAATGTAGTAATTGTGGAGGCAATCATACTGCTAATTACAGGGGTTGCCCCGTTTATACCTACTTCAAACGTTCAATGCCAAATAAATCATTAACTCCTCCCAAGCCATTCCAGCAATCGCAATTCATTTCAAGCAACAATTTTCCTCAAGCAGGTCAGTCTACAACCCAAATAAATGTTCCAAGCTCTAACCAAGTTTCTTATGCCAATGTGGTTAAGACTAATATACCAAACGCGAATCAGAAGTCCAACTCTCAACAGCCCGACCCATATTTTAGCAACCTTGAAGCCACATTGCAGACTTTGGTTCAATCAATAAACACTTTTATAGCTTCTATGACCACCATGATGCAGGAAATGCTAAAAATGCAATCAACTATTTTACAGGCTATTTTAAAAAAATGATTTATTTAAAAATATGTTTCTGGAACGCAAACGGCATACGCCAACACAAAAATGAACTTGAACACTTCCTGAGGAAAAGGCAAATCAATGTTATGTTGATTGCTAAAACTCACCTGACGCCAAGAAGTTATTTCAGGATAAATGGCTATATACTATATGACACTAAAGATCCACGTGGAAGATCTTGTGGAGGTTCGGCTATTCTAATTAAAAATAGAATTAAACATTACTTGTTAAATGAGACATGTGAAGAATATTTTCAAGCAACAAATATTTGTATTGAACACATTCACAGTAAATTGGTAATTTCATCAATTTATTCCCCGCCTCGGCCTTCAGTTACAGAAAACCATTACTCAAATTTTTTACTTCTCTTGGATCCCGATTTATAGCTGCTGGTCACTATAATGCTAAACACACATTTTGGGGCTCAAGATTAATCTCCCCGAAAGGTCGGGTGCTTTTTGATACTATATCAAAATTGGGTTTAGATGTAATCTCCAGCGGGAGTCCCACCTATTGGCCATCTGACCAGCGAAAGATCCCAGATGTTATTGACTTTGGAATCGTAAAAAACGTCCCCTTAGAATGGATGCATGTGGAGCCTTTATTGGATTTGTCCTCCGATCACTCACCTACTATGGTCTCTATATGTTTCCCCCAGAACATTGGATCCCCATTTAACGACATAGGTGTATTCCAGTCTAGAGTGAATTGGTTAAAATATAAAAAATATTTAAGTACTCACTGTACGGAAAATATATCTTTGAGAACTCCAAAGGATATTGATGAGTCAATTAATGATTTTTCCCAAAATATTATAAAAGCCGTGCAACATGCTACCACTACAAATTTTAGAAATATGAATAGCAGAATTTGTTCTTCTGAAATCGAACACCTTGTTTCAGAAAAAAGAAGAATCAGAAGAGAATGGCAACTTCGCAGGTCTCCCCAGCTTAAAGCTAGGCTTCGAGAATGCGTAAATCAATTAAGAAATTTGCTTGAAGTCCAAAGAGTGGCTTCCCTCACAACCTATTTGGAAAGCCTCGATGGTAGTCCTCAATTCGATTATTCTTTATGGAAAGCAGCAAGAGGGTTAAAGAGACCCATTAGATCTAAGCCACCCTTGCGTACTCCAACTGGGGACTGGGCCAGAAGTGACTCCGAAAAGGGAATGCTGTACGCTAACCACTTGAGAAGCGTGTTTGCCATTGACGAACTGAATGATGAAGCTGATATGCCGCCATATGCCGTTAGACCACCCGTACCTTTCAGACTTCGTTTTCAAGATGTCGATAATGCTATTAGTAACTTAAACCCCAGAAAAGCTCCTGGTATTGATAAAATTACCAACAAAATGCTTGTGCAGTTACCCCGAATAGCTAGAAGACTCGTCCTTTTTATTTTTAATGCTATTTTACGTCTCGAGTATTTTCCTACTGAGTGGAAGGTGTCTGTCATTACTATGATACCAAAACCAGGAAAGGATCCTACAAAAGTTGAGTCATATAGGCCGATAAGTCTATTGTCAACAATTTCAAAACTGTTCGAAAAAATGCTAATGACGAGGTTGACCCCAATATTGAATGAAGTAGGATGTATTCCTAACCATCAATTCGGTTTTAGGGCTAACCATAGCACCATAGAACAGACACACAGGCTGGTGAATGTTATCAGAAACGCGTTCGAAGATAAAAAATATTGCTCAGCTCTATTTATTGACGTTTCCAAAGCTTTTGACAAAGTGTGGCACGAAGGCTTAACTCATAAAATAAAATTATATTTGCCTGCAAACACGCACAAGCTGTTAGAGAGCTACTTATATGACAGGAAATTCGTCATTAAGGAAGGTGATTTCAAAAGTTCGGCTCAACCAATCCAAGCTGGAGTTCCCCAGGGTAGCATATTGGGTCCAACCTTATATTTGATTTATGCTTCAGATATGCCAACGAGCTGCAAAATTCACACTTCAACTTTTGCAGATGATACAGCATTCATCAGTGTCCATGAAGACTATAAATTAGCATCACAAATTTTGCAAGAACATATTCTTATATTGGAGAAATGGCTGAAACTTTGGAAAATCAAAGTAAATGAACAAAAATGTACCCATGTTACATTCACACTACGTAGAAAAACTTGTTCGGCTATTAAAATCAACAACTACATTGTTCCGCAGCACAGTGAAGTCAAATACCTTGGTATTCACCTCGACCGTAGGCTCACGTGGAAGTCTCACATTGAGGCTAAAGTCACCCAGATGAAATTAAAAGCGGTGCAACTAAATTGGCTCATCGGCAGAAATTCTATCTTGAAGTTAGATTGCAAACTTTTGTTGTATAACGCAATCCTAAAGCCAATATGGAGCTATGGAATTCAATTGTGGGGTACCGCCTCTGCATCTAACATTGAGAAAATTCAAAAGCGCCAGAATAAAATTCTCCGTATAATTACTGCAGCACCATGGTATGTTAAAAACTCTCGAATTCACAAAGATCTAGGTGTACCCTTAGTGAAAGATGAATTTTCAAAACACGCGATAAAGTACATTAACAGACTGGAGTCTCACCCGAATCCTCTCGCACGTAGCATCCTTAACTTTGGTGGCCACACTCGACTGAGAAGGATGGACACCCTTGCAACCATCAGAGCGTTGGAAAGGTGATTTACCAACAAAATACACGCAAGAAACAACTTTTCGTCTAGCATTGGTTGGACCTAAGTAAATAAAATTTTTCAATATTAATTAATTTTTTTTTCTATATTAATTAATGAATTTTTAGTTTTAAGATTTGCATACTTATTGTTAGTTCTTTTAGAAGATACAATAAATAATTGAATTATAAAAAAAAAAAAAAATTTTATTTACAATTTAAAACGGTATTAAAAAAAATGTCTAAGGTTTTTTTTCAACTAAAATCACTCTGTTAACCTTATTTGTTCCAGTTTTAGTTTTTTTCCGATCAAAAGCAAACACGTCCGTTCACTATCGAAGCTAAACAACGACAACAGCTTTGTGTCGTCAAGTTTAAGCTGTTTTGCCTTGAAGTGTTCATATCTTTTGACACTTTATTTTATACTAAACAGTACCATCAATTTTGCACCCTTTTGCGTTTTCTTCTCACCGTTCTCTAACAAACTCAAGGCTTGACGAGTCAAACTGACAGTTATATTAGTTTCACTTGTGTGTTTGTTTGTTTGTATGTTTGCACCACTCGAAATGCCATATGAGTGATAATTACATATGTAGGTATATAAAACTATATATTCAGTATTGCAACTTTAGTGCGAAAATTAGAGTTGCCGTGTTGCTTCCGGGGAAGTAGGGGAATTTTTGGGATTCACGAAGCTAGTTCTGGGAATTCAAAAAAATTTGGAACCACTTTGCTAACCGGTTCGGAACCGGTTTTTCATATTTGGTGCGCGTTTTTGGCGTGGAAAATGCACCTGATCTATAAATGGTCATAACCTTTAGAGAGAAAATTTAAGTTGCCGTATTGCGCTGGGGAAGTGGGGGAATTCTGACGTTTCCCGAAGGCGACTTTAGAGCATTTCTAAAAGCTTGAAACCGGTTCGCTAACCGAATCGAAATTTTTTTTATCTTGATATCGAAGCGTGTTTTCTCAGTTTTTTAATCTATATTAATTTGCAGTAAAATTTTTTATAGCAATTTAACTTACCCGACTTTTCAGAATGAAACAATGTTACCTTCAGATTTACATGTATATATAACTACCAAGGTGATATATATATATATATATATATATATATATATATATATATATATATATATATATATATATATATATATATATATATATATATATATATATATATATATATATATATATATATATATATATATATATATATATATATATATATATATATATATATATATATATATATATATATATATATATATATATCAGCTTATTTTATTATTGTTTTATTTTTCTTTGTTTTTATGCATTTTTTCTTACATGTACTTCTTAACATTAATGATGTTTTGTTTTTTTTTTCTAATTTGTTTAAATTATAAATTGCATATTGATAAAATAATAATTATTATAATATTTGCATAAAGCAATCAAAATTATACAACTAAAAAGTAGTCAATATTTAAAAATAAAACACAGTACAATGGAAGAACATGTTGTTGTGCTAATCATAATAAAATTAGACTTTGCAAGTTTTTAGTTAATTCAAATTGATATTTTAATAATGACTAATGAAAATATCTAAAAAAATAAAAATATATATGTATAAGTGAAGATGTAAGTGTAAGGGGTTTAATGAAAGTTTCATAAATTCTTAAATTTATGGTAAAAAAATGTTAAATGTTAAAGCATAATTAAAAAGTTTATTTTATATTTTAAACATTCTTCAGTTCTTAAACTTAAGTAACCTTAGCACTACGGGTCGCAACTTGAAAGCCTTTCTTTGATTATTGCATCGTTATAGCAATTGATATATCCACAACTAAAATAACATATGTATGTATTTAAGCGCCAAAAATGTTAACAATTTAAAAACAGGGAATCCGAATTCTAAATATTTTGCATAAAAATTTAATTTTTGTTTTTTTTTTTTTGAAAATTTTGGGGATTTTTAAATTAAGAAACATATTTTTTAGTTATTCTAATTAATATTAATATGTAAATATATGTGTACAGACGCTAGGTTGTTGACAAAATAAGTGTTTGAAGAGAACAAAATATGATTTGTAAAAAATAAACTTCTAATAAAGTTAGTCCCAGTTTACGTGTACAACTATTGTCGTCGCTATGGATGTATACACAAATGCATATGTATATAAAAGAGCAAAAGTCAATATGTAGATTTCCAGCTAATAAATTTACCTGCAAAATACGAATTTCAAGAGCATCCTCAAATGTGTACCCAAAAAAGTCGGAACTGCAGCGACAAAAGTTGCACACAATGTAAATTGGGACTTAAGTAGCCCATACACTTCACATACTGTAAATAAATCATAATGAACTTGTGTCAAGAAGTAAACAAGAATAGCGACAATAAGAATGCTTTTTGGATCCACTTTTGCACAGTATGTATTTCACAGTAGCTTTTTCAATTGTTTATTCATCTATAGATTTAGTAATTTACGTTTAAAAAAACCCCAGACACTGATTTGCTACGCAAAAAGGCAAGGACTTCGTGTGCCAAGGCGTGAAAAGTTTCTTCACGAACAGCGTCTTCGCGCCAAGATCCTTACAGCTCCCCCTGGCAGCAAGACCTTTTGGGCATTCGTTAAGAGAGTAAAGAACAATGCTAGTTCATCAATTCCAACTCTCTTAGAGAATGACCAAGCATTCACCGACCCAATTGACAAGGCTAACCTGCTGGCTGAAATCGTTGCAACCAATTCTTACTTGCCGGAAAGCAGTCAACCACTTCCCGAGTTCGAAAGAGTATCTATAAGTATACCAAAGATATTTTTCCGGGCTCGAGCAATCAAAGGGGCTTGGCCGATCTTGACATAAATAAGACTTCTGGACCGGATGGCATTCCAGCACTGGTCTTAAAGCAGTGCTCTTCTACACTTGCGCGTCCATTAGCACGCCTCTTCAGCCTGCTTTACAATGTTGGTGAGTTTTCATCGTGCTGGAAGGTTGCTAATGTAACACTAATCCCCAAAAAGGTTGAGGCAAATAACCTTGAAAATTACCGCCCAATTGCAATTTGCTCTGCGCTTTACAAATTAATGGAAAGTATGGTCATTTACCACCTTGTGAGGTATCTAGAGTCGCATAAAGTATGGATTTCGTAAGGGTCGTTCTACTTGTGATCTTATGGCATATCTCTCGGAGAAATGGTGCCACTCAATCCATTATTTTGGTGAAAGTAAAGTGGTAGCTCTGGATATATCCAAAGCGTTTGACAGAGTGTGGCATGCTGCACTACTAGCAAAACTTATTGCTTTTGGTGTCGGTGATGAATTTTCTCGGTTTATATCGAGCTTTCTCAGAGACCGCACTATACGAGTTGTTATAGATGGGATCTCATCAAACGAGTTCAAGATTAATTCAGGGGTACCGCAAGGCTCCGTTCTTCCTCCTACCCTATTTCTTATTTTCCTCAATGACCTTCTCTGTTAAAAAACTTCTGACCCTATGCACTTTTTTGCGGATAACAGCAGCATTTGCCATTTGTACTATTTTAGTTATATGCCATGCCTATCAGAGACCGCTACTAAGAGGCTAAATATGAATGATTTACTGAATAGAGATGTTCTTTTAATCTCCGTATAGGGTCGTAAAAACAGGGTCGCTTTTAACGCTCGTAAGACCCAATGTTGCTTATTAACACACAAACAAACGACCGCAAATGCTGCTTCGTCTGTACTCATGGGTGGTATAAAGATTGAGGAATCGGATGCTCTTGATGTTCTTGGAATGAAGATACAGTGTGATGTTCGCTGGGCTGAACAGATGTTTAATGTGTCTAAAGAAGCATTCTAGTGCCTCGGGTTTTTGAAACGGTGTAAGATGTACTTCACTCCATCCGACCTCCTTACTATTTAGATGTACTATGTAGGTGGCACATCCGACCGCAAATGAAAGACAACTCTCATGTTTGGGCCGGTGCCGCAAAGTCTATTTTGGAGTTACTCGACCGTGTGCAGGAGAGGGTGAAGATGCTTATCGGTGACAGTAGGGTATCGAACTCTATTGACACACTAGAGCATCGACGTGGTGTGGGGTGCATTACTTTGTTCTATCGTTACTACAATGGATTTTGCTCTGACGAGCCTCCTCCTCACAACCTATTTTCCTAGTTCTGGTACAATGCACGGCATATGTAGGGGTCATCCACTGAGTACTGGTCGAACATATAAAAAAAAAGAAACTTTGTTACAGGCTCAAATCAGATGATCAGATCAGAATTGCGTGGAATTTGCAGAAAGACGTTTTTTATGAAATAGTATTTAGTCAGCTGATCAAGAATTGGATCAAGAGACATCTGCAATGTACAGTGTATATAAATATTTAAATGTGAAGAAAAAAACGTTTTCTCTTTTGTACGAATAACAGAGTACAAAGCGTAACAAGTCACTTTTTTTTTTACCTAATTAACA
The DNA here is from genome assembly GCA_914767995.1 of Thecocarcelia acutangulata. Lineage (NCBI taxonomy): Eukaryota > Metazoa > Arthropoda > Insecta > Diptera > Tachinidae > Thecocarcelia > Thecocarcelia acutangulata. Next base: position 8,683,910 of record OU612099.1, on the reverse strand, counting down.
CGTTGAACACTGTGTTGGGTGGTACTTTACTTTAACTTTTAACTAGCATAGATAAATAAAAGTGCCAGCGCTTTGCAAAAACCATATCTCTAACATAGGCTGTTCTGCCATTTGTCAACGCGACTTTCCCACGCCCAGCTAAAATTAAATTTTTCGATTGCAACGCGTTGACGCTGCGCTATAATGTGTTGTTTCATACTATTTGTATGCCCATAGTTAGTCAATTTTGACAGCCACACAATGCTTGACGTGCCAATATATTTGTGTTAATTATCTATTGTCTGTCGCGTTTCATCTCGGTTCCACTTTTTGATGTGTGTGGAAGATTATCTGACATAGCCTACAATAGTTCACTACACCTGTTTTTTTTTTGTTTTTCATTTGTCTACCGTGTTTTATTTTTGAAGCCAGTTTTGTTTTTTTGTAAAAAGCAAAGTTTCCAAAAATGAATAGCATATTTTTATAATAGCTGCAATAAAATTGAAAAACAAAAAATTGATTTGCAAAAGAAAGACAAAGATGTCGCTTCCATTAGAAAATAGATCACGTTCTAATTTAGAATTTTAGCGCTTTAAATGCAACCCGACATTTACTGCTTAACGTGTACAAAAGAATATAAAAAAAAAGAAGTCTGTTGGTCTCAATTGTAATATTTTCTTCAAAATTTGTATGTTTTGCTTATATGTTTTCGGTCTTTGTAAACTAGTATCATTATTTCCTTTTTAAGTTCCTTTATCTTCAATACAAACAATACTTTGACGTGTAGTAGTAAACAAAATTAAAAAATTAAGAACATAAAAAAATAATTACATATTGCCAATTCCCGTAATATATGTATATGAACATCTTGACCACAAAGTGAAACCGGGATAGGGCATAACATTTTTGTATATTTCATTAATTCTGCGCTTTAAACCAGAAGGTAAACAGAGATAAACTAAAAGAAAAGTGTGAAATTATATTTAGCTCACTCATTTTTTCTCTTTGCTCTTGGTGCCTTTATTCGTAAGCAAAGAGTTTTGTAATCTCAAATGCAATTTTACACTTTTGCTGTCTCTCTCATCTCCCTGAAAATTCAAAATCCTGATTTTATTTTATTTAAACGTCACTTTTATGATCTCTGTGTACTTTGCGCTTTGAACGGAGATCGTGCTCGTATACCAAAATAATAAAAAGGTGGATATCTCGTTCAAGAAAGACGAATGTCCGATTTCGCTTGGCAATTAAGACTAAAAATGTGTTTTCTACTCGTATAAATTAAAAGCTGGTTTATGCAGAGTTCAACGTGAAACTAGTTATTTTTTATTACATTCAAATATTATTACACAATGAGCAATATAGATGTCGCTTACAAGTTACTTTTAACTAAAAAGATGAAATGTAAAAATCATGAAATTTCATTAATCTGTTTCACCTTTTTACGCGCTTTTGCTTGTAAACAAATAGTTTTGTAATCTCAAAGGCACACATACGAGTAACTAGGAGAGCATCATGACAATTTTACTGCCTCTGTTGAGGCATCTCTTATTCAGTATTCAGAAACCTGTGGCTGTGTTCAGTAACTTTGGCGAGAGGTTCTAGCGTCGAAAACTTGTGAAACAGATTATTCCATCGTTTCTCGAAAAGTGAGAAAAAACTGCGTCTGTAACTCATGTCGAAAACTATCCAAAGCGACTACGTCGTTAAAAAGATGAAATGTAAAAATCATGAAATTTCATTAATCTGTTTCACCTTTTTACGCGCTTTTGCTTGTAAACAAATAGTTTTGTAATCTCAAAGGCACACATACGAGTAACTAGGAGAGCATCATGCCAATTTTACTGCCTCTGTTGAGGCATCTCTTATTCAGTATTCAGAAACCTGTGGCTGTGTTCAGTAACTTTGGCGAGAGGTTCTAGCGTCGAAAACTTGTGAAACAGATTATTCCATCGTTTCTCGAAAAGTGAGAAAAAACTGCGTCTGTAACTCATGTCGAAAACTATCCAAAGCGACTACGTCGTTAAAAAGATGAAATGTAAAAATCATGAAATTTCATTAATCTGTTTCACCTTTTTACGCGCTTTTGCTTGTAAACAAATAGTTTTGTAATCTCAAAGGCACACATACGAGTAACTAGGAGAGCATCATGCCAATTTTACTGCCTCTGTTGAGGCATCTCTTATTCAGTATTCAGAAACCTGTGGCTGTGTTCAGTAACTTTGGCGAGAGGTTCTAGCGTCGAAAACTTGTGAAACAGATTATTCCATCGTTTCTCGAAAAGTGAGAAAAAACTGCGTCTGTAACTCATGTCGAAAACTATCCAAAGCGACTACGTCGTTAAAAAGATGAAATGTAAAAATCATGAAATTTCATTAATCTGTTTCACCTTTTTACGCGCTTTTGCTTGTAAACAAATAGTTTTGTAATCTCAAAGGCACACATACGAGTAACTAGGAGAGCATCATGACAATTTTACTGCCTCTGTTGAGGCATCTCTTATTCAGTATTCAGAAACCTGTAGCTGTGTTCAGTAACTTTGGCGAGAGGTTCTAGCGTCGAAAACTTGTGAAACAGATTATTCCATCGTTTCTCGAAAAGTGAGAAAAAACTGCGTCTGTAACTCATGTCGCAAACTAACCAAAGCGATTACGTCGTTGCGTTAGAAATGTCTGAAAATATAAAACGATGCCGACATGCAATTTTAAAAATTAAAGCGCCAGCCACAATTAGTACCGCCGCCGACCAAAAATTACTAAAGTTAGGAAATTTTGTTCGACGGCGTCATATTATAACCGCCGGTTATTCTAGAAAATGTATGGTATGGCTCTACCGTTTACATTTTATTTACAAATACATAAGTATATACATACTTATGTACAAAATTTTGTAAAATTAAGAACAATTGCAATTTATGAAATCTGAAAAAAACATAAAAGTATTACAATATACTTTGTTGGGTCGGAAATTAAAATTGTAGAAATTACAAACTTAAGTATTCCCTTAAAACTTGTTGTGTAAAGGGTATAAAAATTAATAAAAAAGTTAAAATAAAAAAAAAAACATTCTAAACTCTGTAAATAAATATATTAAACTTAATTTAACAGCAAAATACTTATTTTTTCAGTATTATTAATCATATAAAGATGATTATTGTTATTTGAAATACTATCTCACAACCTTTTTATTTGCGAGAAATAATGACAGTTGAAACCGGGAAAGTTTTTCGCAAAAGTTTTACAGAAACAGTTATTCTGTAAAATGACGAGTAATTTCCTTACGTGCCTGCTATTACACACCAAAAAAAAGTTATAGCTACAGTTAGTGAGAAAAGCAGCTGTTTGTTTCAACTTTGTTTCATTTCACACGTTTCAGTCGAAAAGTTTCTCGTGGCGAGAGTTACAGAACACAGCCACTGATTCGAAGAAAACAAATTATTCGGACGTCACTTTTTTTACCACCCTGTACTTTGTGTATTTTAACATTTCTGTATACTGCGGTTTTGATGCCTCCTTGTAAACTAAAATGCAAATAATTGTACAATGTTATAATAAACACATCGAACAAATCACAAAGAATTAAAAACGTTAAAATTCTTGTGATTTGTTCGCGCACAGCCCCATTAAGTTGCAGCAAGATGTCGGGACCAAAAAAATCGCAAGTCTGTGGGCATCTTTAGCGTTGCAATCCAAAAAGACTTGAAAAACTTGTGTCTAATATATGTAAAGTCAACTAGTAAAATGACATAACATACCTAGAATCTAATCAAATTTGATGACGTCTATCTCCATGTACAAAATTGAAGGCTGCTCTATAAATTCGAAAGCGTTCATGAACGATTGGGTTCAGTAGAACCACTCATCTAATTAAACGAAGTGTGCCGAGTACTTCTCATTCAATAGTGTATACCGCTCAACTTTAATTTGCTTTCGTTCTATGTTACTTTCCTTTCTTTGAGTTGGTTGAGTAAATCCCCAACGGGCTAAACTATTTACACAACATAGACCTACATTAAAAATCTATTATAATTGAAATGAAAACGAATTTGTCCAGCCCATTATTCAGCAAAATCGCTTACTCACTGCTTTTATTATTTCAATATACAGAAACAATAATCGTAATTATGAAACATTATTAGAACGAAGTAGTTAAGTATCTGAAATAATAATTCTACGGGGATTTAAGTATTCGCACAGCTGAATGAAAATAATAGTTATGAGAAACATTTTTTTGGAAATCTATATAACAACTGGGTAAATGCTTTTGTTTTCTCATAGTTCTTGCCTAAATTACTTTAATTATTTTTCTAATAATTTAATCTACTTAGATTTAATATTTCTTTACATTTTAATAACTAAGAAGTAAATAAAAAAATTTTGTGAAGTACCAAGTTGCGCTAACCCATTATGCGAGTATAATAGATTTTAAAGTACATGCTCTGTGAATAGTTTAGTCCTTTAGGTAGTAGTGAAATAAGAGTAGAGTTGAATCGTGCCTTACACTCATACTTATTGGAATGTTGTGCTACTTCATATCCTCTCGAAAGTTTGAAGTACATTTTTGACGATGAGTATTATAAGCATTTTTCTGAACAGATATGATTTATTTGTATAATATGAGTACGATGTCGACTTCGACTATAACAAGACGACTGCATTTTACCAGATGAAACTGGGATTACAATAAGTACAACAATGAAAAAACACATGGTGTTCTATTGTTGCGATTCATGTGTCAAAAAGTTGTATGGAAAGTATGTATACGCATGCCGAAAGGCATATTTTTGCATTTTCTAAACTGAACATTCAGCTAACACTTAGCATTAAACATATGAATGATTCATATCAACGAGACTAATGTTGATAAATGCATGTTACTACTTGTCATTTGAGTTTATATATCCGATTAAAAAGGGCGCTGCAGTATGATTGTTTTGATGACTTCTTCAAAAAATCTTCTGACACCTTAAGGACACTTCAGACTATCTTATTTTGTATTAAAACAAATAATGCAAGTGTGATGATGTGAGTGTAAAGTGTTGTGAAAATGAGAGATAAAAGGGTAAGAGATTTGACATAAGAAATTTGTTTAAACAATAAGATTTTTCATTGGATCAGGATTGCATTCTTCACAAAAACATATAATTAAAATACTAAACCCAGACGTTAGCCAAATTAGCTGTTTATTTCCCTACATATATTTTTCCTTTTACTTCAGGTGTGAAAACAAAATGTAATCGATTTTTTGACAGTCGAAGCAAATCTCATTAGACTTCTGTCTCACAAAATCCAATCAAAATCTGAAGGCTTGTATGCTAGTCTGAACTGCCCTTTAATGTTATGAAGGATTTTTTAAGGAAAATTATCTAACTGTGTGTCGTCTAACTGTATTATATAATTTATTTTATATAGAAAAAGTTGCGAGAAAAGCTTTTTTTTTAACACAAAAACCTGGAAGCTTTTTTGCTTGTCTGCAGTAACACCCAGGGTCTGAGACAGGCATCGAACCTGCGCCATCGAGACTGTTGGTCGAGTATTCTACCAAATCAGCCATCGAGACACCCGTAAATTAATAGTTCTTAAATTTATTTAACTTAAGGATTGTTTTACTAACTTAATACTCATTTAATCAACATTCTTATTTGTTATGGTATAGAAGACAATCAAACACCAGTAAGAATATTTTGTTGTCTCTTGCTAACAGTATTTAAAAAGTGAGAGAGATTATATGACAATCGGTGGTTGGAGAATTAACATTTGAAGCAGTCATACATTCAAACATGTTGATACTAAATGAGAATGGACAGGGAAAGTCAATCAACTCATGCAATCTCTAATGTATACACAATTTACCTGCAGATATACATGTACGAGAATGTGAACAAAAGGGAAACAACTTTTGACACTCAATATTTTAAACATATCAAAATTTTAGGTTCGTGCAAACATTTTTGTTCGTTTGTGGGGATATTTGCTAGTTTGTACAAATATTTGTCGAACGTTTGCACGGAAACCAAAAATTTTTAATTTTCGTACAAACATTGTGAATGTGTGTGTGTAAATTTTGTCATTTCAATTAAATTTTTGCAGAGTGAGGTGTTTGAAGAAGAAGCATACAGAGTGAATCGAGAAAATGTTTTTTGTAATAATGCTTAAAATGGCGTAAAAATTTATTTTTATTGTGGAAATTAAAAAAATAAAGATTAAAAACCGAATATCAAGGAATAGAGGGCAAAACAATTTGTATCTTGCAAACTTCATATGGCGAGCAAATTGCCGCAACACAATGGCCGTCTACTCTCAGTGAAAATAAAGACAAAGTGATTAATTTGTATTTGTATGTGTGATTAAAATGTATTTGCATGTGTTGTATTTGTATGGTTTGGGTGCAAGCGGAAAGCGTGTGTTTGGCAAGCAGTTTCGTAGTTTAATTGGCCCTTTACACATCGAAAAAAAAAAAATAGAAAATCTGGTTTTTCGTTTTCACTTGGTAAAATGAATTTATCTTGGCTTATAACCATAAATCAAGGTTATCGTGAGTATGAGTAAATGAGAGTTCAGTTTAAATTATGCCTACTCATTTATACTTAAAATTTTATGAGTCAGGTTATACCACAAATTTTCAAAACCACTTAATTTATTTTTAGGTGTTCTGTGACTCACGCGTTTTGCTTGCGTACGCTAAAAGCACATGGTTTACCAAAACAAATAAACTAAAAATAAATTGCAAATGCCACCAACTTCAGTATTTTGCATTTAGGTCAAAAATGCAATCAAAAGAAGAATGGGTAAAAATTCCGTTCTAGATATACATAATGAGTTTGTTTACTGTTTTAAGAAAATTTTTAAAATATGTGAAATATTTAGCAAAACTTATAAGAAATGAAAAGAAAACATATATTAATATTTAATATATATATGTACGTAATTTTTGCTTAATTCACTTCGGTATATTCTTGTGCTTTGAACTCGCCATAAGTCTGTTATGCGATTTGCAATATACCTCTATTGCTTCAAGTCATAATCGCAAATTTTGTGTGAGATATGAGTGTCAGTAAATACCCGTAGTAGACATTGCAGTTGAGCATAGTAAATCGATATTTAGTTTCATTTAATTTTTCCTTTCTTTTTTCTTGGACCAGGCTTAGGGGATGACCGCTACATATGCAGTGCATCGTACTGGAAGTAGGAAAATATGTTGTGAGTTTCGGTAAATCCGGTTAATGGGTATGAAGTATAAGCAAAACAGAGTTCATTCCAAATTTATATAAAAAAAATATCACTGCTTTTTCTTTTTTTCATCACGATTTGCTTCGTTTTAAACAAAGACTAAAAGTTATTGTCAGAATAAACCAGCTAAACGAGCGAATCAGTTTTTGCAAATTGAACGAAAATACACAGTCAATATGTATTAACATCTAAAAGGTGTCAGCGCTCTGGCATGTGACAGTTTAGCTATTTCTGAACTCGTAAGCGCCTAACTGAATATGATCTGCAATTTTGTGGTGGCTTGACTAAACTTACATAATTGAAAATAATTTTGCGAAAATAAAATAACTTATTATTGTAATGTTATTGCTGTGGATAATGTCTTGTACAAGCTCACCTGTGCATTGTTGCAAGTTTTCTTGAGCGCTGCTACCTTGTAGATCATAATACACCTTGTGAGTGGTCACGAAAACGAACGACTCGGTACAGCACAAGACATCGTCTCATTTCGCTTAGTAATGTGGTACGCTAGGCCCCAATTTTTATTTCTGTATATATAGACACATGTAATTTTTAGCTTGGATCATTTTTAAGGCACTTTTACATGATAATACAAGATATTTAGAAAGTCACTCCATGCTTAAAAAAAAGTTAACAAAAATATGTTGTAAATATTTTGTATGTTTATATTTGTTGGGTAAGTACAACCAATGTAACACCGCTTTCAAAGAAAGTTTACTTTGCAAAGTCTTCAGTTTGGTGGAGGCAAGAGAATAGAGTGTGGCTCTCTTACACTCTTTATTTTCCCTTGCCACCAACAAGCTGAAGACTTTGCAAAGAAAACTTTTTGTTGTGAAAGCTGTCTGTATATTATTAAAGTGACTGATGGTTAGAATTCTACAACAATTACAATAACAACATGCAATATTATAAACTGCAATTGTTTGGGTTTGCAAATACTCGAAGTGCTGCCAATGCAAATTTAAATTTTGTTTTTACACGGTAAGCAAGGCGAATTCATTACCAGGTGAACTTAACAGCACAGGTGATTATTTTTTGCTTCCCGCGTTTTTTTCAATGAGACTGTCAAATTTTGTTTCTTTTGTTTACAAACTTTTTCGCGCCATTTTAATCTGAAGGTTTTTTTGCATGAATTAGTACAATTTCAAGAAATTTGTGTGAATTTAAAAGTGAAAAACTAATATAATCTGTGATTTTAATTACAAACAATTATAAAAGCTTATATTTAACGCTTATATAAAATTTTTTCTCTGCTGAGCAATCTTAGGCGAATTTAGATTATGACATTCACGATATGTTTTACAATAACAAAATACATAGTACTGAATTCGCCTTTCCGCTTGCATTCACCTGTATAAAGTCGCCTTGACGGTAAGATTTCCTTTGTTCTACACAGATTTATACACATATGTGTATTATCATGTAAAGGTGCCTTTAGTTGTGACCCGCACTGTTGTAAGTTACCATGAAAGCAATAAACAATTTAAATATATTTTTTTTAAAGGTTCGTAAATAATACATTTCTTTTACATATATTTTTAATTTTTTGAAACTTACATTTTTGTTAAAAAAGAATAAAAATAAAAATTTTCATCCGGTCGATGCTGAATTGGTTTGATTTAAATAATGGCATGACACTCAACGAATAAAAGGCTTAATTAATAATATATATAATTTTAAACAAAAGGCATGTGGTGACAGAAATTTAAAAAGAGCTTTGTACAATATTATCAAGAACAGATGTATTTAATTAAAAACATTGATTTTTTGTTTGTTGTTTGTTAATATCTGTTTTTTCTGTTGTTAATTAATATTTTATTTATTTATGGTTTATTGTGGTTGGTTTTGCGTCTTCTTGTTAATTTTTTTTTTTCGAGATTTTTCAAAATCAATTTTAAGTCCGATAAGCAACATAATGCACATTAAATAGCTTTTATTTTTGGAAGCATTTTTCCAAAATTTCCACCATTTAATATTATTTTTCGTATAATTCTTTGTTTTTTCGATGCATATACACTCAAATATATTTCTTAAATATGTATTTATGTTTTTATTATATATGTATTTCTATATTGTACTAATATATTAATGTACGTTGCTATGCACATATGTATGTATGTAAGTACGTAGATATAACATTAACTGATCTTTTGAGTAAAACAAGGCGTCTTCATAATTAAAGGTTTAGTGTGCTTTCACGCTGAGTAATTTAAGCGCAATTTATTTTTTCTTTCTTTAGACGCAGCAACTTATGCAACACATATGCTCAATTTTGTGGCATTGCTAAAATTTCGCTTGTCTGCTGAAATAGCTAGAACCTTTGGTAGGTATCAAATCTACAGCCTCGGCATTGGTGGCCGGTCGGACTTGTTCGCCAAGGCACCCTCTTTTGGTTGATTGCGATTTCTGTGCGGTATTCTTGTATTGGTTGGCTCGAAAGATAAGGCTTCTGAAATATTGTGTCCTTTTGTTTACAAAAAAAATGTGTACACATTTTTTACTTTGTTTTACTCCATTTTACTGAATGTAGTTCGTTTACCCACATTGCAGTAAATGAGAACACAAATAAAGAGTTGCTCTCTTGACAGTTTAGTGACAGTTTTTTTACTACTTACAAATTTTTACAAAATATCACGTATTACATGCTAATACAAGATATTTAGAGTTGTGGAAGCGAAATATTTCGAAATTCTCTCCGTACTTAAAAAAAAAAAAAAAAAAAAAAAAACTGACCAAACATGTGTTGTAACTATTTTACATGTTTACATTTGTAGGATAAGTAAAATTGAAGTATTATTATGAAAGTTTAATAAAATTACTGATGGTTGTCAATTCTACAACATTAAAAAAAAAAAAAAACAACATGCAATATTATTGAACGGCAGTTGTTTGGGTTTGTAAATGTTGTACCACCTCAAATAAATACTCGAAGTGCTGCCAATGCAAATTTACAAATGCACCTCTGATGTGATGAGAATACAGAGTTTTCTGTAATGGTTTAGAAAATGAATATTTACTAACCGCTTGTGAATTTTTACAATTGGATTTCTCTCCTAATGGATACATTTTCGTTGCAAAAACCGTAAGATTTCTTTTGTTCTACACACATTTTTGACAGGACAGATGTAAACACCTCTATTACCATGTAAAGGTACCCTTAAGTGCGGTCTCCACTTGACATGAAAATAATAAGGCCTAACTATAATGTGCATAAACTGATTTAAGCCACCTTAAGCAACTATGCAAATACGTATAATCAAATGTGTAAAAGTTTCATCTAATGCCAGTTGCTTAAGCAAAGCACGAAACTGAACGCACTTTCTGTACGGAATCATTTGTTTTCAGTAGTATGTGTGTATGTTTACAAAATTTCTTTAAAAAAGAAAGAAAAATTGAAGGCAGAGAAACAAGCACATTTGTATTTAATTTAATAGAAATGAGTTTCAGTTTTCTGTCCATTTTTAATCAAACAAATTACCACAAAATTCTTTTAATTTTTTGTTTGAAAATTATTGCATACAAATTAGAGCTGTGTCGTTCATGAACGAACGGGTTAAATTGAACGGATCATCTCGTTGAACGTAGTGAGCCGGTCATTAAACTGACCACTTTTCGTTCAATAGTGAGCCGTTCAATTTGGATAGATTTCGTTCAAATATCTTTCGTCCTTTTTGTGTCATGTTCACGTTTGTTTTTGTTGTGTAGTTTAACTAAAGTGGGGGTTGTTTTTTCTCTGTATTATTTTAAATTATCTGAAATAAAATAAAAATCGATTATGAAACTAATCAAAATTTCACAGCAAAGTGGTTTTTATTTAAAATTATTTCTTGTTTTTAAAACAAAAAAAATTTTTTTTATCACTTTATCATATTTTATTTTGCTATCTTGTTTTGTTCATTTTCCAGTGCTGTGTTGATAATTGACCGGAAAATTTTAATGTTAGCAGCGTGCCATTGGTTCAAAGTGACCGATTGAACGAAATGAATGAAGGGATCAGTATTTTGTAACTGAACGAAAGTGACCGGTCACTAAAATGAACGACCCGGCACAGCTCTAATACAAATACTTTGTTGTTATTAATAGTACTTTCTTATATAACCTACTTAGAAAATACACAAGTGTTACGCAGTTGTGCAACAATGGGCTTAAAATCATCCATATACGTACATTACGATCAACTAAAAGACGTTTTTGATTCACTTATGCATTTGACAGGCTTTTCATTTAATTTTGACATAGACCTAAACTTAGCCTACTAGCACATTACGGTTAGACCTTCACTCTTCAAGCTGAAAATGTTAATTCAAATGTAAACATTTCTAGTCTTTGTTGAAACTTTTATCTGTTATCGAAAGCAAACATACAAGTTTTGACATACTGTTTTGATCAATACATTTGATCTCTTCCAAATTGTCGAACATCTCTTTTACAAAATGTTTTTACTGCTTTACTAGAAAAATTAATAAAAAATTGAGTGTCATACCACCAAGGTGTCTTAACGTTTACAAGGTGGCAGTGATAGAGCAAGCTTACAATAATATAAGAAAAATAGGCGTGTAGAAACCTATACTTGTCAAAAATATTTGAAGCTTTTTGCACAATTATAAATGTTTTCTCAAATTATATTTATTTATTTAAGTAAAATCTAAACAATACTTTTGCTGTTATAGGAAGTTTACACCTAAAGGGCGTTTCAGACTATCATACAAGTCTTAAGATTTTGATTAGATTTTGTGGGACAACAAATATCTTGTTGCGACTGTCAAGAAATCTAACGTACCATTACATTTTGTTTTCACACTATTACACCTAAAGAAAAAGAAGGAATATGACTTAAAAAAAACAGCCAATTTACTTAACGTGTGGTTTTAGTATTTTTATTATATGCTTTTGCAAAAAATGCAACCCTGATCCAATGAAAAATCTTATCGTTTAAACAAATTTCTAAAAATGGTGAAGTGTTATGGGATGTTAAATCTTTTACCGTATTATTTCTCATTTTCATAACGCTTTACATTCACACTATCACACTTGCACGTATTATTTGATTTTTTGACAAGTCTTAATACAAAGTGTGATAGTCTCAAGTGCCCTTAAGCCACATCTACCACTTACGTGATTTCAAGTCAAATCTAGTTGATTTTAAAGGGATTTCCTATACAAAAAAAATCTACATTTGTTCACAGTAGTACTTAAAAACACTACGCTGCAATAAAAGAGAAAAAACTATACGTTTACATGATGAATTCGTTGTGGCTGTTATTGTTGTCAAACTCTGAAAAGTAAATGTTATTGAAATGAAATCTTACCAGATGTCAAAAAACGGGAGTGCAAACGCTTAAGATTTCGTTAAAGGAGTTCATACAAATCTATTATATGTATATATTAGATAGATGTACAAGCTCCATTAAGGGCTCACAAATTTAAAAGAAGCAAAACACTGTCACATGCCATAGTGCTGCCACGTTGTAGACGTCCATACTTCTTCATCTTGAAATACAGACTTATTTATATGAAAATTGGTTGTTTCCATCTGAACTAGATATATTATTAAAGCATCTAAATGCAAAGAATGTTCGCCTTGGTATGGAATATTTCAAGGCAGATGATTTTGAAAATCATCTTCCTGCCATCTCAGCGCGATAAGCCGATCACAGTGCAGACGCGTATTCATGGAATGAACATTTTTCAGAAAGCGGACTATTGAAGCCGACACACGAAACTATTGTAATTATGAAAAAAACTAAAAATAATGTTCGAAAATCACAATGTACACGAAAGGGCTATATAAACTTAGAAATGTTTTTTTCAAAATGTTTTTTGAAATTTAAAATAAAATTTACAAAAAAGAAGAACAAAATCCAAATTTCCTAATTGAAATCATACTTGTTGCTTTATATGTAGCTATTTGCTAACATAATTATTTGTCGCAATAAATTAAACAAAAAGAAATTTATTAATTTGTCTTCTAGTTGTTTAAAAATAATAAGAGAATAAAAGATTCACACAAATGAAGGATGTTGCCCAAATCACACAAATAATTGTGGTCTCGTGTGACATCATGCGGAGTTGAAAATAATTTTGTCAACTTTTCGGTGTCATCTTTTAGTTATTTGCTTCGTGCATGCAGCTGAGAGCAGAGACCTCCGCCATGCATTTTATCGGCGCCGACGACTGACGAATGTATTACCTAGTGGCGGCTGAAAACCGGTAGTAGCCAGAAATTTATCAGGTGGCCGTTTTTTCTACGTCTTACAAAAAAAGCGGCTTGAAAAAATAAGAAAACTAAAGTTAATAATTATTTACATTATTTATATAAACAGATTTCTTCCGTAAAATTTTTTTCTTCTTTCTTTTACACTTTCTAAGAATTTACGCCGAATTTTATAAAAATGAAGTGATAATAGAACAATTACAATTGTAGAAGTGTTAAAAATGACGTAATATAGAAATACCTACTTACAAAATTACGGTACAAATAACAAAACTATATCCTTCCATTTGTAAATAACAATTCCCGTAAAAGGCGGTAAAACCAAATTTGTTCATTGTTGTCATATTAAATTCATCTGGGTTCTGAAAACATCACATAGGCGCTCAAAAATCGCTAGAGTATAGCTAAATTATTCTGACGTCAACCTTTTTTTTTTTTTTTTTTTATTGTAAAGATGTGGTGCGTGGTGTATTTGCTTCCATTATGTCTAGCATGACGCAATTAGGTGGCATCACTAGCCCAGGTAATAATTTTTTGCTTCATAAACTTGTGGGTGTCAAAAGTTGTTTATGTTTGCACAAATTAAAGTAAAAACATGAAAACAAAAAAACAGTTTGAAAAAGTGCAAAAGAAACACAATAAAAAGGTGTTCAAAAATATTTTAATTGTTCAAAATGCGTTGAAAACAATTATATTAATTTTCTTTGTTCATTCTCTTTATATAAACTTTTCTTTTTCAATTTTCTTCTGTTTTGCATGTTTTTGAAGGAGTCTGGGATTTTTACACTAACAAAGTATTATGTATGTAGTACAACTCAAATGTTGCCAACTATTAATTGCGCCATGGTGTCTAGTAAAGACAAATTTATTTTGCATACTATGTTTGGCGTTTTCAACTGTAAAACGTACAATATAGCTTACATTTCATAATCTAATACCCTGCCATCGGAAGCTGATCTTTAGTCGATTAATTCATAGTAATTATAGCGGCGATAGTTATCATAATGAACCGACGGCACGACTTAGCCGGCTATAGCCCTCTCGGCGCGTTCTAACAACTAGCTTTTAGGTGGAAAATTAATGCCTCTGAACCACCTAGTTGTTTTCACTGATAATTCAATAAATGTCAATTTATTAATATTAACATATGGCAACGAGATTTTGTAATAAAGGTGTGGCAATGTTACTAATACTGCTTGTATATATGTTTTTAAAAAACCGTTACATTATATTTACTGAACCTGTTTTTTGTCGAGCTTGGGAATCAAAAATCTATTACCGAATAATATAAAAACAGAAAATTAGTAGGACCTATAATATGTTGTAAATAAATATAAAGGCACTGTATATGTAATGTACCAAGGTCGGGATGAGACGAGAAATGAGCTGGGCATTAAAGGGGCAACTGGGAAATTAGAAGAACAAGTGGATAATGGCACAAGAACAAATGTTCATCTAAAACCAAAGAGAAGAATTTGTTATTCTGTAAGTATTTTTTTTTCTTTTCGTTACATAAACTTTTTCTTTGAGTACGTTCAGATTAGAATTCAATAGCAGCTGTATCTTATTTGCATTTTGTTTGCAACTGGGCAGAGCACGGGTGAGTAATCACAAAAAATGTTGTTTAACAATTAGTTGAAAAACAAAATAGTAGATTTTGAAAAGAAAAACTGTTCCAGGAAAATATAAGTCTAAGCTCACTATAACATAGATTTATTTAAAAAGCAAGGAGCAGCATTAGTACTTGATTTTTACTTTCATTAGTCTGAACTTGCTCAAGTTTTTATGGAACACACTTTACGTACATACTGTGAGCGTCAAAAGAACCTGTACACCACTGGCTTTCATGTTTAAAACCTTACTTTATTATCTTTTTTTTATAAAGTGACTTAGAATTTTATATTTTTTTTATTATATATAGCCTTCCTTCAAATTTTATCAAAAAACAAAAATAAAACTCCAACAACAACAAAAAATATAGAACAAAAACAAAAAATTCTTTACATTTCAGGCGTCAAAAGAAATTGTACAATTTTTATGTATAACAAGTAATAATTAATTTTACAGTAAAAAAGTATCGTTATTTATTTTTTTTATTTTATTTGTTTTAGTACGACCATTTATACAATAGTAGCTAATTATTAAGGTTATTGAAAGATTTGGTTTTGCCACAAGCAGTTCAAATAAGCTAGCTTTTGCTAGCTTGATGTTCGTGAACTTGTGATAAAATTTCACGAAGATGGAAAATCTTTAAGAGAGATTGGTGCCATGGTTGAAAGAAGTCACAACACTGTGAATTATATACTTGATAAGCACAAAAAGTTTTCATATTTAGTACACCGCCCCCCAGATTTGGCAGGCCAGCCAAACTAAACAGTACTCAAATACGGTCCATTGTGCGAAAAGTGAAGCAAAATCCAACGGAAAGTGCAGTCAAAATATCCGAAAATATTTCAGAATGTTCCGGTGTTAGTGTTAGTGCCAGCACAATTCGCAGAGCCTTACATGCAAATGGACTATATGGCCGAGTTCCAAGAAGAAAGCCTTACATTTCACCAATCAATCAATGCCGGCGTCGAAAATTTGCTAAAAAAGGACGAAAATCAGTCCAATATATTTTGGAGCAACGTACTTTTTACCGACAAGGGCAAGTTTGAAATATTCGGTAAGAAAAAGCCGGTTAAAATTTGGAAAACGAAAAATTCTGAATTCGCTTAGCAAAATGTAATGTCCACAGTGAAGCATGGTGGTGGCTCGGTGATGGTGTGGGGATGTATGGCAGCCAATGGTCTAGCAAATTTGGTATTCATAGAAAATACTATGAATAAGACAGATTATCCAAACATTTTAAAAGATAACTTGGCACAGAGCGTTGAAAAACTGGGCTTGGATCGAACTTGGGTCTTTCAGCAAGATAACGATCCCAAGCATACTGCCAAAATAGTAAAGGAATGGCTGCTTTATCATACTCCAAAGCAGCTGGATCATCCCCCTCAGTCGCCCGATCTCAACCCCATCGAACATTTGTGGGAGCATCTGGATCGCCAAATAAGAAAGAGTGAAATAACAAGCAAAGATTCTCTCAAATCAGTAATAATGGAGGAATGGCTGAACATTTCCCCCGAAGTTACTAGAAAACTTGTGGAATCGATACCCAGAAGACTGCAAGCTGTAATAAAACCAAATGGCAATCAAACTAAATACTAATTATTTTTAAGTAACATTATTACTTTAATATGTACAGTTTCTTGAAATATAAAGATTTACTTGTTTTTGTTCTATATTTTTTATTGTTGTTTAGGTTTTGTTTTTGTTTTTTAATAAAAAATTTCAGGATATAAGTATTTTAAATAAAAACTAAAAAAAATTTAAGTCACATTATAAAAAAAAGGAATAAATTAAAGTTTTACACATGAAAATCAATGGTGTACAGTTTCTTTTGACGCTCACGGTATATATATGTGGGGGATACAAATGAAGTCATGTCAGGTCAGGTGAAATGTCCTAATATTGTATGACAGCACACAAATTGTATTTTGCAAAGCCTGACTTTATTCATTTGTATTGCATATTATGTGTATGACCAATAATTTTATTAAACAAAAACATACAATCTTTCTTTACCTTCCTTTCCAGTTGGCGCAGTAAACAATAGAAGAAAATAAAATGGAGTCTCTATGCCGCCATATTTAGCCATCATAAAATGTAAAAAGTTTTTATAATAAAAGTCGTTATACGAGTATATTAAAGCGAATGGGATAAATTATCAAAATCAATTTTCAGTAACCTGTGGCTGTGTTCTGTAACTTTGGCGAGAAGTTCTCGCGTCGAAAACTTGTGAAACAAATTATTCCATCGTTTCTCGAAAAGTGAGAAAAAACTGCGTCTGTAACTCATGTAGAAAAGTATCCCAAGCGATTACGTCTTTACGTTAGAAATGTCTGAAAATATAAAACGATGCCGACATGCAATTTTAAAAATGAAAGCGCCAGCCACAATTGGTACCGCCGCCGACCAAAAATTATAAAGTTAAGAAATTTTGTTCGACGGCGTCATATTAGAACCGCCGGCTATTCTAAAAAATGTATGGTATGGCTCTAACGTTTATATTTTATTTACAAATACATAAGTATATACATACTTATGTACAAAATTTTGTAAAATTAAGAAACAATTGCTACTTATGAAATATTAAAAAAAAAAAAAATATTATAAAGGTATTACAATATACTTTGTTGGGTCGGAAATTAAAATTGTAGAAATCACAAACTTCAGTATTCCCTTAAAAATATAAATTTGTTCAACTCCGGTGGCGTATTTCGTGTGAGGCGCAATACAGGTGAAAGGCTTAAACTCCGATATTGTAAAAACCACTATCAAGCGTTGAGGTTGCAGAGTGATGGTGTGGACGAGTTTTTCAGGTCTTGGTCTAGGGCCGTTCCACAGAATTTCTACCGAAATGGACAGATTTGTGTATAGGGACATTTTAGAAAATAAGACGTTGCCACATGCCGAGTGGAATATGCCACTTCGATGGGTGTTTCAACATGATAACGATCCGAAACACTCATCGAAGTTGGTGAAGGACTGGATACAATCGAAAGGGATTCAAGTGCTTGATTGGCCGGCTCAATCGCCCGATTTGAACCCAATCGAAAATTTATTTTCCATATTGAAGAGGAATGTTGGATCGAAACGATTTTCCTAGAGATACGATTTATTTTCGTGTCTGGAGAATGAATGGATACGCATAGATCCAAAAATAATTGATAATTTAATCAAATCTATGCCGCGTCGGTGCGGCGCAGTAATAAAAAATAAGGGTTATTATACCAAATATTAAAAGTTTCTTAGGTTTTGCCCAGTGATTTTTTGAGTATTTTTTGTTGTTGTACTAAAAGAACCGTTAGGTGAGAGATAAATACAAAATTTTTTTTTGGTAATTTTGTATGACACATTTACTAATAAAACTGCATTAAAGCATTGAATTGAAATATGTTCATTTAAATATAATTTTGACTACAAGTTAAAATCAAGCAGCGTTTCTTAGGTTTTGGCCAATACTGTATATATATATTAAACTTAATTTAGCAGCAAATTACTTATTTTTTCAGCATTATTATTCATTTAAGGGCGTTTCAGACTATCATACAAGTCTTAAGATTTTGATTGGATTTTGTGGGACAAAAATCTAAAGATATTTGTTGCGACTGTCAAAAAATCTAACGTACCATTACATTTTGTTTTCACACTGTCACACCTAAAGTAAAAGAAGGAATATGACTTGAAAATAAACAGCCAATTTACTTAACGTCTGGTTTTAATATTTTTATTATTTGCTTTTGCAAAAAATGCAACCCTGATCCAATGAAAAATCTTATTGTTTAAACAAATTTCTAAAAATGGTGAAGTGTTATGGGATGTCAAATCTTTTACCGTATTATTGCTCATTTTCATAACGCTTTACATTCACACTATCACACTTGCACGTATTATTTGATTTTTTGACAAGTCTTAATACAAAGTGTGATAGTCTGAAGTGCCCTTTAATGATGATTATTGTTATTTGAAATACTATCTCACAGCCTTTTTATTTGCGAGAAATAATGACAGTTGAAAGCGGGAAATTTTTTCGCAAAAGTTTTACAGACACAGTTTTTCTGTAAAATGGCGAGAAATTTCCTTACGTGACAGCTATTACTCACCAATAAAAATTTACAGCTACAGTTTAGTGAGAAAAGCAGCTGTTTGTTTAAACTTTGTTTCATTTCACACGTTTCAATCGAAAAGTTTCTCGTGGCGAGAGTTACAGAACACAGCCACTGGTTAAAATGGAAACACCAACTTCCTTTTTTGGTGCTCATTCTTAATAGCGTTTGCAACTTCTAAACCAAAATTGTAATTGTTGAATTTGTTCTGTGCACGTCTGCATATACATATGCAAGTATGTACATTAGTAAATGAGTTATAGAAGTTAATACATAAATAAATTAATTAAGCCTAAAATCTAGGTAATAAAATTCTATTATAATTTGTTAATTATTATATATGTCGGTCATGTGGTTTGTAATATTTTAGTTTGTTATTTGTTCCATTTTTTGTTTTGTTTTTTTTTCTCATTTCTTTAAATAAATTTTTTATGTGTGTATAAAATAAATTCGATTTTAGTTTCATTTTAAGTCTATTATAAAGAAAGGTTAATTTTTTCATATTTTTTCTTTTCATTTTGTAAAAAATTCAGGTTTTTACTATGTTGCATGATTCAATTTATTTATTTAATTATCGGCCACAATCACGGAGTTAACATTTTCTCTGTAAAAGACTTGGGAGCACTTGAAATGTTATTAGCCAAATTTATCTAGAAACATTTTGAAGCTTTTTGCCACCGTTGCTAAATAGAATTCTGCATGTTTGTATACACATCTTGTACATATGCTTATAAAAACACACATGTTTGCATGTGAGTACAGCTGGTTACTTGCGGTGCAACTTGCTTAGATTTAATTATTTTAGTACTTACTAGATATTTAAGAACTTCGCACTACAGTTACAGTTTAAATACATCTCAAAGTTGCGCAGTCTCAGGAAACTTACAGAGATAACGAAAAAGAATGGTATGCAAATATTTAAGTCCATAACTAAACATTTTATTTATAAGAAAAACAAATCATTGGGTAGTACAACAAAAGTAATAATTAAGAAAACAGGCTAACCTAGGAGGAATAGTCTATATACAATGTGGTAACTCCATGTAGTAAATTCAGGTTAAAAGTGAAAATTAGTTCTAGATGCTCATTAAAGTATGAAAAGCGAAGTGAAAGAATCCTGTTTACTTAAATTTAAACTATGAGAGATATTACAGAAGAAACGATCTCCGAATGAAAATCTTATGGAAACATTTCCAAAGTAGTATAGGGTGTTTTTTTAAGCCCGATAGAACTTGAAATTGTAAAAAATAACACAAAATGAAATTGTAATCAAAAATTTTTTTTATTCGAAAGATCAATACGTGACATTAACATTTGAAAATGATTTCGGGCATATGGGCACCGCGGCTGTTCTTGACGAAGCGCATTCTGGACGTCCAATTTTGGGCCACTTTTTCGAGCACTGCTGGCCGTATGTCACGAACAACACGAACAATGCTGGTTTATCAGCACAGCATATCTGGTTTATCAGCATAGCCCCACAGGAAATAATCGAGAGGTGTCAAATCGCACGACCTTGGAGGCCAATTGACAGGTCCATTTCTCGAAATCAACTTATCGCCAAATTTTGATTTCAGTAAGTCGATGGTTGCGTTCGCCGTATGGCACGTAGCGCCATCCTGTTGAAACCACATCTCCTCCGGATCAATGTCATCCATATTTTCAAACAAAAAATCATTGATCATGGTGCGGTAACGATCTCCATTGACCGTAACGCGAGCTCCGGCCTCATTTTTAAAGAAATAAGGTCCGATGATGCCACCAGCATGAAAACCGCACCAAACAGTGCATTTTTCTGGATGTAATGGAGTCTGTAGGGTCTCTTGTGGATTGGTCTCACTCCATATGCGGCAATTTTGCTTATTAACAAACCCGTTAAGCCAAAAATGCGCCTCATCGCTGAACACAATTTTGCGATAAAACAACGGGACTGATTTTCAAAGTAAATTTGGATAATTTCGTAGCGTTGTTCAAGCGTGAGTCTATTCATAATGATTTGTCAGAGTATACTGAAACAAATAAAAAAAATGTTTCATCAAAATTTAATTTTTTGTGTTACTTTTTACAATTTAAAGTTCTATCTAGCTTAAAAAAACACCCTTTACATACTTTAGTAAATGAAGTGTAAACGTTTTTTATATATACATAAATCAAGTAATTACAAAAACCAAACAAAGTTCTAATGCAACAAAAGGTCCAGCTAGAAGTTCACAGTTAATTAAAAACTAAAACTTATTATTAACATCAGTGAAATATATGTATTTCATCCACTCTCGTCATTACGCAAGGTGAATTCATTACTAGGTGAACTTGACAGCTCAGGTGATTATTTTTTGCTTCTAGCGTTTTTTCCTATGAGACTGTCAAAATTTTTTTCTTTTGTTTACAAATATTTTCTCGCCATTTTAAAACGAAGATTTTTTTGTATGATTTAGTGTAATTTCAAGAAATTTGTGTGACTTTAAAAGTGAAAAACTAATATAATTTATAATTATAAAAGTTTATACTTAACGTTAATATAGGTTTTTACTTTAAAATTAACGATTTTTGTACTCAAATTCAATTTTTTACAAGTCAAACACAATGTTTTGCAACACAAATTCAATTTCTTGCACTTCAAATTAAATTCTCTTCATTTCATATTAAATTTTTTCTATTTCAAATTAAATTATTTTTATTTAATATTAAATTTTAAAGTTAAATAAATTTAATTTGAAACACAAAAAATTTAATTTGAAATAAAAATATTTTAATTTGAAATAGAAAAACTTTAATATGAAATGCAAAGAATTTAATTTGAAGTGCAAGAAATTGAATTTGTGTTGCAAAACACAAATTCAATTTCTTCAAACTTGTAAAAAATAGAATTTGAGTACAAAAATCGTTAATTTGAAAGTAAAAACCTATATAACAATTTTTCCCTGCTGAACAACCTTAGGCGAATTTAGTTTATGACATTCTCAGGAAGTTTTACAATAACAAAATACATAGTGCTGAATTCGCCTGCCCGCTTGCATTCCCCTGCATAAATTCACCTTGATCATTACGCATACCACGCTCACGAACAGCGCGGCCATTTTGGGATTTTTGCGGCTAAATTTAGCATTTTTTATTCTGATTAGCATATAATTTAAGCTACTTATTTAGCATTTTTCAGCATTATTTAAACAAAAGATATCAAAATATAGCTCAATAAATTAGTCAGCTATTGCCAAAATGTTTTCTTAATACGAGAATAACTAACTTTTTTTGTGTAACTGTTTAAAAACCAATAATAATGTAAATTAAATGAACATTTTAAAGAAGAAGATATTGATTTCACTGAAGAAGAAACTACAACTCTGGAATGGTTTAGTAAGAAAGAATTCTGGACTTGATTTCTAAATATAAGTAAATGATTATAAAATGCAAATAGAAATCCACTCAGAGAACTAGCTACAGTGAAGTTTCTAGTTTTGCCACTTAGCAACGCGGAAGTTGAAACGGTTTTTAGTGGGAAAATTCGATATATAACGTTTTTATAGAATATAAACTTGCCTTCTATATTTCATAGACCTAAGCTATAAATAGAGACTAACGACAATATTCAGTCATTATTGATAATAAGTAAATACATAAATGGCAATTTTTTTTACCTCGCCTTCATGTGACTGCGATGACGTCTCTTGGAAAATGGGAAATATCTCGAACAAGCCTTCAGAAGCTGAAGAAGAATATTTGTTCGATAATTAATAATTTCAGTTTACTATTAAATATCTTATACATATTATATTGAAATATTAATAAAAAGTCATTTACGCTTCAAGTTCCTTTGGTTTTTGTTAATTTCATAACAATTTAAATTTGCGATTTATATGCGATTTCATGCTACCTTTTGTTTGAAAACTTTTTATGAATTTAAGACTTTATAAATAAATATTTCATTGTAAGTTTTTAAACAGTTTATTTTATTGAAATAGTGGCAAACTAAAATAACTGTAAAAATCAATTTTACCGTTCTTTTTTTTGGCAGTTTAAGGTTTTGAGGTAATGAAATAAAGTGGGATTGTTCAAAGTACTTTGACCATTTTAATACTTCCCTTATATTTAATCTTATATCGCGTGTAAACACGCCATATTATCCAACACTGAATTACTGTATGTTTTGAATTCGCCGCATTTTGGAAACTGCTCATTTTTTTTGTTAAATTTTTTTTTTTTTTGGGGTTTAGAGTAAAAGAGGACTAACTTGGCTTTTGACTCTTGAACATCCTACAGCTCTTATAAATTTTGTATTATTGTATTTTTGAATTATAAAATAAATTGCTTTCATGATATCAAATCATTAATAAATTGGTTTCCTGGATCTTCCTTCCATTGTAATAGTAATACACACCGGAGTAAGTATTGCAAAATTAAACAGTGATTTTTAGTGCTTTTTATATCACCATGTTGACAATGTCTCAAATGTAGCGTAAAACTGCAAGACGATTCTATCGGGTGGTTAAATTTCAAGGGCCGATGTTGCATGTGAACCACACCTAAACGCCAAGTTTTTTTTCCGAATTTTATTTGACATTTCTCTATTTCAGACTTACTCAATTTGAACCATAGAGAGATATACAATCCAACAACGTGTTAAAGTTATCCAGACTTATTATGAAAATGGGCGTTCAAAACAAGATGCATATCGTGCACTTCGTGAATTTTTTTTGGTCAATTTGATCGTCCAAATGTGCGTACAATCGCAAAAATCGTGGAAAAATTCGAGCAAACCGGGTCTGTAGAAAATGTGAGAACACCAGTGCATGCTCGTACAACTCGTACGTGCAGAAAATATTGCTGCTGTTCGCGATAGTGTGGCTGAAGAGCCGTCCACCTCAACTCGTCGTCGTTCTTTATTTTCTACTGGTTCATACATTCCAATTACGTTACATTTACATTATATCTCAATAACCGTTCTAACTGCTTTACACATAACAAAACTCGTACTGCTGTTTCATTCCGTTACGATTACATTTCATTCCAGTCGGCTAACTGATCGTTTAAAGTATACCGTCAATGTGGAGCCATTAAGCAACAAGATAACTGAAGTCTCCACACTAGTCACTTCGTATAAAGGCTATAGAACAGATGTGAGAAGTCGAAAACTTGTTAATACATGGAAGATAATAATACCCGATATAAAGGAGAGTTTAGTGAATTCTGGACACTGTCGTCTTCAAGCAGCTAGCAAAGCCCAGAGCGGGCCAACAAAATATGCAAAATTTACTTTTACTTTCAAAATATTTTACAATATGTATAATTTCTTTTGCTTTAATTTGAAATTTTTCCAGTGAGTTTTTGATACTTTTGTTGTTTTATTATTCTTAGAGTATTTATGCATGACTTTTTTATTATAAAAAAATATTATATAAGTTATTGGTGCCTTAACTATTAGCATACTTGTTGTTCAAATTTCCTAAATATCCAAATGAGCGGTGTACTAATATTTTTTTTTTCTTAAACTGTACATTAATATAACATACAGAGTAATTAATTGCCAGATGTTCAATGTTTATGAAGATTGCAAAACTAATGCAAGGATAAATGCTGCCAACAACTAAAAAAAATATTTGGTTGGATTGAGTATCTCAATTTTCCTTTAGAGAGGGAAAAATATTACATTTCGTTCAAAAATGATTGTTTGTTCAGTTTGTTGATATTTAATCAGTAACGCAATGAGCTACATCTTCGCTAAGCGAGTGTAATCATGGTTAAGGTTCGTGTTGGAATATAAATGAATGCTCATCTAGTTCGGCAATGATTGCTTGCGGTTGAATTTTTGTTTGGAAGAAAACAAATTGTTCAAAAATCAATGCTGTGATGTATTCAACAGTTTTTTTTCTACGCTTCTTTTCATAGAAAAACACACTGTACATTAGGGTGACCGCAAAAAATCAATGTCGGAATCTTGTTAGTCTTAACTCCACAAAACGAATCCCCTTTCCAGATATTGGGATAGCCAAAATTTGAGCCCGATTAAACGACGGTAACACGTGCCGCTCGTCGCTCAAAATTTGAAAAAAACGTTTGTTTGTGCGTTAATAAACAGCACTGGGTCTTACGAGCGTTGAAGTCGACCCTGTTTTTGCGACCCCATTCGGAGATTAATAGAAGATCACTATTCAGTGAATCATTGATATTTAGCGTCTTGGCAGCGATGTCTGATAGGCTGGGCCTATAACTCAAAGAGTATGAATAGCAAATGCTGCTGTCATCTGCAAAAGAGTGGATAGGATTGGAAGTTTGATAGAGCAGGTCGTTGAGGGAGATAAGAAATAGGGTAGGAGAGAGAACGGAGCCTTGCGGTACCCCTGAATTGATCTTGAACTCGTTTGATCAGACCCCATCTATAACAACTCGTATAGTGCGGTCTCTAAGAAAGCTCGATATAAATCGCGAAAAGTCATTCCCGACACCAAAAGCAGTAAGTTTTGCCAGTAGTGCAGCATGCCACACTCTGTCAAACGCTTTGGAGATATCCAGAGCTACCACTTTGGATAACTATGAATTATTATCGAATATATCCCTGATTTTTATATAGTAAAATAAAAATGTTGTTGAATTTAACTGTATTACTTGCGTTTTTTATTACATTTCTACTTTAAACTCAAAAATATACCAAAAAAATTCAAAATTTATCACATAATAGCATAATATATGAAGTATGCTCCTGGCGGCACCAGGTCACGTTTTCGGAGCTAAAGGCTGCCGTAACTCGGTTTGACTCAGAGTTACAACAATTTTGTTCATAACATAAATTTTGAAGAACAAAATAAGCTATCTTTTGTGATATCGTGCGTGTTTTTATTATTTACTGTTCCCGAGTTATGGCTCAATACGTCAACTTTTTGGCCAAAAAATTCGTTTTTTTCAAATTTTGAGCGACGAGCGGCACGTGTTACCGTCGTTTAATCGGGCTCAAATTTTGGCTATCCCAATATCTGGAAAGGGGATTCGTTTTGTGGGGTTAAGACGAACAAGATTCCGACATTTTTTTTGCCCCATATAAGTTGCGGTCACTCTACTGTACATACATATGTACATACATATATATATATATATTTCTTTTTTTTTGGAACTTTCTTAGAAACACATTAAAAATTTTAACTTAGATTTAAAACACCTATATAACAAAAGAAAAATCAAATAAAAACAATAAAATAAACCTTTAATCAAATTAGATGCAATTTTTTTTTATTTTTAAAATTCGTTGCTGTTGCTGATGATAAAACACCACAGATATCTATCGCTCCTTTATTGCAACATAGTCATAACTAAAAAACGCTTGTTTTGAGAAAAACACATTTCAAAGTTTTAGTTTCGATACAAGTCTTAGAAATTGTTTTTAGAAAATATCTCTTAACGTAAACGTAATTTGAATAAATTTTTGGCACAATATAAAAGGTAATACTGTTAAGAGTTCTGCATTGTTAATTCGAAAAGCTAGTTTTTTGAGATATGACTATGTTGCAATAAAGGAGCGATATGTATGTATGTACGTGATACTAAAAACAAAATTCAAGAGAAATGTTTGTAAATATTTCAAGTTTCAAATGTGTTCAAACATGAAGCCGATTTTATTCAAAACTAAGATGAATGCGCAATGTTTACAAGACGAGTCGATTTTACTCAGTGTCAGTGTTGAGCTTTGTTGCTTGATTTTTGTTCATTAAAAATTTTATTGTCTAAGCTAATCAAGCAAATAACACGATTTTTATTGAGCACTGCTCAAGACAAAGAGAATTAGTTATTAAACATTTTAAAATGGTAATTTGCGTTAAAAATTTGCGTAAATGCAAAGCATCATATCTTGGTCTATGAATGGAAATAATACACAACGAGGCCACAAAAGCTCCCAACAAAATTTCGCATAACATGGAAGAGACAATTTAGGAAACCTCAGAGCGAACGCAGTAAATCGTGTAGTGCAGAAGCTATTCGCAGTGTGCTTCGAAACCATAATTTTAATGCTAGACTAGATCGGGAAAACCTCGTTCTTTAATACGAAAAATCGAGATGCACATACAAAATTTGCTGAAACATATATAGGCAAGGACTTAATCTTTTGGAAGCATGCTGTTTTTGTAAACCGGTCCAAATTTAACACCTCTCAAGGCAAAGTGCTGAAAAATCGGGTATAAGACAGATATTCGGTTTTCAGGACAACGAACCGAAACTCAAATCAGGAAACAGCAGCTCTCATACCGGAGTGGCCTTATATCAGCTCTAAAAGAGGAACGGGTAATGAAAAAGAAGCTGAAAGCTGTAATTGAAAAAGGAATGTCGTATTTATAAGATTTGGTACTAAAAATCAACTTAATTAAGCATTTATGTATTAAGTTGGTTGAAATAAGCGGTGACTATTTATATACCTCTATTTTTAGGTTTTAATTTGTAGATTGTTAAAAATGTGAATTTAGAACAGCAATATTTGGCTTTTTAGTTTCAAAAGCTTTCTATTAACTCTCTTTTAAATTTTTGTATGAGTTTCATCTTTTTAAAAGAAACTGGTTGAAATAAACTATAAGCCACTGCATAAACTAATTTTGGAAAGGACTGGATGATTGAATATTTGTTATTATTTTCCTGTATTGTTAAAAACATCATCTCTCTGTAATAATTAAATATAAGTGTCAAAAAGCCAAATTCAAATTTTTTTTTGGATAACTGAAAATTGTTGGTACCGCTCACTGACTATTTCTATTTTGCTTCTTAATTTATCTAGGCTGATCAAGTGGCAAAGCGCATTTAACTGGGATGCATAACTAGCGCATCTGACCGTTTTTTGCTCTGTCCCAAGCTGTATTAACATCCACAAGGTGGCAGCGCCACAGCCTGTGATATTTCTTTCTTACTTTTAAAATCTTAAGAGCTTACCGGCGAAACATTTCCGAAAGGTAATTTAGTGGTTCAAAATTATTTATTTAAAAATAATTGTAAAAATTAAAATATTGAAAATAATTCATAATTGCGAAAAAGAATTTATAATAGTGAAAAGAGTTTCAAATCTCTTTGACAAGAAGAGCTTTTTTTAACACTCCTATTTTTGTTCTATTCTTTGTAATTTTACAATTTAGCTCTAGCGCTGTCAACATGCAGGCGTTATTACATTTTGCGTTGTCCCCTTGTATATTCAGGCACAATCGTTTTTCATTTCTCTTTTGGTCTTGCGTAAAATTCTCACATTTTTGAAATTAATAGAGACAGAAATTGTTCGCTCTTTTTCGTTATACATTGAAGACATTCGCCACAGCAGGCTACACGAACATACGACTATAAATGATGCTTACTTAATTATTTCAAAGTGTTTCCATTAAGTTTTAAATCATTTTCTCTTCGAATTTTCCAAATTAGTTTAATGTTTGTATTGTTTGATTATATTTTGTTATAGAAAAAACAGACTTGTTTAGTAAACATTTAATACAACAAAGTAAAAGCCGCTATAGAAATGGAAAATAACGGCTATAACACAGCAATAATGGATGGCCCGAGGTTGCCTTTGTATATATATATATACATGTATATATATATATACAGTACTGGACAATTCAATGGAAACTTTTCTAAAAATTTATTTATTTATTTTTAGAAGTCGAAAATCAAAAATTATTTCTAAAGAAACTTGACAAGTATTTTAGAATTTCATTTTATAGATTCTTTTTGATATATAAACAAAAAAATAATAACATAAAAATAACGTAGTTCTAAAATCATAAAGAAAAATTAAAAGTATAAAATTTTTGGGGTTCGACAAAACAATGGAAACTTTTACACTTCTGCACGAAAGATGACTAAAGCAAAATGTATTGATGAAAAAACGAGGCAAAATGCATAATAATTTACCGTTATTTTTTAAATTACTCTTTTGCCAGCTTCTTTTTTCAAATATTTTAAACACAAGAATCTTGAATACATAATTAGTAAAAATGGCTAGAGTCAAGATAAGTGAAGATTTAAAAATAAAAATAATAAATGATTTTAATGCTGGATTAAAACAAAAAACTATTTGTGATAAATATTCGATGAATAAATCAGCAATTTCGAAGATTATCAAGAAATTTCGTGAAACGGGTACTGTTAAAACTCTGCATTCAGGAGGAAGACCACGTAAAACTACTCCAAGACAGGATAATTTAATATCAAGAGAGTTCAAAAAAGACCCCCAAATGGCATCAAGAGAGGTTAAAAATGTTCTTGGATTGGATGTTAGCTCTCGAACAATTAGCCGTAGAGCCCGCGAGGCTGGTCTTGGTTGCTTCCGCCCTGCGAAAAAACCTCTGATATCGGAGAAAAACCGTGCTGCTCGTTTAAAATTTGCCAGAGAGCACATAAATTGGTCTAAAGAGAAATGGAACACTGTCCTTTTTTCAGACGAGTCCAAATGTACATAATTTAAGGGGCAATGATGGAAGATCATTTGTAAGGCGGCCAAAGGGAAAGAGACTAGACCCAAAGTACACAATCAAGACAGTCAAGTTTGGAGGTGGCAATATTATGCTGTGGGGCTGTTTTTCTGGGCAAGGAATGGGCCCAATTCACATTATAAAGGATACAATGACTGGTGTCGGCTACAGATCCATTTTAAACGACATAATGTATCCATATGCAGAGGAGAACATGCCACTAATTTGAAGATTTCAGCATGACAATGATCCAAAACACACCTCTAGGGTTGTAACTGACTGGTTACAATCAAATGAGGTCCGTGTTTTGAAGTGGCCTGCCCAATCCCCGGATCTCAATCCCATAGAAAATCTATGGGAAATTGTAGAACCCAAGATAAGAACTCGAAATTACACATGGAAGGAAGATTTATCCAATGCAGTTTTGAGTGAATGGCAAAAGGTACCAAAGGATACAATTGACAAATTAATTGGGTCAATGCATCGTCACTGTGATGCAGTAATTAAAAACAAAGGATACCCAACAAAATATTAATTTTTGATAATAGGCCGAAGGTTTTTATTGGAGTAAATTTTAAGTTTCCATTGTTTTGTCAATACCTCAAAATTTGATACTTTTAATTTTTCTTTATAATTTTAGAAGTACGTTATTTTTATGTTATTATTTTTTTGTTTATATATCAAAAAGAATCTATAAAATGAAATTCTAAAATACTTGTGAAGTTTCTTTAGAAATAATTTTTGATTTTCGACTTCTAAAAATAAATAAATAAATTTTTAGAAAAGTTTCCATTGAATTGTCCAGTACTGTATATATATATATATATATATATATATATATATATATATATATATATATATATATATATATATATATATATATATATATATATATATATATATATATATATATATATATATATATATATATATATATATATATATATATTTCTTTAGAATTTCCATTCTTTTATGTTTTACACACATGTTTGGAACAGATTGTGAAATTGCATCACCATCAGCAACCGCCTTGTAGGCCTAATCTGATGATGGACCAAATTCATGGGGTGAATCATTCACGATTCATTGCAAGGCTCGCACAGGTAGTTTTTGCCATAAGTTTTTAGCCATATAGGCAAACCCCTTGCTTAAAAGTTCGGGCCTTCTGATTCCTTCTGTATGCCATTTCTTGGCAGCCAATGGAAGACAAGGCTTAATGAGTTGATAGTGCGAAGTCCAATAAGAACATCAGTCTTTAACCAACTCACTCGCCTAACCATCACCCCTGGTTCCTTACATCACAGGTAACCGTTGCAAGGCAACAGTACCTCGGGCAGTTATTAGCCCCCGTAAACTGGCATGCAACATAGTTATCACAGAAACTAATTCCGCTTCCTGCCGTTATAGGTTTAAACCACAGTCAGAATGTTTCACCCAAGGTAGGCACCTCAATTATGATCAGCACCGAGATGGTCTGCAAGGCAGAACTTCCAGAGGGACGCGTATGGGACAGTAATATACTATTATTACACACACACACAAACAAATACAATATAATGTGGTTTTTGAATTGTAGTACAACAACTGCTAATGCTGCGACCTAGCTCTTGCCCCATGGCGTGATTGACGAGCCCTATTTTTAAGTTTAAATAGATTTTAACGGGAGTAAAATAACACTGAAGCTTTAAACACATAGACGACAGCAGACAGCAAGCAGCAATCTGTCAAAAATAAAATACATGTGTTTAAATGCACACGATTATTTTAACGACATCACAGCAGCACGACTTCACAACAGCATTTGCTGCTGCTGCTGGCAACTTAGATTAATTTCTATTTTCGTAAGCAGCAGAAAGTAAATGCAGTACTGCCACTATAAATATAAATTGCCAGCAATAAGAACTGAAATTAGTTTGCAATATTTAATAGAAATAAACATCACATAGATAAAATAAACAAATAAATTGATGGGTTTTTACAGTTTTGCGTGATATTATTACGTTTTCAGTCAGTAATTTTAATTTTATTCGTGTAAAATATATATGTGGCGCCTCTGAAATTTTCATTGTTTAAATACACATTGTGCTGCTGCTGTCTTTAAAATAATTATGTTGCTGATGAGACGGCAGCATTCAAAGCTAACTTCATTTGTAGTCGTGAAGTAATGAAGTCTGCTGTCGTCTATGTGTTTAGAGCTTGACGATGTATAAACATTAAAACATTTCCATTTGATTGGATATATGACAATCACCAGTTCCCAAATATGCAGTTCACACAGCTTTTAATGAAAAAAGGAAAAATTATAGAAAATGACAAATAACTTCAATCATACCGCAACTGTTAGCAGTTGCATGTTAAGACCGCAAAATTTCATACTATTGCGGTTTGTTGAAAAATTTTTTTTAATGAAATTGCTGTTGAATAATAAATATGCGTTTTTTATGACATGTTAAAAAAATTTAAAAAAAAATTGTCTTTCAAGGATTAACCAGCCAGCTTTCAATAAAATGTGTTTACATGCAAAATTGCAGATAGAAGCTAAAATGTTTCATCTTATACCACAGCTTAAAATATATAAAATGCATTTAAAACCTTTGGAAACAAAAAAATTTAAATTTGTCTTTCGTTTACAGTTCAGTACCTGCTGCACTCCAATTCGTAAGTCTAATTTAGAAGATACGTATCTGCAACATTTTATGTGGAACATTTAAGTCTCTCTCCTTTTGTATGCCGCACTTGCATAAAATTTATGAAAAGTGTCTTGGGTTTCTATTTGAATTGTGTATCTCGCCGGACGTTAAGGCAAAAGGCAAATTTAACAAGTGGGCGAAGGAACCCATTAGAAGGTTGAAAATGGCAAACTCCACACAAACAGCAAATAATTAGAATAGAAGGATACATGTTGGCTATTTTATTGGATATACATTTATGGCATGTCTTATACGTATACATATATGAGATATAGTATTAAAAGAACGAGAGAAAGAGAGAGAGAGAGAGAGCGAGAGAAAGGTAGAATGGGAGGGTAGAACTACAATAACGTAAAAGAATGCTGATACAAAAATATTAATATTTATATATCATACACTATATCGACAAATGCAAACATTGATTTAAAATGTGATTTTTAAATGAAAGTACTACATTTAAAAACTAAAGTCATCATAGGCTGATGCTGAATTGTTGCTCGTTTTCGCGGAAATAAGAATTATTTGGGGTTATGTAACACTTATGGCACCACTTTCGTTCGTTGCAGATGTTTCATTAGTTGGTCTACGACCGACATCTAAGTTGACAGACATGGCACTAGTCGCAGGCACATTGCTACCGCTAATGCTGCTATTAGCACTTGTTCTTGTAGGTTGAGTGCTAGTCGATGGAGTGGATGCAATGGCTGCAGCAGCTGCGGCCGCTGTTGCTAAATGATGACCGAACTGTTGTTGGAAATGTTGAGTAAAATTATTGCTAAACACGGTATTATGGGGCGGAGGTAGTTGTAATGCTGCTTGTGTTGTATGATGGGTACCTTGGAGGTGATTAAATACGACATTAACGGTTGGTGCATTTTGGGCGGTACCGGTAACTGACGTGGAGGTGTTGCTATTATTAATACTTCCACTATTATTGCTAACCACGTTACTTTCGTCTCGTGGCCTTTTTGTTAGTTGATTAACGCTGAGTGGATTGTTGATGTCTCGTGGATTTGCTCCGATCGGATTTCTTTGCAGAGGTATTGTTGTATGACTACTGTTGTTGCTGGCACTAAGAGAATCATTAGCAGCCGTCGAGGTGGCTGCCAGAGATGAGGCTGTGGACGATGTTACTGATAACATTGAAGGTGAAAGTGATGACGTTAAAGCGTTGCTTGATTGATTTATGGCTTTGTCTGAGTTTTCAGAGCGTTGATTATTTAGACTAGTGGTTGTTGTAGTGGCTCGGCTGCTAGTTGTGGTCGTGGTTATTATACAAGAGCCGTCGTTTGCACTGGTTGTCGTCTGGTGCATTGAATTATAAGTGTTTTCATTACTAATACTGTTGCTGCCGCTTAAACTATTATTTGACATGGCCAAGCCCATTGCTATGTGACCAATACGGTTTCCCAGCAACATTGCTGGGCTGCCGCTAAGTAATGAGCGCACCATGCGATCTGACAATGAGGCCTGTGATGAAGTGGACGAAGTGCTTGTTGAGCATGAACTTGCCGAACCATAGCCTGAAACGGAACCAGTTGATGACGATGATGAGGTAGAAAGCGTAGGTAAAAGTGTTGATACTACCCCAGTTGCAGCGTTTATAACGCTACTGTCATAGCCACAAACTGATGTAACATTGGAGCTTGAGGCTGTTAAGCCCAACGACTGTTGTTGCGGCAAATGCTGTGACTGCTGTTGGTGATGATGTAACTTTGTTTGTTGCAGTAATTGCTGATTCAAATGTTGTTGTTGAGCTTGCAACACCTGCATATGCTGCTGATGTTGCTGCAATGGATCATTTACGGGTGTGTTAAGCTGTGGCATAATTGGGCTTGTCAAAAGACTTAAAGGGCTGGCTAAGCTAGTTGAAGGGCTCTGAAGACTGGATAGACCGCTTAATCCACCGGGACTCGAAAGGCTGTGGTTGAGTGACTCGGTGTCATCATCCCGGCCCTTGTGATTGTCATCGCCACTACCGCAACTTCCCAAATTATCGTGCTCGTTGTCATCGTCATCATCATCATCACTACGCTGACCATCTACATCATCTAGATCATTACAGTGATCATCTTTCGTGTTGCCACCACCGGTTGCACCAACGGACTCCATATAACGTATGCACTTTTTTTTGCGCCTATTTTAAAAGTAAAATAAAAATTAGTATCCTTTATCGTTAAGTAAGTGAAATATGTATATTATAATAAAAAAATAAAATTTGTTATTATTCCTTTTGTATGTTTTGTTTTTAATTCGTATCACAAATAAGATCACAAAATTTGCGTGTAAGACAACGGAAAAGTAAAAATAAACCAAAAATATTTTTTTTTTTTATTCATCATGCAATGTACATTCCGAATCATGCATTAAATATAAGAAGAAATAATATTTACATATGTACATATATGAATATAAAAGCATAAACTTAAAAAGTATGTAACTTGATGTAAAATATTACTTGATTATATGAGTAACTTTCTATTGATTTTAACGGAAAAAGTTTTCCCATCAATTCATCATTTACAACCTCATCCATTTCGATACACCACTGCCCAGATTCAAATCAATTTGTTTTTCTTCGACTTAAGGAAGAATAACGTAGACTGCGCGTATACTATTTAATAGCATACGTATAAATAAAAGGAAGTGGACTGTGTTGGCTCTAAGGGGTATTCACAGTGCTTAGAAGAATGAGATTATAAAATACATTAATATGCACATACAACAGAAAAAGAAACATGCGAAACTTCAATTGAAAAAAAGAAACAAGTTAAAAAGCTAATTTTTTTTTTTTTTTTTTTTTTTTTGTTGTTTTCATAGATGTTAAGCAAATTTGTTTTACAACGTGTTTGCACCGACCAATGAAATTTTTCCTATATAAATTTTACGAGTTAGCTAATCTTAATCTTAATCTTGGCCAACAAAAAAAAAAAAAAAAAAAAAAAAAAAATAGCAAGAAAAGAATAGTCATCTGGTTCGGTGATGCCATATTGTAAAATAAATTAGCCTTTGCCATGAGCTGCCATTATGGCAACCAAATGTCTAAAAATGTAAAACTATGAACAGGTCAACAGCCGATAAACATCCCAACAACAATATTTTTAATTATGGTTAAAAAATAAAGAAAGTTAATAAAAAGAAGTTTATATCCAAACACAGAAATATTTAAAACCGTCTTCGCTAATAAACAAAAAAAATCATTTAATGAAATCATTCAAGCAGTACAAATAAAGAAAAAAAAAAATAATAGTAACCTAAAATTCTATTAAAATATTAATACTATAACCAAATTTTTGCTTAAAACAGCTGATGGAAACGTTAAGCACATGTCATTAGGAAACCTGAATTGTTTATAATACTAAATGAATGGAGCAAAGATTTGCACACAATTCTCCAAATTTTCATTATTAAGCACCAAAAAAAAAAAAACAATACCAGAAAAAAGCGGAAACAATTCTTCGAACTGCTATTCGGAAGAGATGCATACAATTTCAGTGATGAGCTTTATTTCAAATACAACTAGCTTTGCATTAATAAGATATGTTTTTTATCCACATAGCGCTGTTTTAATAGAAAAAAAAAACACTTTAGCTCTAAATAATTTTGAACAAAAAATATAAAAAAAAACTAGTTCATTCCAAATTATTTCACACATTTAAGAACAATAAATCCATAAAACTTAAGGTCTGTTTACATGGTAATACAAGCGTTTAGAACTTAAAAAAAAAAAAATTGGATATCTTGGACCAATACTTAGGGGTTGAACCCTACATATGCAAAACATTGTAATCGAAATAGGAAAATAGGTTATGAAGAGGAGGAGGAAAGTTGGAGTAGTGTTTGTGGACGTTTCACTTGAACCTATGTAAGTCGACTGTTGAAATTAAATTAGTTAAAACTGATCAGTATCCAGTGCATTCGACACCGCTCAGACTAACAAGAATTAGTCCACCACGTCCCACACTGCAAGGTAATAAATTACTTTTAAAAAAATTTATAATAAATATATAGGGTGTTTTTTTAAGCTAGATAGAACTTTAAATTGTAAAAAGTAACACAAAAAATTAAATTTTGATGAAACATTTTTTTTATTTGTTTCAGTATACTCTAACAAATCATCATGAATAGACTCACGCTTGAACAACGCTACGAAATTATCCAAATTTACTTTGAAAATCAGTCGTCGATTCGCGCAACTTATAGACGACTTCGTCATTTGTATGGCGTACGCATTTTTGGCTTAACGGGTTTGTTAATAAGCAAAATTGCCGCATATGGAGTGAGACCAATCCACAAGAGACCCTACAGACTCCATTACATCCAGAAAAATGCACTGTTTGGTGCGGTTTTCATGCTGGTGGCATCATCGGACCTTATTTCTTCAAAAATGAGGCCGGAGCTCGCGTTACGGTCAATGGAGATCGTTACCGCACCATGATCAATGATTTTTTGTTTGAAAATATGGATGACATTGATCCGGAGGAGATGTGGTTTCAACAGGATGGCGCTACGTGCCATACGGCGAACGCAACCATCGACTTACTGAAATCAAAATTTGGCGATAAGTTGATTTCGAGAAATGGACCTGTCAATTGGCCCCAAAGGTCGTGCGATTTGACACCTCTCGATTATTTCCTGTGGGGCTACGTGAAGTCACTGGTTTATGCTGATAAACCAGCAACAATTGACGCCTTGGAGGCCAGCATTGTTCGTGTTGTTCGTGACATACGGCCAGCAGTGCTCGAAAAAGTGGCCCAAAATTGGACGTCCAGAATGCGCTTCGTCAAGAACAGCCGCGGTGCCCATATGCCCGAAATCATTTTCAAATGTTAATGTCACGTATTGACCTTTCGAATAAAAAAAAATTTTGATTACAATTTAATTTTTTGTGTTATTTTTTACAATTTCAAGTTCTATCGGGCTTAAAAAAACACCCTATATTATGAAAACACGGACGTTAGTGAGAATAAAAACACTTCTACACCGGATGGAAAATAAAACTCCACTTATTCCTGCTTTCCATTTATTCCAGTGTAATTTGATTAAAACAAAAACAAAAAATGGAAATCAAATGTAGTGTGGTCGATACGTCTTAATTTTCTAAACCAATTTAGAAAACTATACTCGCAGCATATTAGAGTTGTATTTCTAAGCTTACATGGGCAGCAATTGCGGTAAATACCGAAGATGGAGCGAGTTTAACAAAACCCACAATTTACAATTCAATAATATCCACACGTTTTTTTAAATATGTTCTACAACTGCAACCATCAGTTTATATTATACCTTGTTTTTACTTATCCCTTGTGCAAACTAGAAAAATACATCAAATACAGTTTTATTTCTAATTACGGAGAGAGTTTCATCACATTTTGCTTCTACTATATCTAAGTATTGTGTATTACCATATAAACGTACCTTCAAGAACATTTGAATACTACACACTTCAATATATGATTGATTATACTTATATCAGATATTTAATAACATAGAGAAAAAACCGAAAACACACTAATAATTTAAATAAGTAATCAAAGAAAAATTTTCACATGTTTCTATATCATACGTTTTCAGCAGTCGCTAAGACAACACAGCCTCAAACGCAAATGGCCGACTTAACTTTTTGCAAGGATCTGTGATAAGAGAGGTTGTGCTAAAATAAAGTTCAAAACTCTTTTTTTATTGGCTGCTTAAGAAAAAGTCTGGAAAAAACACTTGTGCTCTCTGAAAACGTTGTTTAAAAAAAAAATAAATGTAACACAGGAATCAAATAAAAACAATTTATTTTGCAAATATAAAGTATTTTTGTAAAGATAATAAAGCAAAACCACATAAAATTTTGTTTTGATGCTTTTATTTTTGCGGTTTGACACTCAGTTTTTGTAATATATTAGAGTTCACCTATTGTACACTTCATGCCTTGTTTGCGAGTTGGAATAGCAACATTTTTTGTGATCACGTTTTTCAACGCTCCAATCTTGTGAGCTTCAGCCAATAGCTGAATATCTTTTTGAGCTCAAGACAGATTATGAACAAAATGGCGTTCTTTCCTAGGTCTGGAAAAACAATTTTATGGTAAATAGTCCTGCTTTAGCCCAGATAGAACTGTGGGTATAATTAACTAAGAGTTGAGTAGATTATACTCGTACGCGCGTTTTGGGGGAAATAAACAATAAAAACGAATTATTATCTTTTCAATAAAAGAGCATTTTATTTACAATTTACTATTTAAAACGCTCATGTTAGCTTCACTTGTTTGTTTGTTTGTTTGTTTGCAACACTCGAAACTATTACCGTATGAATGATCATTAAGCTATGTACACACGGTTGTCAGATGTTATAATACTGTAAGATCTGACAACATGCTGACAATATAGTGACAATGAAAAATTGGCCCGCAGAAGTAAATTGTGTGTTCAGACGATCGTAAGAAAATCTTACAATTTCGTTGTCAGACTATGGTCTGACAAATAATTTTTCTGACAACAAAAATTGTCAGTTTACACGGTTGTTAGATGAAAAAAATTGCCAGATGTGATGTAAGGCATTGCCACTTATGTACATATATCAACAACCATCTTTTTGGCAGTGTTGCCCATCAAACTTTTTTCTGACAATGATGCCATTGTCAGGTGCATTAATTTTATACATCTGACAATTAAAACTGAGTTTACAATACCAGCCAATTATCT
The DNA here is from genome assembly GCA_914767995.1 of Thecocarcelia acutangulata. NCBI lineage: Eukaryota > Metazoa > Arthropoda > Insecta > Diptera > Tachinidae > Thecocarcelia > Thecocarcelia acutangulata. Next base: position 8,644,974 of record OU612099.1, on the reverse strand, counting down.
GGCAATGCCGACGAAGAGTGTTCACACGATTGTCAGATGTCTGACAACATTGTCGTCTTACAATTAATTGACAATGGTTTTTCCGACAACGTTGTAAGTTAAAAATTGGCAGTTCACACGATTGTAATACATTTTCAGGCAATTTTACTGGCAATATTGTAAGATCTGACAACCGTGTGTACGTAGCTTTAGTTTGAAATTGAAGCGTGTTTTTCAAACTACTCTTATATAAGTATCTCGTGGTGGGGAATTGATTTCGCGAGACCAGTGTTGTTGTTCTAATTGCATAAACAGCTGTTTGAAGGAATAAAAACCCCAAATTTAATAATTTTGGATCAACCAAATGTCATTTTCTAAACATTTGACCTTTCCTATGCTTTTAACATTTGAACAGCAAACATTTTCTTAAAGAAAACAATAATCGTTAATATCATGTAACTTGAAATCTGGCTAAACTCGATTTGAAGTAAAATCTTTACCGTTTATTATACAATTATACAATAAATAAAATACGAACCATGAATTCCACTTAGGCTTCTGAACATTTGTCGTAAAATTGCTATTACTAGGTACAGTTGTATAAAGCGGCCCATGCACTTCTGATTTGCGACAAAGTTTTGTTGTGTTGGCATTTATCCACACACAGAACAATAAAATTTCACAAGCCCAAACACTCTATTACAAATCACACTAAATTCGAACATTTTTATTTAATTGTGATTTGTTGAACCCATTAAATGTAACAGGACGTGGAACAACAGTTATAGTCACAAATCACAAATGTGTGGGTACCTTCATAGAACAGTTATCAAAATTCACTTGAATCTGTTTCGAAATACACTATATTTGAGATTAGTAGGAAAGTGCTTTCATTCAAATAGAGGTAGAGCGGCTTTTGTAGACAGTACGAGCCTAACTTCATGACAGCCCAAATGAAATATCGTGTATATTAATCGAAAATCTCATTGAATTTCGAATTAGTAACAGAAACTGAAAGGCTTATTAAATCTACTTCCCAGAGTCTCTTCTTAAAGTCATGTGAAAATACATTTTCAAACAACACATCCTTAATCCTTACACTACGCCAAAATACACGAAGTCATAACATATCTTTTGGTGAATTAATATTGCTTGCTAAATTATTTATTGGCTGTGTTTATTATTACAACTTTTCTTTGCCTGATGTATTCTTACTTAGTATCTACAACTGCGATTAACTCTGGCATAATATCTGAGAAAACGTCGCCTGAATGAGAGAACGATTTTTTTTATGTTCAGTTTAATATTTAAAAAAAAAGTGTATTTAATATATCTTATAAGAATTCATAAATCAGTGAAAGCCGACGAACAAAGAAGGGGTACTTTGTGATCAACAGAATCTTCTGTGCAGAATTAATCACTTATTATAAGTATTTAATGCATAAAAACAAAAATTTTCTCTTTAAAAGTGTATTTAAGAAAGATATTTTGCAAAACTAGTAATCCGTAAAATTGTAATGACGGCGAGTCGTTTCTATTACAGCTTTTATAAAAATTATTATAAGACCGCAATAACACGGATTTTAAGTCTACACAAAATAGAATTCTCTCTGCGATTGAATTTGGCATTCTCATCTTAGATATTACCTCAGGTATGGACACTAAGTTAAGTAGATTTAACGTGACGAGAAAATTTTTATAGAAAAATGCGACAAAAAATCTTGCCTGCTGTCTCAAGGCAATCGCTTTAAAGTTTTCGCAGTAACTTTTAAGTACGAAAAGGGACTGAAAGGATGATGATGATATATAGTTTCCGTTCTCTTCTTTTTCAGAGTTAAATGCAATTCATCAAATTTAAGAAAGGGAGCCAAAAGTTTTGACGACAGGTTAAATAATTGAATAGCGCCTTCCACTATCTTCTGGTCACGTTAAGTACATATGACGGTGAGTTCCAAAATGTTATTTGTAATGCAACTCTGCAACGAAATCGTGTAAAGTGGCATTTACATGGAAATACAGGTATTTAGATTTGTCAAAACCTTAGCACATCATTGCAGGATTTATAAGTTTATCGTACATTGGCAGTACTTTGAGTAATTGCTGAAGGCGCAGCAACATTAACAAAACCATCAAATTATACTTCTTGAATATTTCCTATTGTTTTTGTCAATGTTGTACAACTGTAACCATAAATTTGAGCCTATTCAAAAATGCGTCATGAATCAGATACATACTATTTTCTAGAAAGTAAAAGTTTGGCAAAACTGTGTGTTGTGTGCTAACATAGTGTCTACAACTGATATTACAGCGAGTTTACCAATCTCGATACCAATACATATATATATATATATATATATATATATATATATATATATATATATATATATATATATATATATATATATATATATATATATATATATATATATATATATATATATATATATATATATATATATATATATATATATATATATATATATATATATATATATATATATATATATATATATATATATATATATATATATATATATATATATATATATATATATATATATATATATATATATATATATATATATATATATATATATATATATATATATATATATACATTCAGTATGTTCTAAATATTCATCAGATAGTCACAGATGTGCATCAAATGCAGCGCAGCTCCTCGAGTACACTATCGTATTATATGCACTTCCATATCACTCATGTTATAGTATAAATATGAATCAGAAAAGCAGCTCCGGGTTGAAGAACAGCTCTCACGTCATCGTAATTATTTCTTGAGTGCGGTCAGGCTGTTTGTTGTTGTTTTACCTTCGAGAGTTTTGAGTCTCCCTCGCACTGGTTAATTGATTTGTCTCAACTAACTGTATTGTTTGACAGTTTATTCCAAGTTATTATAATAACTTCCTATGTGAAGACATAGGTCATTATAATTAGCCATAGTAATACTACAAATGTACTAACATATGGTACCTGGAAACCTTGTCTTCGTTACCATCCCGATGCAGTGCAACTTACACTTTGAAGATTTATTTTGCATTAGTAAAGCTAAAAAGTAAATGAACCTAACATAAATAATACCTACAATATACTTTCGTATTCTTTTTTTTTAGTGTCAAAACGTCAAGTGGTTTATGTTTTGATGATGAGAACTGTAACATGCAGTCTACACCTAACTTGAAACGCAGTTAAAACATGATGTTAAAACTTGCTGTTTAAATATCTATCTGTTAAAGTCGGCGTACACGTAGTGATGTTAGAGTTGTAACTTTTCATAGTAAAACAATAAAAATGGCGAAAAACAACTACAAATAGCAGGCTGTTGTCAATTTAAGTTATAACAGAGTTTCCAAATGAAATGTTTTAACAACCAAGTTGTAACTTTAACCAAACTTTAACATGAGCGGTCCACATTTAACTTTAACTTGAAGTTAGCGTTAAAGTTAGTGTTTTCAAGTCAGGTGGAGACCGCACTTTATAAGTTGGTTACATTTTGCTAACATGCACACATACTTTTGTATTATTGTTTTCAAAAGAGAGAAAAGCACTTTATATAATAGAAACATGAAGTAAAATTCTCGTGTGTTTTGATTTTTCCTCTCTTTTGTGTGACAGTTCTCAACACAAAGTAGCAACAAAAAGCCCTGTTGTATTTTGACTTGTAGTTCCGCTTTTGATTAGTATACTATTGTACCATGGACCAAACTTAAGAATAATAGAATACATGATTACGACAACTCTCACTCTAAACTGAAATCTTCTGCGCACGTTGGCCAAATGACGTCATTAAACAATGAAAGCACAGCCCTAGATGATTTTTCAATCAGCATTTAAAAGTCTTTTCAACTTTTGCTTTTGCGCAGTTTTAAATTTTCTCGACTTCGTATTTCATAAAGAAAATTGAAAGCAGCAATATACACTGTAAACATGCCCAGGCCTATGCGCTTGATACTCAATTGTTTTTGTAAATGCCCTTAGCTATGAGACTGTGCTCTTTAATACACAAATACTGCGTTCAGCACTAGCAATGAAAAATACACAAACAACTTCCTCTTTCATATTTTTTTCGTTCTTCACCCCACATACACAAAAGCAAAGCAACAACACTTTTGCATGATTTGTTGGTAAACATTGACGACAGCGATTATCAGTGTGAGTTTTGTTTTTGTAAAAGTTTTGCTTTTTACAACAAAAAATATTAAATAAAAGTAGTTTTTCGTTAAATGTATTGGTGTTTACTCTTCCATATGGAACTTTAGGGCATCACTGGTTTACAGCGTTCAAATTACGAAGAGAAAGAAATCCAAAGTTTGAAACAATAAACTGATGATTTGAATAAAAAATTTTCTCTTCCCAAACAAAATTTTTGCTTTTCTCAAGGTGCATTAACGTATGTATACACGGTGGCAGCACTAGAGCAAAATTACAACAATACAACAAAAAGAGGCATCTGGTAAGCTATGTTTATCAAAAATATTTGTAACTTTTTTCACAATTATAAACTATGAATGTGCTTTTTAATAATTATAAATTATTCTTATTTGAATTATTTTTATGTTCACAAAATAATTTGTGTATGTTTAATTCAGAATAAAACACTAAATTCACTTACAAAAAGTGTAAACAATACATTTGACGTAAATAGCTTACTATATTGCCAGTAGCAAAAAATTATCACATGCCGTAGTGCTGCCACCGTGTATACATTAATGCACCTTGCTTTTTCTTAAACTTTTAAAACTAAAAGTTTCTTTAAACTACCCAGCAGTCCACAAGTTATTACAATTTGCAAAGCATCCGATTGTAAGCGATTGTGTCAACAGAAAAAATCAAAATAAACATGTTAAGCACAACTAACATCCCATTCAGATTAGTATTTTTCTACTCATTTTGTTAAATTGAATGTACATAAGCAAAGAAGAAAACAAATGCTAATAATATAGTTTTGAACTCATCGAATCTTCGCTTACAATGTATACAGTGTTGGATGCATCTTACGGCCTAGGCCATCGCTGTGTAAATGTAAGTAGGAATTGTATACAGACTTCGGATGGGTCGCGCTTACATTGTCAATGGTCTTAGATCGAAGATGTATGTGACAAAAAGTTTACTGGGTAGTGATGCCCAAAGAGAAATCCATAGTTACGCTCTGAGTGTAAATAAATTTGTACTTACAATTTAATTAAAATTGAAGTAAAAGTAAAAAATAAATATATGAATTTATGTTTTTAGTATTTTTAATAAAATAATGTGATGTTCTCTGGGTAGTATATTGCCTCTTTTGCAAAAGAGAATAACATATTGAATTAAGTTCTTTAAAACAACTGCGCAGTTACTGCCAAGCAAGAAGTTTGATTTTGGTTTACACACTGTTGCTTACTTCTTATTTTCCGAAATGAAAAATATTAAACAAAATAGAACTTCCCACTCTCTTTAAAATATTGAAAGACTTTTCAAAGTTTCTCTTTTTTTCAACAGTTAAAAAAAAGCAAAAGCAACGGTCAATTTTTGAAACTTTTGCTTTTGTAAGTTAAATTTTTTGAACACTATTTTCAATACATTTTCTATTTTCTTCCATACGTTAAACTACGTCATCTAACGGGATATCATGCGCATGACGCAATTTCTAGTTTTATCTGGGAGCCGAACATCAATCGCCTTCTTATATGTACTTGTATACTCGTACAACCGAAGGAAAATGAAAATAAAAAAAACGGCACTCCGTTAGTTGCAAGGCGAATTCATTACCACGTGAACTTGACAGTGCAGGTGATATTTTTTTGCTACCCTCCATTTTCTTCCTGAGACTATCAAATTTTTTTCTTTTGATTACCAACATTTGCGCGCCATTTTTATTTAGTGCAATTTCAAAAAATTGTGGTGATTTTAAAAGTGAAAAATCAATATAATCTGAAGTTTTAGCTACAAGCAATTATAAAAATGTGTCATAACCTTTACGCTAGGAATCCAAACCACATTGGTGTATATGAAAGTGCACACAATCGTGGCGTTGGCCGAAATTAGTCATACTCAGCGAAAGTTAAAATAGATTTATTTCTAAAGGCCATGTCAGATAAAACTTTGTCGCTTTGCGTGAAGTTTAAAACTTTAACAGAAAAGCGCAAAGCAAACGGTGTATGTTAAAATAAAAACTTTGCCAACGCTCACGATTTGTTTATTTATCTAAAAAAAATGGTTCTTAATTTTTATATTTAACTATTTCTTATGATAATAGAAGTTAGAAATATTATTGGACAAACTACTGAAATTGGATCGAATCGATTGATCTTAGTGCATAAAGCTTTGGAGCTATTAGAAAAAAACTTCAACGCGCAAAGAGATGAGAGTTGCCGAACTTTTCGCTTCACGTTGCGTTAAAAGTACTTTAGGTGGCATGTTTCATATAAGTATGTACATGTTATCTTAGATGTCAAAGTCCTATCTGACATGGCCTTGAAGGTTGTGCATGAATTTGTTTCACTAATTCAATTGTTACTACCAGTCCAATTATTTTTCATTTTGCCAAAAGGGTTTCATCGATTTTTTGCTTTATATCTTTATGTTATTAATTTTTCAATTATACTAATTTTTTAATCAATTTGTTTTTATTTTATTATCCAAATAATTAAATTTAGTAATAATTTTTAAAAAATATGTACTATTTTTTTTATTAAATAATATAATATATAATTATAAACTATTTTATATCATAAGTGAAATTTCTAAAAAAAAATACTAATTTAATTTATTAAAATAATATTTTATAAAAATTCATTTATTTTTTAATGAATTACTGCATATCAGAATCGCTATTAGATGAGCATGATTAATTTTCAACATACACAAATCTGGCATAAGTCCATGAAGTTTTCGCTATTAGACGAGTATAATGGCATGCCGTTCTTACATGCCAAGTATGACCGTCCAATAGCCGCTTTAGTTACAGCCGCATTCATAAAAAAAAAAAAAAAATTATATTTATTAAAGGTTTATTTGACAAAGGAGCATGCCTGGCGCTCCCTGGTTTATGACTAACATTTCAATTCACAGGGACCTAAAAGTACCCTTTATTTTAAGTGAAATACACAAATTTAGTTCTAGGTACGTAAACGAAATGAGCAATCATCAAACCCATTGTCGATTTGCTTGTTAGATGAAACAAATGAAATTAGAACACTGAATAGGTTTCATGATTTTCAATACAGAAACTAAAACAAAATTTTCTTTTAACAAAATAAATTTATTATTTAGTTAATTAACACATGTGATATTTTTAATTTTAATCATCGGACCTGTTAAATATTGTAAAATAGATTGTAATAAAAGTGAAAACAAAAAAAAAAAAATATTTATTAAAGGTCTATTTGACAAATTTTGCAAAGAAGCTTGTCAAATAAATCTGCGTTAAACGAAAAAAAAAATTTTGTGGTTATGTCCGTTAATATATAATAACAAATTATTATTAATTAATTAACTGACCATCACTAACATTGTTGATGTTTTATAAAAAAAGAAGTAGAGCCGCCCGCTACATAAACAATAAATTGAAAATAACAGGTGTGTCGATACTGGCAACATTGTTTCCTTACACCAAAAATAGTCTACTATAATTTAGACAAGTAGATATTCAAATAAACATGCATATGTGAATACTCATATGCAAAATAAAAATTTTTTATAGTTACAAGTAGCATATATAACTATAAAAATTTTTATTTTTTCCGAGAAATGTATATTAATACGATAAAAAAGGCAAAAGGTAAATTCAAAATTCATAATAATATTAAAGCTTACAAGAAGTTTTAAAACGGACGATAAACAAACATTGGAAAATTTAAAAAAACATTTATGTTATCTGATGCAGAGAGCTGCAACCGGCGTTTGCTTGAAGATATTGTAACTTCAAAACAACGAGTGTGTTAATTCTTGACCCCATGGTACTATCCGACGCTGTGCTGTCAATCATTGCATCAAATGCTCTAATTGTCGAAGTGACAATTATGCCAATTACGAGTAGTTCATCAGTGGAATGTCATACTGATATCATAGGGATGATTTATCGGAGTACATTTGATGCAAACATGTGATCAATGTAATGACATTTTAATATCAAAGATATGACCACATGAAGTCAGCGTAATGATACCTGCATATGATGTCCAAAAATGTACATTCTTCTTATACAAGTACTTTTATTTACGTTTATTTGCGTTTATGATTACAAATTTTTATCAGTATGATGTATTTTTCTTCAACTTCATAAAAATAAATTTATGTATAAAATAATAAATTTAACAACTGTAAAAAGGCAGTATTATAACAAATTTATGAATAAAATTCTCTAATGACTTTTGTCATTAAGATTGATATCAGTTTTCCCATTACTGGTGACTGCTTACATAATATTGATGTCGCAATTCGAAAGATATGCCGTCATTTATATGTAGACGCATTTGTCTATGAGTTGAATTGGTTGGTACGGTGTATGATATCATTTACAACTGTTCGTTTAAGTGAAATGATTACAAACATGGTCGTTACGCATAACGCAAAAAAAAGTAAAAAGAATTTTGTGGTAATTAGTTTATTTAAAAATGGAAAGAAAGCTAAAACACATAACGGGGTAAGGTATTTTACGGGGGTCGATTGTTAGACGTTTTCTAAAAACGACTTTCAAATAGTTCATAAAGTGGCAATTAGAATACGCGGTTTTCGGTTAAATGTTGAAGAAAACCCGTTCAACCCGGTTTTTAGCAAAATATTAAAATAATATTTAAACAAAGGCAAAGTAATGCAGAAAGAGAAAAAAATGAAGTTAAAACTATTCAATAAATCTGTTTTTTTTTTTTTTTTTTGTTAATTAACACGTTCACTACTCACCAATTTCACACGCTTGACATAAGGCTCACGAATAAAATATATTGTTATATTTATCTGACATGAGCTTTGTAATCATTCTGTGTCACATATTTGATACCCTAAATGGTTTGATGTCTATCAGCAAAATATAAATTTCAAAAATTTAGTTATTTATTACAAAATACACTTTATTAGTTTTGCCAAATTTTGAAGCAGGAAATTGGCAAAGTCTGATTACATCACCTTGTCCGGAGTGTTTGCAGACTCCATATACATAAATACGTATATACTTTATTTTTTATATTTTTTACTGCACTTTTGGAATCGTTTCCTTAACGTATTTGTACCTAGTAAATGACCAGCATACATACATACCCGGCATATGAGAACGGTATGCTATCATACTCGTCGAATAGCGAAAATTTCGCGTATACCAGTTCGGCATGTTGAAAATAAAAATTTTTGATATTTTGTGAAGGTATATGATGGCATACATGGTTCGTCTAATAGTGATTCTGACATGCAGAGTACATATTTATTTAAAATTTTTGGAGCTAAATAGTAATGTTGTCTTTGGGCAAATATTTTTAAAACAGTTTGTTGAGGTTTATGAAAGTATGCCAGAACATGAAAAATAAAAATCATAACATAACTTATTTCTTAAAATTTCAAAGTAACGCATTAAAAAATGAGTTCATTTTTATAAATTATTATTTGTTAAAGTACTTTTTTTTTAAATTTTAATTATTAACTAAAATTGTAATTAAAAAAAAAAATAATAATAATATTTTAGTACATGTTTTTTTTTAAATTATTACTAAATGTAATTATTTATATAATAAAATAAAAGCAAAACATAAGTATAAACAAATAAAAATAGATAGATATACCGCAACAAAAAAAAAAAATACTATGAAAACCTTTTGGAAAAATGAAAACTAATTGGGCTGGAAGCCACAATTAAATTAGTAAAACTAATTCATGCGCCATCATCAGAAATTTTTTATAATGATATGTGAGAAAAATCTTAATAGTCTAATAGCAATGTACTTTCCCTCTCTCTCTCTTTCTCTCGCAACATGCCATATCCCAGCGGCGAACATTACTTCTCTTCGATGATGTGTGCAACACTTTGTAATCAATGAATGATAACTTACAAAGTGTATGAAAGTAGTATATGGATTTCCCAAAAATGAATTACATTCATCTTTTGTATCACATTTATATTTATGTATTTTATTTTTTAGTTGTAAATCAAACGTTCGCCGTCTTTGTCAGACTACGTTGCAAAAATTTTAATTAACAAAATTAGGTAAAAGTGCCTAGAAAACAATTTAAAAAAGGTACAAGAAAGATAAAACATTTAGTGAAAAAATAAAAGAATGCAGTAGATAAAAAACGGAACAAATTTATTTAATGAAATATTCCCAAAAAAAAACTGAAATGCGCAGTACTTACGAGCTGCCTACTGCCGGCTTACAATGTATGCGAGATTGTATCCGAGCTGCCTACTTCCGACTTACAAAGTATGCGAGATTGTATTCGAGCTGCCTACTGATAGCTTACAATGTATGTTAGGAAGTAATGAGCTTTTGTTGGATGAACACCACACTAGCTCGCTTACTTTGTGTGCAGGTGGTAGGCGCTCACTCTACAAATGCGGCAATGTATATGAAAAAGTATACTAGGTTCGTATATGAGATGGTGTGCATTACTGACTTACAAGTGTGCATCTGATCATCGCTTCTGTAAGCGATGTAAGTTTCGTTGTATATATGAAAAAGTACACTAGGTTCGTAGTATACTTTTTCATATACATTGCCGCATTTGTAGAGTGAACGCCTACCAAATGCATACAAAGTAAGCCAGTTAGTGAGGTGTTCATTCAACAAAAGCTCATTACTTCCTAACATACATTGTAAGTCATCAGTAGGCAGTTCGAATACAATCTCGCATACATTGTAAGCCGGCAGTAGGCAGCTCTTACGTACTGCGCATTTCAGTTTTTTGGGAATATTCCATTAAATAAATTTGTTCTGTTTTTTATTTACTGCATTCTTTTCTTTTTCACTCAATGTTTTATCTTTCTTGTACCTTTTTTATAAGGTTTTCTTACCTTTAGCACTGATTTTGTTAATTAAATTTTTGCAACGTGCTCTGACAAAGACGGCGAACGTTTGAATTACATCGAATAAATAAAATACATTCATATAAATGTGATACAAAAGATGAACGTAATATATTTTTGGGAACTCCATATACTACTGCCATACACTTTGTAAGTTACCATTCATTGATTACAAAGTGTGGCACACTCATCGAAGAGAAATAATGTGGTAGGGCAATGTTCGCCGCTGGGAACCATCTAATAGCCGCTTTACGAGTAAACATACAAGAAAACTAACTTAATAATATGCATATATGTGGCACTCGTTTATATAATAATTCTCACGTCACGAATATGTGACGCTGACTGGCGAACGTGTTAAATATATGAAATGATGTAAATAATGTTTGGTTCCAGTCTGCGCATACATGAACATATACATTTGGATTTTTAGGCGTAAAATATTCTATATATTTTTCAAGACGAAGAATTACTCTTACAGATTTGCATTACTGCTAATCCACTATGTAAGCCGTTGATCTGCTTAATATATACATATGTACACGCTCATCCACACAAAAAATATAAGACTAAAAGTATAATACGCAAACGAACATAAAGGGTGTTTTTTTAAGCTAGATAGAACTTTAAATTGTAAAAAGTAACACAAAAAATTAAATTTTGATGAAACATTTTTTTTATTTGTTTCAGTATACTCTGACAAATCATCATGAATAGACTCACGCTTGAACAACGCTACGAAATTATCCAAATTTACTTTGAAAATCAGTCCCGTTGTTTTATCGCAAAATTGTGTTCAGCGATGAGGCGCATTTTTGGCTTAACGGGTTTGTTAATAAGCAAAATTGCCGCATATGGAGTGAGACCAATCCACAAGAGACCCTACAGACTCCATTACATCCAGAAAAATGCACTGTTTGGTGCGGTTTTCATGCTGGTGGCATCATCGGACCTTATTTCTTCAAAAATGAGGCCGGAGCTCGCGTTACGGTCAATGGAGATCGTTACCGCACCATGATCAATGATTTTTTGTTTGAAAATATGGATGACATTGATCCGGAGGAGATGTGGTTTCAACAGGATGGCGCTACGTGCCATACGGCGAACGCAACCATCGACTTACTGAAATCAAAATTTGGCGATAAGTTGATTTCGAGAAATGGACCTGTCAATTGGCCTCCAAGGTCGTGCGATTTGACACCTCTCGATTATTTCCTGTGGGGCTACGTGAAGTCACTGGTTTATGCTGATAAACCAGCAACAATTGACGCCTTGGAGGCCAGCATTGTTCGTGTTGTTCGTGACATACGGCCAGCAGTGCTCGAAAAAGTGGCTCAAAATTGGACGTCCAGAATGCGCTTCGTCAAGAACAGCCGCGGTGCCCATATGCCCGAAATCATTTTCAAATGTTAATGTCACGTATTGATCTTTCGAATAAAAAAAAATTTTGATTACAATTTAATTTTTTGTGTTATTTTTTACAATTTCAAGTTCTACCGGGCTTAAAAAAACACCCTATATTATCTCTATGATCTTGAATGGAGGTTTTTATCGTTTACACACGCTTAATAGTATTACCCAGTCCATTTTATAAATTATATTCACATTCTTTATCTCTTCAAACAAATTTGTCGTAGTATCATATTCATCAACAAACAACCGATTATACCAGGTGATTCATCATGTGGTTTGATTTGGAATAGGTTCTTTTGGTAGATTACGCATGACTCATACAAAACTGCTTTGTCATTTGTGTTCAGTATCGTTTGCCAAGTCATCATGGAAAGAATCACATCACAACAGGATCTTATTTTCATTGAATGGACTGTGGAAAAACTCAATGAAAATCCGATGCTTTAACGCTAAACTTTTTTCAGTGATGAAACACATTTTTGGCTCAATCAATACGTTGATAAACGTATTTGGGCTGATAAGCACCCCGAAAAGTATCAAGTGTTACGTATATCCATTAAAAACAACGGTACGGTGTTGTTTATGTACCATTTTTTCAACAATAATAAGGCAAATATGAATGTTACTGTCAATGGTAATCGTTATCACATCATGCCAACAGTTTATATTCTTCCTGAAATTTAAGCGCATGGTCTTGATGATCCAGTTTAAACGAAATGGCGATTTTTAACACTCTAGTATTAGATTCACTTGTATGTATATTTGCAACACTCAAAACCTATGGTATATGAATGATTATTACATATGTAGGTATATACAACTATAGATACAATCTTGCAGCTTTATTTTTGCTGCTTCCGGGAAAGTGGGGAGGATTATGGGAATTCATGAAGCCGATTTTGGGAATTCCCAAAAATAAAACGCGGAATCGCTTCGCTCAAAGAATCGGGGCCGGAATTTCATATTCGGTGCACGTTTTGGCCGTGGAACGTGTAACTGAACTACTAACGGTCATTCGATTTAGTGCGAAAATTGAAGTTGCCATATTGTTTTCACGGAAGGTGGAAATTTTGGCGATTCCTAAAGCCGGTTTTGTGAATTTCAAATGGTTATATGGATAATTAGTTCGATATTGAAGCGTGGTGTGTTACCTAAAACTATATTTTAAAACAAATGTGTGTTGCGATACAAACTGTTGGCCTCTTGAAAAAAATTCGTGTTGAATTAAATACATTCAGTCCCCGCATTAAATTATATTTTTTCAATGCAAAATCTCTTTTAATCTGGTAATTGGCAAACAAAGTCAAGATTTATAATAAAATGAAGATATGTATGCATGTTAGGGTGATCGAGCGGTTATTATTCGTCTAGTTTTTAGGGTTTTTTTTATTATATAATATTAGTTACTAATTTTTAAAAAGCTCGTTGGCTGAGTTGGTTGAGTGGCCGTATTAAAATACATCATGTTTACAAGATACCGAATTCGAATCATAAAGACTACGAAACAGTCCCCAGCCTTAGTAGTGAGTTATTTTTTCTATCCTTTTTGATCAAGAGTTATTGAACGCTGCAATTATTGTTTAAATTAAAAAATAAAAAATCATCTTGGCTGAAGCCAAATTTGATTTTGAACCTGAGGAATAAAAAACGTCATGTCATGATTATTGATAAAGATGTTACAACGACAGATTTAGTTAGCTAGCTTAAACGATGACAGTAAGAACAAATCAGAAAACTAATATAATATATATTATTCAATAAGTCCAAACTCACGTTAAGGGAAAGGTCAACTTCAATGTCAAGTTTAATAAAACCAAAGAAAACAATTAGATATACCACAAAACATTTCAACTGCATATTGCTTTTGAAAGATTATTTAAAAGATACAATCAATTATACAAGACCTTTTGAGTAATTTGCTTTAAAATACGTATTAAGAATACATATGCATTATATTTTTTACCTCAGTAGTTTTAAGTACGTTTTGCAACCATTGTTCCGTCCCGTCAGGGGCACTCGTACTTATACATTTGTACAGACCACTGATCTAAATAGGTAATGAATAGTAGAATCAAAATTTGAGTACATTCTACATCTGTTTATGTATGTATACTTTGCATCATTTCATATGTTTAACGAAAAACACAGATTTGTTACGCGTTTTTAAGTCTTTTTTTACATCATTATTTTTGAGAATTTCTTTGCTTTTGTTCAAATGTTACTTTAACCATCAAATGTTACTAACAAATTTGTTTCTAGTTATTATATTAAAAGACCGGTTAACCGGCTTTTTCTTTAATTTTTTTACCGAAAGTCAGGAGTTTTAAACTGCCACTATTCGAGTCATTCGAAAACCGCTTTTAAAAAAGTAGAATAATCGGTCACCCTAATGCATGTACTCGTAGAGCACATTTTTACCATCATTTAACGCCATGTCTAAAAGGCATTTTTATTTTCTTTTTTTCGAAAAATTGTGACAACGAAAGAAGGCATTTTTTATATCTGTTTTTTATATTTGTTTTCTAATTTCCTTTACACTCATTTATCTTGTTATCATGTTTTATTTTCATTTGTTGATGCTAACGATTTTTTAAAACAATAATAAACACAAAATTGCATAAAAAATCATCGCAAAATTGTAAAAAAATTTTGGTAGCAACTTTTTTAAAGAAGATGGAAAACATGGCTTTAAATAACTTCATAAATGTGATCATATCTGTAAGCAAAGTTTTTGTTTTGTAACTTCATCAAATCAGAAATCACTAGAGATCGCAATAAATGGCTGGACCATTGCGCTTACCAGGATTCATTCTACTGTGTATAGTTTCCATAGCAACACCCTTTTGTAAATTGCAACGAATTTATTTAAAAAAGCTTGGCAGCTTAACTCCTCAATTTTATATGAAATGCTAATAATATTTATTTTATGGTTTTTTAATACGTTTGTATTAGTTTCACTTCCATGTTTGTTTGTATGTTTGCAACACTCGAAACCCATGCCATCCATATAAGTGATTATAACATATGTGGATACATAAAACTGTATGTACAGTGTTGCCGCTTTAGTGCGAAAGTTATAGTTGCTTATTGGGATGTGGGGGATTTTGGGGATTCCGATTTTGGGAATTCCCAAAGAGATGTGAAACTACCGGTTTGGAACCGGTTTTTCATATTCGGTGCGCGGTTTTGTCGTGGAACATGCATCTGAACTATAAACGTTCAGTCCGAGTTCAGTTTTCGGGGACGTGAGGGGTTTTGGCGATTCCTGAAGCCGTTTTTGGGAATTAAAAAATTCGGAATACGTTATACGGATAAGTTGAGAAGAAGCTTAAACAATAGTGATTGAAAAATTTGAAATTTGATTTCGATATTATGCTTTTTATTTAAGACTATCACACATATTCACAATATTCTTGTTGAGAGAATGAATCATCTGTAAGCGCTCCACCAACCATGTTCGGCTCAAAGAATGACAACAAGTAACGAATTAAGCGCGTTTAAAGAGTTCAAACAACAAAGCAAATAAAATATAATTAAACATTAGAACAAGCATCTCACCTTTAGTTTTTGCCAAATAGAACTGCCGCATACAAATTTCTGAAATTTCAGCTACTAGTGCTTATTTATATTTTATTTAATTTTATATTATTTTTTTAGCGTTTCTCATACGGATTGGCATTGATAATTTTGTATATGTATACATTTAGTGCCAATAAATGAAGAGATAATAAGAGCAACATATTTGTTTAAATTTGTCAGGTAAAAATAAAACATAAGCAGAACTTTTTCTACTATTCAAGGCAGCTATACCTGGTAGTGGTGTGAGAGCTGTCTTTTCTCTTCGTGCAAGAAGATTGCCAACATTTGGTTTAGAAGATTTGTTGCTTTTTCAAACAAGAGAGAGCGCAGATTTTGACACAGTATATTAATTTCGACCAACAACACATTTGTAATGCCTTCACGTTAAAGGCTGTGTCAGATAAAACTTTGTCGCTTTGCGTGAAGTTTAAAACTTCAACAGAAAAGTGCAAAGCAAAAGGTGTATGTCGCAATAAAAACTTTGCCAACGCTCATGATTTGTTTATATATCTACAATTTGTTGTTGTTCATTTTTACATTTAATCATTTCTTATGATAACAAAAGTTAGAAATATTATTAGACGAACTACCGAAATTGTTTTCTTACTGCATAAAGCTATTAGAAAGAGCTTCAACGCGTAAAAAGATGAGAGTTGCCGAACTTTTCGCTTCGCGTAGCGTTAAAAGTACTTTAGGTAACATGTTTCATATAAGTATATATGTATGTATATTTTATCTTAGATGTCAAAGCGAATTTGCAACGCAAAGCGAAGCAAACGTTTTATCTGAAACGGCCTTAAAAACGTCTTGGTACAAACTAAACACATGCACGTTCACATTAGGAGCATTTCTTTACTTCACTTTGGGATCCCAATTTACACGAAAAACGTTCCATTACTTTAAAATTAGGTAAATGAGAGCGATTTCGAGAGAACAGCATGCTTCCCCTTCTTGCACGAAACAGCCCGTACTTTTTCTTCGGATTAGTTTGAGCAATAATCAAACAGCTGTTTGAAAAATAAACAACTACAAAAAAAAAAAAAAAATTCAATTGAATCAACTCATATACAAATCCTTTCAATGTTATTATATTCAAGGATGATAGAATACATGATTACGGCAGCTCTCACAAAAAACTGAAATCTTCAGCGCATGTTGGTCAAATGACGTCACGAAATAATACAAACACAGCCCTAGATGATTTTGAAATTCATACTCTTACATAGTTAAACTACGTCATCTAACGGGAAATCATGCGCATGACGTAATCTCCAGTTTTATTATTCTTCTATTATATTAATACTAAATACAAAATCTCAGCTATTGGTACATTCGGTAAGTTTCTCATACGGGTTGTTATTGCTAGTAGAGATCATGAGAGTAATTCTTATTGAAAAAAAAACAGTACTTTTACTACTACTATTGACGACAAGATGTACTTTGGAAAAAAAAACAAAAAAATAAAGATAACAATAATAAATAAATAAAATGTGTATGCGGGTATGCATGTATTAATGTTTGCACAAGAACATTTTATAGCATTAATATTTGCCTTGAAAAAAAAGAGAAAGTACTTCTGAGAGCAAAAGTGCAAATAAATTTACTTGCTTGGATTAGTTGAGTGTGTTAGTCAGAGTAGTCAATCAATAGCATATAGCAAAGTTTTCTTACTAGTTCAAAATATAAGAGGTTAAAACAGTTTTCGCAATACTTTATTACTCCAATGAACGATTGGATGTGTTGAAGCTGGTTAAGTTTAAATTATTTTTCTCTAATCTTTTGTGTCGAAAACGAGCCTAATTAATATTAGTTACTAATTTCAAAAATAAAACTAAATATTGCGTTCATGTTTCTGCGCATGTGAATGTGGTAGTAAAACAAAAATTATAAAACAACCTAACTTTATTGAAAACCCAAACGGTTTTAAGGTTCGAATAATTATTCATTATTGTAACGCTATCAGTAGCAAAACTGATGCTGTGGAGTGCAGAGCAGCCTAACGCTACACACGATTACGATTAACATATGCATTTAAATTTGTTAACACAACTTTGCCTAGTTAACTAATAAAGAAAAATTAACAAAAATATATGTATTTAGCATAAAAAAGTTGACAACATCAAACACAACATTAAAAATGCAAAAGACAAACATTAGCGGAAATACATATGTAAATAAAAATATAAAAAATTTTTGACAGCAAGAAAACAAAACGAATTAATAAAGAAAAAGAAAAAAAAAAACATTACGGAACATTTTTACTTGGTTTCTTGAATTTTTTTAGTTTAAACATATCAACACCTACGATCATAATGAAATACGTGGATTTAATGCACTGCTTCTGAAGTACAATTGTGCAAATTGTTCATCTGCAAACAATTTCGAAGGAGGAGGAAGAATAATAAGAAGGAGAACAGTATTCACTTTAAAAAAATTTGCTGTGTTGTTGTTGTTATGTGGGTGATTGATACGGTCTAATAATGCTTTTGTTTAACGGGGTATTCGGTGTGTGGCATTAAGCAAACGGTAACGGCAACTTTTTGACAAATTACAAGTTCACATATGTGGGTGGAGCTTGGGGAGAGGCTTGCTGCTGTCCGCCGGAGCCACCAACGACATTAGCACCGCAATTACTTCCACTTAAATTCGTTGTACCATTTGCATTAATACCTCCATTATTATTTGGATGCAAGTGACTCTGAGTTAAGATCACGCTGTTATTATTATGACTATTATTATTTGTGCCATTTGTACTGCATTGTGAATTTGTTGATCCAGCTCCTGCGGCACTAGCTACTACTGCTGCGTTGAGCATGTGCATATGATTAGACGATGATGTCGAGGAAGATGACGAGGATGAAGAGGATGAGTTTGGCAGCATTACAGTGCCCCCAATACCTGTCACAACCGTATTTATCATTGAACTAGAGCTCATACCCACACTTACACCACCAACTCCACTGCTTGTACTTCCCGAATTGGTCAAGGCGCTTAAACTTGGACTGCTCACATCATGGTGTTTATCATTGGAAAGTTTTAAGACATACACATGTATAAATCATATATATTTTGTTTATCCATTACGGTAGGCATAACAAAGGAAATGTTGAAAATTTAATCTAATTAGTTATTATGTTAACAAAATTTTCTTAATATGAAAAAAATAATATAAATATCGATTAAAGAAACATTTAATATGTTCACTGAATATTTATTTTTTTTTTTTTTTTTTTTGTAATAAATAACGATTATTCATTTTATGATGAAATTTAATAACAAGTTACTTTCTTTCCTGCTTTTAATTGCTACAACATGTATTGCTTTGCAAACTTAATATGGGTTTATTTACTTTAGGGTTTCGAGAGAAAAAAATTCTGATCTATCCAAAAATATAAAAATTCGTCATCGGCTATAAACATGTTTGACCCTTTTATATATTGAGGTAACGAAATGGTAGCAACCAGTTCCTATGATTTGTACAATATAGACGACCAAGATGTGCAAAAGAAACCACGGCTCATAATTTTGTATTATACCCCGCACAGTAAGTGCCCCCTAAGTGTGGGAAGTGGCAATTTATTACTTCAATTCACTTTCCGAACTTATTTCACGTAGAAATGCGAATTTTTTTTTAAATAGTGCCGTTTTCGGAGAGCTTTATCTTAGATTCATTCAATATTTTGCAGCTCGAAATTTTAAATTTTATTGGAAATGTAAAGTTTCTGGAAAATAAGTTATAGAGGTTCAATTCGTTGTATAGTTGTCGGGGACGGCTCAAAGCTGATCGATGCCGACCTGTGTTATTATTATAAAATTTATAATATTAAAATATCATATATTACCAGCAGACAAAACACCTTCTTTCTAATATGCCAATTACAGCCACTGTAATGGCGGCGGCTGAATTAAATTAAATAAGACCTGCCGGCGAAGGCGCAAAGTCAGCTGGCAGCCACACGTATTGAACTTCAGGACTTTTATAGCTTATTTTTGAATATCTTGCGAGTTATTGAAGATATAAACATCCAGCATGTAATTTCGTTGAATAAAATAATGTCTAAGATCCGGGTGTGGACTTCGCATTCAACCGCAACTTGACTTTAAGTTTCATTTAAATACGAAAGTCCATAATATTTTTCAGTATTAATTTGAATCAAACTTAAATACCCAACTTTTTTTTTCATTTAAGTTTAACTCCATTACAATGTGTTTTGTGCACTTACATACATTTGTAGTAGTGTAATAAACTAAAAACCAAAAAAATAATAAAGATTTGCACTAAACGCATGCACGACTGCACTCAAACAACACAAATTTCTGAAATCTCAGTTATTAGCGGTTATTTGTGAGTATCCCAATGTCCCTCATACGGATTGTTATTGCAGCTTTTTATTACTTTTATGTACTTTGATAATTAGCGTAACATATTTCTTTTACTTTATCTTAGAAAAAAGGACATTACAGTTCAGTACTCTTACTAAAACCGATGCGACGTACATTGGAGGACCATATGTGACTGTAGGAAGAAAAATGTGCCTGAGGATAAAAGCACAATAATTATTTTGTGCTTTTATTACTTGAATATGCAAAGCTGGATTCACCAAGTTTTTGTTGCGAACTAGTTTTCTATATGTAGTTTGACGTTTCAGAAAGCGAGGTAAGTTCAGAACCAACTGTGAGAGAACGAATTTCTTTATGTCCATCTTAATATCTAACAAGGATATGTACATGGTACTTTTGTCAATTAGAATTTTTTCATAAGAATTCATAAATCATTGAAAGCCGAGATGAAAAAACTTCCTTGAGATCAATAGAATCTTATGGGAGTTTTGTCTATTGGAACATTTTGTACAAAAGTAATCACTTATTATATATATTTAATGCATAAGAATAAAATTTATCCCTTTAAAAGCGTTTTTAAAAAAGATATTTTGCAAAACTAATAATCGGTAAAATTGCAATAGCGGCTTTTTGAAAGCAAATGCATACACCAGTATTATAAGATTGTTGCCATATGAATTTTCATAAGAACGCTTTCATAAAAATTATTATAAGACTGATTTTCAAGTCTACACGTAACAGAACTCGTTCTGCGATTAAATTTTACGTTCTCATCTTAGATACAGGGTGTTTTTTTTAAGCTAGATAGAACTTTAAATTGTAAAAAGTAACACAAAAAATTAAATTTTGATGAAACATTTTTTTTATTTGTTTCAGTATACTCTGACAAATCATCATGAATAGACTCACGCTTGAACAACGCTACGAAATTATCCAAATTTACTTTGAAAATCAGTCGTCGATTCGCGCGTTGTTTTATCGCAAAATTGTGTTCAGCGATGAGGCGCATTTTTGGCTTAACGGGTTTGTTAATAAGCAAAATTGCCGCATATGGAGTGAGACCAATCCACAAGAGACCCTACAGACTCCATTACATCCAGAAAAATGCACTGTTTGGTGCGGTTTTCATGCTGGTGGCATCATCGGACCTTATTTCTTCAAAAATGAGGCCGGAGCTGGCGTTACGGTCAATGGAGATCGTTACCGCACCATGATCAATGATTTTTTGTTTGAAAATATGGATGACATTGATCCGGAGGAGATGTGGTTTCAACAGTATGGCGCTACGTGCCATACGGCGAACGCAACCATCGACTTACTGAAATCAAAATTTGGCGATAAGTTGATTTCGAGAAATTTACCTGTCAATTGGCCTCCAAGGTCGTGCGATTTGACACGTCTCGATTATTTCCTGTGGGGCTACGTGAAGTCACTGGTTTATGCTGATAAACCAGCAACAATTGACGCCTTGGAGGCCAGCATTGTTCGTGTTGTTCGTGACATACGGCCAGCAGTGCTCGAAAAAGTGGCCCAAAATTGGACGTCCAGAATGCGCTTCGTCAAGAACAGCCGCGGTGCCCATATGCCCGAAATCATTTTCAAATGTTAATGTCACGTATTGATCTTTCGAATAAAAAAAAATTTTGATTACAATTTAATTTTTTGTGATATTTTTTACAATTTCAAGTTCTATCGGGCTTAAAAAAACACCCTCTATTATCGCAGGTGGGAACAATTAGTTAAATTTTATTGAAAAACAATTGAACTGTGCTGGCTGCTTCTTTAAATTTTAAAGCAAAATTGAACGGAGCTGCAACACCACATTTTATGTATGTACATACATGTATGTATGTATAAACAAATATAGATTATACTAATAAACGTTTTAATTTTTTATCCACTTTTATATTTTTATTTAATTAAGAATTTGTTAGTTTAGAATTTGTTTATTAGACAAAAAAATATATATCTGTACCGCCGGGAACATCGCAAATTACAATCATCTATCACTGTGCTGCCACCTCGTATCAGTAACACGTCTCTCTCGTTTACATTTATTTATTGTGCTAGCTTCGCTTTTCGAGAAAAATTATTTCAAGTAGGTGAATCGTTTCACAAGAAACTTTCAAAAACTAAAGTTGTTTCCAAACGGAAATCTTGTTCCGAAACAACGGGTGAATCCGGCCTTAGTCAGAGTAGTGTCAGTCAAGAGCATAAAATATAATATTTTCATTAGTACATTGTATGAAGTATAATCATAAAAAAGGATTCGCAATACTTACTGCTAGACCATTGCACGCCTTTAAAATGAACTATTGTTGGTCTTTGGAAATATTCTTACTATTTTATAAATGCAATTACTAAAGCCCAGTTTAGACTATTATACTGTGTATTAATACTTGTCAAAAATTCAAATAATACGTGCAAGTCTGATAGTCTGAATGTAGTCCGTCATACATACGAAAAATAATACGATAAAAATTCGACATCCCATACGACTTTTTTGTTTTTTGAAACTTTTTAAAACGATAATACTTTTTATTGGATCAGGGTTGTGTTTTTTAGGAAACCAGCTGTAAAAAGATTTACTAGCCGACTATTTATTAGCCGATGGCGTGCCGTCACCGATAGTATTTTTTGTCGTTATAAAAAAGCTCAAAATTTGGGATTTAGCTGTCGTATATAAATGTATTTTGCTCATGCTATATGTAGAACGTAAAATATTTTGGTACTTTTAAATGTGGATCTGTTTTACATAATTATTATATTAGCTGCTAAAGATTTTCAAACGCCGGCACGTCTACCGCCTACGACGAAGAGCTCACCTGCCGCCGTGTAAAGTTTTATGTTGGCAAATCTCTCTGCTGAATAAATAAAAAAATACGAACAGCTGTTTTCTTTTCTACTCAAGTTTTTTGGTTTATATCAAGTGTGATGGTATGAATGCAAAATCTAATTTACGTTAGACTTTTAGACAGTCGCAAGAAATGTGTTTAGACTTTTATCTCACAAAATCGAATGAAAGTATTTATACTTGTATAATAGTCTGATTGGGCCTTCAAATGCACTTCAGACTATCACACTTTGTATTAAGACTTGTCAAAAAATCAAATAATACGTGCAAGTGTGATAGTGTGAATGTAAAGCGTTATGAAAATGAGCAATAATACGGTAAAGGACTTGACATCCCATAACACTTCACTATTTTTAGAAATTTGTTTAAACAAGAAGATTTTTCATTGGATCAGGGTTGCATTTTTTGCAAAAGCAAATTATAAAAATATTAAAACCAGATTTTAAGTAAATTGGCTGTTTATTTTCAAGTCATATTCCTTCTTTTACTTTAGGTGTGATAGTGTGAAAACAAAATGTAATGGTACGTTAGATTTTTTGACAGTCGCAACAAATATCTTTAGATTTTTGTCCCACAAAATCTAATCAAAATCTTAAGACTTGTATGATAGTCTGAAACGCCCTTAAATGGTGATAAATTTAAAAAAAAAAGTTCTGTTTGTTCTCCCAATAACTAGCAGCTGTTTTATGGAGCATTTTCCATAGTATTTAGAATTTACGTGATGTTGCCACACTGTCATCGCATTTAAATAAGAGGTATTACTTAGGCCCAGTTTTTGACTTTGTATTTAAATACAATATTAGTTAATTTTCAATTAAATTTAAGTTGTTCAGTTTATCAGTCTTGAATAATAGCTCTTATTTACATGCGATGAAAGGGTGGAAACTTCATTTAAATTCCAAATATTATGGAAAGTGTTCCATAGTACAGATGTTTGTTAGTGGAAGAATAAAAAAATTCTTAAATAAAAATATTAAATTTATTAACGCCATAGAAAACTTAATAATTGTAGTTATTTCATGCGATGTTATTTTTAATTAAATATCATATTGTGCTGTTGTTTAGTGCAAAATTAGCAACTAATTTAAAAATATCTTTTTCAGACAATATCTCGTATGTATGTGTTGTTTACAATTTTTGCACTAATACAGCAGCAAGTACACAATAACCATATGATCTATGAGAAAAACTTAAATTCAACTTAAATGAAGAAGTTTGGGCATTTAAGTTTAGTTCAAATTTTTAGCGAAAAATTAATGTTCGTATTTAAATGGAACTTAAAGCTAAATTACATTTAAATACGAACTCAAAAGCTGAGCCTTAGTCGCAATTTCTCTTATGTAATTCTTATTGGCTAAGCTGAATAACGTTTAGAGAACTGGTAAAATAACGAGTGATTTTTTTGCTATTATCTTTTTGGCAACACTAGTTTTGACAGCTCACGCACGTTTTGTATCTTGTGTCACTGTCAATCATCTTCAGTTTGGTCTATAATTTAATCATGAATCGTCTTACAAACGAACAACGCTTGCAAATTATTGAATTTTATTACCAAAATGCGTGCTCTGTTAAGAAAGTTCATCGCGCGCTTCTTCCATTTTATGGTCAGTTTAATCGACCTACTGAGGCTTCTTATTCGGGCTATTGTAAAAAAATGTCGCACCAAATTTACATTGTTGGACATTAAACCACTAACACGCTTACGTAGAGTGCGAACTGAAGAAAATATCGCAGCCGTATCGGCCAGTGTTGGTGATGACCGTGAATTATCGATTCGGCGCCGTTCGCAGCAATTGGGCCTCTGTTACTCCACTACGTGGAAAATTTTGCGGAAGGATTTGGGTGTGAAGTTTTATAAGATACAGCTGGTGCAAGAATTGAAGCCAAACGACCTACCACAACGCCAAATTATTGGTGAATGGGCTCTTGAAAAGTTAGATGAAGATCCACTTTTTTATCGAAGAATTGTGTTCAGCGACGAGGCTCATTTCTGGTTGAATGGATACGTGAACAAGCAAAACTGCCGTATTTGGAGTGAAGAGCAGCCAGAAGCATTGCAAGAGCTACCAATGCATTTACAAAAAACAACCGTTTGGTGCGGATTATGGGCTGGTGGTATCATTGGGCCGTATTTCTTCAAAGATGATGCGAATCACAACGTTACTGTGAATGGTGAGCGCTACCGTGCGATGATAACAACATTTTTTTTCCCAAAATGGAAGAGCTTGACTTGCATGACATGTGGTTTCAACAAGACGGTGCCACATGCCACACAGCACGCGAAACAATGGACCAATTGAGAGGCGAGTTCGGTGAACAGTTTATTTCACGCTTGGGACCAGTCAATTGGCCGCCCAGATCGTGCGATTTAACGCCTCTAGACTATTTTTTGTGGGGCTATGTTAAGGCGACAAGCCCGCTTCGATTGACGCACTGGAAGCCAACATTGCCAACATTATTCGTGAGATACCGGCCGAAATGTTGGAAAGTGTATGCCAAAATTGGACTAAGCGGATGGACCATTTGAGGCGCAGCCGCGGCCAACATTTGCATGAAACAATCTTCAAACATTAAATTATATCGACCCAACTATCGATCCAAATAAATATTTCATGCATTTTTCTGAATTTTATGTGTTTTTTTTTTTTTTAAATATCCGATAGTTCTTATAAAATCACCCATTATATCACCACACTCTATAAAAGTTAATCAGCTCAGTCAATAAAGCTTGCATAATCGAAATTGCCAATAAGTCCCAGTTTTTGAGTTCGTATTTAAATGTCATTTAGCTTTAAGTTCCATTTAAATACAAAACTCAATTTTTCACTAAAAATTTTAATCAATATTTTAATCAATCAATCTTCTTCGGTTAAGATATATTTAAATTAAGTTCACATTAATTATCAATTAAAAAAAATCAAAAAAAAAAAAAAAACAAAATTATAAATTAAATCAATTAAAAATAACCTCACATGAAATACAATTATTAAGATTTTCTTTAAGAGTTTGTCTATTCTTCCAATAACAAAAAGCTGTTGCTTTGAAACAGTTTTCATAATATTTGGAATTTAAGTGAAGCATTTTCATTTTCATTGCATTTATATAAAAGCAATAACTTAAGACTAAAAAGCTGTACTTGCATTTAAATACAACCTAAAGTTAAATGAAAATTAACTAATTTTTTATTTTAATACGAAGTCAAAAACTGGGCGTAAGACTGAAAAACTTTACTTGTATTTAAGTACGAATTGATTTTAAATGAAAACTAAATGGTTGGTTATATCGGGTGGTTAAACTTCAAGGGCCGATGTTGAATGTGAACCACACCTAAACGCCAAGTTTTTTTTCCGAATTTTATTTGACATTTCTCTATTTCAGACTTACTCAATTTGAGCCATGGAGAGATACACAATCCAACAACGTGTTAAAGTTATCCAGACTTATTATGAAAATGATGATCAATTTTCGAAGAAAATCATCTTCAGTGATGAGGCACATTTTCACCTCAGTGGATTCGTCAATAAACAGAATTGCCGCATTTGGGCGAATGAGAAAAACCAATGCACCCACAAAGAGTGACTGTTTGGTGCGGTTTATGTGCTGGCGGCATCATCGGGCCGTATTTTTTCCAAAATGAGGCCGGTCAGGCAGTTACTGTGAATGGTGTTCGCTATCGTGAGATGATAACGAACTTTTTATGGCCCGAATTGGAAGATATGAATGTAGACAATATGTGGTTTCAGCAGGACGGTGCCACTTGCAACACAGCTAACGAAACAATTGCTCTTTTGCGCAACAAATTCAATGGCCGTGTTATCTCACGTAATGGCGATGTCAATTGGCCGCCCAGATCATGTGATTTGACACCGTTGGACTTTTTTCTTTGGGGTTATTTGAAAGAAAAGGTGTACGTCGATAAGCCAGCAACAATTCAACAGCTAAAGGATGAGATACTTCGGCACATTAACGACATAGAACCTCCATTATGCCTCAGGGTCATCGAAAATTTGGACCATCGGATGGAGGTGTGCCGCCGTGGTTGCGGCGACCATTTGGCCGATATTTTGTTCCATACATAATTGAGTAATACCAATATATCATAATAAAATAAAATTACAATAATTTCCTAAATAGTTTGAGTTTTATTCAAAATCAACATCGGCCCTTGAAATTTAACCACCCTTTATATGAAATCGAAAAAATGGGCATAGAATAATTACATACGGATTAGAAAGCCTTGAACTTCTCACATAAATATTCCGGGATTTTTTTTTTTTTTTGCAGCACGGTGCAAATGAAAAGCTTTTTGAAAGAGTTTTCCAAAACAAGTTTTCGTCTTTATATCTATTTGGGATATTCTAAAGTTTTGTGAACAGGATTTACATTTTTCTATTCAATTAAAATAATATGTGTTGATGTCTGCCCAGATCTCTACACAATCTCACACGAATCTATGAATTGAATAAATTTATTTATAAGTTCCCTAAGAATAACAATAAAATAATTCAAAATAATTGAGAATATGAGACAGCAAGCTCCGCTTGCTTCGCACAGTGGGCCTGCAAGAACTGCAATGATTGTTGAGCTCGCTTTTCAACTGAAAAATTTTTTTACATGGAGAGCAAACAAATTATACGAAGGCTGATCAAAAAATAACCTTTATTTTAAATTTTTTCAAAAATTATTTATTTATTCATCAATAACTAACTATCTTGTCCCCCCTAAAAGTATCTCCCTCAGATATAATACATTTATGCTAGCGTTTTTTTCAATCTTCGAAACACTTCTGAAACGCGCTTCTTGGTATCGCCAACAGCTCCTATTTCGATTTTTCTTTTATCTCCTCAATCGTAGCAAAACTCTTTCCTTTCATCGGTGTCTTCAGTTTTGGGAAGAGGAAAAAGTCAGCATTGCTGTGCGTTTCTGACGAATCGCTTCGCGCAAATGGCGCATAACTTAAAGGTAGTATTCCTTATTTACCGTACGACCTTATGGCAAGAATTCATAATGCACCATGCCATTGCGAGCTTTTGCGGTCTTGGCTCTTCTGGACGCTTCCATTGGCATTTGGTTTCAATGTCATAGCCATACACCCATGATTCTTCACCAGTTATGACCTTTTTGAGGAAATCTGGATCATCGTTGACGATGTTCAACAGCTCCTGACGTTATTTTTGCTCAAAATTTTGTAAATTTTTGTAAAAAGTAAAAAATCGAAGAGCACACCAAAACACGACTAACCTTTTTATCTGCTAAAAATAAACTGACGAACCGAAATGGCTGATATTGCCAACATAAGTATATAACAGACAAGTGTACCAACATAACAGAAAACAAATGTGAAAATCGAACATACGTAACTCATGAAATTTGAAAATAACGGTTATTTTTTGATCAGACCATGTACATCAGATATTTGGAGAGCTGCAATGGCATTTCATAGATTTTGCATTGCAACGTTATTGTAGGTATTTTGAAAATCGAGTACATTTCGGACTATCATACAACTCATACGATGCTCATTGGATTTTGTGAAAGATACATCTAATCAGACTTAATACGACAGCAAATATTACGTTTCATTTCCATAACAGGACTTAATACGAGATTTTGGCAAGTCTTAATACAAAGTATTAAAATCTTTTACGCCTTTTGTCATCAATCATTTAAAAGATTCAGAGAATCATTTATCTGTCAAAATCTTTAATACAGGGTGTCCGTCGGGAAGATATACATACTACTTTGTCTTGCTATGATTTTGGTAAACATAGGTATTAACAGTTCATATTTGGCAGTCGTAAAGTAGATACGTGGTAAGCTTATTTTGGAACAGTATTCGATAAACCAACGTCTTTTAATCGTTAAAACATTTTACCAAAATCAGTAATCGATTACAGTGACATATCTCATCGTCACATACGTGCAAGTTTTAGGAAAACCAATGTGGCAACAAAACATTTGCACAAGGATTTGCATTTGTTTCCATTTAAGATTCAGTTGACACAAGAGCTTCTTCCACAAAACCATTTACGCTGTCGTACATATCGGCCCCCCGATTTTCATGAAAAAAATCATAATCAGCTTCGAAGCACATTTTCATTTCAATGGATATGTGCATAAAGAGAATAGTCGATTCTGGGCAATGGAAAACCCTCAAATTATTCGTCAGTCACCTTTGCATCGATTAAAAGTGGCAGTCTGGTATGCAATTTGGACAGGGGCAATAATTACCTTAATTCTTTGAAAATGAGATAGGGAGCGATATCGTGATATGATTGAAAACTTTTGAACGCCTCAACTGCATGTTTTGGCCTTGATTAACATACGGTATCATTAAGCCGGTGCCAGATCGCATGCAGTTAGGATTACAATGGAATTACTGCCAGTAGTATACCTTCCCGGCAGAAGGTGTATACTATTTTTTAGAGCAAACGAAACGATCCGTAAATTGAAAAGTAATGGAATTAAAATATTTCACATATAACTTCCCGATAAATCTTCGCACACAATGTAGCACGAACGAAGCTAATTTTTATGAAAATAAAATTCTAAATTATTGCAAAATTAACATTTAATTACTTTAAATGCGGTATATTTCTCTTTTATTTCTGGCCAGGAGGAAACTTCAAATTCTGGCGTATTAGAATACTTACAAAACGTTGCGAAGAAAAGTCTTTGCAATAAAACCACTATCGCGAAGTGTTCAAATGAAAAGTTTTTCAGTCACGTGCCCTTTCGGACTAAAGTGTAACACAACATGTGCCGATATCAGACAATTCAAGCAAGAGAAGTAAAGTAAAATCTGAGAATGCAAGGCATTCAAGTTTATTACCATTCTCGAAATCATTCATGTTTTTTAACAGACTAGCTAAAGAGACGGTACTCGAATTTTCTTTAATCTATTACAAACTATCAAAGATTTGGAGAACTATAATAACCCTCAATATTTTTGTGGTTAGTGATGTCCCACGGAAAACGGGTTTTGTCTTGACGTAGACCGACCCAACCAGGGCACTTTGCTTTCTGGGGCGTAGAGAAGAAGAAGTTTTGTAGCAAACAGAACTCTAAGAAGCCACATGTTCTGTTGGATTTCCTAAACGCGCACCAATGATTAAAATTGGTAGAATGGGATCAGCACAGATCCCAGGGAGATTCTGTTTTGCAGATCTCTCGGTGCTGATCCTGATCGAGATGCCTGTCTTGACTAAAACATTCTGGCTGTGGTTTAAACCTAAAATAGCGCGAAGGGGAATTAGTTTCCGCGATAACTTTGTTACATGCCAGTTTTTTGGGGCTACAAACTTCCCAAGGTTCTGTTGTCTTACAATGAATACCTATACTGTAAGAAACCAGGCGTGATCGTTAGAGGGGTGAGTTGATTTTGACTTTGAATGTTGAGAAAATACATACGGGAGGGATTAGAAGGCCCGATCTCTTAAGCAAGGGCTTCGTCTATAGAGCTACAAAGTTGCAACCAGTGTGAGTCTAGCAAGCCACACGGAAGCGCTAGTGAATTCACCCCATGGACCTGGTCCTTCATCAGATTAGTCCGTAAAGGTAGAAGGTGATATAACTCGATTTCACAACTGTCGTTAGTGATGCCATTTTGGTTTCGGGCATTTTGTGGGGCTTTTGCCTCTTTATCAAATTTTTTAAATACCCGTTTTTAAAAAGCGTGTATTTGCAGCGATTTTTGCGATTTCTACCTTTTGGGCAACTAAGGATATTTGTTAACTAGAAAATATTTTAGAACAGTTTTTTTTTTGTGGTAATTAAGTATTTTTTAATTTTTTCTTTGTCTATTAGCGAATTCAGACGTAGAGTTTACTCAATTACCATTTTACAGCTGGAAAAATATATATATTTATTTTGGTCGTGAAAATTTAAGTTTGTTAATTTAAGCAATTAGCAAAATAATTTCGAAATACTTAAGTTAAGGGTGCCTTCGATAATGCAAACTTCCTTGCTATGGAAACAGCACTCTCTAATAGAGGAGCTGACCAAGCAAGGGTAAAATGGATTAGCAATATGCAGAACCAAAGGACAGTAAGAGCCTCACTCAAAGGATGCTCTCAGGGTGGAGTACTATCTCCCCTACTATGGTCAGTACTTGTAGACGACCTCATCAGGCTCCTTAACCGTAAGGGATACAAAACCATTGGATACGCAGATGACATCTGCGTGACAATCAGGGGCGACCATGATGCAAAATGCATTAGACACAACATTGGAATGGTGCAGAAGGGAAGGGCCCTCAATAAACCCTGAAAAGACGACAATTGTGCCATTCACCAAAAAAAGGGAAGTAGTGATCCCTACTCTAAAGATAAACGGTATTGAGGTTGCTCCCAAGACAGAGGTGAAATATCTGGGCATAGTCCTGGATAAGAAACTCACATGGGAACCGCACCTCGAATCGGTGATAAAAAAGGCAACAACAAGCCTCTGGATTGCCAAAAAACTACTGAGTAGATCCTGGGGCCTAAGCCCTAAGATGACGTACTGGTTATATACCCAAATGGTAAGACCCACTATACTATATGGGGCTGTAGTATGGTGGAGAAAAACCGAACAGGTAACAGTCATATCAAGACTTCGCAAGGTTCAGAGACTCGCATGCCTATGTATCACAGCGGCGATGAAATCCACCCCAACAATAGGCGTGGAAGCTCTTTTGAACCTAACACCGCTTAACATAGCTGTACAAAAAGAGGCGGCCATTCAGGCCATCTCAATTTACAAAAGGGAAAAACTTAAGGCAGGAAACCTTATTGGACATCTTGCAATCCTAAAGGATTTTAGAGACGTAATCCATATGTCTCAAACAAGTGATACTATAGATCCGTCTAACTCCTTTGCCAGGAAGTTTAAGATCATCTTTCCTACAAGGGAGGAATGGATCATGAATCCAAGGTGGTTGCGGGATGGTTCACAAAAGTGGTACACGGATGGATCCAAAACGCTCCACGTGGGGCCTAGAGCACGCAAATGTATAACTCTTCGCAAAGACACCACAATCTTCCAAGCGGAACTGTACGCAATAAGGGAAGCGGTTGAAATACTCTCCGATAGGGGGCACAAGGGAGTGCTGATAAGAATACTCTCTGATAGCCAATCAGTGCTGAAGGCCCTGAGCAATTATGTCTTCACGTCCAAGTTAGTACTGGAATGTCACAACAGGCTAAACGAACTGGCAAGCCAGAACCAGGTCACACTGATCTGGATGCCAGGATACGAAGGGCATCACGGCAATGAAATGGCTGACATGTATGCCAAGAAAGGAGCAGAGGGGACTTTTATTGGACCCTCTCCAAATTTTGGCTTCAACAAGGGTCTCCTGAATGAGGAGATAAAAAAATGGACGGTGTCCATCGTTGAACAACAGTGGAACGAGACAGCTGGTCTCGAACACTCCAAGACATTTCTAAACTTTGATAAAAAGAGGGCCGAACGTGCTCTAAAAGTCTTAGAACATTGACAGGTGCACTTACAGGTCATTATAACTGCTACAAGCACCTGCACAGGATGGGAATATCGAACACAGATGTTTGCAGATTCTGCGGTGAGGAAGAGGAGTCAATGTAGCACTTAATCACCCACTTTGGAGCACTGGGACGCAGAAGATATAGGCTACTACAAGC
This sequence comes from Thecocarcelia acutangulata, assembly GCA_914767995.1. Classification (NCBI taxonomy): domain Eukaryota; kingdom Metazoa; phylum Arthropoda; class Insecta; order Diptera; family Tachinidae; genus Thecocarcelia; species Thecocarcelia acutangulata. The sequence continues at coordinate 8,612,162 of OU612099.1, read as the reverse complement.
TTATATGTTAAGTGAAGCTCAGTAAAGGCCCTATTGCGGCCATCTCCATAAAAATACATGTCTGACAAGCTTTTTTCATTTATACACGTCTCTATGTTTTCTGTGTTTTGACTGGTATTATTAGAGCATTTTCCTTTAAAATTCTCAATAATTCATTTAGATTGTTGGGATATAAAGTTGAATGTTTGAGAATATCTTTCAAAATTACCAAAGTCTACTGATGATAGCTCCTATGAACGACATATATACAGCTGGGAAAGATAGGAAAAAAGTTGTTTATAATTTTTTTTTCCGAAAATTCATGTATTTTTCCTTTAATTCTTTTCAAACCATTAAAACTTCAAAAGCGCCATAAGCATGAAATTGGTTTTTCCTTTCTATAGGTATAACTCGAAAGAAAAAGTGTTTATATGAGAATTTATGTATTTTCTCCTAGCACTAAATTACAAGATAATTTTTCCACAACACTAAAATTGACATTGTCAACAGTGGCTGCATTATTTAGTTTGTGCCATTGTTCATAATTTAAATTTGCCATTTTTATTTTGCTCATTTTCATGAAGGCTTTCAATAAAGGCACATTTAAGTCCAGCTCCAACATACGAGTACGATACAAATAAACTTTGTCACGAAAGAGGATAGCTGGATTTCAATTCCGATAGAAGTTTAAGAAAAACTTAAAATATTTTAATAATGATATAAAATTTAATGCCATATCGGTTCATTTGTATTTTTTCAAGATGGAAAAGTACTCGTACGAGGATGAAAACAGAGCTACAGTTTTAAGAATCCGAGATACGCTCTTCCTTATTAAAACGTTTGCAATTTTTGAGATCTTTAGCACAAAATTTTCACATCTTTTTCCACATTGTGCACTTACTATATTGATTTTTTGTCGAACTTTTTATAATTCTTAAATTAGATTTTTGGTTTTTTGTACATCGGGTTTTAGTTCAAGTTCTTAAGTTTCTGAAGAAAGACTTTTTTGCAGTACAAGTTTGCTGTGATAAATAATTTTTGCTAAAAAAATTTGATTATTTTTCTGATCTTCATCAATCAAAAATTATTGATCAGAGCAAATTTGTATTCTAAAAAAAATCCTTCTTAATCCTTAAGAAAGGAAAACCTTGAACTAAAACCCGATGTACAAAAAACCAAAAATTACAAATTGTGTACCTCCTTTATCAAATAGATAATTGTTAAATATATATATGTATGTATGTAAAATTGTTGGAAACAGAAAAACGTCTAAAATAAATTTTAAAACAAAAATTATTATTATTCTAATTAAAGATTTGAATAATGAAGGCTGAGTTAGGTTTTTACATCGTTCTCTTCTCGTTTTGATTTTTACTCTTTCTTCTGACTGATGTCCCCCCCCCTTTCAAAAAATTTTTTTTTTCCCAACAAACGTTTGTATTTTTATTTTTTAGAAATTTTGCTTTTATTTGCGGAATTGTTGTTTGTATGTTAAAAGAAAGAAATGTACGAGTAAATGGGTAAAAAATGGGAGTGAAAGAAAACAATGATATTTCAAAAATAATTTTAGTTAACACATAACACAAAATAGAAACGGAAGAAAACAGAAAGAAAGAATGAAATGAGAAATAAATTTATGAAATATCATTTTAATTAAAAACATTGTATGTACCTATATTAAATTGTAAATAAAGGTGTTAGTGAGGTAACTAATATTTGCTGGGTGATATTTGTGTGCTACTTAAAAATAAATTCTAATATAAAAACGAAACTGAAACTCAGATAATACTTTTTTAAAAGTTGATACTGACATTTATATGTATGTGAAAGAAAGAAAGCTGTAAAAAAAACTGGTGTTGTTTTAATTTTAGAAGAAAGATCCTCCACAGATTGTGGTCAGTTTATAACAAACAACTTGAATTATCTAAGGAAGTGTGGGTTGTTCTGACAGCCCTAATGAAAGAGGCACTAAAGTGGATAACACACGAAATGATTTTAACAATGTAGATGCCAATTTTTCGTCGGTTCCAAATATCGGGTGGTTAAATTTCAAGGGCCGATGTTGAATGTGAACCACACTTAAACGCCAAGTTTTTTTTTCCAAATTTTATTTGACATTTCTCTATTTCAGACTTACTCAATTTGAACCATGGAGAGATGCACAATCCAACAACGTGTTAAAGTTATCCAGACTTATTATGAAAATGATGATCAATTTTCAAAGAAAATCATCTTCAGTGATGAGGCACATTTTCACCTCAGTGGATTCGTCAATAAACAGAATTGCCGCATTTGGGCGAATGAGAAAAACCAATGCTCCCACAAAGAGTGACTGTTTGGTGCGGTTTATGTGCTGGCGGCATCATCGGGCCGTATTTTTTTCAAAATGAGGCCGGTCAGGCAGTTACTGTGAATGGTGTTCGCTATCGTGAGATGATAACGAACTTTTTATGGCCCGAATTGGAAGATATGGATGTAGACGATATGTGGTTTCAGCAGGACGGTGCCACTTGCCACACAGCCAACGAAACAATTGCTCTTTTGCGCAACAAATTCAATGGCCGTGTTATCTCACGTAATGGCGATGTCAATTGGCTGCCAAGATCATGTGATTTGACACCGTTGGACTTTGTTCTTTGGGGTTATTTGAAAGAAAAGGTGTACGTCGATAAGCCATCAACAATTCACCATATCTAAAGGATGAGATAATTCGGCACATTAACGGCATAGAACCTCCATTATGCCTCAGGGTCATCGAAAATTTGGACCATCGGATGGAGGTGTGGCGCCGTGGTCGCGGCAACCATTTGGCCGATATTTTGTTCCAAACATAATTGAGTAATACCAATATATCCTAATGAAATAAAATTACAATAATTTCCTAAATAGTTTGGGTTTTATTCAAAATCAACATCGGCCCTTGAAATTTATTTATTTAGTTATGTAATGTAAAGTAATGTCATCAGACAAAATTTTGAATAGAGCGTGTGCTATTTCGTTACGTATAAACATCTGACATTAGAAATCTTCTGCTGTTGGTCATGGGCGGTATTACTGGGCGGCACAAGCTTAATATCTTTCCACTGAGAAAAGAAAAAAAAAAACTGTTGAAACGTCTGTACGTCTCCGTGTCGCAGGCAAACATTTTTCAACGTCAGCAATCCATTATTAGAAAGCCCGAACTCCTCAACAAGAAGTGGTTCATATGACCGCAATCATATGACAAGAATTGCTACCTGTGTGAGCCTAGCAAGTCACACGGGGTCGGTGGTGAATCGTGAAAAAATCACTTCGTGGAATTGATCCACCATCAGTTTAGGCCATCAAGGCAGGTACTGATGTAAATAATTTTCACAGTTGTCAGCAATCCATTTGTGATCATCGTGACTTTGGTATTAAAGTAAGCTAAAGGTCAGATGTAGATGTACATGTACGCTTGTGAGCAAATAAAAATAAAAATTTTGCCAGACACGAATAATTACAGGAGGAAATATATTGTACAAAAACATGTCGTCTGTGGGCGTTCATTCGTTCACTGGGCCACTTCGAAACTACAATATTCCGGTCATTAATTAACACAGCTGATAAAAACACACATAAAACAAAGTAGAAAATAAACAAGCATGTGAGAAAAATTTTTTAAATAATAAACACAATTTGCGTGTTTGATTTATGATTTTTTTTTTTTTTATAAAAAGTTTTACTAAAACTTTTCATATTTGAAAAAAGACACACACTGTAGAAAACCAATTTGGTTCTTGATACTCGCACTAAGTCTATTTTTTGTTATAAACATTTTAGACTTGAAAAAAGATACATACACACAGCGCTGTTCAAATTACTGCCCGTCTACATTAGACATGAAACGCCGTTAAGACATACTGTTAAAACATACCTTTGACGACCCGATTGTTACATGGTGGGGTACTCGTATGTCTTGATTTTTCATTATTTCAACTCCGCCAACAGAAGCACATCATCACTGTTTGTCCTTTTTTATAGTTTGTGGAAAAAAATTATTTATTTTTGCAAAATTTGCAATCTAAATAAAAAAGAATTTTGCTTTTATTTTTGGCAATTTCTTTTAATTTGAAACTATTTTTACTTTTTATACCCTTGACAAAAATGTATATAAAAAGGGTATATATAAGTTTGTGATTCCGTTTGTAATTTCTATAGTTTTTATTTGCGACCCTATAAAGTATATATGTATATTCTGAATCAGAATTAATGGAAAAGTCGAATAAGCGATGTCCGCCTGTCCGCTGTTGAAATACCGTTTCTGATAAAACCATTAGACTTAGAAACTTTTGTCTTTCGCCATTCTTTTACCCCATCGATTCATGGGTTTGCTATTGAAATTTAGTAATATCGGTTTACATATAGCTGAGATATATTCAATATTCCGAAAAAGCCATTTGTTTGCAATTTTGTATAAAAATTTTTTTAAAAAAGTTGTTTGGTTTGTTTCATACTTCACACGATTATTAAGCATGGTGACTAAAAACCATAAACAAATTTTTCCAGATATCGGTCTATATATATCCGAGATATAGCCTAAACCGGGGTTTTCATGAAAATGTCGCTTAAGCGAACTTAAACAGCATTTTATCCTTAAAAGGAGTTCTGGTAATAAAATTAGGTTATATAAATACGGAAAATTAAAATTTCCGATATCCGTCCATAGATATCCGAGTTATAGCCTAAGCCGGGTTTTTCATGAAATGTCGCGTGAAAAACTCCGATATCGGTTCATATATATCCGAGATGTAGCCTGAACCGATTTTTCCATTAACATTTTATTTATTTATTTTTTTTGCTGAAAAGCAATTCTCGTTATAAAAGAAGGTTACTAAAATACAGAAAATTCCGATATCGGTTTCGGTATATAACCGAGCATATTTAGTTAACATTTTTGTATATACTATCATATACGAGACTATCGTGAAGGGTATTTTAGATTCGGCCCTGCCCAATATACCACACTCTTACTTATTTCATATTAAAATGTCATTTTCTGTTAAGACAGAGCTTTTAAAACAGCTGTCTTAACAGCCGTGTCAAGACGGCAAGAAAACAGTAACATTTGCAGTCTACACCAGACAGTAACAGTATTTTGCTGTTCCTGTTAGTGTTCTCATGTCATGTGTGGGCAGCACTTTATGTACGTGTATTTAGGTGTACTATAAAAGATACTACTACTAATATACAGAATATCAACTGAAACAAAAGAACATGACATAGAGAGAACGATAGAAATTTGAAAGCTATCCAAATTGAACGGTTCACGATTGAACCAAAAGTGGTCAGTTTAATGACCGGCTCACTTTGTTCACTGAGACGATCCGTTCAATATATAAATATGAACGACACAGCTCTAGTATGTGTACATGGTAATACAAGTTTTTAGAACTGTCATACATTTCTGTAGTATAACAGAAATCGTACAGAGTAAAAGCACAAAGTTTGAGTATTCATTAGAAGCGAGAAAAATATTTTCCAAATTTGTTAGCAGTACTTTGAGGGATGGAAAAAAAGAAGAAAAAAAAAGAAAAAAGGAGATGCAACATTAAAAATTCAAGAATGTTGCATGTTGTTTTAGAAATGTTGGACAACTGTAGCCATTTATATTATACTACAGGGTGGCGCACAACTTTCTACTCGTATGTCTATGGTTTGAGTTGACCTTTCAAAATAAAATTAAACAATTTTTGATAACTTTTCTGTTGTGTACTGTTCCATGTTAAATTCACTAAATTCATTCAGAGTGTAGCTTAGATAGTGAACGGACGTATTTGTTTTTTGATCGGAGTGTTACAAAAAAAAAAAAAGATAACGGTATAAGTAGAAAACCGCAATAAGTGAAGAGTGAATTAATACAAAATAAATACTTTGTGACAATTATTTTTATATACTTTTAAAGCAACAAAAATATAAATAAAAAAAAATGGCATGAGTGTACCCAGTATATGCAATTCTGAAAGAGAGCTTAGCTCCACTAAAAAAAACCTCTGGATTTCTGAAGAGGAATCATTGGACAATCTCCTGTCTCTAAGAGTTAAAAAACGCACGCGTTCGTGCTCGCCAAACATTATTATTACAACAGACGACAAACCATCTTCCAGTCTAACTATTGTTGATAAACTGAAAACACAAGTGGGTATGGATAGGTATGTAACCGTAGTTAAACGGCAGCGAAGCCCCAAATCCGCGCAAATGTCATCTCAGTCCAAAATACCCAAAGATGATAAGACCACCACGACAATGGATAGTAATAGGTTTGCTATCCTTCAGACCGATGAACCAGCAATACCCAAAAAAACTTTTAAGCCGCCACCAATATATTTGCGAGAGCCTACCTCTAGTGAGTTGGTAAAACAACTTATTACGGCAATCGGCAAAGACACGTTTAATGTAACATCGGTTAAGCACGGCAGCATCAATGAAACCAAAATCCAGGTAAACAGTGAAAATGAATACCGAAAGTTGTCTGATGTCCTGGAGAAGGAGAAACGATCGTTTTACACATATCAGCTTAAAAGTGCCAAAGGTATTCAAGTCGTTATAAAAGGGATTGACACTTTTGTAGATGCGAATGATGTCAAAACCGGCCTAGAGGACAATGGCTTCAAAATTAAAAATGTGGTTAATATTAGAAACCGTGAAAAAAATTCTCAACCCATGTTTAGGGTTGAATTGGAACCTAGAGATGTTGCCTTAAAAAAGAATCAAGTATCTTTTGCATCGTAAGGTTACCGTTGAGGAGCCTCATAAGCGTTTAGGGCCCGCTCAATGCCTAAACTGCCAAGAATTTGGCCATACTAAGGCCTATTGTAAGTTGCCCGCAGTTTGCGTTGTGTGTGGTGAACTTCACGGTACATCACAATGCAAAAAACTTAAGACTGACGCGAGCGTTAAAAAATGCAGTAACTGTGGAGGTAACCATACTGCAAACTACAGGGGTTGCCCTGTCTACACTCACTTCAAGAGGTCAATGACAAATAGGTCACCAATTTTAAATATGCCACCCCAGCAGACATACAGCATTTCTACAAGCAATTTTCCCCAGGTACACCAGTCAACCAGCCTTATAAACGTGCAAAACCCCAAAAAAATTCCTTATGCGAATGTGGTAAAATCCGATAATCCAAACTTGAATCAAGAGTCCAAGCCTCAAAACTCCGACCAAAATTTTAGCAATCTTGAGGCAACTCTGCAGCCTCTTGTTCAGTCTATAAATACATTTACGGTTTCCATGACGAACATGATGCAGGAAATGCTGAAAATGCAATCCACTATTTTGCAGGCAATTTAAAAAAAATGAGTTGGTAAAAAATATGTTTCTGGAACGCAAACGGCATCCGCCAACACAAAAATGAACTTGAGCACTTCCTTATGGAAGAGCCAATCGACATAATGTTGATTGCTGAAACCCATTTGACAACTAACAGGTATTTCAAAATTAATGGTTACAGACTATATGATACTAAAGATCCCTGTGGCAGATCTTGCGGAAGCTCAGCAATTTTGATAAAAACTAGAATTAAGCACTATTTGCTAAACGAGACATGTGAGGAGTATCTTCAAGCAACAAACATATGTATTGAACATTTTCATCATAAAATTGTTATTTCATCGATTTATTCCCCACCCCGGTTTTCAGTAACAGAAAATCAATATACCAATTTTTTTAATTCACTTGGGCCTCGATTTTTAGCGGCTGGCGACTATAACGCTAAACACACTTTTTGAGGATCACGTTTAATTACCTCGAAAGGCCGTGTGCTTTTTGACACCGTTTCCAAAATGGGCTTAGATGTGGTTTCAAGCGGACACCCCACTTATTGGCCGTCAGACCGACGAAAGATCCCAGATGTTATATATTTTGGAGTTGCGAAAAATTTTCCTCTAGAGTGGATGCAAGTGGAGCCTTCATTAGATTTGTCATCAGATCACTCACCCACTATAATCTCCGTTTCGTTTCCCCAAGAGATTGGCTCCCCGATGACCGTCAATAGAGTTAATTGGCTAAAGTACAAAAAGTTTTTGAGTACACATTGTACTGAAAATATCGCCTTGAGAACGCCTGAGGATATTAATGTGTCAATTAACGATTTTTCTGAAAACCTCAAACTGGCCGTACAGCATGCTACCACAAGTCATATAAGATCCAGAAATGAGAACAATAGAACTTATTCGTCTGAAATTGAGCAACTTCTGTCAGACAAAAGAAAAGTTAGAAGAGAGTGGCAACTTCGCAGGTCTCTCCAACTTAAAACTAGGCTACGGGAATGCGTAACTCAGTTAAGAAATCTGCTTAAAATCCAGAGATAATCTTCCCTTAAAACATATTTAGAAAGCCTGGATGGTACTCCGCAATCTGACTATTCTCTGTGGAAAGCGACAAAAGGTCTGAAAAGACCCGTAATAGGTAAGCCACCTTTGCGAACTTCAACTGGCGACTGGGTAAGAAGCGATTCAGAAAAGGGGATGGTGTATGTTAACCATTTGAGAAATGTTTTTATTACAAATGATATAACAAATGATGCATCTGAATTACCACCATATGTAGTTAGACCGCCTGTGTCTTTGCGATTCACATTTCAAGATGTAGAACAAGGTATCAGTAACATAAACCCCAGGAAAGCTCCAGGTATTGATCTAATTACTGGCAAAATGCTTGAACAGTTACCTCGTGTAGCTAAAAGAATTCTACTTTTTATTTTTAACGCTATTTTACGCCTTGAGTATTATCCTGCAGAGTGGAAAGTCTCTATGATTACTATGATATCCAAGCCAGGGAAGGATCCGACTAAAGTAGAATCATATAGACCAATAAGTCTACTACCAACAATTTCAAAACTATTCGAAAAATTGTTAATGGTTGAGTCCAATATTGAACAATATGGGATGCATCCCTGATCATCAATTTAGGTTTCGGGCTAAACATAGCACCATAGAACAAACGCAGTCAATGTCATAAGACAGACCTCTGAGGAGAAGAAGTATTGTTCAGATCTATTCATGGACATTTCTCAAGCTTTTGATAAAGTGTGGCACGACGGCTTGATGCACAAAATAAAGTTGAACTTGCCTGCAAATACTCACAAGCTTCTGGAAAGCTACTTATATGGGCGGAAATTTGTTATCAGAGAAGGTGATTTGATAAGCCCAACTCAACCTATCGAGGCAGGAGTTCCTCAAGGTAGCATTCTTGGGTTTACTTTGTATTTGATTTACGCCTCTGCCACGCCAACGACATGTGGAATCCACACTTCAACTTTTGCAGACGACACAGCGTTTTTGAGCGTTCATGAAAACCACCAATTAGCTTCACGAAATTTACAGGAATTTATTTCAATGTTGGAAAAATGGCTGAAGCTTTGGAAAATCAGGGTTAATGAACAAAAATGTACTCACGTTACATTCACACTACGTAAGCAAACATGTGCGCATATCCAAATTAACAACTCATCTATTCCGCAGCAAAATGAAGTGAAGTACCTTCGTGTACACTTCGACCGTAGGCTAACGTGGAAGTCTCACATTGAAGCAAAAGTCACTCAGTTAAAACTAAAAGCAGCGCAGCTAAATTGGCTTATGGACAGAAATTCTATATTGAAATTAGATTGCAAACTTTTGTTATTCAACGCAATACTAAAGCCTATATGGTGCTACGGAATTCAGTTATGGGGCACCGCCTCAGCGTCAAACATTGAAAAAATCCAAAGGCGACAAAACAAATATCTTCGAACCAGCAATCGTTCCAGGATAGTGAACGGACGTATCACCATGGTATGTAATAAATTCACGAATTCATAAAGATCTGAGTGTTCCGCTGGTAAAAGAGGAGTTTTCTAAGTACGCGACAAGGTATGTCAGTAAATCAGTAAAATCATCCAAACCCTCTTGCGCGTAATATACTTAATTTTGGCGGCCACTGTCGGTTGAGAAAAAGGGATACCGTTGCCACCATCAGAACGTTCAATAGGTGATTCTACCGGTATTGCTCCCGCATAATAGAACTTTTTGTCTAGCATTGGCTGGACGTAAGTAAAAAGCACATTTTATTTTTTTTATTAATTCTTTTATTTTTATATTTAGTATTAAGATTTGAATACTTATTGTTAGTTCATTTTGAAGATTCAATAAATAAAAACGCGTAGCAAAAAAAAAAAAAATTCACTAAGTCTTCTTCATAAAGCTCTAAATAAGTTATTGAACATTCAAACCATAAAGGTAGTTCTGCGCCACCCTATATTTAGTTCCCTTTCATGTATAGACAGATGATGGACAGACAGTATTGTATTTCTCTTTCAGGCTTGCCTAAACCTTTCACATTTGAGATATTATACACAGAAATTTTTCGTTTGGAGAAGTACAGCTGATATACTGATATAAAATTCATATTTAAAAAATTATATGAAGCAAAATAAAAGCAATGCGAAAAGTGGAAATGAAATCCCAAAAAATGTCTAGTACATCGTGTACTAAATGCAGTACCAAGGTGCATGGCAGCGTTACTGCATATGACCGTTTTCTGCTACTGGAATAACACTTAATGATGAAACAGAACTAGGGCATGACGATTTTCTCTATACAATTTGGCATAAAATAACGCCAGAGAATGCGGTCGTAAAATAGAATCTATTTTATTTTGGCAGCGATTTTTCTTATGCTCTCACTTTGAAGCAGAAAAGCTTTTAACAATATTACCACACTTTTAGTAAATTTCATACATTTTGTAAACAAATCCAAAGCTTCAAAAGCTTTAGCGCAAAGAAAAGTAAACATCATTTTTTTACCTAACGAAAAAGAACGTTAAATGAAATTTTTTGAAGTTGCAGCCGTCGTTTCAATTATGTGCCAGTTTTCTCTGAGAGTCGTTTTTGCTTGAAGTTGCGGACGTATTCTGTTTCATCATTTAACGTCAAATGTGTTGTTTACAATTTTGAAAGTAGATTTAGTGGTTTATCCTATGAAAATAAATATAATTTAAATAAAAATAATTTATAGATGTAAACAAGTACTTTCGTTATTTATAATTGTGAGAAAAGTTTCAAATATTTTTGACATGAACAGCTCATCACTACACGCATATTTTTGTTGTATTGTTGTAATTTTGCTCTAGCACTGCCTGCCACATTGTAGATGTTAATGCACCTTTCCTACTACCGCACCGACACCAGTAAGGTTGGCATTAGTTAAAGGTACCTTTAGCAGAAGTGAGCGATAAACTGTCTATCAACTTTTAGGAGGTTGAAATTGTTGTGAAAACTAAACTTCACTTTCAGTGCAATGCTTTGAGTAAAAAATATGGTAGCATGTGCAAATAAATATGGCAACTTTAACTATAAAATCTCTTGCTTACTTTTAGACTAAAAGGCATTTGTAATAATGAAATGCGACTTATTCGGCTGATACCAATCCTACCTTTAACTAACGCCAAGTTGTAATACCTTAAAATGTTGATTGTCTGTCTACCATCTATTTAAATCAGTGATCACCACTCAATGACCTCAAGGGTAATAACACTTTTACATTTACATACTGAGTGTTGTCTTTGTGGGGACCACAGAAACTTTTCCCACAAGTGTGAACATAAAAATACTTAAGTGCAGTTTACAGCTGACATGAAAACGCTAACAGAAACGGCTAAATCATGCTTTCTTGCCATCTTAACACGGCTGTTAAAAATATATTAAAATCTCTGTCTTAACAGAAAATGATGTTTTAATTTCACTTGCTTGCTTTTTTATGTTTTGTTGCACGAAACATTTTTAACAATATTATACAAAGAAAAAGTAGCTGCAAATAGAAAGAAATTGTGCAACGAAATTTAAACATATTAATTTGTAAAGTTTATAGAAAGGACAACAGTTTTTTAAACTACGAATAAACACACAAAAAGTGACTTAGTTTACTCGTTGACACAACAAAAATAATGAAAAATTGTATCAATATATATCTGTACGCTACCATGAATAAAGTTTGCATTTAAAGGCGTGTCTAAAAGCCGTGATTCACTATCCTACACAATCCAGCGATCTGGCAACTATGGGAGGTGGAAAAATATAGTGAAGAATCCATTAAAAATGCAACTGTATGACAGATGTTTTTTGCAATTCGTGGCATTTGAATATTTTTATTAAGTGATGGCTTCTATGCGACCAGAGTTAATATTCTCAAATGTAAAAAAATTGTACAATATTCATGGCGTCTAGATAAATAAATTGAACGAATGGATATGCAGAAAATTTTTCTATCAGCATATTCGTTCTCGTATAACAGCATGGCACCTAAAGGGTGTTTTTTTAAGCTAGATAGAACTTTAAATTGTAAAAAGTAACACAAAAAATTAAATTTTGATGAAACATTTTTTTTATTTGTTTCAGTATACTCTGACAAATCATTGAATTGAAGCCACGAGACCATTGTATGCGTCGTTCTTTCGCCGATTGGGCTCTAGAGCAGTTGGCAACTGACCCGTTGTTTTATCGCAAAATTGTGTTCAGCGATGAGGCGCATTTTTGGCTTAACGGGTTTGTTAATAAGCAAAATTGCCGCATATGGAGTGAGACCAATCCACAAGAGACCCTACAGACTCCATTACATCCAGAAAAATGCACTGTTTGGTGCGGTTTTCATGCTGGTGGCATCATCGGACCTTATTTCTTCAAAAATGAGGCCGGAGCTCGCGTTACGGTCAATGGAGATCGTTACCGCACCATGATCAATCATTTTTTGTTTGAAAATATGGATGACATTGATCCGGAGGAGATGTGGTTTCAACAGGATGGCGCTACGTGCCATACGGCGAACGCAACCATCGACTTACTGAAATCAAAATTTGGCGATAAGTTGATTTCGAGAAATGGACTTGTCAATTGGCCTCCAAGGTCGTGCGATTTGACACCTCTCGATTATTTCCTGTGGGGCTACGTGAAGTCACTGGTTTATGCTGATAAACCAGCAACAATTGACGCCTTGGAGGCCAGCATTGTTCGTGTTGTTCGTGACATACGGTCAGCAGTGCTCGAAAAAGTGGCCCAAAATTGGACGTCCAGAATGCGCTTCGTCAAGAACAGCCGCGGTGCCCATATGCCCGAAATCATTTTCAAATGTTAATGTCACGTATTGATCTTTCGAATAAAAAAAAATTTTGATTACAATTTAATTTTTTGTGTTATTTTTTACAATTTCAAGTTCTATCGGGCTTAAAAAAACACCCTATACAACGCCATTTTGGATAGATTTTGTAAATTGGGTGGGCTATTAAATCATACCACGTTTCGCAATAGCTTGGTCCTACAAAATCTTAATATCTACTATTACCATCTAACAAATGCCTTGAAAAAGAATTAAAACAGACACAAGATCGCTAGTTATACAGTAAAAAAAAATAGCTGCTTTTTTTTAATACTCGTAGAAAAAAAAAACATACGAGTAAAATCAACTCTGTCTATTTAATTTGAATGTACAATATGTGAACATTTTGGAAAGACAGAGCTTTTTATGCTTCAATTTAGATATTGTCTCGCTAGCGATAATTTGCATAAATTTTTTTACAAAATTCTAAAAAACATCATGTTATTGCTTATCTAATATTTTGAAAATAATAACGAGTGATTTTTTTGCTATTATCTTTTTGGCAACACTAGTTTTGACAGCTCACGCTCGTTTTGTATCTTGTGTCACTGTCAAACATCTTCAGTTTGGTCTATAATTTAATCATGAATCGTCTTACAAACGAACAACGCTTGCAAATTATTGAATTTTATTACCAAAATGCGTGCTCTGTTAAGGAAGTTAGTTCATCGCGCGCTTCTTCCATTTTATGGTCAGTTTAATCGACCTACTGAGGCTTCTATTCGGGCTATTGTAAAAAAAATTTCGCACCAAATTTACATTGTTGGACATTAAACCACCAACACGCTTACGTAGAGTGCGAACTGAAGAAAATATCGCAGCCGTATCGGCCAGTGTTGGTGATGACCGTGAATTATCGATTCGGCGCCGTTCGCAGCAATTGGGCCTCTGTTACTCCACTACGTGGAAAATTTTGCGGAAGGATTTGGGTGTGAAGCCTTATAAGATACAGCTGGTGCAAGAATTAAGGCTTGACTTGCATGACATGTGGTTTCAACAAGACGGTGCCACATGCTACACAGCACGCGAAACAATGGACCAATTGAGAGGCGAGTTCGGTGAACAGTTTATTTCACGCTTGGGATCAGTCAATTGGCTGCCCAGATCGTGCGATTTAATGCTTCTAGACTATTTTTTTTTGGGGCTATGTTAAGGCTATTGTCTATAGCGACAAGCCCGCTTCGATTGACGCACTGAAAGCCAACATTGCCAACATTATTCGTGAGATACCGGCCGAAATGTTGGAAAGAGTATGCCAAAATTGGACTAAGCGGATGGACCATTTGAGGCGCAGCCGCGGCCAACATTTGCATGAAATAATCTTCAAACATTAAATTATATCGACCCAACTATCGATCCAAATAAATATTTCATGCATTTTTCTGAATTTTATGTGTTTTTTTTTTTTAATTTCCGATAGTTCTTATAAAATCACCAATTACAATAAAGAGTGTCAGATCCCATTAAATCTATAAAGGCAGTAAGTATATTAACAAAGTGTGCCGTTGCTATTAAAATGTATTTCTTATAATTTTACAAGGTGGTAAAACGCCTACAATAACTGCCGAAATATCGGTTTTCTTACTTTTGAATTGAAAAATGTGAAAAAGAAAGGAAATTCATTAACAAAAGCATTCACTCAAGTAAAAAATTTGTCTCACTTGTTTATATTTTACTTTTTCATAACATTTATTTCTATCTTTGAAAATTCATATATTAAAATAGTGAGAACTTTATAACTCATAGCTCCGCAAGCACATACATATACAAGAAATCAGCAGTTGAAAAATCCTTTACTCCTACAGAATGGCTGATGAAAGCCATTAACAAAAAGAAGGCTTGATAGTTCTTTTCTATCTAAGTATTCCGGATTTTTTATGAGAATATGAGACTATAGAATAATTTTGCAGAGCATGGAAGAGAGGAAGCTATAGATACCATAGCTGTTGCCATACAAAGTAACTCCAGTATGTTTCAACAAAGGTGTCAACAGTTAGTAATAAATAAGGTTATGACTTTATTCCCCTACAAAATTCAAATGGCAAATAAACTTAATGCAAACTTGCTTGCTGATTCTTGTTACTTTATTCTTGCTTTCTAAATTGCCTTTTTATGTTTGATTAACATTTTGATCTACACTAACAATATTGTCGCATATGGAGTTGTTCTTCACGCTATTTTGTTGGGTTATATTTCTTTGAGCATAGCGGGCACAGCATGCTAAAAGAATTTTTCTATCCAGAACCATATCAAAAGAAAACTCCTCTCGACAAGATGGAACAACTGCTCAGGTAGTTATGACCGAATTATGCTGAAAATGTCCTAACAAGCTCATTTCAAGAAGCACGATCTTTCGTTTGCACTCCAGTTCGCTTGAATTAGCCCCGCCAAATTTTTATACCCAAATATGCAAAGTTTGTGACTCCTTTTGCAATTTCCATTGCATATCCGACCCTACAAAGTATATACTCGTAAATTCCGAATCATTATTGATAGAATGGCTCATTAGAATTAGAAACTTTTTTCTTTCATCATTCCATTACTTTATTTGCCAATAGAAGTGATACATTTTTATGCTCTTCGCAAATGCACGTATGAGCTGGACGCCATATCACTTGAAAGCCAGATAGATAGCACTAAAAGCCGTGATCAGTTTGAACGCAATAGGAGCGTGGACCCCAAGAGCATGGGCACACGCTAATATACTTAAGATTGGAAACGACCTAGTCCTGAGGCGCTTCGGCTACTAAATCGAGAAATCTCTATTATAATCTGGACCCTTCGGTGTTTGTACGGATGGGACCATCTGGAGCGGAAAAGCGCTGGGGGAGGATGTCATGTTTTTCAAGCTGAAATATCGGCTGCAAACAAAGGAGCCACATAGCTGACGTTTCACCAAATATTCGGTAGGCATATCATGATCGTAATCCATCAACTCGTTGATTAGAATATAACTAATTCCAGCCTAGTTCAGGAAGTTCGGACATCTTTAAACAAGATGGCGACATACTTTAACCTAACCCTACAATGGATATGTGGACACGGGTATAATAACGGCAACAATATCGCTGACGACTTAGCCAAAGAAGGGACAGCCCTAGAGGGATATCGATTTCTTCTGCGGGCAACCCTTATCAGCGTACTGGAGAAGAATAAAGCTGCATGCGCTGGAATATGAAAAATGGCTCACAGCCGAATATACTACATATACCCTTCACAATTGTGACGTAAATATGTAGTATTACAAATTTGAATTAATTATGCAGTTTTAATTTATCATCATGATAATTGATCACATTCTTAGGTGTAAACTAATAATTTCTGAAAAAACGCAGAAGTTATTGCAAATATTCACAGACAGACAGCCGGATATCGCTTAACCAACTTTTCTATCAATGATGATTCAGAATGTATATACTTTATAGGGTCGGAAATGAAAATTGTGGAAATTACAAATGGAGTCACAAACTTATACATACCCTGTATAATTTTGTGAAGGGTATAAAACATACTCAAGTGCCCGTGTGGGACATTGTATTTATATAAATATGTACACTATCCTTTATTACAATATAAGCTTATTATAAGTTGAAAAAAAACTGATATTTTTGCGTACAATTCAGTTCCGTTGTGTTGTTTGAGGCTGTTATGCATCTTAGAACATCTACATATCAGCCACCGGAATAGATCTGATTTAGCCTGAGAATCGGACATTGCTGTCCAATTATGCGGTACCGATCTATCTAGATGCAATGCAGAGGAAGTGGTTAGTACTTTCTTCCTCCTTACAACTTCTATCAAAGTCATTATACGGAAGATTTAACTTAAGCGTATGTACACCCATGCCAGTAAAACAATCAACACAGCAAAAATCATAATTATGCCTTTTG
The DNA here is from genome assembly GCA_914767995.1 of Thecocarcelia acutangulata. Lineage (NCBI taxonomy): Eukaryota > Metazoa > Arthropoda > Insecta > Diptera > Tachinidae > Thecocarcelia > Thecocarcelia acutangulata. The sequence goes on along the minus strand of OU612099.1, from coordinate 8,595,144 downwards.
GTTGCTTAGTTCTTGCAAAATGTTGAAAATAAAAATTTTACCCTAAAAATATTGGCTACTGATCCTCACTAAAACATAAAATCTTCATCAGCTGCGTTGTGAAGTTCATCCATTGTGAATGAATTCGCAGTATTTTTGAAAATGTTGTAGCTTAACCCTTGATAAAAAAAAAAAAAATTACCCGCTTCACTACAATAATACAACAGTAAGAAAAACAACAGTTATTTTGTTTGTGTAAATGGCGAACTTAAACATTGAGCTGTCAAAAGTGGAGGCATCTGCATTGTTACGGCCGTATTCATAAAAAAGTTAAACAGCCGTTCAAACCATTTTTAGGGAAAATTCGATAAAACTGTATTCATAAACGAATTTTACGTTAAAATGTTCTTTTTAGCAGTTTTTTAAGTCAACCATTTTTAAAACTGATTGCACCCAATTTTAAGACAATTTTAAGGTGATATTTGCGTAAATTTTTATTGCGTATTTATCAGAAATCCCATGATATTGATAACAATAGATGTGTGTTTTTAATAGAAAATATGACCCAAGCTTTGAATAGCTGGCAACAGAAAACTATCAGGGAAAGAAGTTATCTATTTTATTCTGGATTCCAGATAAGCAATTTCGCTTTACATTTTTTCCAGTCTTCTTATTTTAGTTATTACTAACATTTTATTTATTTAAAATAATATACGTTAATAAAATGCCATGTACATCAGTGATGTGTAAAAAAACGAAATAATAAAAAAAGCTCGTTATTCATATTTTTTCCTACGCGTAAGCAAAAGGAATCAAAGTAAAACTTTTCTGACTCAGTATTTTTTGCTATTTAATTGAAAGACAAAATGGAGTTAACATTTATTTATTTGTTTTAAAGTCGAATTTCATAAAAAACAATACAAGACAATTCTTTGCATGACTACTATGTGAACAAAAAACCGTTTTTATCGCAGCACTATGATTCAAATGAGAACTGCATATGATGGCGTTGCCAGTCACAAATATAAAATTTCAATAAAATGATTTTTAGCTAAAATGCTGTTTATGAATACGTTTTTATAAAATGTGTTTTTTTGCTGAAAATTCTGTTTTAACTAAAAAGTTGTTAAAATGCAGATTAGTGTTTTTTTATGAATACGGCTGTTAGTGTTTTGTTTTTATGCTGCGGGTGTGAAAAATAGAGCATCATTAAATTTGACACATCGAACCAAGGCGATTTGGTAAGGCTTTTGTCTGAAGTCGCCGGAGCATCAACCTAATAATGAATTCGCCTTTGCTCAAACTTGACAACTCATTTAACAGCTGATAGTTGCTTTCTGTTTGGCTTAGAGAGACTTATAGCAAAGCCATGCTTGCGAATGCGATAAAGCACAAACGTTCTGTTCTTCAATTGATATTAAATTTCCACTCCAAAAAAATTTTTTTAAATAAAGTTTTGTTGTTTGTAAGCAGAATTGTCGCATTTTTACCTAAACACCGCAGCTTTTATCGATTCCCCTTAGATTCAGAGAAAATTACTCTTTGATGGGCTGGCGGAGTCCATGTATATGATGAAACAGAACTAGGGCATGACGTTTTTCTTCATACAATATGGCATAAAATAACGCCAGAGAATGCGGTCGTAAAATAGAATCTATTTTATTTTAGCAGCGATTTTTCTTATGCTCTCACTTTGAAGCAGAAAAGCTTTCAACAATATTACCACACTTTTAGTAAATTTCATACATTTTGTAAACAAAACCAAAGCTTCAAAAGCTTTACTGTGAGGAAAAATTAAAATAAAAGAAAAAGCTTTTTTTACCTAACAAAAAAGAAGATTAAATGACAGTTTGTGAAGTTACAGCCGTCGTTTCAATTATGTGCCAGTTTTCTCTGAGAGTCGATTTTGCTTGAAGTTGCGGACGTATTCTGTTTCATCATTATATGTTCTCAAAATCTATTATAGTCAGAGTGTTACTATGAATGGTGAACGGTGATAATTGGTGTTCCTGATTGTCATACAATTTTCTGTTCCGTTTCATTGATATTTAAAATTTATTCCCATGTTTTATTATGATTTAAACATGCGAAACTCTAAAAAACGCTCTATGTATACTAACAGTTCATTTACTCTCAATCTAACATGTAGTAGCTTTTATTTCCGTGTTTTGATTTTTCGCAAGACTTAATTTTCATAAAATTTACTTTCGCAACACTTTCTTTTACATCACAAATTGTGTCACTTTAATCTTAAGCCTAGTATTGAGATTGAATGTGCGAAAATTTTTCAGCAACATTACTTATTTCGTACGGAAAATTTGACATGTACTCACTGTTGTCTATTTTTTCTCTTATTAATGTTTCTTTTTTAATTTTAAGTATACATGTATGTATTTGTATGAAAAAACAAATAGTCCCGGAAACAATTTTAAATGAAAACATGTTGCAGATACATATTGTGTGTTTTTCGCTTTTAAAACTCAGTACTACATTTCTAAAATTATTTCGCAGATATTTCATACTACACTTTTGTATGCAATTTGAGAGAATTTCGCACGAAATAATGAACTCAATATTAGCCTTTAGGCTCAGTTTTTGATTTCGTATTTAAATGTAATTTAGCTACGTTTCATTTAAATACGAAAATCAAAAATTCACTACAGATTTGAATCAAACCTAAATGCCCAATCTTCAGCATTTGTTTTACTTAAGTTTATCTCATTTACCGTATGGTTTTGTGTGCTTGCTTTTTAGTATTAGTGTGTGTGTTCCACGTGAATAATGAAACAGCCTGAATTAGTCCAATGTTGTCCAAAATCGTTCTACGTAAAAATGTTTGTGCAATTTAGAGAGAGAGAGAGAGAGTAATTTCATTTCCTGTACAAATGTGCCCGAAATTGTTCTTTGGGTAAGTTCGGAGTAGAATTGAATAATCAGCTGTTTTTATGTTTATAAAAATGTGAAATTGAAAAAGTAATCAAAAAAGTTGCTAATTGAAAAAACGTTTTGCTTAAAAATGAATTAAAAGCAAAATGGAAGGTTACGTAAAATAAATGGATATTTGGCTTTCCATTTTATAAATATGCATTATAAATATCTATTGGTAAATATACTTTGTTTTTAGTTCCACAGCTGTTGTCAATAATGAAAATGTTTTGTTTTTATGATGTTAGCGTTTTAATCGTCTATGCTAAACAGCACTAGTATTAGAATATGTACAGTTGTATTTTTTGCCTTCCAGCAGTTTTGGATAATATTAGGAAATTTATAGAGTAGCCTGTAGAAAATATTTTAAATGTATTTGCTAGTTTCGTGCTAAATAATAGCACAATATGATATTTATTTAAAAATAACATCGCATGAAATGCAATTATTACGCTTTTCTTGATAAATTTAATAATTTTCTTTAAGAGTTTGTCTATTCTTCCAATAAGTGACAGCTTTTCAAAGCAACATTTTCCATAATACATGGAATTTAAATGAAGCTGCCACACTTTCATCGCATTTAAATAAAAGCAATTACTTAAGACTGATAAACTGATATTGTATTTAAATACAACTTAAATTTAAATGAAAATTAACTAATTTTTTATTTAAATAAGCAGTCAAAAACTAGGCCTTAGACATCATAGGTATCACTTTGAGTAAATATTTTTATTTTTGTCTTTAATTTTAGTTGCAATTTTACATTAAGTACCTTCATAAAATAAAGAGTTATATTATTCAGTGTGTTGGAAAAAGAAGATAACTAAAAATTTACAAAAATTTATTGAACATCACTTTGTCAAGACAGCCTTAAAGGCATAATCTGATGATGGGCCAACTGCACGAGGTGGATTCACCTGTGTCCCCGTGTGGCTAGCTAGGCTCACACGTATCGCAACTTTTCGCAACGAACCCTTTACTTAAAAAGTTCGGACCTTCTAATCCCTCCTGTATGTAATTTCCAAATAGTCAATGGAAGACAAGAGCATCAGTATTTAAACCAACTCACGCGTCCAACCATCACTCCTGGTTCCTTACAGTACAGTATCTGTTTTTTTTTTTTTTATATTGGACCAGTACTCAGGGGATGACCCCTACATATGCAGTGCATTGTACCAGAACTAGGAAAATAGGTTGTGAGGAGGGGGAAAGAGGGAGTAGTGTTTGTGAACATTTGACTTGAACCTTCCAACGTTATAACAGACAGGAAACACGTCTGCAGGCAAATTATTCCACAGACGAAGCGTTCGGCTGAAAAACGAATTCTCTCTGTAATGCGTAGTGCGATTCCCCGGGCGATCGACCACAAATGGATAAGCTCTGGACAATGAGCGCGTACTACGTAAAAATGTGCGAGTTTCGGGAACAAGATCCCTAATCTCGTCCGAGCAAAATCCATTGTAGTAACGCACCCCATACTGCGTCGATGCTCCAGTGAGTCAATAGAGTTGGATACCCTACTGTCATCGATGAGCTTCTTCGCCCTCTCCTGCACACGGTCGAGTAACCCCAAAATAGACTTTGAGGCACCGGCCCAAACATGAGAGTTGTATTCCATTTTCGGTCGGATGTAGGTGGTATAAATAGTAAGGAGGTCGGATGGAGTGAAGTACATCTTACACCGTTTCAAAAAACCAAGACACTTGAATGCTTCTTTGGAGACATGAAAAATGTGTTCAGTCCAGTCGTTTGCTTGTGTGTTAATAAGCAACGTTGGGACTTACGAGCGTTGAAGGTGACTCTGTTTTTACGACCCCATTTGGAGATTAATAGAAGGTCACTATTCAGTGAATCATTCATATTTAGCCTCTTGGCAGCGATCTCGGATAGGCTGTTGCAAGACAACAGCAGTGTAACAGGAGTATATTGTCCCCGGAAACCGGCGGACACCATAGCTATCAGAGAAACGAATTCCCCCTTCCAGCGAATCATGATTATTAACCCTCATAAGCTACAACAAACTCTCTATGCCCCAGAAAACAGAATGCCCTGGTTTGGTCTACACTAAGACAAAACCTGCTCCCCGAGGGGATATCAGTTGTAGTGTGGGAAGATCAATAATTTTACATTATAGAATTGTGGTTGACGTGTTATGAACGTAACATGTCGTGTTATGAACGTAACATGGCGAATTCGTACAAACTCTATATAAATTCACTTTGCCATCTTTACTATAAACAGAAAATTCATAATAAAGTGGATGCATCTGCGAATTCCTAATAAACTCATCAGTACTCGACTTGTCAAATCAATTCTTTACTCTACTTTTCACACTAGGACGATTAAAACAAACACTAACAATGTATATGATTTTTATCGCCCACTTTCGACAACTCTAAGCACGATATCGCATTTTACCCAAATAAAATACCAGGTGTTTTTCATGCTAACTTGCTGCGTTTTGCTTTAAGCGCTTTTATTCTAAAAATGAAGTATTATAGTTTATAGCCAGGAAAAAAACTGAGAAATATTTGACATTCAAATGACAGTATCAACTTTACTTTTTTTTTTGTTTTTTTTTTTTTTTTAATGAAAAAGTGTTTAAATCAAAATGTTGTCGTAATGAAAACAATAAAATGAATAATAATTTTTAATGATTATCTTTGAGTGTTAATGACAGTGGTTTTATTTTGCTTTCATGATATAACTATATTGCAATCAGAATGGATAAATTAGCCTTCTGAAATATGATGTGTTCACTCGACATCTTAATCAATTAACATTCTAAAAGGTATAAATTTATGATAGTCTGATAGCCTTTTTCCACTGAGCAACATCTTTTATTATTTTGACATGTCAAATACACAGGGCTACATTTTTTCTACATCTCTGTATAATGTTCCTATTCCATTTAATTCCATCTTAGGTAATTTTTAGTAGCATCACAAAAAACAGCGATTATTTTTGTATCATCACTAATAAAGCGACATTGTTGATAATAAAAAACAAACAAAATTTGACTGAAAATGACGTATTTTCAAAATGTTTATGTTTTATATAAATATTACGTATTTTAACATTTTTTAGACACACTGCATTAGTATTTATCTTTGCATAAATACTGCATTCTCTAATTTTTTTTTTAATTCATTTTTCTTTATCAAAATTATCTTTTAACTTTTTTTTTTTTGAAGGCTGATAGATGACATAGTATATTGACAATGAAAGTATAGTTTCAAAATTTTAACATCCATCATGTATTTCACGTAGATGTTAATCAGTTTAAAAAGCTATTATGTTTAGTTATCAGAAGAGGAATAAGCGACGCGTCTAAAAAAAAAATTTATAATATGCACTCAAAAAATTGAGGGGTTCTCATAGAAATTTTGTGCACCCGTCGTCATTATACTTATATTTTGGTCTGATAACCTAAAATGTTATTCCTACTGTCTAACATCATTTATAATTTTTTTCCAATGGCGTGCTTGTAACTTTGTGCCACTTGAGGTAATTAATATTACAAGATGGCATCGCTACAACAGTTTTAGACAACTGACGGAAAAAATTGTGCCAAGACAAATTGAATTTGCCAGTAAAATCAACTGGTGAATTTAAGTTCGGTTCACGTATAACGAAGCTGTTATTTCGTTCTCACAATTGATTTGCTTTAAATGTAAATGTGCAAATGAACGAACCAGTTTCGTTATGTGTAAACTGGCATTTAATCTGCCTTGGGCACTCATAATATGTTATTTTTTGTAATTAAAAAAAATATATATAAATATAATATGAAAGCGAATTCATCATTCCGGTTGAAGAGATGCAGACGTTATCGCTATTTATCCACTCTGACAGTAAATTATTGTGTTTTGTACATGCAAAGGTTCAAAAAATTCCTGGAACTGGCATTAAGGGTTTTATGTAAAAAATATACACAATACGAATTTATAGTTCTTTGGGTTATCCAGCCAAATAAAGACTATTTTTAATATTCCTAAACAAATTTCTGCGATTGTGAATCATATCCAGAAATCAAAATTTTTAACACAATTCTGAACATTGCTTATAGCTAACAATGCTCTTTAAAATCTTAATGACCAAAATTAATTAAATATTTTACGTTCATAAGATGTACAACTTTACAACCGCCGTTTTTTCTTCAAGCGACCCAAGCGGTAACTGTGAAATAGTTATTGTTTTCTGGTAACCAATAACATCATAAATCATAATATCAAAAGGCCTTAAAACGAATTGCGACTTAAAAATTTTTTTCTCAAAATTTTAATTATTTGGTTAAATGAATTATTCGGTAAATTTTTCATTTCAATCATTTTTAATGTTAAGGGCAGCAAAGTTAAGTAGCCGCGGCTGCAGGGCAGCCGCTGTCAACTTGAATGGCGAATTTTGGTTAAGAGTTATTTACCGTAACAGCTTATTTCCAGTTGAATGAACATGTGTGTCAAGTATGTGATAATGATAAATGTGATTCAAGTAAATTTATAAAAAAAATGAGTTCATAAATAAATATATACTTAAATAAGTTTTATATCAGTGTTATCCGCAAATGTTTTTGTTTTGGCAACACCTTCCAGACATATGTATTATGAATACTGGCAATATCAAATGTACACATGTGGCAACGTTTCGATGCACAACCAATGTCGTTAAAAAATTATTCTGCATTGCTTTTGAAAGAAAAATAATGATTTAGGTGCTGCCTAAAATATCAGTATGGAAAGCACTCAAAATATTGAACACTTCTCACAAAAATTTGCTAACAGTAGCTTTCTCACACCGACAGTTTTCTTTGCAAAGTCTTGAGTTTGGTGATGTTAAGGGAGAGGCTCTCATACTTTTTATTTTATTGCCCCCTACACACTCAAAACTTTGCAAAGTAAACTGTCTGTGTGTGAAAGCGCTGTAAGCTCGTCTGTGTTATGCAAATATTACATTAATATTAACAATTAAAATTCAACACCTAAAATTAATTTTTAAAGCCACTTAAGATTAAATACTCGCAATACTGTGTATGTACACTTTTTTTAAACTAAAATTGCCTCATACGTATATTATTTCACAAAAATTGTAAATAATCATTTTTAATTTTTGTCGCCGCCGCCGAAAATTAGTGATCGGCCTCGTTTTCCTGTCATATTTTATGACTTTTTAAGTTATAAAATATTAATGCTATCAGGAGATTATGTCATATCACTTTTTAGTTCCGCAATTATCTTCGGGTGTTTTCATAATAAATACTGTGAGTTTCTTTTTGTAATATACAATTTTGAGGAAAAAGTTGTTGTTTGCCTTAGTATTTATTATCGGGTGGTTAAATTTCAAGGGCCGATGCTGAATGTAAACCACACCGAAACGCCAAGTTTTTTTCCGAATTTTATTTGACATTTCTCTATTTCAGACTTACTGAATTTGAACCATGGAGAGATACACAATCCAACAACGTGTTAAAGTTATCCAGACTTATTATGAAAATGATGATCAATTTTCGAAGAAAATCATCTTCAGTGATGAGGCACATTTTCACCCCAGTGGATTCGTCAATAAACAGAATTGCCGCATTTGGGCGAATGAGAAAAACCAATGCACCCACAAAGAGTGACTGTTTGGTGCGGTTTATGTGCTGGCGGCATCATCGGGCCGTATTTTTTCCAAAATGAGGCCGGTCAGCCAGTTACTGTGAATGGTGTTCGCTATCGTGAGATGATAACGAACTTTTTATGGCCCGAATTGGAAGATATGGATGTAGACGATATGTGGTTTCAGCAGGACGGTGCCACTTGCCACACAGCTAACGAAACAGTTGCTCTTTTGTGCAACAAATTCAATGGCCGTGTTATCTCACGTAATGGCGATGTCAATTGGCCGCCAAGATCATGTGATTTGACACCGTTGAACTTTTTTCTTTGGGGTTAATTGAAAAAAAAGGTGTACGTCGATAAGCCAGCAATAATTCAACAGCTAAAGGATGAGATAATTCGGCACATTAACGGCATAGAACCTCCATTATGCCTCAGGGTCATCGAAAATTTGGACCATCGGATGGAGGTGTGCCGCCGTGGTCGCGACGCCCATTTGGCCGATATTTTGTTCCATACATAATTGAGTAATACCAATATATCATAATAAAATAAAATCACAATAATTTCCTAAATAGTTTGTATTTTATTCAAAATCAATATCGGCCCTTGAAATTTAACCACCCTTTATTTTTAATAATAATTTAAGCCGAGCACCCGCCAGCAATGGAAACGGTTTTAAAACGGCTGAAGTACTGAATTTCAAACTCTTGCCGTTCACGCATTTTGGTCGACGAATATGTTTTTCATGAAAGTTATAAAACAATTAGTGAAACAGTTAATTGCTTATTATTGAGGTAGGATCACACGTTTGTCACTATAGTACGAAATGGTGATAAACGCGGCGGAAAAGAAATAATCAATAAACAGAAAAAACTGCGCGCATTTCACTGATTTGTAGGAAGGGCCATACATTTGCCGCTTTAGCAGAAAATAGACGTGAAACGCGAGGGAAAAGAAGTAACTAATAAGCAAAAAAAAAAATAAATAAATAAACTGCGCGCATTTCACTCATTTGTACTCTCCGCACTTTGTGCTTTTAGTCGTCAACAATAAATAAAACGTTTTTCCTCGTTCCAAAAATCCATTATTGGATATCAGTAAAGATAAACAAGTATATCATCGCAATTAAGGCAAAAGATTTGGGTTTGTTACAAAATAAAAACTATTTTATGCTAAAGTTTTTCCATTTCAAGCGTGTATTTTTCTATTTGCTTGCATTCAAAGTTAGTACACCATTCGATATTGGCCTTTGAAAAAAGACACTCTTAACATATAATATATGTGGCGATATATGGATAATATAATGCGGCGAATTAGACCTAATCTAATAATTAAAGATTGGGAAAAACCATTTTGTGGCAATAGTTGCCACATAATATCAGTCTCACGATGGTTCTAAATAGCGGCAACTCCACGAATCAGCTGATGGGCTAGTTTTTAATTTAATGCACAGTGGTTTAATTTTTAAAATATTTTATTTTACCTGAAACTGTTAATAGATTTTAAATATACATATATAAGCGTGTACATATATACAGACATAATCATAATGTAAAATAAATGATTACTCGTCTTATATTCATATTACAAAAAAAAAGGAGCACACAAAAAATATTAATTAAAGAAATTGAAAAAATTGCATATCAAGTAGTCAAACAACTGCCACATCGGGGTTGCATTTCGCTGGTGAAAAAAGAACACTATAGGCCACGATTGCCACATAAGCCAACTAATTGTGAAATCACAGGATTGAAGTATATGTGTGTGCGAAAATTGATGCATTGTGTAATTCTGCCTTTATAATACTTGTCATAAAGAGTTGTATTTACTACATGGACTGAAAAGCCCCCGCCCCAACACCTTCAAATGGCAGCCATCAAAATTTCATAACATTCTATTCATTAGTTTGTTTGCTAAGAGTGACGCTACTTTTATTATTTTCAAAACAATGGATCAAAAACAATTTCGTATTGTAATTTTCCATTGCTTCTTGATGGGGAAAAAATACCGTTCAAGCGATGCAATCGCCTGAAAAGTATCATGGGGACTCCGCTCTACAACAATAAAACATTGGTTTGCTAACTTCAAACGTGGCCGGAATACCCCCGATGATGCAGAACGCACTGGACGTCCAAAAGCGGCGGTAACACCGGAAAACGTAAAAAAAAAATCCACAAAATCGTTTCGAATGATCGAAAAGTAAAGTTGTGTAAGTTTGCTGACATCGTTGGCTTTATATTGCATGGGCACTTGACTATAAGAAAGCTGTGTTCAAAGTGGGTGCCGCGGTGTCCCACTGTTCACTAAAAACGAAAACGGGTGGATGATTCTGAGCAGTGTTTGGCCATGTTTAAACGTAACAAACCGCAATTTTTGCATCGATAAGTGATAATGGATGAAATATGGATGCATCACTTCACTCCGGAGTCAAAACAATCGTCATATGAGTGGACAGCAACCTCGGTGAACCTTGTCCAAAGCGCCCGAAAGCACAACAATCGGCTGGAAAGGTTATGGCCTCAGTATGTTGGGATGTGCGTAGTGTAATATTCATCGACTCTCTTGAGAAAGAAGGAAATACCATTAACAGTGAATATTATATAGCATTGTCGGAGCATATGGCAAAGAAAAACATTTTATTTCATGAAGACAACGCACCGTGTCACAAGTCAATGAAAACAATGGCAAAACTACATGAATTGAACTTCGAATTGCTTGCACATTAACCGTATTCGCTAGATTTGACTTCCAGCGACTACTGGCTGTTCGCAGACCTGAAAAAAATGCTCGCCGGTAGCAAATTTCGCACGAATGAAGAGGTTATCACTGAAACTGAGGCCTTTTTTGAGGCAAAATATAAATCGTTCTACAAAAGTAGTATTGAAATGTTAGAGCGGCACTGGAATGATTACGTTGCTCTTGATGGAGATTATGTAGATGAATAAAGCTAAATTTGAACCAAAAAAAAAACTGTGTCTTTTTTGTCCATGTGTTAGGTATTGTGTAAAGAAAATAGCCATTTAAAGCCAAGATTCAGAAAATACACACATCGAACACGCAATGTACTGTTCAAAAGCCACCAACACATATTTTTATTTTCATAGCAATTATGTGCGTCCCCAAATTTTGTTCGATACCGATCACAAGCATGGTTGCCATATATGACGATTTATCGTCATTTTGACGATTTTGCGTGCTGGAAATAGCACTTTGGCAATTTGACGATTTCAGGTCTGTTTTTGACGATTTTTGTAGGTCACATTTTTACTGTCATATCTTTCAAGCAACTACATTACTTTCTTTATTTGAGTTAGTTCCTTTTTTTGAGTTAGTTTATCTAGGAACTGATGTACAGTCTAAATTTGAAAATGAATTCAAAATCTTACAATATTATAAATGAAGAAAGTGTATTTTTTCTAACATAATGGACGAGTTTTCTTATTTCATCGTAGAATTCGAGAGATGAGAAATTTAACACGAGTTAATGTAACGAAGCCTATTGAAAATTTCTTTTACTCTATAAATATGAAAATGCTAGATTTTTGGAATAGAGTATCCTTCTATGACTAACTTTATAGCAAACATATTAGTCTTATCGTCTTCTGCGAATGTGTGAGTTTGTTTCCAGGTACATGTAACTTTACATAACCAAAATGAGAAATTAGTTGAAGAGACCAGTGGTTAAAAACTGCAGTCAAAGTAGCAAAAGTCGTAAGATTGTGCTTTTTCCTTGACTTCTAAATTTTTTGCTATTCAAACATAAATTGTTGCTTCGACTTCTGATTTCAATCATGCAAACAGTCGCAGTTAAGCTAGAGACAAAAAACGAAAAGTTATACACTACGAAGACTTCTGCAGTCGACATGTGTGAACAGTTTTTAGTTTGACTAACTTAAACTTCGAATAAGTTCGGAAGTTAAAGTTAAAGAAAAGTTGTAGTTTTAATAAGTTCGAAAGCTAAAGTTAAAGAAGTTTAGCTTTCTTTTGACTTTGATGTTTGTTGTTATAGCTTTAAATGTTGTAGTTTTTTTTATTAAAGGCAACCATGACTTATTTTTCTATACTTTATGCCGTTGAAATACATCTTTTATTAAAAAATAATTAATTTTACTAGCTGACGATTTGCAATATCATATTGACGGTTTTGACGATTTTTTTCGTTGTATTTGACGATTCTAATCCAGATTTATCTGGCATCTATGATCACAAGCATGCATGTTGTTTTTGTAATATATATTTGCGTACACCAACATAAGAAGTTAGGATTGTAGCAACACTTTAAGGACGTGTATGTAAGCGAAAGTAGTGTACATCTACGATAGGCAAGTACGGGTCTAGCTTTACATTATTTTCGTGTTCGTGTGAGGTAGAAAAGAACATTACGATAGGATTTTTCTCTTATGACTGCATATTACCTAGTGTCTACAACTGCGATTAACTCTGACATAATATCTGAGAAAACGTCGGCAGAATGAGAGAGCGAATTTCTCTATGTCCATCTTCATATCTAACAAGGAGTAAACGTATTGTACTTAATCATATAAGAATTCATAAATCAATGAAAGCCGAGAAGAAAACACATCCTTGCGATGAATTAAATCTTATATGAATTTCGTATATGCGCACATTTTGTACAAAATTAATCACTTATAGTATATATTTAATTCATAAAAACAAAATATTTTCCATTTAAAATGGTTTTTTAAAAGATATTTTGCAAAATTAATAATCAGTAAAATTGCAATGGCGTCTTTTTGTAAACAAACAAACCACACAATCGATTTTTTGACAGCTCTTATTATAAGATCGTTGCCATAAGATTTCTCATAAGAACGCTCTCATAAAAATTGTTATAAGGTTGCGATAACAGTGATTATAAGTCTACACGTAACAGAATTCTCTCTGCGATTGAATTTGACGTTCTCATGTTCTCACTCAGATATTATCGCAGGTGTGGACACTAAGTTAAGTTTATGTATGTGTATCAGTGTTGCCAGTCAAATTTCGAGAAAGATACATTTTAGTTTCAAACAAGTAAGAGTGTAGTATATTCGGCTAGTCCGAATCTAAAATACCCTACACGATAGCCACGTATATGTATAGTATATTTCTAAACGTGAATATGAACCGATATCGGAATTTTATATTTTCTGTATTTTAGTAACCTTCTTTTATAACGAGAATTGCTTTTCAGCAAAAAAAAAAAAAAAAAAAAAATGTTAATGGAAAAATCGGTTCAGGCTATATCTCGGGTATATATGGACCGATATCGAAAAGTTTCATTTTCCATATTTATATAACCTGATTTTATTACCAAAACTGCTTTTGAGGAAAAAAAGGTTGTTTAAGTTCGCTTACGCGGCATTTAAATGAAAACCCCGGTTTAGGCTATATCTCGGGTATATATGGACCGATATCGGAAATTTTCATTTTCCATATTTATATAACCTGATTTTATTACCAGAACTGCTTTTAAACAAAAAAAAAAAAAGCTTTTTAAGTGCGCTTACGCGACATTTTTTTTAATGAAAAACCCGGCTTAGGCTATATCTCGGGTATATATGGACCGATATCGGAAATTTTCATTTTCCATATTTGTAACCTTATTTTATTACCAAAACTGCTTTTGAGGAAAAAAAGGTTGTTTAAGTTCGCTTACGCGGTATTTTAATGAAAACCTCGGTTTAGGCTATATCTCGGGTATATATGGACCGATATCGGAAATTTTCATTTTCCATATTTATATAACCTGATTTTATTACCAGAACTGCTTTTAAACAAAAAAAAAAAAAAAAAAAAAAGCTAAGTTCGCTTACGCGACATTTTTTTTTAATGAAAACCCCGGTTTAGGCTATATCTCGGGTATATATGGACCGATATCGGAAATTTTCATTTTGCATATTTATATAACCTCATTTTATTACCAAAACTGCTTTTGAGTAAAAAAAAGTTGTTTAAATTCGCTTACGCGACATTTTCATGAAAAACCCGGTTTAGGCTATATCTACCGATATCTGAAAAAAAAAATTTTTTTTGCCTTTTAGTCACCATATTTATGAGTGTGTGAAGTTTGAAGCAAAACAAGCAATTTTTTTTTCAAAAATTTCCATACAAAATTACAAAAAAAAATTTTTTTTTTCGGAATTTAGGATATATCTCAGCTATATGTATACCGATATTACTGAATTTCAATAGCAAACCCCTGAATCGATGGAGCAAAAGAATGGCGAAAGACAAAAGTTTCTAAGTATAATGGTTTTTTAGAAACGGTATTTCAACAGCGGACAGACGGACATCGCTTAATCGACTTTTCCATTAATTCTGATTCAGAATATATATACTTTATAGGGTCGCAAATGAAAATTGTGGAAATTACAAACGGAATCACAAACTTATATATACCCTCAACATTTTTGTGAAGGGTATAAAAAGATAAATTTTTTCCCAAAAAGGTTCATTTTGAAAAAAAAAAAAATATATATTAAATCCATTTTTAATGTTTGACATTTATTAACATGACATTTTTATTTTATAGTTAATGAATTGTACTCTTTTACTAACAGCCATTTATCATTAAAATTGTATGTTGTCTTTTTTGGAGAATGGCTTGGGAATTATAACGAAGTTCCAATAAGTCCTTATAGAAACATATGAACATAAAATTTTTTTAAATGTAAAATTCACTCATTCAAATTGTTTTATTTTATAAATCTATTGCACAAAAAGGGTCTGAAATTATTAATTGTAAATATCGTTATTACTTTCTTCTAAAATTTCTCCTTAACACACACACACACACAAGAATAAGCAGACGAACGAAGAACTTAGAAAACCTAACAACAAAGTACTGTTATTAAGACAGCCTTACGGTAGTTATATCGCGTGGTTAAATTTCAAGGGCCGATGTTGAATGTGAACCACACCGAAACGCCAAGTTTTTTTCCGAATTTTATTTAACATTTCTCTATTTCAGACTTACTCAATTTGAACGATGGAGAGATGCACAATCCAACAACGTGTTAAAGTTATCCAGACTTATTATGAAAATGATGATAAATTTTCAAAGAAAATCATCTTCAGTGATGAGGCACATTTTCACCGCAGTCGATTCGTCAATAAACAGAATTGCCGCATTTGGGCGAATGAGAATCCAAGAGTGACTGTCGAAAAACCAATGCACCCACAAAGAGTGACTGTTTGGTGCGGTTTATGTGCTGGCGGCATCATCGGGCTGTATTTTTTCCAAAATGTGGTCAGTCAGGCAGTTACTGTGAATGGTGTTCGCTATCGTGAGATGATCACGAACTTTTTATGGCCCGAATTGGAAGATATGGATGTAGACGATATGTGGTTTCAGCAGGACGGTACCACTTGCCACACAGCTAACGAAACAATTGCTCTTTTGCGCAACAAATTCAATGGCCGTGTTATCTCACGTAATGGCGATGTCAATTGGCCGCCATGTGATTTGACACCGTTGGACTTTTTTCTTTGAGGTTATTTGAAAGAAAAGGTGTACGTCGATAAGCCAGCAACAAGTCAACAGCTAAAGGATGAGATAATTCGGCATATTAACGGCATAGAACCTCCATTATGCCTCAGGGTCATCGAAAATTTGGACCATCGGGTCGCGGCGCCCATTTGGCCGATATTTTCTTCCATACATAATTGAGTACCAATACCAATATATCATAATAAAATAAAATAAAATTACAATAATTTCCTAAATAGTTTGTGTTTTATTCAAAATCAACATCGGCCCTTGAAATTTAACCACCCGATATAAGGATAGCTGCCTTTCGTTTCCTCTGCATAAATTTTTCAAAGCACTTTCCTTGCTTTTTCAAACAAAAGTAAAATAAAATTTTGACAAGTTTTCGTAATTTCCACCAACAAAATACACGTGATGTTTTTTGGTGTTGAATTTATTGTAATTCTGGCATTACCTATTAAAGGCACCCACAGACGATATATATTTTTACGTCTGCTTTTTTTAATAATTCCTCATGTTTTTTTCATGTCTGTCAAAGTTCTTCACAGTTTTTACAGCCGGTTTGTAAAATTTGCTCACATGTACATTTTCGTCTGACATTGTTTATATTTTTTATTATAACAGTTTTTTACAGAGACAATGTTTTTGAGGTAGCAGACGACATGTAGGCAATTTACATTCTGAAATATAACATCTACATTGTTAAAAACATATCGCGTATTATCTACTTATGTTGTTATTCTTGTATTTAGTCGACATTGTTTTTGTTTTTAGTATTCATAACGAAATGATAACTTTAAAACGCTTTGCCAGAGACGGAAAGTTTAATATGTTGTTTCCGCACATTTTGCGTACAGATTCAAAAGATACGAAAAATGTTAGGATTATACATGGTACATGAAGTCATCAGAAGATACGAAAAATGTATCTTTCGTATCCTAATGGGTGCACTGATATGTATAGTACGTTGAGAACTTCGACAGCTATCAGTAATTTTTTGTATATAATTTCATTTAAATTTTCGTTCAAAAATAATGTAAAGAGAATTTGTATTCGATTTTTTGTGGTATCTGAAAAATTAATAGTAAAGTGAAGAAAACTATGGAAAATAAAAGAAAAGAGTTTGTTTTGAAAATTTCGCAACTATAAAGCTATCAAAAAAGTCGACCAGGCAAGAAATTTTTTTTCAGATATCGGTCCATATATACCCGAGATATAGAACAAATCGGATTTTTAATGAAAATGTCGCATAGGCGAAGCTAAACAATTTTTTTTTTTGCTTAAAAGTAGTTCTGGTAATAAAATAAGGTTATAAAAATATGAAAAATGAAAATTTCCGATATCGGTCCGTATATACCCGAGATATAGCCTAGACCGGGTTTTTCATGAAAATGCTTAAACAACTTTTTTGTGCTCAAAAGCAGTTTTGGTAATGAAATAATTTTATGTAATTATGGAAAATTTAAATTTCTGATATCGGTCCATATATACCCGAGATATAGCCTGAACCGATTTTTCCATTAAAATTTTTTTTTACTTTGCTGAAAAGCAATTCTCGTTATAAAAGAAGGTTACTAAAATACAGAAAATAGAAGATTCCGATATCGGTTCATATATAACCGAGCATATTCAGGTCACATTTTTAATATACTATACATATACGTGACTATCGTGAAGGGTATTTTAGATTCGGCCCAGCCGAATATACCACACTCTTACTTGTTAGTTTTTAATATTGTTATTTACAAACTAGTTTTGCACAGTGGTGTCGTTACCTCTCAATAATAAGTTTGAGTTATAAAAAAATAAGTGTTGGAAATTCGCGTATGTGTGATATCATTGGCGACAATCTTTTAAGAAAAAAAAAAAAATTGAGGATGATTTGCTGTGTTTTTTATCTGACAATTGCGCTGTTTGATAAGCCCTTTGATTTTTCCAGAGAAGATTTAAAATATCGTGACATAGTAACACCTAATAAAGTTTTAAGTAGTTTGGCCGGCGGCAATGAAAAGCAGATTTTAACTTAGCGGAAAATATTCAGATTTTCCAGCTGTTAAGGGCAATATAGAAATACGAGCAATTGAATTTTGGTTTCAACTATCGAGGTACAAATATGCGATGAACGAAAAATATTTCGGAGAGCTTATTTAATTCGCAAAAAATTTATTTTCATGTAGTAGACATACTTAGCTCAGCTGCAGCCGAAATAACGTTTTCACAGCTTAATTTAATAAGAACCAAACTTCGTAATTGGTTTGATTTTTAAACTATTAACAATACTATGCAATCGAAAGAATTGAGCAAAAGTCAAAACGTTGCCCATTATGTATGGCCTGTCTAAGATATGAATGCGAAATTCATTTTGAACAAAATTTATGTAAAACAATTATTTTTTCTTTTTTGTTTGTATTATAAATGTGAAGTACACATTTTGTTGATTTTAAATAAAGAAAAAATGTAGTAGCGCATTTACACCAACTCAAAATCTAGTAGATTTAAATTAAAATCTAAAACGAAATCCATATCGATTACACCACCATTTTTTGACATCTAGCAGGATTTCATTTTCACAAAAATAATTTATGCATGCGGATTTGACAAAACAATTTTATCAGAGACTGAATACACCAACATTAAAATGTATATTTTTGTTGGCCAGAGACTGCATACACCACATTAAAGTGTAATTTTTTTTGCAGCGTAGTATTTTTTAATACTTTTTGAACAAAATCACGGTTGCATCACTTGGTACTGAGTAGATTTCAGGAGATTTCATCGAAATCTGCTCATAAAGTATATTTCATTTTGTCTGGGAAATCTTCTCCAAATCTACTAGATTTGGGTTGAAATTTCGAATGAGGAGATTTCGCTTTGGTGTAAATAGGCCATAAGTTTTTTTTAAATCTAAGTTTCTGGTTATGTTTTTCATTTATTAATGAACATTTTGTAAATAACATATAGGGTGTTTTTTTAAGCTAGATAGAACTTTAAATTGTAAAAAGTAACACAAAAAATTAAATTTTGATGAAACATTTTTTTTATTTGTTTCAGTATACTCTGACAAATCATCATGAATAGACTCACGCTTGAACAACGCTACGAAATTATCCAAATTTACTTTGAAAATCAGACCCGATGTTTTATCGCAAAATTGTGTTCAGCGATGAGGCGCATTTTTGGCTTAACGGGTTTGTTAATAAGCAAAATTGCCGCATATGGAGTGAGACCAATCCACAAGAGACCCTACAGACTCCATTACATCCAGAAAAATGCACTGTTTGGTGCGGTTTTCATGCTGGTGGCATCATCGGACCTTATTTCTTCAAAAATGAGGCCGGAGCTCGCGTTACGGTCAATGGAGATCGTTACCGCACCATGATCAATGATTTTTTGTTTGAAAATATGGATGACATTGATCCGGAGGAGATGTGGTTTCAACAGGATGGCGCTACGTGCCATACGGCGAACGCAACCATCGACTTACTGAAATCAAAATTTGGCGATAAGTTGATTTCGAGAAATGGACCTGTCAATTGGCCTCCAAGGTCGTGCGATTTGACACCTCTCGATTATTTCCTGTGGGGCTACGTGAAGTCACTGGTTTATGCTGATAAACCAGCAACAATTGACGCCTTGGAGGCCAGCATTGTTCGTGTTGTTCGTGACATACGGCCAGCAGTGCTCGAAAAAGTGGCCCAAAATTGGACGTCCAGAATGCGCTTCGTCAAGAACAGCCGCGGTGCCCATATGCCCGAAATCATTTTCAAATGTTAATGTCACGTATTGATCTTT
The DNA here is from genome assembly GCA_914767995.1 of Thecocarcelia acutangulata. Lineage (NCBI taxonomy): Eukaryota > Metazoa > Arthropoda > Insecta > Diptera > Tachinidae > Thecocarcelia > Thecocarcelia acutangulata. Next base: position 8,575,359 of record OU612099.1, on the reverse strand, counting down.
CGAATAAAAAAAATTTTGATTACAATTTAATTTTTTGTGTTATTTTTTACAATTTCAAGTTCTATCGGGCTTAAAAAAACACCCTATATAAAACAATTTTTGTATATGGTCAATAGGTATTTGTTGCGGAAAAGGTTTTTGCTGGTTGACCCGTTTAGTAAAAAAAGTAAAGTAAAAGACATGTGAAATTTTTCTTGTTTGTATTTTATAATAAAATTCTTTCTCTAAGAATTTAAATTTGTTAATTTAACACAACTCTGTAATTCATCATACGATTGTGGTTGAATTACAGAGTTGTGTTAAATTAACGTTGTGTTTTAATATCATATTTCAAGATTTAAATTTTTAGACAATGGATTTTATTATAAAATACAAACAATATAAATTTTCACTATATTAGTCAGACGCTTCCTTGAAAATGTAGACAAAAAATCTATGAAACGTCGGGAAAAGTAAAGCATGATGACATTTCTTTACGAGTACTAAAAGTCAAACGGCAAAAACGTTTTAAGCAATTTCTGCTTTTTTAATACTGCTAAGTAAAAAAATGTATTTTTACAAAAAATATTTGTAAACTTTTAATAAAATAAATTTTGAAGAGAAGTAATAATTTGTGTACTAATTTTTTTTACACGTTCATATGTATGTATGTAAGTGAATTATATACAAACATATGTTTGTTTTCGCTTTTTTTTTTGTTATTTTTTTGCATATTTGGTAACCTTTTGAGAAATTTTGGTTGTAAATATTTTTTTGTTGTGGCAGCACTGTTGACGACTAAATTAATGAGCGTAAGTTTGTGTTTGCATTTCTTTACCACTGAAATATCATGGATGGGCATCACTAATATAAATACATACATATGTATATCGGGTGGTTAAATTTCAAGGGCCGATGTTGAATGTGAACCACACCGAATTTTATTTGACATTTCTCTATTTCAGACTTACTCAATTTGAACCATGGAGAGATACTTAATCCAACAACGTGTTAAAGTTATCCAGACTTATCATGAAAATAATGATAAATTTTCGAAGAAAATCATCTTCAGTAATGAGGCACGTTTTCACCTCAGTGGATTCGTCAATAAACAGAATTGCCGCATTTGGGCGAATGAGAAAAACCAATGCACCCACAAAGAGTGACTGTTTGGTGCGGTTTATGTGCTGGCGGCATCATCGGGCCATATTTTTTCCGAAATGAGGCCGGTCAGGCAGTTACTGTGAATGGTGTTCGCTATCGTGAGATGATAACGAACTTTTTATGGCCCAAATTGGAAGATATGGATGTAGACGATATGTGGTTTCAGCAGGACGGTGCCACTTGCCACACAGCTAACGAAACAATTGCTCTTTTGCACAACAAATTCAATGGCCGTGTTATCTCACGTAATGGCGACGTCAATTGGCCGTCAAGATCATGTGATTTGACACCGTTGGATTTTTTTCTTTGGGGTTATTTGAAAGAAAAGGTGTACGTCGATAAGCCAGCAACAATTCTGCTAACAGCTAAAAGATGAGATACTTCGGCACATTAACGGCATAGAACCTCCATTATGCCTCAAGGTCATCGAAAATTTGGACCATCGGATGGAGGTGTGCCGATATTTTGTTCCATACATAATTGAGTAATACCAATATATCATAATAAAATAAAATTACAATAATTTCCTAAATAGTTTGAGTTTTATTCAAAATCAACATCGACCCTTGAAATTTAACCACCCTTTATGATTAAGTAGGGCCAACATAAAACCATGTCCATTCAGATGGTATTTCGCTCTTTGAATCAGGATTATGAAACCTGCCGTTCAGACGATTGTTCTTGTTTCACTTGGATGTTCCTACCTTTTGTGCAAACGTTTAACGAGGTTTTTTTTTCTGTTTCTTTACTTCTTTTTTTTTTCATTTTTATTTAAAACTTTAAGTGAGTATTCGCTTTTAATATGTTCCATGTTTTTCTTTTGAATTCACACACATAAATTACTTGTTTTCTCTTTGTTTACAATTTTCTTTTTGGGAGATAGTTCAGATAAACTAGGAATTAAGCTGGATTCACCCATTGCTTCCGAACAAAATTTTTGTCCGGACAAAATTTTTTTTATATGTAGTTTGACGTCTCTCTCATTGAGAGAGAGAAAATATCTTTTACGAACAACTCTCAACTTGAATTGGTTTAATTTTATATTTTGTCCGGACAAAATTGAAAAGAGATGCCAATAGGATACATTTTCTCATAAAAAATTGTATTGAGTTGCCCAATCGAATGAAAAATTTACATAGGTATTAATTTTATTCTGATGAAATTTCAATTGTGGCTGCCATTTGATATATGTTCATAGTTTAGATATTAAAAAATAAGTAATAATTTTAATATGGAAATAAATGAATTGATTGCCCAAAAACTTATTGAAGAAATGAAAAAGCCAGGAAGAGAGTATATGCACTATATAATGTGTAAAAATAACCCATTGCTCTTCTTTGCTTTAAAAGACTTTTCTGCAACTCTTTTTAATTTCTTTTTTATATATGTATATGTATTTAACTAATAACAATAATGCTTTATGTATTTCAATGGCCAAAAGCAAACGCAGTTTTCTGTTTTCCATTATTATCACACAATATTTACTAATAATTGATAATATGTAAAATATGTGAGGAAAATAAACCAAAATAATAACAAGCAGTACTACCACCTTGTAAAACTAATAGATTTTGTTTACATATGGCAGCTCTTATTTTCCTGAACATTTTTTTGCAATGGGTGAATCGTGCTGCAGAAAACTCTCAGTAAAAAAATATTTGTCCGGACAAAAATTTTGTTCAGAAACAATGGGTGAATCCAGCTTAATTTGTTATCCAAATTAGAGAAGATAGTAAATTCTTCGTGTTGGGGTAGTAGTTTCAAATTGAAGCAATATGTTTGCTCTCAACATTTTGTATGGTGTAACAGGTTGGTTCAATCATGTTTGGGGTGCGAATAACGAATTTATTATTATTATTATTATTATTTTTTTTTTTTTTTGTCAAAATTGTACCGGCTTGCTATCGATAGTCATATTGATATTTAAACTGGCTGCTACTGTTTTCTTAATGAAGCAAAAATTAGCGCGAGGCCATCAGCTATATGGATACGTGGTTTCTAAGTACGAGTATCTAAATTGGCTTTGCAAAACTTTTGTTTAGTTTAAATTTGAATGTTTCGGCCCCATATCCACAGTATTATATTAAAAATTTCACTTTTTTTTTAATTAGAGATTAAGGAGCTATTTATGTAAGTCGCTAGATAGTCCCATATTATCGGGTGGGTTCCTTTACGAGCATATTTATAACAGGAAAACATTGAGTTGCAGCAAAAACAGAAGAAGCAAAGTTGTACACCTTATTTTTACCTATGCTAATAAATATTCTTAAACTGGTTTATTTAGATATTTATAAATCACAAAAAGCAAGTGAATATATTACTTACCTGCAGGGCTTACACCATTGATTCTGCTGATCCAGGCCAAACCGGGCTCGACACTTCTTCATATTATTACCTAAATCAGTTGGTTTAAATTAGAATAAGAAAAAACACAAAAAGTATATAAAAATAACACACGTTTTCTTTTAAATAAAAAAAAGTAGAAACATTTGAAAGGCAAAAGGAAAAACAATAAGAAGAAAGGAAATATACATATACAAATAGGGGAAGTAAATAACGCACTGTACAAACATACATACAAGTTATTTTAATATTTGCTTCTAAAGGTAAATTAATCAATTATTCTAATTGTTAGCAAAGCATGCATTCATATAAACTTATTGATTGGTGAGCAATTGAAAATAAAGAGATTTTAATGTAATAAATAATTAAACAGTTGCTATTATTGATTATACATATACAAATTAAAAGTTTATTTATTATTTTGCAAAATCCCATGAACTAAACGATTGTTAATATCAATCTTCTTCGAACCTTTGACGTTGCAACATTTATGTAGATTTAAGATTTAAAGAAGAATTTTCCGATCGAAATTTTTGCATGCTTTGAGAAATATCACTTTATTTGTCGTTGAATTTTATGAACATTATGAATTGCTGCCGATATCTTGGCTGGCAGAGAGGTTGATTTTCGATCTCTATAAAATACTTTCTATCACATTTATTAAACGGGAAGCAAACTTTTATGCGCGAGCTGCTATAGCTTGGTTGGGATTTTGTGTGAAAGTGTGGTTGTGTATTTGCGCAATATTAATATTATCTATTACTATCTACAACTAAACTTACACCGTGCCAGATATAACTTTGTCGCTTTGCGTGACATTTCTAACTTTAACATCTAAATTCCTAAAGCTATCATTTCATGTACCTGTGCTTGAATGCTTTAAAGATTTCATGTTTGATGGCTCATCAAGCATATAGTTGAACCTTGATTTTGCGGTGTCCGTTAGACAGGCAAACACCGGTTTAACAGGCTGCCAGCTATTATAAAGCCAGCCCACTTGGGTCCAGTCAGGTCCCGCTGTGTTGCCTGGATCTGATATGTATCTCAGTAGATCTACATATCACTGGCTTAGAACCAACCCGAGGATCGGATAAAGGAGTCCAATCCATTTACCTCGCATTCCGATACCTCCGTCAAATCATGCAGCATCGGTCTGCCTAGGTACAAGGCCCTTATAAAAGAAAGAGCTGGACACTGACAGAGGAAGTGCTCAACGCTCTCTTCTTCCTCCTTGCCTCTGCAACTTCTACAGAAGTCATTAAATGGAAGATTTAAACTCCTTGCCTGCGTCCCTATGTGGCAATGTCCCGTCAGAACCGCCACAGCAGAACGCAACCTCCGTCGGGGCAAGCCCCTTAGGATAATAGTCCTCCTGTTATCATATCGGGGCCATGTTAGCCTTGATATTCGACAGGTACCCTCATTAGACCATCTGTCTTGAGCGGTCTGAAAAAGTTGACGCTGTACTAGTTTCTTACAGCTCGCAAGCGGGATTTCAACGATCCCGTCAATATCTCTTTGTTGTAGCTGGACACCGGCCTTTGCCAGTTCATCCGCTACTAGATTTCCGGACACTTCACTGTGCCCTCGTACCCAGATAAGCTCCAGGTTCGAATGTCTCGCTATCTCGTTTAGAGATATCCGGCATAACTTCAGTAAGTTTTTCCTCGTTCGACATTCAATAGATTTCTTTTACAACTTTTTCATTCGCCATGAAAACAAGGATACCAGGAAATCACAAATCACACATACGAGTACTAACTAGAAAAACTTTTTCAACTTCCACACGGTTGGTCATTTTTTACATATATCTACTTATTTATTTTGAAAATGGAACTAAAAATGTTATTGGAGGTTTTATTGGAATTGAACTAATTGTAATTTAAATGTATAGATAATTAGAGCTATTAGCAAAAAATTGCGAAATTTTTTGCTTACCACTGCGCTTAAAGTATTTTATGTGACATGTTTCACATAAATATGTTTATTTTATTTTACATGTCAAACGAATGAAAAACATGAGGCAAAGCAAAAGCTTTGTCTAGCAAAAGCTTCGTCTTTGTGGTACGTTTACATCAGTGGTGTCCAGATACATACATTCATATATACACGCTTGCAGTGGTAGTAGTAAAAAGGAAGGTTTATTTGACACCTTACTTCAATAAAGTCTAAAGAGCGAATAATTTGACGATCTCTTTGTTGAATTGTCAGCAGAGCACGAATATGTTTATATTGCACTAGCAAGTATAAGAAATTCAGTATTTTTCATGTTTACACAAAAACTCAAAGCGTAATCAAATTACTGATCGTATCAATACTATCACTTTTGCAAGAACATCTTGCAATACTCTTGCGTTATAAGTATTCAAAGTGCTGTTAATATAAACTTAAAAATACAACTCTGGTAGGAGGAGAATGAGAGTCTACTGAAATGTGTTTAAAAAAGTAAATATACTGCACATTTGTCAAATTTTGAATTCGTGTTTCTCCCGCATGGAATACATTTTGCATTTGGATTCTACAATTATTTTTGTCGTACCTATACACTTGTATTGCCGTTTAAACGTCGCTTGACTAATATCTAAGATACTGCTATATTCACTATATTGACTGAATGTTTTCTCGTTACTTTTTTCTGCTATTGACTGCCGGATGCCGTGCGAAAAAGTAGTTGTGAAGTAAAATATTAAAGAAGTTGATTATAAAATGCTCAGTAATTGTTAACAAAATGGCTTTACCGAATGGCTAGGCCAAAACTAACGTTTAGAAAAACTGTGATTTTGCAATGGGCTGCTTCTATTAGCAAGGTACCATTTTATAGAATGATCCGATCGTGGTCGAATTACCTCACCGAATAAATGTCGATTTGTTCAATAGTTCAATCAACTATTGTGTATTTTACTAAATTGGATTGCTCAGAGTATTACATTGCCTGTAAGTATGTATTAGAGGGCTCCTCAAGCACAATAAAAATGTCTTACGAAACACCGTAGTATTTTCAAGTACACGTACTATCCATCATCTTCTTTCACATTTCAAAACAAACACTCAGTGCCGAAATGTTCTAAACACATAAAGGAATACTGTCTTATAAGCATTTAGAACAAACAGAACCAAACACGAGTAGAACCAAATGAAATAGAACAAAATTGCAGCAGAACTTCAAGCATTGAAGTAATGTGCTAGTTCAGTTTTGGTAATAAAATTTGTTGTTGTTTATGGTTTTTGTGTTTGTATTAGTATACAAGTGCTGTATGCACAGTGTGCTCATATGTGTGTTGTTCATGGTTTTTGTCTTTGATTAAGCACAAATATTTAAAACGAAGTATGCTCAAATGCCAATGTGCTTGCTGTGATTCATCATTTATTTGCTTTACTGTGATGTTTTGTTTTGGATTTTGCTGTGAAACAGAATTCAAGTACAGTCAAGCACTGCCGTGAAGGAATTTCAAAACCATGAAATGTTTTTTCTGTCTCTAAATGTTCTATAGCATGTTTGTTTTGAAATACAGTGCTTGGAACTACTGCATAGTAGTGAGCACTGTTCGTTAGAACATTCTGTGCTGCCTTTTATTATGTATCTATTGTTTGTTTACAATATTATCTAATAAAAAAAAGTATAATTAGTTAATGACTAGTTCTACAGTCAGAAGCGAAAAAAATTGTAACCCGACTTATGATAACTCTCAATTGTGCAATTGTTTTGGAACTTCCATCTACCACAGATGAACTCCTACAGCAATGCATACAAGGTGGAGCAAACCCAAGTATATTTATTGAAATTAACATCAGCCTTGTGCTTAAAGATGGATCGTTCAAACTGAGCATTGAAAATGAAAATAATAATAATGTTCAACACTGGTAATCAAAATGCGAATTTGTCAGGGTAGCTCATAACAGTACCTACCAAAAGATATATTATAACTTTTTTCTATATTACCGTGGAAAGCGCAGCGTAATTTAACACTATAGTGTGTAACTTAAATAAGAGCGTTAACGCTCTCCGATGAACAGTAATGTTCACTAACCTTCTATAATCAAAATGACTAGATAGAAGTAATAAATAGAGACAAAATCATATTCTTTTTTAATAAACACAAATGAATGAATACACAAGCATATTTATGTATGCAGTAACTTACTAAATTTTTTATATTTAGGATTTTGAAAGGTATTATAAAGGTATGCATATATTTATGTAAGTATATATTTGACGTCATTTATTGAAAGAAATATGTAAAATTTTATTAGAAAATTTAAATTATATGTGTTTTTAATATACTATCAACGTTTTTTTGTCAGCTTTAATTTAACATTTTTTGTTTTTATTCCGCATATCTCGTGTTAACAGAATATACATTCGAATAATAATCACTTTATTCATTCATTTGATATTTTTTGTGCTCAGTCCCACTGTAATCGTGTATTATACTTTTGCATTTAGAAATTGAAAAAATGAAAAAATCTATTTATTACGATCAACTTCATTCTCTTTTCTATTTTCACTCGTTTTACTCGCTACTCCATATTTGAATACTCAATATTTGAATAAATATGGTATTTTCAGTGTATTAGTATTTTCATGCAGTCTATGAGTAAACAGTAAAGTTTACACTCGTACGCACTGTCAGTATTGGGTTTTCCAATTGTGAAGCATTGACGCTGCATTATTTGGGTCGGTCTCATATAATTTATATGTATATGGAAATTTTTGACAAATAAATAATGTCGTACGTGCTAATTTAGATAGCGCTGCAAGTAATTATATATTTTTTTCGTAGGTTGATCCTTAGATTTCATAAAAGTGGAAAACTGGGCCACTGAAAAAGGCATCTAAATTACCCGCCGTTGTCACTTAATGGAGAGTGAAGTTTGGATTCAAAGAGAATATAGGAACACGGTTGGAGACAATTCTCCGAATAGAAGGACTATTATGCGACTATTGAATAATTAATTTCGTCGTATATGGAGTGGTTCCAATACAGAAATATGGCTTAAGAAGAAATTATATATATTGCGCGTCGCAGTAATTTCTTCACGCTGTATTGTTGGGACATACATCGTTGAACCGAACGGGAACAGCATTACTTACGGTTACTGAAGACCGTTACTTGAATATGCTGGGATAATTTTTCTATCCGGAACTACGCCGAACGAAAAACCTTTTAAGCTTGTATGTTTCAAGAAGGTGATGCAACTTGACGTTCCGTGGTCCCCCCGGTTTACCTAATCTAGTTCTACCGGACTGTTTCCTGCGGGGCTATTGGACACAGGAAGTATGCAAATCACAGCCAACAAATGTAAACGAGGTAAAACAATCAATTCGAGCGACTGTAGCTGCAATTTCAGCCTCAACTTTGCGGGCAGTAATGGAAAAATTTTAATCAGGGCAAGCATTTATATTCAATCATATTTAAGACGAATTAGACTGTTTTTAATATAATTCAACAGGATTTCAAAACAAGTCATTCCTGTTTCTAAAACTAACAAAATTCATCAGCCACCTTGTATTATCAACAGTAAGCATTTGATTTGAGATATGACTAACCCATATTTATTGCCATTAAATTGTACCAACTTTTCAACGCACGAGCACTAGTGATAATCTTTCTGATGGTAGTCAAGTCACCTTTGTAGTAAGCTTTTTTTATGGTTTTTGGATTTGCTATTCCAAGGCAGTCTGCAACTGTTTTGATAATCTGTTCAGTCACTGACAGCGCGGTTTTTTAGGTCAACTTTTCATAAATTTGGCCATCCAGAACATGAAAGAACATATATTTTTTTTTTTAACTAAAAAATTGTCATTTATTAGTAACACGCCAAAGGCAAATTTGCCTAAAAATCTTATTTTCTTGGATGTTAAGACCGACGCTTGTATGTAATTTTAGTGGGAAGTTTTCATACCAAGAACTGTGAAAAAAGGCTATATGTTCTGGAATAGTGAAAGATTAACATTTCTATATTTCAAAGTAAAAATAGGCAACACTGGTTATACCTTTATTGGAATACTTCCATTGAGCAGCAATAAGTAAACAAAATCCAAAGAACAAATTTTATGAAAAAGTGATAAGCATATTTCGATATATGTATGTGTACTGCAATTGATAAAATATGTAAAAGGTTTATAAATTACTTAATGATTTTTCAACGTCAAAGGGGGTTCTTAAAGATATTAGATATAAATATATATATAGTTTTAATAATAATTCATGAGGTTTTATACTTATAATATTACAACAAAATCACAAAATTAAAATGGCCCAATTCAATACTTTTATTTTTTTTTCAGCTTTTAAAGTTATATATATATATATATATATATATATATATATATATATATATATATATATATATATATATATATATATATATATATATATATATATATATATATATATATATATATATATATATATATATATATATATATATATATATATATATATATATATATATATATATATATATATACTTATATATGTATATATATATATATATATATATATATATATATATATATATATCTTATTTTTAATACATGATAGGTGTGTTTCTTTAATTAAATGAGAGCGAAGGTGTGAGAATGAGCCGAAAAACACAAGTTTTCACAGAGGAAAATTCTCTTTAGTCTTTCTTAAATATATTTGAATGAATTTGAATAGTAAAACAGGCAACTGGTTTGTATTTAGGTTCTTTTCTTTAAACAATTATTTGCTTTTAAATTTGCAATGAAAGAAAAGTTTATTCTCGCAAAAGCACTCTCATTTATAGGAGAGAAAAGAAACACACTCAATATTATGTTAGACAATTAAGAGCGCCCACCACCATAAACGTTTTTGAAATCATAAAACGTTTTGAGCGAAAATTTGAAATTTCTGATTTTTAATTATTTTGTTTGTTTTCAATCGGCTGCTTTTCTGTTTACGAGTATATTCAGCTAGTCAAAATTGTTTGTGATGGTGGCCGGTAAATTTAATAAAATTGAAAGCCCGCATAAACCACATTTTAGATAAACGATTTTAAGAGTGAAAGTAAAGTTAATTAAGTAGATTGTTTTGAACTAAGAAAACAAAAATGTATTGACACTTCAAATAATGTAAAAGTTTATTTATTTTATTTTTATATACATGTGTAAATATATTTTCTCATACATAATTATGTTGTTATATTTAACCCATTAATGGCTGCATCGAAAACCAATAGGAAGAAATGAAAAACCTTTTTCTTGTCGTTAAATTTTTAGCAAAAGTGATGTATGGATGTATAATATATTAATACTTATCTAAGATCTGTAATATGAGAGTTATACACCTTACAAAACCAAGAAAACTTCAAGACCTCGACGTACTTAAACAGCTGGTTTTTGCTTCAATTTGCAATTTTAACCGCTTCGTGATTATGTAAGAAAAAAGCTGCAGTTTTTTAATAATAATAAAATTTCACTATTTTTAATATGTTTGGCAAAGTGATCCTGGCAATGCTTCTGTTCTGTAGCGCAAGTAAGAGTGTTCGGTTTCTCGAGCTATAAGAATAACCTTGTAAGAAACACAAAAAAGCTAGGGATAACGTAATAGTTAAACTCCTAAGGATCAAATTCTCGTATATTGTTTTCCGTAACTCATTTTTATTTTTTTTTATTTAATAAGTTGTTTCAATAGCCTTAACAAAGATATAAAATAAAAACAAAACTTCGCTGATTTTCTTTTAATTTTCATATTTTTGTATGTATTGACAGGTAGAAAGAATATTTTTTATTTTCGCTATTATCGCGAAAGAACTGTCTGTCATTTAATTTTTCTTGTCTTCTGTAAAATTAATTAATGAAATTGTAAAACGAACTTTGAATGAAAATAATTATCGAGTTTTTGTGTATGACGTTTTCAATAGCTTTTGAATATAAACTGATAAAAGGCAATATTTGAAGAAATAACAATTTTTTTATTTTTATTTAACATTGTCTAATTTCAATGAATAGTTTGTCTTGTTGTAGTTGGCGAACTAATCACAGGCACGGTTGCACTATAATCGCACAAATTTTTTAAATACCAGCGACATGTGGTTTTTTGCAAGTTTTTTAATGTTTCTCATACTGCTTGTTATAGCTGGTTTTTATATACATACATAAAATTTCAATAAATAAAAGAAATAATGATACTAACATATCTTGGTTACTTCTTCTTGGAAAAAAATTACAAAAGAAAATCCAGGGGGCTGATTCACGCAATCGATCTCATACGAGATTTACTCAAAGTTGCGATTTTCTTCACTTTTGGGATTCTGTCACTCGTTATCGAGCAAATTGTATCGAATTTTGGTTTTTAAATGTTTAAAATACTGGTCTAATACTTTTACTGCCATTTACTGCGTTAGAAAGTTTTTAATCATATCACGATAACGCTTCCCATTCTTAGTGGCGCTTACGCCGATTTGTACACCAGACTGTCACTTTTAATGTTTACCAAAATGGCGACAAAGCAAACTAGTATACCTTCTAGGCGGACACCTATTACTTATTACCTTCAACCTACTTTGTAGAACTGCCGAAGGCATTTTTTAAATTCGCTTACCACAATAAGACGGACTGTTCTTTAAGGGCACTTCAGACTATCACACTTTGTATTAAGACTTGTCAAAAAATCAAATAATACGTGCAAGTGTGATAGTGTGAATGTAAAGCGTTACGAAAATGAGAAATAATACGGTAAAAGATTTGACATCCCATAACACTTCACCATTTTTAGAAATTTGTTTAAACGATAAGATTTTTCATTGGATCAGGGTTGCATTTTTTGCAAACGCAAATAATAAAAATATTAAAACCAGACGTTAAGTAAATTGGCAGTTTATTTTCAAGTCGTATTCCTTCTTTTACTTTAGGTGTGATAGTGTGAAAACAAAATGTAATGGTACGTTAGATTTTTTGACAGTCGCAACAAATATCTTTAGATTTTTGTCCCACAAAATCCAATCAAAATCTTAAGACTTGTATGATAGTCTGAAACGCCCTTTAGAAATAAACAATGTTTGTTAAATAAAAGAATTTGTATTTTCTTTAAATATTCTTTTATCATTAACCATGGATATAACTTACTGTCAGGTTTATCTGATCAGTTCTTCTACAATTTTTTTTGAGCTTGCATTTACATTCATCATACAACATGACAACTTTGTTTTGTCAAGTAAAGGTTATCATTCCTTCAAATTTTTATAGATATTTTTAGATATATTAGTATATAGTATTTTTAGTATTTTATTGAAATTGTGTTATTTCTTAAACTTGACGGTATGGTCAAGTATCTTTCTCTTCTCCCCATACCTCATAAAACCCAACTGAGTTTTTATTCTCATTTAGTTTCAATTTTTTTATTTTTTATTACGGATATCAAATCATGCACTCATTTATAAGATACTTTTGCGAATTGCGAAAACGAATGCATTTCATTCAGATTTTTCCAAACCAAATCTATTCAAAGACGTGCACATTATATACCGATATGAGAGCTGCAAGGAGTATATAATCAAGCATTATTCTTAAGTGCTACAACTTCAATACATCACAATCAAGCATAGGGATTTTTCGAGAGAATATAGTTCGGCTACAAACATTAATCAATTGAATAATTATTAATTTGCACATGGCGGATTTTCCCATGGCTGGGTTGTAATCGAAACAAAAGGTTCGTTACGCTCTCTTAAATGTAATCAATTTGCTAGTCAATAAACTGATAAATATTTTTGGTGAACTTGGCTAACCGAGTAATTAATTTCTTTTAAAAAATCAAAATCCACAAAAATCATTATATGGGATATCCATTGTGCTAAAAGTTTTAACAGTTTAGCGAAGTCTAATACTAGTCACTGTGAACCCAAAACCATGAAACGGAATTTATCTTTGTTGATCGCTTTTTGCGTAAGTATCACGATTTTTATCTGCCAGAAGTTGTTAGATGTTTGCACTTATAGTCGAGCGCAATCAACGGGCGAAAACACTTTTCTGGCAACACATATTTTTACTAGTCGATTGCACGATTGCCCGCAAGAACGCAATATAAGTTTGAGTAATAAGTAGTAACGCTTTTGCTCTATATGAATGTTCAAAACATGAACTCAGGCAAATAGCTTCTTAAAATCTGAAATTAATTAAATAACTTGCTAAAGAGCATAAGCTTGGTTTTTGAATCACCAAATCATTTTTTTTTCTCATCAAATTGCCCTAATATATCTATAGCAGTGGTGGCCAAGCACTTGCATTAATACTTGTACTAGTGGGAATCACCGGTCGACGTAATCGACCGCATTCTTCTTTTTACGGCTCTTAAATATAGCACTCTCATATAAAATCCAATGACACATATAGACAAATAAGTACGTTCTTTATTAATATTTGGTCACACACATACACATATATTATTTGTTAGTGGTAGTAAAAAATTAATAGCCGTATTACGCCTAAAAGACTAATCCGATCAAAAAGAAATTAAGCTCATTCACTTCTGTGTAGAAACAACTTTAAAACGATATATAACTTTTCCAAAGCGATGCAGTAGTACGGCTACGAAAGTGATTTTATAAAACGCGTTTGCCTATTAATTATATAAAGGGTGTTTTTTTAAGCTAGATAGAACTTTAAATTGTAAAAAGTAACACAAAAAATTAAATTTTGATGAAACATTTTTTTTATTTGTTTCAGTATACTCTGACAAATCATCATGAATAGACTCACGCTTGAACAACGCTACGAAATTATCCAAATTTACTTTGAAAATCAGTCGTCGATTCGCGCAACTTATAGACGACTTCGTCATTTGTATGGCGTACATAATCGTCCATCTGAACAAGCCATTCGTCGAACTGTGGATAGATTTCGTACCACATACTCTCTAGAGGATGCAATAACACCAGCACGTCGAAGGAATGTGCGTACTGAAGAGAATATCGCCGCTGTAAACGAAAGTGTGGAAGAAGATCCAAATTTATCGATTCGTCGTCGGTCGCATGAATTGGGGCTCTGTCCGTCCACTACGTGGAAAATTTTGCGCAAAGATCTCGGCCTACACCCGTATAAGATCCAGCTGGTGCAGGAATTGAAGCCACGAGACCATTGTATGCGTCGTTCTTTCGCCGATTGGGCTCTAGAGCAGTTGGCAACTGACCCGTTGTTTTATCGCAAAATTGTGTTCAGCGATGAGGCGCATTTTTGGCTTAACGGGTTTGTTAATAAGCAAAATTGCCGCATATGGAGTGAGACCAATCCACAAGAGACCCTACAGACTCCATTACATCCAGAAAAATGCACTGTTTGGTGCGGTTTTCATGCTGGTGGCATCATCGGACCTTATTTCTTCAAAAATGAGGCCGGAGCTCGCGTTACGGTCAATGGAGATCGTTACCGCACCATGATCAATGATTTTTTGTTTGAAAATATGGATGACATTGATCCGGAGGAGATGTGGTTTCAACAGGATGGCGCTACGTGCCATACGGCGAACGCAACCATCGACTTACTGAAATCAAAATTTGGCGATAAGTTGATTTCGAGAAATGGACCTGTCAATTGGCCTCCAAGGTCGTGCGATTTGACACCTCTCGATTGTTTCCTGTGGGGCTACGTGAAGTCACTGGTTTATGCTGATAAACCAGCAACAATTGACGCCTTGGAGGCCAGCATTGTTCGTGTTGTTCGTGACATACGGCCAGCAGTGCTCGGAAAAGTGGCCCAAAATTGAACGTCCAGAATGCGCTTCGTCAAGAACAGCCGCGGTGCCCATATGCCCGAAATCATTTTCAAATGTTAATGTCACGTATTGATCTTTCGAATAAAAAAAAATTTTGATTACAATTTAATTTTTTGTGTTATTTTTTACAATTTCAAGTTCTATCGGGCTTAAAAAAACACCCTTTAGATGCTTGTATTAGTAGCAAAAAACGAGATCTTACATCAATAACATCTAAAGATCAATTGATTTGTTGCTCTTTATTGAAATGTAAACAGAGCAACAACCAAATCTTGGTGGTCATCAAAAAGATCTTTATAGTGTACATGTGTGGGCGTCGCAGCAGCTGAACATTGCCTCCTGTGCTCGCCACTGTTGGAAATTGGGATCTGTAGCATCATCGCAGTTCTAGAATCTACGTATATTAAGTTTATTCACCCGAAATGGGATTGAAAACTTCTTGAATTTATTTTCAAACACTAAAGCATGGATATCATTAATTCCGTGTGAAAGTTTTTTCTTATCTTATTCCGCGTAGTATGAATACAAATTTCCTTAGGAGAAAATTCCCGGTGAAAATGTACGCATTATGAAAATTTATCGCCAATTTTTCTAATGAGGTATAAAGTACAGAGCAAATGTAAAATAAAAAAAATATAGAAAACCGTGAAAAATACGTAAAAAAATGTGGTTTTTCAATAAAAAAAATCCACGTGAATATTTAATGAAGCACATGAATAATTCCAATACAGCGGGTGCGGCTTGATCTGATTGAGAAGCAGGCTCTAAAGCAAGTTATGTTAAACTGGTAATATTTTTAATATTAAACTTTAATAAAACGGAAATCACATAGCGTGTAAAAAATCAAAGCAGCTGGCATCAGCGTTGCTACTTAATAAATTTTTTGTTCTTGTGAAATCTTTCTTTTTTTTTTGGAGAAAAATTTTACCGGCGGAAATAAATTTATGTATGTATGTATGTGCTCATAATTATTGTTATCTTGCTCTAAGAAATTTCAAGTCACTTTTAATTAAAAGTTGTTTAAAAAAAATCGACTTTTAATAGAAAAATTTGAAGGAAATTTTAACGAAATCTGCCATTTATAAGAGAATGATTTGATAGCGAAGGTTCACACAGCCATAGCAAGTAGTCACGTTTCGGTTTTGGACCTCCTGAGCCTCACATGGCTAAGTCCACATTGTAATGGAGCACAAGTATATTTTTTAAAAAACAATAGAACCTTCTTCTAAGTTTTCCGTTTGAAATAATTTTTCTGATTTTAATTTCTTTCATCGAAATATGACAAAAACATCTCTTTACACTGCAAGTAGGTACAGTTTCCAAGACACGTAGTTTTTAAAAATAAGATTTTCATTCCGTTTACTCGTCTTATTTCACAATTTTTTAAATTTTTCTACAATTTGCTAACAATGTTGAATAGATAAGTTTTGTCTTGTTTTTTTTTTTTAATAAATTAAAAATCGTTTATTTAATTTTAAAAAGAGTATGTTTCTTCTCTTATATTTCAGGCAACATTGTTGGTCATCCTTAAATGATAAAACAGAATACGTCCGCAACTTCAAGCAAAAACGACTCTCAGAGAAAACAGGCACATAATTGAAACGACGTCTGCAACTTCACAAACTGTCATTTAAAGTTCGTTTTTGTTAGGTAAAAAAAAGCTTTTTCTATTATTTTTACTTTTCTTCGCGCTAAAGCTTTTGAAGCTTTGGTTTTGTTTACAAAATGTATGAAATTTACTAAAAGTGTGGTAATGTTATTGAAAGCTTTTCTGCTTCAAAGTGAGAGCATAAGAAAACTCGCTGCCAAAATAAAATAGATTCTATTTTACGACCGCATTCTTTGGCGTTATTTTATGCCAAATTGTATAGAGAAAATCGTCATGCCCTAGTTCTGTTTCATCATTAAGTCTAAGGTCAGACAGAGCGATTTTAATTGCCGAACTTTTTAGCAATTTTCTTTTGGAATTGCTTTCTTGTCCACACACAAAAACTTTTTTCGGCAATTCTTGAGCAATTCTCTACCTTATGTTTCATGCAATTTACATTGTATATGCACATACACATACATACATGAGAGAAAAGTAAGGAATTGCTGAGAATTGCCGAGTACCGGCAATTCCCTTTCCCTTCTTATTCTCCTCACCGAAAGCTTCTATAAAGTCAAGAATTGCCCAACTAAAGTTACTGTGTGTGACCTGGTACTTATAATACATTCCACATTAACAATAAATTTTCAATAAATCAAATAGTTTGTGGTGTCGCCAGATGTTTAGATTTCCAACTCTATTCACCTGCTAACGTTATTAATTCTTATCAGATACTTTATTATATTTCTTTATTGTGTTCCTATATACAGTGCTGGGCAAAATACTCGCATTATGTATTTCAAATAGAAAATACAAGATACTTTCAAGTTGTGTATTTCAAATATAAAATATTAAATCATTTCAAGTTGTGCATTTAAAATACAAAATATAACTAAAATAATACAAACACTTTTTTTATAAAAATGTATTTCAGATACAAGTATTTCAAATACTTGCCCAGCCCTGCCTACATATGTGTGCGCAGTTATCTGTGCCTGTTTTGTGGTTGATGCGTTAATTCGTTGGGATATTAATAATATGAAGCATCTCTTGGATATATCTCTTTCTGTAATTTTTCTCTCTTTCAAGTACTCATAGTTTGTTCAACTCTGGTATATGTCCAGTTATTGCACAGTGGGTCGCAAGTGCAGTTTTTTGGGTCATTCGTTGTTCTGTCATTTTTGCTTTTAAATCTAATTTGTGAATAAAAGTCTTGTCTTTAATTTACTTTTAATAAACCTTTTGCTATAAGGTATTGCATTTTATTTCATACACTACATCCGACTCGTCCATTATGTCTATTTTTGATTTCATGTTGCTGAATAATTTTCTTCTTGTGTTTTCCGTTCTTATTGAAAGTTCATGTCTGCGCGTTCTATTCTTTCTGATAATCCTGGTACATAGATCAACGACTTAAAAGTTTTAGCTGGTTTAGCATTCAAAGTGTTGTCCCTGCGTTTCATTCTGTTTTCTCCCACCTGTTTTATCAATTTGCTTACTACTCTGACTGGAAAATCTTTTTTTTTTCTGTTTTGTATTATGAACTAGATTTTCACTTTATTGTTTTCATGAGCTTGTGTATTGATTATAGCTACGAGTACATCTCTGTTTATGAAGTCTGTGGCGGTGTTTATAATTACATTTTTAAGATGTTTAGAATGGAAGCTAACTAATCTTCCAACCACCATAGGTTTTTGATACGAGTCTAATTTCAATTTATTTAACCTTTTTTTTATAACTAATAAGCCCAAATAGGGAAGTCTATTGTGAATTTCTTTTTCCATCGTGAATTATATTTGCTATAAAAACTGTTTAGAGCTTTTATAGTGAAATCGGCTCATTCGAGATTTCAAGCCACATCTAGTAGATTTTGACAATATTTCCCATACAAAATGAAATCTACTCAGTACAAGCGATGTAACTCTGATTTTGTTCAAAAAGTACTTTAAAATACTATACTGCAACAAAAATATACACTTTATTGTGGTGTATTCAGTCTCTGATAAAATTGTTTTTGCCAAACCCGCATGCAAAAATTATTTTTGTAAAAATTAAATCATGCTAGATGACAAAAAAACGGTGGTGTAAACAATATAGATTTCGTTGTAGATTGTAATCCAAATTCAAAAATCGCTGTAGAACTTATTTGAAAAATACGAATTCTTGATTCTATTTGCTTTGACCTTTATTGAATTCAATATTTGCAAAAAATTCATTCAGCTCAAGGTCCTTTTTGTTTTTTTTTTTTAAATGTTTAATGTATTTTTCAATATTTCATCTTCTTTTGGAAGGTTTCTTCAGAAAAATTTGTTTTTTTTTTGTATGTAAATTCAAATAAATAATTTTCCTAAAGAAGTCTTCCAAGGGAAGACGAATTATGGAAAAATATATTAAAAAGTTTTTAAAAAACCAAAAAGGACCTTGAACTGAACGAAGTTTTTGCAAATGTAGAATGTAATTTAAATATTCTCTAATTGGCTAGATATTACAATTGCAAACAGGTCATCAATAGAATTTGTTACAATTCTGGGTTCGATTTCCATTCCATTCCATTATTGTATTTAGCAGTTCTTCCATTACTGTGTTTGCTACTACTGGCACTCCCTCAACTCAAAACTTATCTATTCAACATTAAATATTAAAGGTTAAAAACAAAAATTTGCTAACAGTTTATATATACTTGGAGTGTATATCAAATAAGTTTAAAAACATACTTTCGCATTTTCTAGGAGGAATGAATCCACATACGAGTATGTATGTACATTCTTATGAAAATGTTTTCTGAAAGATATTTTTATAGCAAATACTATTTATAGAGATGGCCTTAAAATTTCGTTCCTTGTTGGCTCCAGAAAGTACTGAAACTTGAATAATTTTTTTCATCATAATATTAAAAATTAAATTTTATTTTTTTATACCGCAAAATATTTCTCAAATCAAAGTTTCTCAGCAAATGGAATGATCCATGTTATATATAGGCATATTGTTATGAAATTTCACTTTTGGATATTAGAATTCTTAAAATGTTCATTTATAAAAGATTGCTATAAAGAAAAATCATAATAAGTTTCAAATGGTTTCTTTAAGGACCATAAGGTCAAATTTAGAGTTTTAGTTCGTCTATAGCTCCGATATGGCTGTGTGAACTACTTTTTTTTATAAATGCAGATTTATTTTCCATTATTTTTTTTTTAATTCTCTGACATTTTGACTTTAGTCCGAAGATGTTTTAATACCTAAAATTAGAAATAAATTATGTACATCACAAGCTCTCAAATAATCGTAAGTTTAAGTAAGTTCTTCATTGCAAGAAATAGCTAATAGAGTAAAAAATTAATATTTTGAGTTTTTGTGTTTTGTCATAAATTTAAATAGTCCGCCACGAGCTCTAAGCCCCTATTTTAAAACTGCAAAAACTATTGAAAATTCGGTACAAGGAAATGAGGTTCGGTTGCAAGCATTTATAAATCGGAGGCATTCCACTTGGTTGGCTTGTTTGTAAACTAAAGCTACGTATACACGGTTGTCAGATCTTACAATATTGCCAGTAAAATTGTCTGAAAATGTATTACAATCGTGTGAACGGCCAATTTTTAACTTCCAACGTTGCCAGAAAAACCATTGTCAATCAATTGTAAGACGACAATGTTGTCAGGCATCTGACAAACGTGAGAACACTCTTCGTCGGCATTACCAGATGATTGGCTGGTATTGTAAGCTCAGTTTTAATTGTCAGATGTATAAAATTAATGCATCTGACAATGGCATCATTGTCAGAAAAAAGTTTGATGGGCAACACTGCCAAACAGATGGTTGTTGTGGCAATGCCTTACATCACATCTGGCAATTTTTTTCATCTAACAATCTGACAACCATGTAAGCTGACAATTTTTGTTGTCAGATGAATTATTTTTCAGACCATAGTCTGACAATGAAATTGTAAGATTTTCTTACGATCGTCTGAACACACAATTTACTTCTGTGGGACAATTTTTCATCGTCACTACATTGTCAGCATGTTGCCAGATCTTACAATATTTTAACATCTGACAACCGTGTGTACATAGCTTAAGCATATTACTCATTTGAATCTCGGTTGATTTGCTTGTGCATGATTTGTTTGTGGCATTTGAAACAAAAAAGTTCAAGTGCTGCAAAGTTAGTTTTTTTTTTAAATTTAAATCAGCACAGATTTTGTTAGCCAACTGTTATACGTGCATGAGTATTGTATTTTACAATAAAACTGTGAATACCGCCAACTGTGTTCTTTACTTATATATGGTCACACTGTTTTTGTTTTACTTTAATTATTTATTTAATTTAAGTCAAGTACATACATATATTTTGTTTGTTAGGGTTAGTAACAAATTAATAGCCGTATTGCTTTTAAAGTACTGAAGCGACCAAATTGAAATTAAGCTCGTCCACTATTATGCAGAAAGAACGATAACGATAAAACGATATATAATTTTCTTAAATCGGTAAAATATCGGGTGGTTAAATTTCAAGGCCCGATGTTGAATGTGAACCACACCTAAACGCCAAGTTTTTTTTCCGAATTTTATTTGACATTTCTCTAGTTCAGACTTGCTCAATTTGAACAATGGAGAGATACACAATCCAACAACGTGTTAAAGTTATCCAGACTTTTTATGAAAATGATGATCAATTTTCGAAGAAAATCATCTTCAGTGATGAGGCACATTTTCACCTCAGTGGATTCGTCAATAAACAGAATTGCCGCATTTGGGCGAATGAGAATCCAAGAGTGACTGTCGAAAAACCAATTCACCCACAAAGAGTGACTGTTTGGTGCGGTTTATGTGCTGGCGGCATCATCGGGCCGTATTTTTTCCAAAATGAGGCCGGTCAGGCAGTTACTGTGACTGGTGTTCGCTATCGTGAGATGATAATGAACTTTTTATGGATATGGATGTAGACGATATGTGGTTTCAGCAGGACGGTGCCACTTGCCACACAGCTAACGAAACAATTGCTCTTTTGCGCAACAAATTCAATGGCCGTGTTATCTCACGTAATGGCGATGTCAATTGGCCGCCCAGATCATGTGATTTGACACCGTTGGCCTTTTTTCTTTGCGGTTATTTGAAAGAAAAGGTGTACGTCGATAAGCCAGCAACAATTCAACAGCTAAAGGATGAGATAATTCGGCACATTAACGGCATAGAACCTGCATTATGCCTCAGGGTCATCGAAAATTTGGACCATCGGATGGAGGTGTGCCGCCGTGGTTGCGGCGCTCATTTGGCCGATATTTTGCTCCATACAAAATTGAGTAATACCAATATATCATAATAAAATAAAATTACAATAATTTGCTAAATAGTTTGTGTTTTATTCAAAATCAACATCGGCCCTTGAAATTTAAGCACCCTTTAGTACGGCTACAAAAGGGATTTAAAAAAACGTTTTTTCCCATTAATTAAATAGGAGATTAGCTCGAGCCTTCAAAAAAAATTTTATCACAATGATAATGATTGAGCGAATTTGAGAGTCAGTTTCTCGTTACAGTTCTCTAACACATACGCAAATACATACAAAAAGAAGACAATTAACGTCGCTCAATGTTGTGTATACAATTTTGCAAAAACAGCTTTTTTATTAAGTTTTGCTATCGTTTCATTGTTTTATATGTACGACTAGTTTTCGTTGTAAGACAGTCGGTCTTACAAAACGTTTGACTTTTCACATTAAAAAATAATGTTTAATTTTCAAACATACAAAAAAAAAAAAATGACTAAGAATAATTTCCTTTTTTTTTTTGTAAGGTTTTTGGTATTTCAAGTTAATTTAGCATGATTTCATATTAAAAACAAAATAATTATTCAAATTTAAGAGCCTGACGATGTCAAACGTTGACGTTCGTAGATATTTTCAATTACCAAAAACTAATTAATAGCCAACTCAAAAGGCTTAGCACAACATGTGGAAAATAAAACATAACGCAAAGGATCGTAAATTTGACAAAATGCCTGCTAATGTTAATGTTCGAAATTGTTTGTCCGGTGAGTACTTGCAAATATTTTTAAACACTAAAACTTTGTATTAAGACTGAAACGACGGCAGAACTTAATCAAATAAATGATTTTATAGTTGTTTCTTGTCTGTGCACATTTACATATACATATGTATGTGTATATGTTAAATATGAAAAATTACTGAATAGCCTAAAGAGTTAACTGTTTTTAAAAGCAATGAGATAGACAGATTATAAAATATAAAATGTACACAGTAAACACATGTACGGTTACACTCACATCTCACAAACTGCTGAAATCTCAGCAACTTGTGAGTATTTCAATGTGTCTCACACGGGCTAATATTGCTAGTTTCTTAATATGTCAATATATAAAAGAGATAATAAGAGTTATATATTTTTGTTTTACTTTCTCTCAGAAAAAAAGCACAAAATAATACAGTGATTTTATTTCTAATGAGGATGAGGTGTACTTCGGCAAAAACAAAACCCCTGACGTACATTGCAGAACTACATATGTATGTGTTCATGGGTGTGTGCACTTATGCTTTGTGTTTGCAGGCGCACAAACATAAGAACATTTCTTATCTTATTGTATCATTATTAATTCACAAAGAATTGTGCTGACAACAGGTTTGCCTTAAAAAGCACAGAGATAAGCACACATATTTTTTTTCTTTGATCGCTTATTAAAACAGTTTTCGCAATACTTTCTGTTACACCATTGTACGCCTTTAGTATGCTCATATGTAAACATACACATACTCTATGTCAACACTCTTACTGCATGCGACAAAACTGCTACAGTGAGCTCTCGGTAATGTGAACTTCCAACTGGCAGCAAAGTATACGAGTATATTTTAAAAAACTCCGACTAACTTTGCTTGCAAAAAACACTTGAAACTATACTACTATCGTACTATCAAGCAAATATTTTCAGAAATGACCGAAAAATTGAGAGTACACCATTTACAAAAACGATGGAGTGTAATAATGTTGAGTAAAATTTCTAAAGTTGGAAACTCTAAACTCCGCTTGGATAAGTCGAAGTTAATTTTTCGATTGCAGCAAAATAAAATTATTAATATATTTTTTAAATCGAAATTTGAACAACTAACGACTGACTGTGTGTTTTGATTCATATTACCGAGAGTTTACTGTATTACAGAACATGATCACTGGTGGAAGTAACTAAGGAATATATTAAAATTGATTGACATTATTTTCTATTAACATCAAGTTTGAATGAAATGTGAAACGGCTAAATTCGAACGAATTACAAGTCCTAACAGATTATAAAACCATGTTTGCTTGCCAAATTCTCGTTATATAAATGTTCATATGATAATATAAAAAATCATTATTTTTTCTTAGATCCTTTGAATTTATTAGACATTTTTATTTGGTGAAGCTCCTTGTTATTGAGTTATAACTATAATTTGCCAAGTTGTTTGGTTGTTTACAATTGAGCAAGTATTTAGAAAAAGAGAAACGGATCGATCAAGAAAACTATTTAAAGGGAAACCGTTCTGCATTTCCACAAGGTTAAATGAATTGGGTGGCTTCAAGTCATCTTGTCTTAAGTTTTGAAAAATCTAAATATTTAACAGTTAAAAATTGTTGAACATTAATGGGTTAATTTATATATGTATATTGTATGTGTAGCAAAATTAATCTTTTATTTTTTTTATTATTATTGTTGTAATTTGTTTCTTATAATAACGGATATACATATTTTTTAAATAAAATTTATGCCTGAAAAAAGTGAATCTAACCTCCGTCTGCATTGTTGTCTTGTTTTCGCTTGCGTTTTTTCCCTCGTGACGCATTTGTCCGTGAGCTCCAATCGGGATACATTTGCATATGCAATTGACGTTCTCGACGGGCCAATTCATAATATTTGGCCTGTTCTTCCCGACCCAAAGCATGCCACTATTGTTTTTATTTCGTTTTTGTTCAAAGTTCAAAACGATTTTTTTTTTTTTTTTTTTGAAGAACAAGATTTTTTTTAGAAAAAAAGTATTTAGAAAATAAAAAAATAATCAAGAATGTTTTTAACAATTAATTTGTTTTTGCTTTTCCATTTTTTGTTTATTTTTTAATAACATAAATTAAGAACGAGTTAAAAAAAAAAAATGATACGACACAGAGGAATTCCCATTTGACTGATTTAACAACATTTTGTTTAAAAATAGTTAAAATTTTTACGATCGTTTCTACGGCTTCGGAAGCATGCAGTCATATGCCGAATTTGTTTATATGTAAATTGATTAAGAAAGATGTAAAGTAAATGCCCTTAAGTTTTGCTATTATCTTAATTAGCATAAGAGTATGAGTAAATTTAATTGGTTAAACTTAGCATATATAAAAAAATAGGACTAGTTTTTGCCAGCCTGCATTCACAGTGAATAATTGGGAACAAGTCTAATTTAAGCACGCAGCTCCAGATTAAATAAAAAGTATCTAGCGTGATAGAGAATACACACATATATGCTATTTTCCACTACATTTGTGAACATAGGTATATGTACGAAATTGTAAGATTTTGAACTATTACGATCGGAAAATTGTGCAAAAATTTCCAACTCCTTAGGTACCAATTCAGTTATCAAAATTTTTCATCAAAATGTTATGGAACTGCACCAGCTAAATACAAGTTAAAATTGTAATAAAAATTTTAATAAATAAATGAAAAAATTCCGTCGGAGTGGGGGGGGGGGGAGAGCGGAATTTTCTCCTCTATGTTATAATAAATACTGGATTCGCAAAGTAGAGCTTTCCTGCACTTACGGCTTTCGGCCGGGCGGAGGGATTTTCTCCTCTATAGTATAATAAACATGGCTTCGCTATCAAAAACTTATCGCATAGCAATTAATAAAATTATTTAAATAAAAAAAAGAAGAAAACTAACTCAGAAAAAACATGTAACACAACAATTGTCCATATAAAAATTACTGTTCATACTATTTTGATGCAAAGTTTTGTTAAAACTGAATTGGCACCTTAAAAGTTATGCGCTGTTCAGACATACACCATAATTGAGATTGCCTCAATTAGCTCCTTAAGTGAGCTCAATATTCCATTCAAAAATTCAATTAATTTATTGAGCAATCAATAGAAAATTGTTATAATATTGAGTAAAGTTTGAAATCCATCATTTCGGTGAAAGCAAGGTGGTGGCTCTAGATATTTCCAAAGCGTTTGACAGAGTGTGGCATGCTGCACTGCTGGCAAAACTTACTGCTTTTGGTGTCGGTAACGATTTCTCTCGGTTTATATCGGGCTTTCTCAGAGACCGCGCTATACGAGTTGTTATAGATGGGGTCCCATCAAACGAGTTCAAGATTAATTCAGGGGTACCGCAAGGCTACGTTCTTTTTCCTACCCTATTTCTTATTTTCCTCAACGACCTTCTCTATCAAACTTCCAACCCTATCCACTCTTTCGCAGATGACAGCAGCATTTGTCACTCGTACTATTTTGGTCATAGGCCCAGCCTATCAGAGATCACTGCCAAGAGGCTAAATATGAACGATTCACTGAATAGTGATCTCCGAATGGGGTCGTAAAAACAGGGTCACCTTTAACGCTCGTAAGACCCAATGTTGCTTATTAACGCACAAACAAACGACCGCAAATGCTGCTTCATCTGTACTCATGGATGGTACAAATATTGAGGAATCGGATGCTCTTGATGTTCTTGGAATGAAGATACAGTGTGATGTCCGCTGGACTTAACACATTTTTCATGTCTCTAAAGAAGCATTCAAGTACCTAGGTTTTTTGAAACGGTGTAAGATGTACTTCACTCCATCCGATCTCCTTACTATTTATACCACCTACATCCGACCGAAAATGGAATACAACTCTCATGTTTGGGCCGGTGCCTCAAAGTCTATTTTGGGGTTACTCGACTGTGTGCAGGAGAGGGCGAAGAAGCTCATCAGTGACAGTAGGGTATCCAACTCTATTGATTCACTTGAGCATCGACGCAGTGTGGGGTGCGTTACTCTGTTCTATCGTTACTACAATGGATTTTGCTCTGACGAGATTAGGGATCTTGTTCCTGAAACTCGCACATTTTTACATAGCACGCGTTTATCGTTTAGAGCTCATCCATTTGTGGTTGATTGCGCGGGGAATCGTACTACGCATTACAGAGAGAATTCGTTTTTCAGCCGCACGCTTCGTCTGTGGAACAAGTTGCCTGCAGAAGTGTTTCCTGTCTGTTATAGCGTTGGAAAGTTCAAGTCAAATGTTCACAAACACTACTCCCGCTTTCCCCTTCCTCACAACCTATTTTCCTAGTTCTGGTACAATGCACTGCATATGTAGGGGTCATCCCCTGAGTACTGGTCCAATATAAAAATAAAAAAAAAATACCCTGGTTTTGCAGATGTGTTTAGTGAGCAAAACTATTCACAATAACAAAACTATTCCAATACCAACAAAAATTAAATTTATTAAAAAAAAGGCAGTGAAACCAATTCAGTTTTACAAAAATTCTTAGCGCTCTAATATTTTCGTTTTTTATATAAAGTTATTTCGGAACTAAAAATCCATCACACTAACTGCAACAACTATAGTTTTCTATTATATAATAGAAATCTCTGAAGGAATTTTCCAGCGTTATTTCAACAAAAACGCACCGAGTTCTGAATTTTTCAGAACCCATTTTTAAATATAACATTTTTATATTAAAAACACTATATTGAAACAGCCATTGAAGCGAATATTGTACAATTAAACTGGGCAGGGTAGCACCGCCTAATAGCATGCTATCAAATTGGCTCAATAGCTAGAATTCGTGGTTGTCAAACTTGGCCTCTAGTACAACTCTGTGACTTTAATTGTATCCTTATAATAATTATAACGATATATTATCAAATTTATTATTCAGCAACAGTATTTAATTATATTCCTTGTTGACAGAAATCAGCTGTTATATTTACTGTGTATTATCTGTCCTACAAAACAACAGCTACTTATAATCGTTAAAATTATACTGCAGGAGCGCACAGTTGTTACTGCAAGCGATGACATATCGCTCCTTTATTGCAACATAATCATTACTAGAAAAAGCTTGTTTCGAAAAAAAAGCATTTCAAATTTTTAGTTTCCATACGAGTCTTAAAAAATTTTTTTAGAAAATATCTACTAAAGGAAATAGTTTAAAAGTAATTTGAATAAATTTTTAACACAATATAAAATGTAGTACAGTTAACAATTCTGCATTTTTAATTCAAAAAGCTCATTTTTTGAGATATGACTATGTTGCAATAAAAGAGCGATATGTCAAAAAAATATACCATTATTAGATCACTAAAAGTTATAGCATCGCTACAAGCCATCAAACTTTATTAATGGCAATTTTTTTATATTTTTTCTTTAAAAGAATTTATTGATATTTACGAAAATTTCCCTAAATTATAACAAATAAAATATGAAGTTTACCATAATCAGTATTTAATGCAAACGTTTTGGAAAATTTTAATAATTTAATTAGTAATTTATCAATTCACGCGCCATCAGAAGTATAAACTTCACTATCTCAGTCCGCATTTATTGTAATATTCGACAAACTTTGCATGATCGTTTAATAGCAAAACACGCCATAACGGCAGCAAATTTTACAACACGAAATGTTTAATTTTCTTTCAATAATAGGTACAATACAGCAAGATTGTCTTTGTGCATGTAATTTGGTGCATTGTCCATACCTGTACACACATCAAATCGTGTGTATACACGTCAAATCGTAGCAATCAACGGTTGTTCATTTGTTTGAAATGTGTAAAGATATGTTAGAGACGTGTATAGAAGAAAAAGCTTGTTTTTTGTGTTTTGACAGGTATTATTAGATAATTTTTCTTTTAAAATGCTCAACAATTTATTTAGATTGTTGATATATCTCAGTTGAATGTTTGAGAATATCTTTAAAAAATGTCCAAAGTCTACTGATGATTAGGGTAGCTCCTATGAAATGTCGACATATATATATATAGCTGGGAAACATTTTAACTTTTTATTGGTATCAATATTAGAAGCTAAAATAGCGAATGAAAAACTTAATTTGTTAAATTTTAAATTAAAAATTGTTTAGTTTGTACATATGTACAACAGGTTTTTAGTTCAAGTTTTTCCTTTCTTAATTTTTTTTTTTCTTAAGAAGGATTTTTTACAATACAAATTTGCTGTGATCAATAATTTAAAAAAAACTTAATTGTTTGAATTTTTCATACAAATAATTTTAAAAAGCACCAAAAACGATGCGATTCACACTGAACGCTGGACTTTTCTCCATTTTGGCAATTTTAAAAACTCGTGGCCAAAATAAATATCTTCATTTCCAGCTATCAAATGTTAATTCAGCTAAAATTTGTGTGTACGAGTATAAACAGTAAAACAATATTTTTCAAAAATTGAATATTGTCTCACGTTTCCGTATTCCCCACTAGACATTTTTTTAAACAAATTTTGTATATCCGAATTCAAAATCTATTCAAAATCTCCAAATTATGTTCATATATGTATACAATTGTAGGGAAAAATCGCATATATTTATTTATAACAAAATTTTGGATTCACATTATTTGAATACTATGGAAAACGCAACTTCAACATTAAATATTTTCTTATTATATTTCAATTCTCTATTTTGATACATGATAGTGGACCCAAGTGGGCTGGCTTTAAAATAGCTGGCAGCCTGTTAAACCTAACCTAACCATTCAATTCTCTATCACTCCATATATGTATCATTTACTTAATTTGGAATTGCGTGCGTAAACTAGGCTTAAGCTATTAATTGTTTCACGGAGCCTTAATAACACTACGATTTTTACTAAATTGAAGTTTCGGCCATTCGAGAGATAAATGGGTTGAGTAATATCCAATTTTACAACTAACACGACTAGTAGCAGTTAACAAAACTTGTATAAAAGAAATGGTTATCTCTATCGCAGATGATACCTTTTGATTTTATGAAGTAGCCAACAAACCGCAAGTTTTTACATGTTAAGGTTTCGACTCAAATGTTTCACTTCGTATATGCCAAAATGGGTTACCTTACATAAAGTTTCTACCTTTAATTAACATATATTGGCCACAATTTTTATTTTCTGCTACCTTTTTCCATTACATAACCCTGCAGGAAATGTCAATAGTAAAACTATAGTGATTACCTATTGACGATGTCACCAGTACTACTGACAAATTGTACCCTTACTAATGCTAACCACTATTGACATTTAACACAGGCTTGTCCTACGAAATCTACCAGTAGACTGCGTCAATACTGACTAGGTAGTTCTTGTGGGGTCATATAGAGAAAATGTCAATAGTAAGATTGTACTGATTTACTATTGAGGACATTACCGCACTGTGGGAAATGTCCATAATAAAACTGTATTGATTCCCTATAGACGATGTCACCACGTGAAAAAAATCTCAATAGTAAAACATATAATTATAAAATATTTAACTAGTTTAGCACTTTTTGCTCACTTTTACCTTTTTATATCATTTTTATTATTATTATTATTTTTTATTAAAATTAGCTATTTTCTTGCGGCCACAGATACATTTTTAAAACAAATTAGATTATTAACAAAAAATATTCTCTATCTATCAAAAAGCCAAGGAAAAAAATTTATTGACTTTGTCACCAGAAAGACACCATAAATGTTGACATGGATACACTTAACCCCATACTTCCTTCAGGGAAATAACCACGCCACGCTGTTCGTTATGAAAATGGCTTTTGGCCGTTGAAAATATTTTTTATTCCCTTAATGAAGTAGAGGCGATGCTAAGGTTTTTACAATATTTCTCTGTTTTAAACTACAATATATTAAATCTGTATCAAAAAATTATAAATTGTTAGACCAATTTTTACCATGCACTGCATATGTAGGGGTCATCCCCTGAGTACTGGTCCAATATAAAAAAAAAAAACAAAGCTACAGAGATAAGAAAAAAATAAATAATTTATCTTGCAAAATACTTCACTTAGCCGGGCAATGACACTGCACATAATCAAATCCCGATGAAAAGTTTCGTGTTGCATAGATGCCATCCCAGCGGCGAACATTGCCTACCACATTACTTCCCTTCGATGATGTGTGCCACACTTTGTAATCAATGAATGGTAACTTACAAAGTGTATGGCAGTAGTATATGGAATTCCCAAAAATGAATTACGTTCATCTTTTATTCACATTTATATGAACGTATTTTATTTATTTGATGTAACTCAAACGTTCGCCGTCTTTGTCAGAGTACGTTACAAAAATTTAATTGACAAAATCAGTGCTAAAGGTAAGAAAACCTTATAAAAAATGTACAAGAAAGATAAAAATTTATGAAAAAAAAGAACGCAGTGAACAAATAACACAACAAATTTATTTAATGAAATATTCCCAAAAAACTGAAATGCGCAGTACGTACGAGCTGCCTACTGCTGGCTTACAATGTATGCGAGATTGTATCCGAGCTGCCTACTTCCGACTTACAAAGTATGCGAGATTGTATTCGAGCTGCCTACTTCCGACTTACGAAGTATGCGAGATTGTATCCGAGCTGTCTACTTCCGACTTACAAAGTATGCGAGATTGTATTCGAGCTGCCTACTGATAGCTTACAATGTATGTTAGGAAGTAATGAGCTTTTGTTGGATGAACACCTCACTACCTCGCTTACTTTGTGTGCAGGTGGTAGGCGTTCACTCTACAAATGCGGCAATGTATATGAAAAAGTATACTAGGTTCGTATATGAGATGGTGTGCATTACTGACTTACAAGTGTGCATCGGATCATCGCTTCTGTAAGCGAAACTTTGGCCGCTGGGCGTGAATAGAAACACAAAGTAAAATACTCGTTTGTTTTATATATTTATCTTTTTTGCTTGGCAGTTCTCAAGACAGAGTTTATTGTAGTCAGCGTTGCCTTTCATGATAATAAAGTGTCAATTTGAGCCTTTTTTGATGTCCATGACACATTTTGTATGACACTTTTTTTAAAAGACCGTTTTTGACCCTTTTTGCAACCATGGAACTTTTTGTTAAGAACGATCGTTGTATGCATAAGTACTCAGTTCTCTTTCATATTTAACCTAGGTTAAATATTAAATCATATTAAACAGCTCTTATGTAGGTATATGTATATTAACATATATTTGATAATGAAATCTTTATTTCTAAAAAGTCTGTATGTATGTTTATACATATGTATCTATACTGTCTGTAAACGAAATAGTCGAATAATTTATACCAAAGTTGTAAATATAAATGTGATTTGTTTTATTAATGAGTCTGAAGAAGTAGAATTGTATTTTGAAAAAAGTTTTTACAGCGCACTTTTCAGTTCGTATATAAATGTCATTTAGCTTAAGTTTCATTTAAATACGAAAATTTATTTTTCTTCATTTAAGTTGTAACGAGTGATTTTTTTGCTATTATCTTTTTGGCAACACTAGTTTTGACAGCTCACGCACGTTTTGTATCTTGTGTCACTGTCAAACATCTTCAGTTTGGTCTATAATTTAATCATGAATCGTCTTACAAACGAACAACGCTTGCAAATTATTGAATTTTATTACCAAAATGCGTGCTCTGTTAAGAAAGTTCATCGCGCGCTTCTTCCATTTTATGGTCAGTTTAATCGACCTACTGAGGCTTCTATTCGGGCTATTGTAAAAAAATTTCGCACCAAATTTACATTGTTGGACATTAAACCACCAACACGCTTACGTAGAGTGCGAACTGAAGAAAATATCGCAGCCGTATCGGCCCGTGAATTATCGATTCGGCGCCGTTTGCAGCAATTGGGCCTCTGTTACTCCACTACGTGGAAAATTTTGCGAAAGGATTTGGGTGTGAAGCCTTATAAGATACAGCTGGTGCAAGAATTGAAGCCAAACGACCTACCACAACGCCAAATTTTTGGTGAATGGGCTCTTGAAAAGTTAGATGAAGATCCACTTTTTTATCGAAGAATTGTGTTCAGCGACGAGGCTCATTTCTGGTTGAATGGATACGTGAACAAGCAAAACTGCCGTATTTGGAGTGAAGAGCAGCCAGAAGCATTGCAAGAGCTACCAATGCATCCACAAAAAACAACCGTTTGGTGCGGATTATGGGCTGGCGGCATCATTGGGCCGTATTTCTTCAAAGATGATGCGAATCACAACGTTACTGTGAATGGTGAGCGCTACCGTGCGATGATAACAAATTTTTTTTTGCCCAAAATGGAAAAGCTTGACTTGCATGACATGTGGTTTCAACAAGACGCTGCCACATGCCACACAGCACGCGAAACAATGGACCAATTGAGAGGCGAGTTCGGTGAACAGTTTATTTCACGCTTGGGACCAGTCAATTGGCCGCCCAGATCGTGCGATTTAACGCCTCTAGACTATTTTTTGTGGGGCTATGTTAAGGCTAATGTCTATAGCGACAAGCCCGCTTCGATTGACGCACTGGAAGCCAACATTGCCAACATTATTCGTGAGATACCGGCCGAAATGTTGGAAAGAGTATGCCAAAATTGGACTAAGCGGATGAACCATTTGAGGCGCAGCCGCGGCCAATATTTGCATGAAATAATCTTCAAACATTAAATTACATCGATCCAAATAAATATTTCATGCATTTTCCTGAATTTTGTGTTTTTTTTTTTAATTTCCGATAGTTCTTATAAAATCACCAATTATTTAAGCTTATTTCATTTATCATATAGTTTTGCGTGCTTGCTTTTGTGTTAGTCCAAAATATGTAAACAAAACACACATATGAGCTATGGCTTGTAGTAGATCACAAAATGATATTTAACTAAAATAACATCACATGAAATGCAATTATTAAGTTTTTCTGTGCTGTGGATAAATTTAATATTTCTCTTTAAATATTTTTCTATTCTTTCAAAAACAAACAGCTGCTTTATGAAATACTTTCAATAATATAGGGTGTTTTTTTAAGCTAGATAGAACTTTAAATTGTAAAAAGTAACACAAAAAATTAAATTTTGATGAAACATTTTTTTTATTTGTTTCAGTATACTCTGACAAATCATCATGAATAGACTCACGCTTGAACAACGCTACGAAATTATCCAAATTTACTTTGAAAATCAGACCCGTTGTTTTATCGCAAAATTGTGTTCAGCGATGAGGCGCATTTTTGGCTTAACGGGTTTGTTAATAAGCAAAATTGCCGCATATGGAGTGAGACCAATCCACAAGAGACCCTACAGACTCCATTACATCCAGAAAAATGCACTGTTTGGTGCGGTTTTCATGCTGGTGGCATCATCGGACCTTATTTCTTCAAAAATGAGGCCGGAGCTCGCGTT
Source organism: Thecocarcelia acutangulata (assembly GCA_914767995.1). Classification (NCBI taxonomy): domain Eukaryota; kingdom Metazoa; phylum Arthropoda; class Insecta; order Diptera; family Tachinidae; genus Thecocarcelia; species Thecocarcelia acutangulata. The sequence goes on along the minus strand of OU612099.1, from coordinate 8,541,203 downwards.
ACGGTCAATGGAGATCGTTACCGCACCATGATCAATGATTTTTTGTTTGAAAATATGGATGACATTGATCCGGAGGAGATGTGGTTTCAACAGGATGGTGCTACGTGCCATACGGCGAACGCAACCATCGAGTTACTGAAATCAAAATTTGGCGATAAGTTGATTTCGAGAAATGGACCTGTCAATTGGCCTCCAAGGTCGTGCGATTTGACACCTCTCGATTATTTCCTGTGGGGCTACGTGAAGTCACTGGTTTATGCTGATAAACCAGCAACAATTGACGCCTTGGAGGGCAGCATTGTTCGTGTTGTTCGTGACATACGGCCAGCAGTGCTCGAAAAAGTGGCCCAAAATTGGACGTCCAGAATGCGCTTCGTCAAGAACAGCCGCGGTGCCCATATGCCCGAAATCATTTTCAAATGTTAATGTCACGTATTGATCTTTCGAATAAAAAAAAATTTTGATTACAATTTAATTTTTTGTGTTATTTTTTACAATTTCAAGTTCTATCGGGCTTAAAAAAACACCCTATATTTGGCATTTAAGTGAAGCTGTCACACTTTACATGAGGAACTGCTTAAGACTGGGAAAATGTAAATTGCCTTTAAATATAATTTAAACTTTAAATCAAAATTAACTAATTTTGTATTTAAATACGAAGTCAAAAATTGGACTTGAGTAAAATTATTTAAGCTGCTATTTTGTATTATATGAATATGAATAATTTTTCTAAATGTAATCATTACTTTATATTTTTATTCAAATACATTTACTTTTGAAGAATTTTTTTTTAGCTTTTATTGCTTTTTAAAATCGTGACCCTTTTTTTTCTTGGAAATACCCTTTTTGTGACACCCTTTTTTTCAAAATACCCTTTTTGTGCCACTTTTTGAATATTTCGAAGGCAACGCTGATTTTTACGTAATATATTATTGTACCATGTATCATCGCAACAATCTAGTAACAGCTGCCAAGGAAACAACCGTGTGTGTATTTGTGCATAAAAAGGCGCCATTACAAATTTGCCGATTATTAGTTTTGGAAAATATATAAAGAGAAAATGAGACGAGATACATATCGTGCCTTAACCGCGGAAAAATCTTGAGCGACACAATTTTCAAAAACGTTTTTTTCTGTAAATTTGTGCATTGACATCACTCGCTTATAGCAAAAACGAGTTTAGCTTAAGCGCATATTGATAGTTTGTTTATATTTTGTGTGACAGCAGCTTGTCGCTTAAGCTAAAATTGTCCGTAATAATAAAGAAAGAACAAAAAACTATTTGTATTATTAACTTGACAGAGGTATGGTAAATAGCATTGGTGTCCAAAAATGAAAATACAGTTGTGTTGGTGCGAGAGCTACCCAGCAAACATAACGTTAAACGTGTAAAAAAGAAAATCCTATAATATATTTTAAAAATTAATTTGAAAGTTTGTTCATTCTCAAACTGATAAATTTAAAGAAATGGAGGATATGTATTTTAGTTTTGAAATGAAAATAAAAAAAACAGAGTTCAGTAGATCAAAATTAAATTAATCGTAATATAAGAATTAATATAAGACGTTCTTATGAAGTTCTCTTTTAAAATACAAAAAAAGAAACATAAGCTGAGCTGTTTTATGTAGGCTGTGAACTTTGTTTGTCTTTAATTATATCTTCCATATTGATGCTTTCATGAGAATTTCGAATTAATAAAATACTTTTTAAATGCGAATTAAAAGCATTGCTTATCATAAAATACTTCTCGCATCTCATTTTATTTTAATAAAAAAAATTCAACGAACCGCTAAGAATATGTGTTTACTCGACGCTGGCTTAGTGAACATTAAATAAAATAAGAATGTGTATGCTTTTGTTTGTTGTAAAATTTACAACAATGTAAACACACACAATTTTTTACTTTGCTTCGTTGCTTTCAAATGAAATGCTCGTGTTTGTTGGACATGAATTCCTGAAAAAAAGTTATAATCATCCGTCGCATGTGTTTTCATCGCTAACTCAACGATGACTAAATGAAAGAGCATAACAAATACGTGTGAGTTGTTTAGCACAATTGTGCTATGAAGTGGACATCAGTGGTAAATAGTTATTATAATAAAAAACATGTTATGTTCGTGAAATAATAAAAATTTTGTATTGGTTTAACAAAATATTTCCTTATAGAAGTGTAATGAGCATGGCCTTGTTCCATATAGCGATTCAGACACATGTTCTGAAGTAATACTTTCAGAAAACGATATTGAAGAGGAAACATGTGTGGGACAAAGGGGCTGTAAAAAGCAAAGACAACTACCAAAAAGGCTGCAAAATGTTAAAGCTCGGAATACAAGTGTTCTGCCTAATCCATGCAAAAGCAAAAAATGTGGAAATTCATGCGCCGATAAGTTAACAGAAACTGAAAGAGTTGAAATAAATGAACATTTTTGGGGAATTAGCAAACTGCGACAAAAAGACTGGTTGAAATCCTGTATAAAAAAAGTTGATATTAAACGACGAAGAACAAATAGCAACACAAGACATTGCAACTATAATTATGTAATAAATTGTAACAAGACTGATTTTAAAGTATGTCAACAGTTTCTATTGAAAACACTTCACGTTTCCCAAATGCTTTTAAAGTCTGTAAAAACTGAAAATACCAGCTCACTATGCTTGCATACAGAAACTACCAAAAAATATACTCCCCATAATAAATCTAACGAAGCCAGCGTATCCATAGTAAAAAACTTTATTAAAAAATTGCCGGCAGTTCCATCTCATTATTGGCGAAATAAAAGCAATAAACTATATCTTCCTCAAGAGTTAAGAAATCTTAAAGGAGTGTATAAGATCTATGTTGAACATTTGAAAACAATAAAAAAAAGAAACATCCAAATTGTCATTGAGAGTGTTTCGCAGCATTTTTAAAAACAACTTCCACCTAGTCTTCCATATGCCTAAAAAAGATAAATGTACTACTTGTGAAAGTGTCAAGAGCTTAGATAGTCAATCGAAAATTGCATATCAGTGAACAGAAGCATATCAAATGAACATTAGGAATAAAGGGAACTCCAAAGAAACTTTTTTAGCGGATCAGAGGAAGAGTAAAGATGATTCTTCATTTCTCTGTGTTAGTTTCGATTTGCAAAAGGTACTTAACACACCACACGGAAACGCAATTACACTGTTTTACTCCAGAAAGTTTGCTTTTTATAATGAAAGCTTCTACGAAAGTGGCACAAGAAATGGATATTGTTTTTTATGAAGGCGAAAACCACGGAAAAAAGGTTGTAATGAAATTGCAACTCTTGTCTATAAATATTTAAGACTTGTCGATGAAAGAAAAACTTGTTCATCTATCAGTTTTTACTGTGACAGCTGTGCGGGACAAAATCGCAACAGAGCTATACTTGCGACATTAATGTATTTTGTTAGCAATTCAAATTACATTAAAACTATAAAAATAACTTATTTATTACCCGGCCATACAATGATGCCAGTGGATTCAATTCATTTTTAAAAATTTACGCTCTGCTTTGTTTGAAAAAAATAATCCTATTATAGGCCTTAAATATGGCTATTTCGAAAATAGTGAAATAAAAAATTGTAATGTAAATTCGATTTCGCGATCCAGACGAAACGCTGAACTGCTCGCAAAGCGACCAGCAGAATTATATACAAGCCCATTAAAAATATCTTCAGCAAAGTACAGGGACCTCAAAACACGATGTGACAATAAAACCATACCTGAAAGATTCCATAACGAATATTTCAATAAAGGATATTTTGCCTGAAACCGATCAAGAAGATGATTCGTCCTACATATTTTTTGAATTAAAAATACCTACATATGTATGTAGCTTTTACTAAGAATTATTTTGTTTTTTCTTTTTTTTTAAGTTTTTGATATTAACCGAATCTGAAAATGTTTAAGTTTGTTTCCCTAATTTGTTGCTAATAAAAGTTTAAATTTAGCTAAGAATGTATGTAATGCATATTTTTATTTTATATACCAAAAATAATGTTCCAAAAATATAAAACCATATAAACAAATCACGAAAATGCAAAAAATGTAAAATTACAAGATACAATAGAATCTCTTGTCATTAACGTGTTTTATCTCTACCGCAGTGGTGTCCAAAAATGAAAATACAGTTGTGTTGGTGCGAGAGCTACCCAGCAAACATAACGTTAAACGTTGTAGTTGCTATCTACACACCGAATACAAATAACGAGTTGGCAAATGTCGTTAACGTCAGTACTTTCATCTAAGCAGATGGAAAAGAACTCGCAATTTTTAAATTTTTCAATGATAGCACACTCTAAATTAATTCCTAATTGTGCAGTGCGCCGAGCTACACTATTGCGAGACAAGGGGACAGATCTTATAAAGTCTTGACTGTAATTAAGCTTTTCTAAAATTTTTATAAGAATTTCTTTAATAAAGATCCCATCAGAAAAAGGTCTACCATGCTTTATTACATCCAAGCTTATTAAGCTTGATACTTCGGTTTTTAATTTTTTATTTCCTAAATTCTGATCTACTTTATTTTCCGTTTGAAAAAGCCATGTTTTTAATATTGAAAGAAAAGAACTTTTTTTTTCATTAAACAGCTCTTCCCTTTCTCTATCATTAATTTTATTAACTTCATAATGAAATAAATTAAAATGTCTTTTTAAAACATATTCATTTTCTTCCTTAAATGTTTTGTAACATAAAAGGCATTGAACATTATTAAAAGCATTGCTTATCATAAAATACTTCTCGCATCTCATTTTATTTTAATAAAAAAAATTCAACGAACCGCTAAGAATATGTGTTTACTCGACGCTGGCTTAGTGAACATTAAATAAAATAAGAATTTTTTACTTTGCTTCGTTGTTTTCAAATGAAATGCTCGTGTTTGTTGGACATGAATTCCTGAAAAAAAGTTATAATCATCCGTCGCATGTGTTTTCATCGCTAACTCAACGATGTAGAGTTGGGTAGTTCGCGAACGAACTAGTGTCACTGAACTATTCACTTCAGGGAGCTAAGTGAGCCGATCATTTCTGCGAGCTCTTTTAGTTCCGTAGTTCATGTTTCTTTCTTTTGTCTTCAAGTTTTCTTTTTCGTTTATGTTTCTTTCTTTCTGGTAGATATGTATACGGAAGTAGTCAAACAGTGCTGCCAGAATTTGACGTAGAAAGTACATATCTATGTTATATACAACTATTCAGAATATTAGGCAACACAATTTTACTTTGGTTTTTTGTATTATAAAAATAAATGATATGATGATATGCGACCATAATTCAATATAAAAACATCGAGACATCAGCACAAATATGTCGTTTTTTTTTTTCTTTTCTTTTCAATAAAACTATTTTTCATCACACCTGAGCATTTCTAATCTCACCTTTTATTAATCCTTATAATAATTGTACTTTTCATTTGTTTACAGCAATTTTGTTTTGCTTTTCTTTATCATGAAACCAGAACAGAGCCGTTCATTGAAAATATTATTTACGGAGCACTGAACTATTGAACTAAAAGAAAGACATATTTCAGTAAAAAGAGCTGAACTAAAAAGAGCACTCTCTCAAAAGAGCTCATGAACTCAACTCTACAACGATGACTAAATGAAAGAGCATAACAAATACGTGTGAGTTGTTTAGCACAATTGTGCTATGAAGTGGACATCAGTGCTCTACCGACATATTCGTTATCAGTAGGTCATCAGAGAAACAGCAATATAAGCTTAAGCGCCAAAAACCCCTTATTCTTGCTGATTTTAGAAAAAAAATTTATTAATTTCATGCATTGGATAAAACGAAATGTTTATTCAAAATTTGGTTTCTTTAACTTAATTTAAACAAGATATAATATAAAAAAACCTTCTTCTGTAAAATTTCATTTCTGTCGCTCAAGCTTTTTCCGCGGTTAAGGCACGATATATTTAATGATGTGTGCAATCTAGACAGCCTTATCGAGTAGTATTACCCAGTGTTCTAAAACATTATTTTAGAGCCGATACTGATTCTTGTCTGCCTTCTGATGAAGGCCTACAAATTCCCAGAAACAGGAAGGTATAAAATTATGTCAGGCGAACAATCCATACAATAATAGTATCAGATCTCAATGGCAAACAAGAGAAACTATGTTATACTCGTATATATACGTGTGTATTTTAATAAATAAATATGTAAATAATGTTATATGTAAACAACTGATTTCATTGAAATCATACAATTGTACAAAATAAACTCGATAATAAAACATCATTATGTTTTCATTATTTCTGTCATTTAATAATTTAATATAATTAATTGAACCCGAGTTCAAGTCCCAGTGGGTGCTGATGAGTAGTGTAGCGACTACGAAACAGCTAGTTGTCCCCCAGCTAAAGATTTGATTATTATTTTTCTTGTCTTCTTCAATCAATAATTATTGATCACAGCAAATTTGTTTTGTAAGAAATCATTCTTAAGAAAAAACTTAAGGAAGGAAAAACTAAAACCACCCGATGTACATACGCACAAACCAAAAAATATTTAATTATTGATTTAGTACAGCTAAACAAGCCCTGACTGAGGCCTTCTAAAGAGAGCCTCCAATAGGGCCTAATAAAGTACGACTTCCATTAAACTGCTAAAGAAGACCTTCAATAAGACTGACCATGCAAGAGAGTGTGAAAGGCCTTGGCTGCCTGCGACATTATGTATAAAAAATAAACGAGTGCGTCATCATCATTAAGCATTTCAGAAGGCCGACTTGCTCCTTAGTTTTACCAGTGGGTATCAAAAAACACCACACGTATTTTGCTGCTAATAAATTAACATAATAGGTGTGTTTCTTTAGTTTTTGGGTAAATTTCTAACTAACCAGTGCATATATCTTCGATACTGCTCGGACAGAAAACAGGGACGACTGTACGAGAGCACGTATGCACAGAATGGACGACAAAGCGCTATTACTGAATATGGAATCGCTGTGAATTGCTTTTTATTTTTCTCTTCTTATTTACCTCTCCGAAAGTAAAATAAATAAAGTCAAGAATTACCAAACTAAATTTGTCCTGTCTGATCTGCCACTTAAGGGTAACGAATCACGGCCTTTAATCCTAGTTGTAGATACGGTATTAGCACGAGTAATAATTTGAATCTGTAGTGGCCAAATACATACATTTATAGGTATACGATTGCAATATTAGCAGCAAAAACAGGTTTGACAGGCTGGCAGCTATTGTAAAGCCAGCCCACTTGTATCCGGTCTAGTCCAGTTGTGTTGACAAAAAAAAAAAAAAAACTTATAATATCAATATTTGATATGATTAATGTTAGGAGCAGTTGTGAAAAAGATTTACATCAGCACCTGCCTTTGCGGCCTTCTCTGATGATGGACCAGTTTCACGGAGTGAATTATTCACGATTCACCAGCGCCCCCGTGTGGCTTGCTAGGCTAACATAGGTAGCAATTTATGCCATATGTTTGTAGCCATATAAGCAACTTCTTGTTGAGGAGTTCGGGCCTTCTAATCCCTCCTGTATACAATTTCCCAGCATAAATGGAAGACAAGGCTTAATGAGTTGGTAGGCCGAAGCCGACTAGCAGCACCAGCCCTTAAACCAACTCACCCGTCAGGAGCTTATTAGATATGAATATTTTTTCTTATATTAAGCTGCTAAAATTTTAAATCACGTTTTTAAATTGTTTGCCGCAATGGTTTATCGTATTACGACTGTTGCGCAACGCTATCAACATCTCTACTTACTACGAAGGAAGTAAAATTTCAAGATTATTGCAGACAATTTATTCCGGTCCCTAGTGCTAGCAAATGTAAGTCTGACTGAGCAAGGGTGTGATTTGTAGTAAATTATGCGAATATTAACCTTTTAAAGTCTTATTCATACAGAATATTTTATATTTATTAAGCCAATACTTAAAAAATTTTTATAGAAATTTATCAAATAAGAGATCAATAAATAAAAAAATATATTTTTTTGAATAATACTATTAATATAATATCGGGTGGTTAAATTTCAAGGGCCGATGTTGAATGTGAACCACACCTAAACGCCAAGTTTTTTTCCAAATTTTATTTGACATTTCTCTATTTCAGACTTACTCAATTTGAACCATGGAGAGATACACAATCCAACAACGTGTTAAAGTTATCCAGACTTATTATGAAAATGATGATCAATTTTCGAAGAAAATCATCTTCAGTGATGAGGCACATTTTCACCTGAGTGGATTCGTCAATAAACAGAATTGCCGCATTTGGGCGAATGAGAGTGCAAGAGTGACTGTTGAAAAACCAATGCACCCACAAAGAGTGACTGTTTGGTGCGGTTTATGTGCTGGCGGCATCATCGGGCCGTATTTTTTCCAAAATGAGGCCGGTCAGGCAGTTACTGTGAATGGTGTTCGCTATCGTGAGATGATAACGAACTTTTTATGGCCCGAATTGGAAGATATGGATGTAGACGATATGTGGTTTCAGCAGGACGGTGCCACTTGCCACACAGCTAACGAAACAATTGCTCTTTTGCGCAACAACTTCAATGGCCGTGTTATCTCACGTAATGGCGATGTCAATTGGCCGCCAAGATCATGTGATTTGACACCGTTGGACTTTTTTCTTTGGGGTTATTTGAAAGAAAAGGTGTACGTGGATAAGCCAGCAACAATTCAACAGCTAAAGGATGAGATAATTCGGCACATTAACGGCATAGAACCTCCATTATTCCTCAGGGTCGTCGATAATTTGGACCATCGGATGGAGGTGTGCCGCCGTGGTCGCGGCGCCCATTTGGCCGATATTTTGTTCCATACATAATTGAGTAATACCAATATATCATAATAAAATAAAATTACAATAATTTCCTAAATAGTTTGTGTTTTATTCAAAGTCAACATCGGCCCTTGACATTTAACCACCCTTTAGTACTTCGCATTGCTAAGGATTTGTGTATTTGGTGATAGTTCGTTGTAGAGACGAATATGATGTAGAAAGAAGTATATTTTTGACAATAATTTTCGGTAACGAATAGAGTTTATTCTCTAGCTCCCGAAAACTTAATTCTTTTGTACTCGTATAGGTACTCAGGTATTTTATTATTATAGATAATTTTGTGTAGAAATTACAGAGTGCAGTATTGTAGCAGATTTTTAAAAAATTCCTCATATATCTGGTAAGAGATACATATGTGGTATTCTACTATTTCTGTTGAAAGCTACTTTGGGCTTATGCTTACACATTGGATCATAGTTGGAAAATATTTCATAGCCGTAAAATGGCGTCGGCAGCAAATATGTCTTAGGGAGAAGCAGGCGTATATGGATTGGCTTAAAATACGAGTATTGAGTGGTCCAAAGACTCTTAAGCATAGAATAAGCTTTCCCGCATACTACACTTACATGATTTGTCTATGTTAGTTTATTATTAATTACTATTTCAAGAGTTTTAGCAGCATCAACCAGCTCAATAGTGGACATCCCAATGCTATACGCAGGTAAGTTAGACATTTTTACTTATTAGCCTTGCTTTAGATTTGTCCACATTTAAACAAAGGACATTTATTGATGCCCATCTATATATATTTCCAAGATTCTGGTTAAATTTTCTAACACATTCGTTTATTGTGAATGGCAAATAGTTAATAAAAAATTGGCCGTCATCAACGTATATGTGTATTCTACAGCATCGCTGTGTAGACGGCAAATCGTTTGAATAAATTGTATAGAGTAGTGGGGCCCAGAATTGAGCCTTGTGGAACACCTTCTTTTGTTATGTAAACTCTTCGAGGGTTATTAGCCCCCGAAAATTGGCATGCTACATAGTTATTAGGGAAGAGTAATGCTGGGATGGTCTGCAAAGCAGAAAATTCCGGGGCCTTTGCCGATCCCCCTTTGTGAGGGCCTCAGAATACCAAGAGAACGTAAGTCATGTGGCTTCCTAGTTTTATTTGATACAACACTATGGAATTCCTACTATTCTATTCACCAGAAAGCAAAGTGATCTGATTATGCGTTGTGCGAAAAATTCTATAGATGGTGCGCGGTGCGCTTTTTTCAAATTTTCGGGGTAATTTTTCACTTTCGGGGGCACGAAATAAAATTCAAAACAACGTTCTGGTCTAGCAAAAAAAAAACTTTTTGTACTATTCGAGTTGCAGTGTGATTGGCCACCGCATATTGTTTGCACAAGTCTATTTCTCATTCAGAAGAGCTTGCATCTGTAAAATAGAGCATGTAACCATTCCCAATCAATTTCGTATCCACTGGCTGCTTGGTTTCGTTTCTCAATTATTTTTTCCACATTCTGCAATCGTATTCGTACTTATTTTTGACAACGAAAACAATACTTGTGTGTAAGAACTTGTAGTCACACATTTACCTTACTCATTTTTGTGCATATAGTTGTGTGTATTTACTCAGTCACACTCGCTGAGTGTACTCGTAGTAAGTGCAGCGCTGCCAGAAAGTTTAAAAACCATGTTTCGGCGATCGGGGTTTTTTTTTTTAGTACAAAACCGGTAAAAACAATAACTTTGACGTTAAAGAAAATAAGATTTTTAAATTCGATTTCAATTCAAGTTTTTCCTTTCTTTTCAATAAATTAAAATAGATTTTTTTATGAAGCACATATTCATCAAATCTCCTTTAGTATATGTTCCTTCATTTATAATAATTTTATTCTTTGGTTTGAAGCCATAACCACAATAAATGCATAGCATACATATAACTACTACATGGGCTGAAAAGCCCCCAGCCTAACACATAGATGGCGCTAGCTTCATTGCAGTTACCATTTTTTCAGTTGATACTAACCTTCAAAAGGCAGCTGTTAAAACTTCATGATATTCTATTCATTAGTTTGTGAGTTATTGTGCTAAGAGTAACGCTACTTTTGTTATTTTCAAAACAATGGATCAAAAACAATTTCGTATTTTACTTTTACACTGTTTCTTGATGGGAAAAAATACCGTTCAAGCGAAGTAATGGCTTGAAAAGTGTTATGGGGACTCCGCGTCCATCACAACAATAAAACGTTGGTTTGCTGACTTCAAACGTGGTCGTAGAGACACCGACGATACAGAATGCAGTGGACGTCTAAATGAGGCGATAACACCAGAAAATACAAAAAATCCACAAAATCGGTTTGAATGATCGAAAAGTGAAGTTGCGTAAGTTAGCTGACATCGTAAAGATAGCAAAAGGATGTGTTGGCTTTGTATTGCATTAGCATTTGCCTATGAGAAAGCTCGAAGTGGTGGCCGCGTTTGCTCATCGTTGACCAAAAACGAGAACGTGTTGATGATTCTGAGCGATTTCAAAGCGATCGTCATCTAAGTGGACAGTAACTGGTGAACTTCGTCTAAAGCGCCCGAAAGCACACAATCGGCTAGAAGGATTTTTGGTATTTTCGGTATTTTGGGATGTGCATGGTGTAATATTCATCGACTATCTTGAGAAGAGAAATACCATTAACAGTGAATATTTTATAGCGTTGTTGCACCGTTTGAAGAACGAAATTGCAAAGAAACGACAGCATATGGAAAAGAGACACACTTTGTTTCGTGCAGACAACGCATCGTGTCACAAGTCAATCAAAAACTACATGAATTGAACTTCGAATTGCTCTCACCTCCACCGTATTCGCCAGATTTTGCTTTCAGCGGCTACTGGCTGTTTGCAGACCTGAAAAAATGCTCCCCGGTAAGAAATTTCGCACAAATGAAGAAGTTATCGCTGAAACTGAGGCCTATTTTGAGGCAAAAGATAGCTCGTTCTACAAAAATGGTATTGAACTGTTAGAGCAGTGGATGAATAAACCTAATTTTGAACCAAAAACAACTGTGTTTTCTTCGTCAGGCCCGGTAATTCGTTAGTTTAAAAATTTTCAGCAAATATAAACTTAAAATCATCATTCAGTATGCTACTTTAAAAATCGCCAAAATGGTTGTAAACCATTGAATCGGGCAGCTGTTAATGTTATATAATCTTAAATAAAAGGTTACGAATGTACATAGCTAACGAATTTGTCGCAAATGCTGTTTTTGTCTCTTGATTTTATGACCACATCAGGTATGTGTTCTTAAGAAATCGATTAAAACCGAAAATAGAAAATACTCAAAATCTTGATCCTATTGAGTGCGAGTAACAAGAACACTCTTTTTTATGGTATTTTCTTTTACTTTCAGAAAGTGCACAGGATGCGAAATTAATGGGATACATTTTGGATATATCGCATAAATTTTTAAGAGCGTTTTAAATACTTGGATGTGAAAATGAATGGGTAAACAACCGGTCTATTTTTTGCGGTGCACCGGTGCACATCTCTGCTATACATACTCATACATTAGTAATACATTCAATAGCATTTCATTGAAGCGTGTAACACTTGTATACTTTATTTTACAGAGCATGATAAGTATACGGAGTAATAACGCATATAACGCACCAGATCACATGCACAAAGTACAACAGGCCTGCTATTGCAGACTATTTATATTATTTAACGAAAGAGCAATAATTGTTTGATTTTATAAATTTTCCCCTCCCCTTTTAGTTTTGAATAGTGCACAATTGTTTTCATTATTAAAAGTTTATATTTTGGCTATAAGAATATTATACTGTTGCAAAAATAAATTTTATAAAAGTGCTTTTTCTATGTATTTTTTACAGCTTATGTAGCTTATAAAAAATACATAGAAACACACAAAAGCTACAAAACTTTTGTAAGCAAAATAAAGCGCAGATTTAGGCAACAACCGAATGTAGTATGCCTTCGGGATTAGCACGAAGCTCTTTACAGTGTACATGTGAGGGCGTTGCAGCTGTTTATGTTTAGCACTTGTAAGTGTAGAAAATTGAGAATTTGGCCACCCCTGACATACAACATACAGTTTTATCATCACGACATAACCTAGTGGCTACAACTGTGATTAATTCTACTCGTAATATAATATCTGAGAAAACGTCGGCAAAATGAGAGAACGAACTTCTTTATGTCCATCTTAATATCTAACAATATTGACATTTTTGTCAATCTTAGAAGAATTCATAAATCTTTGAAAGCCTAGATGAAACCCCTTCTTTACGACCGATAGCAACCTATACGAATTTTATCTCTGTGCCCATTTTATATAAGAGTATTCACTTATTGAATATATTTAATGAATAGAAACAAATTATTTTCCCTTTAAAAGTGTTTTCTAAGATATTATGCTAAACTAATAATCGGTAAAAGAACTTTTTGAGTGCTCTTATTATAGAATTGTTGCCATAAAATTTCTCATAAGAACACTGTCATAAAAATTATTATAGGTCTGCGTTAACACAGGTTTTAAGTCTACACGTAACAGAATTCTCTCTGCGATTAAATTTGATCTTATGGTGTTTTATTTTCTGACAAAACTCTTACACCTATGCAACATATAGTGTCTCCTTTCTAAAAGATTTGATACACTATTAAAGGGTATCATGCTCTTTTCAAAACATCGCAACGAAAACTTCTATTGCAAAGTAATGTGTTAAAATATTAATAAACATACTCTTCACTACTTCTACTTCAACATTTTCAGTTATTATTTTAATGTGGCGATGTCATAGGAGGCAAGTACTTACCATTCTCGCTTACAAATAACTATTTGAAAATGTTATTACAAACAAGTCATTAAAAAGCTAATTGCCTTATAAGGCCTTGATATCAAAATGGCTGAAGATATTTTGTATAAATGCATAATTATTCATTATAATATTAATTAATCATGGTATAAATGCCACCTTTACAAATGCACTCTTAGAAACAATATCTCTTGAAAAAAGTTTTACAGAAATACTCACATGGGTGCCTTTTCAGAAAGCTTTTTTGGGATAAAATTACAATTTATATTCAATATGATTCTTAAAAACTTTTCCGTAAAAATTAATTTTCAACGTCATTGAATAAACTACTTTGCGATCGTCAATATGGATTTCGCAAAGGTAGTTCTACTGGCGATCTTATGGCATATCTCTCTGAGAAATGGTGCCACTCAATCCAACATTTCGGTGAAAGTAGGGTGGTGGCTCTGGATATTTCAAAAGCATTTGACAGGGTGTGGCATGGTGCACTAATGGCAAAACTTACTGCTTTTGGTGTCGGTGATGACTTTTCTCGGTTTATATCGAGCTTTCTCAGAGACCGCACTATACGAGTTGTTATAGATGGGGTCTCATCAAACGAGTTCAAGATTAATTCAGGGGTACCGCAAGGCTCCGTTCTTTCTCCTACCCTATTTCTTATTTTCCTCAACGACCTTCTCTACCAAACTTCCAACCCTATCCACTCTTTCGCGGATGACAGCAGCATTTGTCACTCGTACTCTTTTAGTTATAGGCCCAGCCTATCAGAGATCGCTGCCAAGAGACTAAATATGAATGATTCACTGAATAGGGTCGCCTTTAACGCTTGTAAGGCCCAGTGTTGTTTATTAACACACAAACAAACGGCCGCAAATGTTGCTTCATCTGTACTCATGGATGGTATAAATATTGAGCAATCGGATGCTCTTGATGTTCTTGGAATGAAGATACAGTGTGATGTTCGCTGGACTGACCACATTTTTCATGCCTCGGGTTTTTGAAACGGTGTAAGATGTACTTCATTACATCCGACCTCCTTACTATTTATACCACCCACAGCCGACCGAAAATGGAATACAACTCTCATGTTTGGGCCGGTGCCTCAAAGTCTATTTTGGGGTTGTTCGACCGTGTGCAGGAGAGAGCGAAGAAGCTCATCGGTGACAGTAGGGTATCCAACTCTATTGACTCATAGGAGCATCGACGTAGTGTAGGGTGCGTTACTCTGTTCTATCGTTACTACAATGGATTTTGCTCTGACGAGATTAGGGATCTTGTTCCCGAAACTCGCACATTTTTGCGTAGAACGCGTTCATCGTCCAGAGCCCATCCATTTGGGGTCGATTGCTCGGGGAATCGCACTACGCATTACAGAGAGAATTCGTTTTTCAGCCATACGCTTCGTCTGTGGAATAAGTTGCCTGCAGACGTGTTGCCTGTCTGTTATAACGTTGGAAAATTCAAGTCAAATGTTCACAAACACTACTCCCTCTTTCCCCCTCGTTACAACCTATTTTCCTAGTTCTGGTACAATGCACTGCATATGTAGGGGTCATCGGACAATTAAAGACAATATTGCTGCCATTTTCTCTTGTAGAATATCAAATATGTGCCAAAATTTAAAAATCGGCATCGTCTTATATTCCCGCCGACAAGCAGAATATGGGTTGTAATGGGAGATTCTACGAATTTTGTTATTTTTTCGTTTATACTTATATAAAAATAAATTTTCTTGTCTTTTGGAGTTGCTCTATTAGAGAAAGTGGGACAAACGGGAGCCATTGTTTTTGCTAGCTAGCAGTCGGGTGGGGCCGATTCTTGTCCTTACTAACTCGATTATTCATTCAAACAAACCTCCTAGCATAAATATAATTATAGACTCCCTGAACTAAAATATAATAGTATGGACTGGGTGTTGATCATTTTGCAAACGATGTTAACTTTGCTCCAATTATGATCAACCAAGCGGAAAAACAAACTTAACCATTAAAACTGAATAGAGTTTGATATCTCTCTAAGATGGTATGGCTGGGAGACGTGCCTGTTAACCCGCCCAACCTTTGATCTAGGTGGCACAAGATTGTTGTCCTACCAGAATTGATTATTGTAATACATTCTATTGTTTCCCTGTCAGCTTCTAGACACGCAGGACGAAGCAGGATTTTTTCTTCTATTTATCTTTTTTGGTACTTAGATTTAGATAAGTTTTATCATTTATATGCAAGCACGGGATGTTGGTAAACAAAATTGCACGTGGTTTCACTGCTACGACTGTCAAGTAACTAAGTGTGGCACACAATATCTGATCAGTCTCTCCAATTTGGGTCTCTCTCCCTGTGTTTTTTTCTTTCTTTTTCGGCAGAGAAATGTCACCACCTGGATTGTCACTGTTGAGATGCAATACTTTTATAATTTCTGAACAAATAGCAGTAATCCTAATGCACAAACGTTTACAGGCAGCTGATTGTTTAGTTTTCAAAAGCCTGATAAAATTGTTGACACTGAGGACCGAAAGATTTTCCATGGCAAAAACTAATCAGGTATAATGATGATAATTGTTTTAGGTGCTGTCCAGGAATATAAAGGGTGTTTTTTAAGCTAGATAGAACTGTAAATTGTAAAAAGTAACACAAAAAATTAAATTTTGATGAAACATTTTTTTTATTTGTTTCAGTATACTCTGACAAATTATCATGAATAGACTCACGCTTGAACAACGCTACGAAATTATCCAAATTTACTTTGAAAATCAGTCGTCGATTCGCGCAACTTATAGACGCAAAATTGTGTTCAGCGATGAGGCGCATTTTTGGCTTAACGGGTTTGTTAATAAGCAAAATTGCCGCATATGGAGTGAGACCAATCCACAAGAAACCCTACAGACTCCATTACATCCAGAAAAATGCACTGTTTGGTGCGGTTTTCATGCTGGTGGCATCATCGGACCTTATTTCTTCAAAAATGAGGCCAGAGCTCGCGTTACGGTCAATGGAGATCGTTACCGCACCATGATCAATGATTTTTTGTTTGAAAATATGGATGACATTGATCCGGAGGAGATGTGGTTTCAACAGGATGGCGCTACGTGCCATACGGCGAACGCAACCATCGACTTACTGAAATCAAAATTTGGCGATAAGTTGATTTCGAGAAATGGACCTGTCAATTGGCCTCCAAGGTCGTGCGATTTGACACCTCTCGATTATTTCCTGTGGGGCTACGTGAAGTCACTGGTTTATGCTGATAAACCAGCAACAATTGACGCCTTGGAGGCCAGCATTGTTCGTGTTGTTCGTGACATACGGCCAGCAGTGCTCGAAAAAGTGGCCCAAAATTGGACGTCCAGAATGCGCTTCGTCAAGAACAGCCGCGGTGCCCATATGCCCGAAATCATTTTCAAATGTTAATGTCACGTAGTGATCTTTCAAATAAAAAAAAATTTTGATTACAATTTAATTTTTTGTGTTATTTTTTACAATTTCAAGTTCTATCGGGCTTAAAAAAACACCCTATACATATTTTTACTATATGATATCAGAAGAGCCCTAAACTTAGCGAGTTTACTTATTTTAAAGTTACCTGTGTCGCACCTTTTCTTTAATTGATTATTTATTTTGTTTTTAAACACAATTGAAATTTTTCTTAACAAAAAAAAAAATTTTTTTTAACTATTTGTCGTCTGTTGAAACCAATAGCCGGATGGAAAAGACTTTTAATTTGTCATGCCGGGTCTCATTATACTTCATTTTACAATATCCTTTAATTTGACATACATTTCAACGAAATGTCATGGTGACGTTTAACTATGCGTCGACGAGTGTTGTCGCACCCGTGTTCTGTTTAGTGCAGAAGTTATTTCCGTTAAGTGTTCTACCGTTAAATTCAAAATGAAGGTATGAACATTTTACTAATAAAAAGATAATGTAACAACGAAATATAACCATTATTAGATTCTAACATAATTATTAGTGCAACAAAATAATTATGTAGCGATATATAACTGTGGGTTTCTGTAACGAAAACGGAAAATAGTCGGAAAGTTGAAAAAAAATATTTATTATTTTTTCTCTTTCGCTAAGGGTATATATAATTTTGGCCCTTAAAAACCTTTAGACGGTATTTCTTATGCAAATCTTTAAAGCCTTTTTCGATCTTTCGACCTTAAAAATACCCTAGATACCGAAAATTGGAAATTGGGGTTATTCGCGACCGCTTTTTGGAGAGAACTATTTTCGAGAACCACCAAAAGTACTAAAAATGGAAAGACCAGAACAAAGTGGGTCCTCCCTGGATTGGGTATAGGCTCGATTGATTTCTGAAGCTTAAAACCCCCCTAACATGCTGATTTTAACAAAAAACGTTAAAGCCATTTTCTATAACAAATAAAAGTATTACAAATGGGTCCGGCGAGAGTCTAGAATGATTTTTCGACCTTAAAATCTACTAGATACTTATTTTTATTTAAAAGTATTACAAATGGGTAAATACCATGACAAAATGGATCTTCCCTGGACCGGATACAATGTAAACCAATAAATTTATAAAAATCGTTAGTGCCGTTTTAGAGAACCAATAAAAATATCACAAACGGATGAAAACCAGAACAAAATGGGTTTCCTCGGGGCCGAAGAAAGTCTAGATCGTTTTACTGACTTTAAACCCCCTAGATACTAATTTTCATTAAAACCGTTAAAGCCGATTTGCAGAACCAATGCAAGTATGACAAACTTAAAATGGGTAACCCTGGAATAAAATGTATTTTCTTAAGCGTTTTTTCGTCTCCAAAATCCCCTGGGCACCGTGGGTGTCATGGTGTTGGGATGTAACGCTGCATCAGGCTTTAATAACTTAGTTATCATTAGTGGATAATTCATAATGCTTCCCAGTCTACCGCAATTCCCAGATATATCTCTATTGAGCATATTAGGGAAACGTTTGGTAGACGCATAGGGAAGCACTACATTAACAATATGCGCCAACTGAAAGAAGTTCTACCGCAAGAATGGCAAAATATAAGGCCAGCTTTTACTATAATTTAGTTCAAACAATGCCAGCAATAAACTTTTTCTGGAAGCTTTAAGAACAACAATTCGAATGCTTTTGTCGCTTCATAATTGTTGCGTGAATTTCTTTTTTATTCGTTTGTAATGTTTTATTCCACTTAGAATTAGTATTTATTATATCTTAGTAAATAACAAAAGAATAAGAAATATTATTAAGCTAGTTCCTGCGCTGGGCTAATTCTTTTCATTTCAAAAATATAACAGATTTAAAATGGAAGTGATTGACAAATTGAACCATGGAGAGGTGCACTGTTGAGCAGCGTGTTAAGATTTTACGAAAATAGATGTTGAAAGCAAAATGCATTTCGCGCACTTCGTAACTTTTTGGTCAGTATAGCACACCAAATACAACCACAATTGAGAGAATTGCTGGCAAATTTCAGCACACCGTACATGCGCACTTCAGCCGTACATGCGCACTTTGTTCTCAGGAAAAAATTGCTGTTGTTCGCGACATAGTAGTGTGGCAGAAGTGGCGCTAACCTCGACTCTTCATCGTGCAGAATGATAACCGACATCTTGTGGCCAGAAACTGAGGATATAAATCTGAACGATATGTAGTTTCAACGGAAAGGTTCCATTTGCCATACAACCAATGAAACAATGGCTCTTCTGCGCAAGAAATTCAATATCAATGTTATCTTACGGCGATATTAATTGAGCGACATTTAAAAGAAAATATGTACGTTAACAAGCCAAGTTAAAAGATGAGATAACTTGCTACGTTAACGACATTGCACGTCAGTTATGCCTCAAAGTCATTCAAAACATGAGCCATCGAATAGAGGTATGCGCCACCGAAACCGAGGTGAGCATTTGACCAATATTTTCTTTCACACATAATTGTCATTGCTCGAAGTAACCACTGTGCAGCCTCTGCTACTGAGGTTTATTTTATGCTATTTAAAAATATATTAATACATATGCTTGTTACATTTAAATTGTTCATGTACATTTACTGTTTTCTTTAAATAAGTTAAATGTGCAGTGACAACAACAACAATATTTCAGAAATCAGAATTTTATTACCTAGCGGTTTAATAACACATAACTACGTTTATTAATTTAATAATGAAGTTCTTATGCAGCTTTTTTCTCTCTTGTTTCTTAATTTATTAACATGCTTAAGAATAATATTTACGAATTTTGTTCATTCGATTTAGAGTAGCAAAGCAATAAAGACCAAACTTTATAAGTCGAAAAATGTTGGTCTTTATTGCATTGCTACTCTAAATCGAATGAACAAAATTTGTAAATGTTAATAAATTAAGAAACAAGAGAGAAAAAAGCTGCATAAGAACTTCATTATTAAATTAATAAACTTAGTTATGTGTTATTAAACCGCTAGGTAATAAAATTCTGATTTCTGAAATATTGTTGTTGTTGTCACTGCACATTTAACTTATTTAAAGAAAACAGTAAATGTACATGAACAATTTAAATGTAACAAGCATATGTATTAATATATTTTTAAATAGCATAAAATAAACCTCAGTAGCAGAGGCTGCACAGTAGGGTGTCTCGAAAAAAAAAGTTCGCCGTACACCACAGAATATAAAGTATTGTTGCAAGGCAGTTTTGAAAAAAAAATTTTTAATTTTTTTTGCCGAAAGTAGGGGTCGCCAAACCACATTTTTCGTTATATCTTCGACATTTATAGTCCTATCTCAAAGTGTGATATATCGATGTTTTCGTTTTGAGGAGGCCAATATTTTGATTTAATAGTCATTAACCTCAAATATCTTATTCTAGTATTTACCTACCAGATCTCAGTTTCTACCACCCTAATGTACCACCCTATTGTCAGAAAATTAAAGCCCGCAAAAAATCATTTTTCAAAAATCACTTTTGTTAAAGAAGTTTTTCGATATTTCCAACAGAACTGTTAAAAAATACAATTTATGTTTTTTGCCGAATGTAGGGGTTATCTTTTTGAGTATTTTTGTCAGATTTTCTGTATTTACTGTCGGATCTCACAGTGCGATATATCGATGTTTTTGTCTCGAGGAGGCCAATGGTCATCTTTAATATTCATTGACCTCAATATAACCGTTCTAATAGTTAAGGCTGTTCTTATGAAATATTTCCATAATTCCGGTAGATCTATAAGAAAAAAATTCATGTTTTTTGTCGAGCCTAGGAAATGTGATTTTAAATTGATTTGAAATTGATTTGAAATTTTTCGTACAAAATTTTATACCCGGAAATCAATCTTTCGGTTAGACGTTAACGGAAGATTAAGTAAATTCGAGTTAGTTTAAATCCTCTAATAATGGAACCGTTATTACTCTCATAGTTTATTTATTTTTGTATTATCCATGAAATATCTGTTGGAATTATCAATATTTAATCGTGTCGTGTCAAGAATTAATTTAAATAAACTAAAAAATGTCTTTTACTATCAGTGAATTAAACAACACTAAATTACCAACTAAGGGTGATGTTATTAATTTCTTTTTCCATCTTCGGCATAACGCTGGTAGAATTCGAAAGCTGGGTGCTTTTAAACAAGAAGTTTTGAGAGGTATCATCATTTTGTGGCAGCGCGCAGGCATTCCAGTAATGTCGGTAAGTGGTGTTCGTAAAAGTTTGGATAAGCTTCTGAATGATTACTACAAAATGGTAAAATATAAATTCGAATACAATGTAAATGAGTGGAATAGATTGTTCTTAATTTCGCGTTATAAGTGCGGTATTTAAAGAAATATTGCATGCAATTGCACAGCCTCTGATAAAATTCCAGACCACGCAAAAGAGTTTTTCATCGATCAGTGCGGTCCACGATTGTTGACTATAGATTATGTTGCTGATATGATGTCGACGAGTAGCAACGGTGAAAACACCGAGCGTTTTGTTCATGTAGTACATGAGTCTGCCATGGCTGTTACCGATGAGCAACGCCTAGGCCACATTTTTTCCAAGCTCGAAAGCCGTGAAAAATATAGCCAACTTGGGTCATTTCAAAATATGATTAAATAAAATTGTTTTAATATACACAGATCTTTGAATTTTTATTGTATTGGTACAGATATTATGGTAAGTTCGAAAAGAGTGTATCACTATTTAAAAAAGAAGATACTAGGCAAAAACATCGATATATAATACTATAAAATCCGACTGTGAATACCGAATATATGATAACTGTTTAAAAAGTCAACCCCTACATTCGGCAAAAAACATAAATTATATTTTTTTAACACTTCTGTTGGAACTATCGAAAAACTTCTTTCACAAAAGTTTAATGATTTTTTGCGGGCTTTAATTTTCTGCTATTAGGGTGGTACATTAGGGTGGTAGAAAATGAGATCTGGTGGGTAAATACTAGAACGGGATACAAAATACCATTGACTATTAAAGCAAAACATTGGTCTCTTTGAGACAAAAACATCGATATATCACACTTTGAGATCCGACTGTAAATGCCGAAGATATAACGAAAAATGTATTTTGGCGACCCCTACTTTCGGCAAAAAAAATTAAAAAAATTTTTTTTGAAAATGTCTTACAACATTACTTCGTATTCGGTGGTGTACGGCGAACTTTTTTTTCTTGCCTATATGGCGAGACGCTCTACTGCACAGTGGTTACTTCGAACATCCTGCCATCACAATTGAAATAATTATTATAATTCTCTGAAAACTTTTTGTTTTATTTACAATCAACAACATACGTTTTGGTTGGACTACCCTTTTCTTTTTCAAAATTTGGTTCAAGTGGATGGCAGAGGACATTTTATACCGGAACTGCCAAACCGATTTTTATAAAATTTAAAAACTCCCTAAACAAATCAATTGCTGATTACTGCATACAGGGCTCGATTCGTTAAGATGATTCTTTACTTTGTAAAGCCGAAAAGAAAAAAAAGAATTTATAATAAAACAACATATATATTTTTTAAACAACAGCGCATTTTTTGTTTGACGTTGGATTCGTTGCAGAACTGATCGACCGACCGACCGACCGACCGACCGACCGACAAATTGGTGTTTGTTTATAGTTGTCTTATTGTTAATAAATAAATGTGGCAATAGTTTAACTCAGCGTAGTCTTAAAGAAAAAATTTTGCTTAGTTTTTCAATTATTCATATTTTGGAAATTAAATTTAAATGTAAAAAAGAAAAAAAAAATTATAAAAATTGGGCCAATTTAAAAAACTTTTATTTTTGAAACCAAAATATTTGAACTAATTTTGAACCAATTACTTAATAAACTTATTACTTTTATTAAATAAATGTTTATATTAAACCAAATGCAACAATTTCTGTTTTTGTTTCTATTTAAAACATTTAAATAGTTTATTTTCTTTTTATGTGTATGTATGTGAGCGTGTGTGTGTGTGTGTGTGTGTGTGTATGTGTATGTTTGTGTTTGGATGAGTGAATGCTAAAATTTTAATAAAATTGTTTTGAATTTAAAATATAGTAGTGTTTGTTCAGGTTTCAGTTTTGTTTACAGTTTAAAAGCAGTTCAAAAATTAATCTAAACTAAAGAAATGATTAGTAATATTTTGTTTATATAAAAACAAAATACAAATAATAATAATAATAATAATAAAAATATTGACTGTAATGGGGGTACTATTTAGACGTACAAACTCTTTCAGAATACAAAAACAAAAGAGAAAGAAAGTAGCTTGAAGCAGGTGATAAATTTTTATATATAAAACAATTGAAATATTATATGTATTTACTAGTTATGTTCGTTCTCTAGGGAGTCTACAGTTAAAATATAAATATAAATTGTTCTTTCCCTGCCTTGCATAAATAGATACTAACAACAATAATAATAATAATTAATAAACAGGTAATATACAGGTAGGTGTAGGACTTGACATTATTTCGATCAGTGATAGGAACTGAACAAAAAAAAAAAAACAAACTAGCATCGCAGTTCACAGTTTAACAGCATTCAGCAACGTTCATGAAAAGCATCAATCAGCTGCACGAAATTTGTGTATTTTCGTGTTAGAGAAATGGCTGAAGCTTTGAAAAATCAAAGCTAATGATCGAAAATATGCTCATGTAAATTTTACACTGCGTAAAGAAACTGGCGAGCTCATCAAAATTAACCAGCAAATTATTGTGCAAAACCGTGTAGTCAGCATTGGCTCACGTAGAAGTCTAATACCTATGCAACAATCAGCCATTGTACCTTGAAGTTGGATTGCAAAACTTTT
Organism: Thecocarcelia acutangulata; assembly: GCA_914767995.1. Classification (NCBI taxonomy): domain Eukaryota; kingdom Metazoa; phylum Arthropoda; class Insecta; order Diptera; family Tachinidae; genus Thecocarcelia; species Thecocarcelia acutangulata. Next base: position 8,517,367 of record OU612099.1, on the reverse strand, counting down.
GCTGTGCAAAGTATAGGGTGTTTTTTTAAGCTAGATAGAACTTTAAATTGTAAAAAGTAACACAAAAAATTAAATTTTGATGAAACATTTTTTTTATTTGTTTCAGTATACTCTGACAAATCATCATGAATAGACTCACGCTTGAACAACGCTACGAAATTATCCAAATTTACTTTGAAAATCAGTCGTCGATTCGCGCAACTTATAGACGACTTCGTCATTTGTATGGCGTACATAATCGTCCATCTGAACAAGCCATTCGTCGAACTGTGGATAGATTTCGTACCACATACTCTCTAGAGGATGCAATAACACCAGCACGTCGAAGGAATGTGCGTACTGAAGAGAATATCGCCGCTGTAAACGAAAGTGTGGAAGAAGATCCAAATTTATCGATTCGTCGTCGGTCGCATGAATTGGGGCTCTGTCCGTCCACTACGTGGAAAATTTTGCGCAAAGATCTCGGCCTACACCCGTATAAGATCCAGCTGGTGCAGGAATTAAAGCCACGAGACCATTGTATGCGTCGTTCTTTCGCCGATTGGGCTCTAGAGCAGTTGGCAACTGACCCGTTGTTTTATCGCAAAATTGTGTTCAGCGATGAGGCGCATTTTTGGCTTAACGGGTTTGTTAATAAGCAAAATTGCTGCATATGGAGTGAGACCAATCCACAAGAGACCCTACAGACTCCATTACATCCAGAAAAATGCACTGTTTGGTGCGGTTTTCATGCTGGTGGCATCATCGGACCTTATTTCTTCAAAAATGAGGCCGGAGCTCGCGTTACAGTCAATGGAGATCGTTACCGCACCATGATCAATGATTTTTTGTTTGAAAATATGGATGACATTGATCCGGAGGAGATGTGGTTTCAACAGGATGGCGCTACGTGCCATACGGCGAACGCAACCATCGACTTACTGAAATCAAAATTTGGCGATAAGTTGATTTCGAGAAATGGACCTGTCAATTGGCCTCCAAGGTCGTGCGATTTGACACCTCTCGATTATTTCCTGTGGGGCTACGTGAAGTCACTGGTTTATGCTGATAAACCAGCAACAATTGACGCCTTGGAGGCCAGCATTGTTCGTGTTGTTCGTGACATACGGCCAGCAGTGCTCGAAAAAGTGGCCCAAAATTGGACGTCCAGAATGCGCTTCGTCAAGAACAGCCGCGGTGCCCATATGCCCGAAATCATTTTCAAATGTTAATGTCACGTATTGATCTTTCGAATAAAAAAAAATTTTGATTACAATTTAATTTTTTGTGTTATTTTTTACAATTTCAAGTTCTATTGGGCTTAAAAAAACACCCTTTAATTCCAAATCCTATGGGACACCGCCTCGGCGTCAGCATTCTTAACTTTACACACTGGGTTAAGTAAGGTGGTTTTACCACATTAGTACTAGTATCGAAAACTTTTTGCCTTGTCTTGATATTGGTAATGGACTTAAATAAACAAAAAACTTCTACTACTAGATGTTTTTATTTAGTATCACAATTCGTAATTTTATTGCTAAATAAATTACATACTTTAAAAAAAATTAGGACGGTATGTCATCAAAATTGTGACATAAATTTAATGTAAACAATCATCAGCAATGTAAAAGATAATATAGCAAAAAGCATCTTGATATTGATGGCGGCGGATCAGTAGTCATCAGTAATGTGAAAACTGACATCAATCTCAATGACAAAAATCATCAGAGAATTTTGTCATAAATCATCAATACTACAACTGTGGTGACATAAATTCAATGCCACATTTTATTTATCATTATAATACATTTATTTGTCAAAATTGATTAAAAAAAGATAAACATTATAATAATATTTTCTATTTATTGTTGAAAACGAATTTTGTTGTTAAAATTATTATTTTTTTTAATTTAGATTAATTTATAAGAAGTAGAGGAAAATGCACCATATTGATGTAAATTTGTAATCGCAGCTAGTATTGTTTAACAAAAAGTATAACTACAAAGAACGATAATACTACACATCATATTGATTACACTTAGTCATCATATGCGGCGTTAATTAAATAACGAATATAATGAGAGCGTAGAGAGGAAAATAAAAAAAGGGGCTACTAAGAACACACGCAATTAAAATGTGATAACCGGACACCCAGACATTATATTGATGGCACTAAGTCATCAAAAGTATTAGAACATTTTTTAAAGCTCATTGATTTCTTGAAAATGGTAAAATGTACAAGTAAAATTATACATGTTTGTACATATTTCTGAAATCATTAAATTTAATCGGAGATCATGTTTATTTGGTGCTGATGATAATTTGTTTAAAAATTTACTTCACTTTTTCTACCACAACATCAATGAGAGTTTTACTTCAAATTGAAAATTATAGTCGGTCTGATGTTATTATGCCACTCTATTGATAACATTTTGTCATATTGACGTCTTCGATATTAGAGTGCTATTGCATTGATCACTTGCTCACATCAAACGTCAATATGACATGTCATTGATGAAATAATTGTCATAATTATTGCTAATGATAACTAGAGCAACTAGCAATGAAAAATGTCATGGAGTCAAAAATGATGACATTTGGCGTTGCATTGATGGTAAAATTCATAACAGTTATGACGGATTTTCTATTAGTGTAGGTATAGATAATATACGGTACAGGCTGCCTGTCTGTTTCAAGAAAACCAGGGGACTTGGATCCCGTTATGCTGCCTGTAGCCAAATCAACCCCTATAACTTTATAAAACAGTCCAGGCCTTTATTCCGGCATGCCGATTTGTCTGTCAGTCCATACAGAAACGGTCTACCCACGTTCAACGCTTTTATAGAAGAAAGAGCCGTCGGTATCCGGCTCTCTCTCTCTCTCTCTCTCTCTCTCCCTCGCTCTCTCTCTCTAGGCCACTCTATTCCTCCTCGGTATTTCTGCAATATCTTCAGAAATGATTAAATGGATGATTTATGGCCTGATTTACGATGTCAATCGATATCGCTCGAATGAATTTTCAACAACAAACAGCTGGTTTGCGACCCTCTTAAATATTTTAGCACGATATACATTTGCACATCACTAATAAATATCGTGCGAGTGAAAGTTTCAAACTCTTGCATTTGTGTTGTGATTGTTGACAGAGTTAAAATTAATGCACATATCTTAATTAGGAAACTTTTGCCAATTTAAGTAATTTATATATCTAATAATACGATAAGAAACTGCATAAAGCTCAATAGAATAGGTGTACGACCATTATTGGAGACAATACTTTTTTGGGAAATCCTTTGTATGAAAAATTGGCTGAGAGTTTATATTGTTCTTGAGCTCTTAAACAGTTTCGAGAAGCTGGATGGTGAACTAGTGATAGCAGAAAACTGAAAATTACTTCTATAAAATTTTAATTATATTTTTTGCCAATAAATAACAATTTTAACAAGCTTTCATATTGCCCCCTTCTTTTCCTGTCGTATTTTCCGTTTGTGGGCGATTCTTTTCTGTAACGTACTATACGACATGAAGTGGGTTCTTGGATGTTGTACATTTACAGCACTACTATCCCACTTCTAAGGAGATCTAAACATTATTGGCTAAAAAATATTAAAAACTTCTACTAAAAACATACTCGTATATACATATTTTACAACATGACTTGATCTTATATAACAGTACTGCCGATTCTATGGCAGATTTTTTATTTCAGACAGTATACAACAATTACTAAGAAATGTAATCGAAAACAATGGATATAAAAAAAAAATAGATTTCTAAAGAGAATTTCTAATTTGTTTAATTATAAAAGAAAAACAAAAAGTGCGAAATTCTATCGGGTGGTTAAATTTCAAGGGCCGATGTTGAATGTGAACCACACCTAAACGCCTAAAGTTTTTTTCCGAATTTTATTTGACATTTCTCTATTTCAGACTTACTCAATTTGAGCCATGGAGAGATACACAATCCAACAACGTGTTAAAGTTATCCAGACTTATTATGAAAATGATGATCAATTTTCCAAGAAAATCATCTTCAGTGATGAGGCACATTTTCACCTCAGTGAATTCCTCAATAAACAGAATTGCCGCATTTGGACGAATGAGAATCCAAGAGTGACTGTCGAAAAACCAATGTACCCACAAAGAGTGACTGTTTGGTGCGGTTTATGTGCTGGCGGCATCATCGGGCCGTATTCTTTCCAAAATGAGGCCGGTCAGGCAGTTACTGTGAATGGTGTTCGCTATCGTGAGATGATAACGAACTTTTTATGGCCCGAATTGGATGTGGTTTCAGCAGGACGGTGCCACTTGCCACACAGCTAACGAAACAATTGCTCTTTTGCGCAACAAATTTAATGGCCGTGTTATCTCACGTAATGGCGATGTCAATTGGCCGCCAAGATCATGTGATTTGACACCGTTGGACTTTTTTCTTTGGGGTTATTTGAAAGAAAAGGTGTACGTCGATAAGCCAGCAACAATTCAACAGCTAAAGGATGAGATAATTCGGCACATTAACGGCATAGAACCTCCATTATGCCTCAGGGTCATCGAAAATTTGGACCATCGGATGGAGGTGTGCCGCCGTGGTCGCGGCGCCCATTTGGCCGATATTTTGTTCCATACATAATTGAATAATACCAATATATCATAATAAAATAAAATTATAATAATTTCCTTAGTACTTCGCATTGCTAAGGATTTGTGTATTTGGTGATAGTTCGTTGTAGAGACGAATATGATGTAGAAAGAAGTATATTTTTGACAATAATTTTCGGTAACGAATAGAGTTCATTCTGCAGCCTCTATTCGCTCCCGAAAACTTAATTCTTTTGTACTCGTATAGGTACTCAGGTATTTTATTATTATAGATAATTTTGTGTAGAAATTACAGAGTGCAGTATTGTAGCAGATTTTTAAAAAATTCCTCATATATCTGGTAAGAGATACATATGTGGTATTCTACTATTTCTGTTGAAAGCTACTTTGGGTTTATGCCTACACATTGGATCATAGTTGAAAAATATTTCTTAGCCGTAAAATAGCGTGGGCAGCAAATATGTCTTAGGGAGAAGCAGGCGTATATGGATTGGCTTAAAATACGAGTATTGAGTGGTCCAAAGACTCTTAAGCATAGAATAAGCTTTCCCGCATACTGCACTTACATGATTTGTCTATGTTAGTTTATTATTAATTACTATTTCAAGAGTTTTAGCAGCATCAACCAGCTCAATAGTGGACATCCCAATGCTATACGCAGGTAAGTTAGACATTTTTACTTATTAGCCTTGCTTTAGATTTGTCCACATTTAAACAAAGGACATTTATTGATGCCCATCTATATATATTTCCAAGATTCTGGTTAAATTTTCCAACACATTCGTTTATTGTGAATGGCAAATAGTTAATAAAAAAAAATTGACCGTCATCAACGTACATGTGTATACTACAGCATCGCTGTGTAGACGGCAAATCGTTTGAATAAATTGTATAGAGTAGTGGGGGGCCCAGAATTGAGCCTTGTGGAACACCTTCTTTTGTTATGTAAACTTCTGATTTTTCTAATCCAGTACAAAGAAATTGGCTAGTGTTACAGAGATATGACCGAATTAAATTTGTTGCAGTATTTGAGAAATGGCACATGAGAGATGGTCTAGTGAGGTCACCTGTCGAATATCCAGGCTGACATGGCCCAGATATGACAACAGGAGGACTATTATCCTTAGGGGCCTGTCCCGACGGATGTTGCTATCTGCTGTGGCGGTCCTGACGGATCATTGCCATATAGGGTCGCAGGCGAGGAGGTTAAATCTTGCATTTAATAACTTCTGTAGAAGTTGTAGAGACGAGGAGGAAGTAGAGAGTGTTGAGCACTTCCTTTGTCTGTATCCAGCTCTTTCCTACGTAAGGGCTTTCTATCTAGGCAGACCGATGCTGCACAATTTGGCGGAGGTATCGGAATGTGATGTAAATGGATTGGACTCCTTTATCCGATCCTGGGGCTGGTTCTGCACCAGTGATATGTAGATCTGCTGAGATACATATCACACCCAGGCAACCCAACGGTACCAAATTGGACCCAAATGTGCTGGCTTTTCCCTGGCTGGCAGCCTGTACGAGTAAAACCTAACTACTAGTTATAAACTTTTTCCATCTTTCATATGTATCAATTGCAATTTTTATACCGTATGAAAACCAAGGATTCTCTGTCTCAATTTTTAGTTGTAGTCTTAACATACATTTCATATATGTAATACATTGTAAGTTATAGTTTAGGTATATTACCTGCTCATCACGAGTTGACATGTAAAATGAGTGACTACAGCAAATTGTTGGCAATTCATACCCCAATGATTCAATATCGATATTTTTAAAATCTTCAATATTATAGTTTGTTCTAGCGCAGCAGCCTTAAAATCATAACTCACAAAAATATCATGTGTAGAACAAATAGAAGCTGGTCAAACAAAATCATGTGAGAACGGCTATCAACAAAACATAAATCAAGTAGAGTACTTGTTAGTTTTTAAAATGCAATGGTGTTGTTGTATTGATCACAGTCAAACTAAGGGCACTCACTATGTCCTTCAAGGGCTTATCAACTAAGATATTAGAACTAAAGTCTCCAGTTAGAAATACATCAGTATAACCTAGAGTGACTGCAGGTAATTCTTCTAATCATACTGATACTATTATTCGGCCTGTAAATCGCACCCAACAGTAATTTTTGATTGATATGTAAATACAACTAAATTAATAATATAAATGCTATTAATATATTTACTGATGGGCATCTTATGCATTCCATCGCATTTATATTTCCCTGTATCGCATTGGCCATTGTTCTAATTTCTCATCCTTTGTCTCATAAGTTTTAAATACAAAAAAATCGATAAATTTAATTTTTTTAATATTTGACATCTGTTTCCTTCTATTTTTTGTTGTTATTTTTAGCCAGTTGACCTAGCATAGAGCTGTATTTTTACTGTCGTACTACATGGGCTGAAAAGTCCCAGGCCTAGCACGTAGATGGCGCTAGTTTTATTGCAGATTTTTTCAGTTAATACTTAACAACCTTCAAAAGACAGCTGTTACAGTTTCATAATATTCTATTAAATTGTGTTGTATTGTATTTGTAACTATACAGTTGCAAACAAAATTGCAAAGTATAGGATGCACAGCATGGGCGGAGTAACGTAGACCTTATGCCCACGATGGTGTTAACAGTATTTTTTTGCGGCGCTGTGACTAACTGTACCGACCTATGCCTTCGCATAGGAAGTTGCCGCGTGGTTAGCAAAGAAATACCTCACAAAAACTGTAAGCTAATACAGTTAGTTGAGGTAGACAGTTAACCAATGAGATTGAGACGCAAAGCTCTCGAATGCCAAACAACGACAAGCCTGAACACACTCAAGAAATAATTGCCATGTAGTGAGTTCTGTTCCACAGCCAAGAACTGCTTTACGACTGTCTATTAGATTAGTTTGTGAGTTATTGTGCTAAGAGTAACGCTACTTTTGTTATTTTCAAAACAATCGATCAAAAACAATTTCGGGTGTAAAGCTACGTACACACGGTTGTAAGATCTTACAATATTGCCAGTAAAATTGTCTGAAAATGTATTCCAATCGTGTGAACTGCCAATTTTTAACTTACAACGTTGTCAGAAAAACCATTGTCAATCAACTGTAAGGCGACAATGTTGTCAGGCATCTGACTGTCGTGAGAACACTCTTCATCGGCACTGCCAAATAATTAGCTGGTATTGTAAGCTCAGTTTTAATTGTCAGATGTATAAAATTAGTGCACCTGACAATGGCATCATTGTCAGAAAAAAGTTTGATGGGCAACACTGCCAAGCAGATAGTTGTTGATATACATAAGTGGCAATGCCTTACAAAATGTCTGGCAATTTTCTTCATCTAACAATCTGACAAGCGTGTGAACTGACAATTTTTGTTATCAGAAGAATTATTTGTCAGGCCATAGTCTGACAATGAAATTGTAAGATTTTCTTACGATCGTCTGAACACACAATTTACTTCTGCGGGACAATTTTTCATTGTCACTACAATGTCAGCATGTTGCCAGATCTTACAATATTGTAACATCTGACAACCGTGTGTACATAAGTAGCTTTAGTTTTACACTGCTTCTTGATGGGAAAAATACCGTTCAAGCGAAGTAATGGCTTGAAAAGTGTTATGAAGACTCCGCTTCATTAGAAACAACTATAAAACATTGGTTTGCTGACTTGATCGGAGAGACACCGAATATGCAGAACGCACCAGACGTCCAAATGAGGCGGTAACTCCAGAAAACATAAAAAAGTCCACAAAATCGTTTTGAATGATCGAAAAGTGAGGTTGCGTAAGTTAGTTGACATCGTAAAGACATCAAAAGAATGTGTTGGCTTTATATTGCATGAGCATTTGACTATGAGAAAGCTTTGTTCAAAGTGGGTGCTGCTCAGAATCATCAACACGAGAATGCAATTTTTATCTGGATATGTCAAAACGATCATCATTTGAGTGGACAACAACTAATGAACCTCGTCCAAAGCACTCAAAAGCATAACAATCGGCTGGAAAGGTTATGACCTCGGTATTTTAGGATGTACGTGGTGTAATATTCATCGACTATCATGAGAAAGAAGGAAATACCATTAACAGTGAATATTTGATAGCATTGTTGAAGCGTTTGAAGGCCAAGATTGCAAAGAAACGACCGCATATGGCAAAGAAAAAAATTTAGTTTCATCAAAACAACGGACCGAGTCACAAGTCAATCAAAACAACGGCTAAACTACATGAATTGAACTTTCAATTGCTCAAACGCCAACAGCAAAATCGCAGACAATTAAATGCAATATCGACATAGAATTTTCTTACAGAATACCAAAATTGTAAAGGAAGTTATCGACAAATAACAATACTGGCGGAGCTGCCGTTTCAGATTACTGCTACCCAAAATTGGTATTATTTTCAATGTGGGGGTGCGTTCGGTTACTTTTATCTCCTAAAATAACGTCTAAGTATATAAAAATATGTTTTACAAGAATATTTAACTAGCGAAACTTTTAAATCACGCTTTTGTGAACCATGTTGAGAAATAAATGGTATTTGAAAAAAAAAAATGTTTTTTTCCTACTTAGGGAGCTTCAATATCAGCCCGCCCTCGTACATACATACATCAATGGTGAAAAACACAAGTTAACCATAGACACCGGAACGTTACACTCCATAATAAGGCCTGATTTGGTACCAGGAAATGTTGAGCCGCTATGTAATGTAAGGCTGCATACGGCTGCCATCGCAAAGCAGAGGTAAAGGTGTGTGTAGCCAACATCACAGTTAACCAACCATGTGTTTATTGTTGCTGGTGTTATGGACGGATGTGATTATTGATGCAGACTTTATGATAAAGCACGAGATATAGGACAAAACAAGCATGAACTGACGTAATGCTTAGATATAGTTTGTTGTTGGCTATAAAAATAAGGCCCAGTTGCGACAGCTAGTTGCTATAGAAATTCTAAGAATTCCACCCCAGTTTGAAGTGCTGATTTGGGCTCAAATGGAAGGAAACTGTGAGGACCACCGGTTGTAGGTACTAGAACCAGAAGAAGTAAGGGGCAACATACTAACAGCAAAGACCCTTGTGAAAGTGCGTACAGACAAGGAAGTTCCTGTTAGAGCGCTGAATTTGTACAGCACATTGAGTTGTGAGTCAAAAAATTCTGTCTAGGACGCCACATTCAAGCAGAGAGAAATTGTGAGTCGTAGCCAGTGTGTAATAGCTTGACTGCCAAAGAACGATATTCGTGAAGCATGTGAAGAGATGATTAACCGAGCTGCCAGTATCTGAGAAAAACAAAGCAAAGCAGCTGCTAAGGAAATATGCCTGTGCTTTTGCCCGAAAGGGTCAGAGCTAAGGGAGAACGGTCATTGTGGGGCATGAGATTGATATTGGCAAGGCGACAACCGCCCTGAAGTGTAGCATTGGACAAGCGTAATAGGGTAAAGAAGCTAGTCAGTGAAGTGGATCGGAGTGGAGTAATCGAACCATCTACAAGTCCGTGGAGCTCACCAGTACTTTAAGCAAAGTACAAGCGTGGTAGCACCAGGTTTTTTGCCGATTATAGAAAATTGAACAATGTAACTTAAAAGACAGTAGTACCCGCTACCCAGAGTTGACGACACTTTAGATAAGCTGGCAAGAACACAATGGTTCTACACATTATACTTACAAAAGATTATTGACGCAAGGAAATTGCTCACAAGGACAGGTAGAAGACTGATTTCAGCGCAAGTCAAGGTTTATGGCAGTTTAGGGTAATGCCATTTGGGCTCTGTTACGCGCCAGCTGCACTCGGACGCATTATGGCACAAGTACTAAAGGGGCTACACTAGAGGACATGCTCAGTGTACTTGGACGACATCATCTTAATAGGAAAAAAAACACTTTCGACGAGCAACTTAAAAATCTGGCGGAGGTCCTTAAACGTCTATCATCAGCTGGACTCAGTAGTAGTGCGACAAAAATGTGCGTTATTACATAAAGAAGTCAAATATTTGGGGCATTGCGTAACTGCATATGGTATTTCAATAGATAAAGATAAAATAAGAGCAGTGAACGAGTGGCCACAGCCACGACATATCCATGAATATCGCAGCTTTCTGGATCTCTGCACATATTATACACGAGTTGTGCCAAATGTTGCCAGCGTAGCCGCCAGCTTGCATGAGTTGCCCAAGAAGTCATGGGTACATCAATGGGGCATTTCAGAAACTCAAAGAACTGCTTTTGAACAGGTTTTGCCTTGGCGTATTCCTAACTTAGGCGCTCTGTTTTTCGGGAAAAAGAGGGGAAGGGGTCTCTCGTTTGGTGCGGCAAACAAAACTCTAGAAAGCCACATGACTTATGTTGTGTTGGCTTCCGAAACCCTTACCAAGGGTATAAATTGGCAGAACGGGGATCAGCATGGCCCCCGGGAAGTTCTGCTTGCGGTTCGACCCGGGCTGATCATGGTTGAGGTGCCTACCTTGGCTGAAACGTTCTGGCTGTGGTTGAAACCTAAAACGCAGGAAGGGAGTGTTAGTATCCTTGATAATTGTTTGGTGATGGCGTTTTTCGAGGGCTAACAATCTCCCGAGGATCTGTTGCCTATACAACAGATAAGTGTACTGTAAGGAACCAGTGGTGATGATTGACGGGTGAGTTGGTTTAAGCGCTGATGCTCTTACCTACCAACTCATCAAGCCTTGTCCTCCATTGATTGCTGGGAAATTGCATACATGAGGGATTAGAAGGCCCGAACTCCTCAACAAGAAGTTGTTCATATGACCGCAATCATATGACAAGAATTGCTACCTGTGTGAGCCTAGCAAGCCACACGGGGGCGGTGGTGAATCGTGAAAAATTCACTCCGTGAAATTTGGCCACCATCAGGTAGGGCCGTCAAGGCAGTTACTGATGTAAATCTTTTTCACAGTTGTACCAGTTCTAGCATACCCGATCACTGGACAGCAATTTCTGCTAGATACTGATACAAGTGGATTCGGTATAGGAGGTAGCACAACACTTCATTTTTAAGAAATTGGCTATTTTGTAAGGCACGTTTACATGGTAATGCAATATATATAGTAACACAATATATTTGTATAAGAAATTATTACGAAATTCCTTTCGTGCTCAAAAAAAAAAAAAAAAAAAAAAAACAAAAGGGTGTTGTAAGTATTTTTGTTGTTTAACTTATGTATTCCACATAATCAAAATCAAAGTATAATTATAAAAGTGCAATAAAATTACGGATGGGTACAATTCTACAACATGTAAGTTCCTGAATTGGGTGTGTTTCTAAATGTTGTACCACTTTCAATAAATACTCAGTGCTGTGAATATGAACTTAAAAATACAGCTCCGACGTGATAATAATACAGAGCTTTCTCTTCATTTTTAGAAAACGAAGATATACCGACCATTTGCAAATTTGTGTATTCGGATTTCTCTCCTACTGCAGACATATTGCTTTTACACGGTAAGATTTCCTTCATTCTACGCACATTTTCGACAGATCTTAATATTTGTGTTACCATGTATATGTGCTTTTATTAACATTTCTAGCAACATGTCAAAATATTTCAAATTTTTATTAAAAATAAAAAGGTTTTACTGGAGAAAATAGTGCCGACTATAGCCGAATTCACTTTCCATAGTGACTTATAAAAAAAATCGGCTGTAGAAAAATCTGCCTATAGCCTACAAAAGTTTGTTTTGTAATGCGTAGTACGATTCCCTGGGCAAACAACCACAAATGGCTGAGCTCTGGACGATGCACGTGTGCTACGTATAAATGTGCGAGTTTCTTGAACAGGATTCCTAATCTCGTCGGAGCAAAATCCATTGTAGTAACGATAGAACAGAGTAATGCACCCCACACTGCGTCAATGCTCCAGTGAGTCAATAGAGTTGGATACCCTACTGTCACCGATGAGCTTCTTCGCTCTCTCCTGCACACGGTCGCGTAACCCCAAAATAGATTTTGAGGCACCAGCCCAAACATCAGAGTTGTATTCCATTTTCGGTCAAACTTAGGTGGTGTAAATAGTAAGGAGGTCGGATTGAGTGAAGTACATTTTACACCGTTTCAAAAACCCGAGGCACTTGAATGCTTCTTTAGAGACATGAAAAATGTGACCATTCCAGTCAACATCACACTGTATTTTTATTCCCAGGATATCAAGAGCAATATTTATACCATCCATGAGTACAGATGAAGCAACATTTGCGGTCGTATGTTTGTGTGTTAATAAACAGCACTGTAATAATGTTTTCCTGTTTCACTAGTAGTGCTTAGAAATGCTTTAACAACTATAGGTGAACAAATACCTCTGACAACGATTGCTAGGGTCTTGCCGTATCTTTATATAATCGGTAATTCTGAAAGTTTTGTTTTTTTTTTTAACAGTTTTTGTCCGATACTTCGCTATTGAAATGATTTTGGCGCTATTACTAACGTTTAATTTTCTTACTCTGAATAATAGGCAAAATATTTTTAATTGAACTTCCTGAAATAACTATGCAAGTACATTTACATCAACGTGTATTTTCTTAGAAGTTATCAAAAAGCCGCTCCATCGACCCTCTCCTATCCTGTTGTTCCGATATTGTTTCTGCTGGGATTATCTGAATTCAGCGTATATGCACGTACTGATCGTACATATATCGTTCGTGCCCGCAGATAGCGCTTTGCGCTACCCATGAATCAAAAATAATAGACTACGCCTTGCGCAGGTCTGCTGTGTTGTTTACATCAGTGAACTGTATAACGTAATGTAGACAGTGATTTGTGTATACTATTGTAATAGCAGGACAGAATCAAGAAACAACAAATTACAGCAAAAGGTAATGAAGAGACAACAAGTTGTAATCCCGTGTGATGTGCAGTAGAAATTTATTTTGTCGTCATCTTAATTATTTGCCAATTAGATACCCAATTAGAAATTAAAATTTCGTGGGAGTTTTTTCACTTTCCTCCAATTACGAACAATAGTTGAATAAGATATTTTCATTTTTACATTCTTTGCATTCCCTGAGAAAAATTAAGGGAGAGATCAACTCTTTAATTTCCACAGTCAAGTTTTCTGCTTTTCTCTTCCATTTAAATTTTAGAAAATTCATAATTGATCTGATCTGAGTTAGTTTTATTTTTATGTCATGAAAATGTTTGCACTTTGATGTAAAATGTGAATGTTTTTTTCAAATTTGTTTATGAATTTCGAAATTAATTTTTCGCGGTTTCCTTAAAATGCAAGCAATAAGCTTTCTAATATGTTAAATACCTGCTTTGTCAAGCAGTTTCCAGTAGGAAATTCATGCTCAAAAATCAAATATAAAATAAAAAGCATTTTAAACTGCAAAATTCTGTAACTGCAGAAAAATGCGAATACTTAAAAGTAGCTTCAAGTGATTTTAAAATAATCAGGAAAGGTTAAAATCATAACTTTAGAAAAGTTAACAATTCATGAAAAACAACACAACTTAAATACGGAAACCCATACTACGACGCAGTTCACAGCAAAGAGACTAACATAGATTAGCGTATAAAGCATACCATAGCGCTTAGATTTTACACTGTAGTGTTACACAGACTATAGCATTAGCACGGGCGGGGGGATCAGAGCAAGGAGCTACAAAACTGGAGGAGGGGTTTAATGCCATGGCATCTTTTACGGGACTACCTCGCGGATTTTGGGTACGCGAATACTATCGCAACAACAATTCTGCGACCGAACGCAAATTTAGTTATCATTTTATTCTTAGCGATATGAATCATTCTCCAACAATTCAAACCATTAAACAATGGGACCAGAATTTCGATATGACTCTATCAACATTACCAACACAACGTCCTACAGCAACAAGGAAACGCAAAACGTAGAGCGAGTACGAGCATCTATTCGAGAACAAGCCAACATTACATCCTCTACTCGTAAGTGGTCTGTACAAACCGTAGTCTCGATTTGTCTCCAAAAGACTCCTAGATCGGATGGTATTCCAGCATTGGTCTTGAAGCAGTGTTCTTCTGCGCTTGCGCGTCCATTAGCACGCCTCTCCATCATACTTTACCATGCTGGTGAGTTCCCATCATGCTGGAAAGTTGCTAATGCAACGCAAATTTTCAAAAAGGGTGAAGCAAATAACCCTGAAAACTACCGCCCAATTGCAATTTGCTCTGCGCTTTCCAAAGTAATGCAAAGTATGGACAATAACCACCTTGTGAGGTATGTAGAGTTGCAAAAATTACTTTGTGATGGTCAATATGGGTTTCGGGAGAGTCGCTCTACTGGTGCCAATCAATCCATCATTCTGGTGAAAGCAAAGTGGTAGCTCTGGATATCTCCAAAGCATTTGACAGAGTGTGGCATGCTGCACTAATGGCAAAATTTACTGCTTTTGGTGCCGGTGATGACTTTTCTCGGGGACCGCACTATACGAGTTGTTATAGACGGGGTCCAATCAAACGAGTTCAAGATTAATTCAGGGGTACCGCAAGGCTCCGTTCTTTCTCCTACCCTATTTCTTATTTTCCTCAACGACCTTCTATATCAAACTTCCAACCCTATCCACTCTTTTGCAGACAACAGCAGCATTTGCCACTCGTACTTTTTTAGTTATACGCCCAGCCTGTCAGAGATCGCTGCCAAGAGGCTAAATATGAATAATTCACTGAACAGTAATCTTCTGTTAATCTCCGAGTGGGGTCGTAAAACAGAGGCGCTTTTAACGCCCGTAAGACCCAAAGCTGTTTATTAACACACAAACATACGACCGCAAATGCTGCTTCATCTGTACTCATGGATGGTATAAATATTGCTCTTAATATCCTGGGAATGAAAATACAGTGTGATGTTGGCTGGAATGGTCACATTTTTCATGTCTCTGAAGAAGCATTCAAGTGCCTCGGGTTTTTGAAACGGTGTAAAATGTACTTCACTCAATCCGACCTCCTTACTATTTACACCACCTAAGTTTGACCGAAAATGGAATACAACTCTGATGTTTGGGCTGGTGCCTCAAAATCTATTTTGTGGTTACGCGACCGTGTGCAGGAGAGAGCGAAGAAGCTCATCGGTGACAGTAGGGTATCTAACTCTATTGACTCGTTGGAGCATTGACGCAGTGTGGGGTGCATTACTCTGTTCTATCGTTACTACAATGGATTTTGCTCCGACGGGATTAGGAATCTTGTTCAAGAAACTCGCACATTTATACGTAGCACACGTGCATCGTCCAGAGCTCAGCCATTTGTGGTTGTTTGCCCAGCGAATCGTACTACGCATTACAGAGAGAATACTTTTTTCAGCCGTATACTTCGTCTGTGGAATAAGTTGCCTGCAAACGTGTTTCCTGTCTGTTATAATGTTCGAAAGTTCAAGTGAAATGTTCAAAAACACTTCCCCCTCCTCATAACCTATTTTCCTAGTTCCGGTACAATGCATTGCAAACGTAGGGGCCATCCCCTGAGTAGTGGACCAAGATAAAAAAAAAATTCTTTTTTCTTTGGTAATATCTAAAAAGCAAAGTTTTCAGTATCAACCCGATGACCATTAAATATAGACAGGGAAAGGCAAAACATTTCAATCGATACTTGTAGAGCACTCAAGGAAAATTTCCGGTCTACGTTGCATCAGTGCCATAGTGAATAAGTATTTCATTTAAGTGCTGTAATTTTCACAAAAATAAAAACCTCTTTCATTTACTTTCGTAGCAAATAAACAGTTTTATAAACATTTAGCTATTTATTTTTTATTGATCATTTAAAATGTTAAGAGACTTATGGTCCGCCCTGCATAATAAATATATCTAACAGATTTCTGCTAGCATAAAACTTCCTCCAGGTTAGAAAAGTATTATTATTATTTTTTTTTATTTACAAATTTGCGAAATTTATGAGCTAAAGGGTTTTCCAACTATAATGCACGATGTTAACTGATATTTTTCAGTATTTGACAAATTCAGCCTTGGAAAGGTACAGCGCGGTCAGCCAACTAGTTACTGGGAATATTGTTGGCTATCACGACATGATAACGGATCTTTGTAACCAGAAGGTAAGAATATGAATCTGGACAATATCTGGCTTTAATAACAGGATGGTGCCAATTGCCACATAGCCAACGAAACAATTGCTCTTTTGCGCGAAAAACTCAACAGCTAAAGGATGAGATAATGCAGTACATTAAAGACATTGAACCTCAATTATGCCACAGAATCATTGAAAATATAAAGCAACGGATAGGCCGATATTTTATTCCGCACATAATAGGTGTACAACTTTGCATCCGCAGTTCAGCAATAGATAAAGTAGTGTTTTGTCTGTCGTTCTATACATCCCCCCGGTGAACAGGTTTTGGCTTGGCGTATTTCTAACTTAGGCGCTCTGTTTTTCGGGGAAAAGAGGGGAATGGGTCCCTCGTTTGGTGCGGCAAACAAAACTCTAGAAAGCCACATGACTTATGTTGTGTTGGCTTCCGAAACCCTTACCAAGGGTATAAATTGGCAGAATGGGCATCAGCATGGCCCCCGGGAAGTTCTGCTTGCGGTTCGACCCGGGCTGATCATGGTTGAGGTGCCTACCTTGGCTGAAACGTTCTGGCTGTGGTTGAAACCTAAAACGCAGGAAGGGAGTGTTAGTATCCTTGATAATTGTTTGGTGATGGCTTTTTTCGAGGGCTAACAATCTACCGAGTATCTGTTGCCTATACAACAGATATGTGTTCTGTAAGGAACCAGTGGTGATGATTGACGGGTGAGTTGGTTTAAGAGCTGATGCTCTTAATGGGCTTCGGCCTACCAACTCATTAAGCCTTGTCCTCCATTGATTGCTGGGAAATTGCATACATGAGGGATTAGAAAGCCCGAACTCCTCAACAAGAAGTTCTTCATATGACCGCAATCATATGACAAGAATTGCTACCTGTGTGAGCCTAGCAAGCCACACGGGGGCGGTGGTGAATCGTGAAAAATTCACTCCGTGGAATTTGTCCACCATCAGGTTAGGCCGTCAAGGCAGGTACTGAAGTAAATCATTTTCACAGTTGTCGTTCTATACACACGTGTTTTTCATTGTCGTCCGTGTCTTCTATACCTATACTTATGTTTATTATTAATTTGTAAAAAAACAATATTATGCCGGAATATGTAGAGTTTTGTTTTGCATCATTATTAATTTCTTTTTTATGTTCCTCTTATGTATTTTATTAACTTACGTTGTTACGTTTTGTTAGCCTGAGCAGTGTCGAAGTTATGTACACTGGGCACCGCTTAGTTTTAACTAATTTAATTTCAGCATTTTAAATGCTGTGATAACGTTTGTTTTGGTCGTTCCGTGTATTTAGTTCGCAAACAGTATTTCCCCTTTCCACCTTCTCATAATCTATTTTCCTAGTTCCAGTACAATGCACTGCAAATGTAGGGTCTATCCCCTGAGTACTGGTCCAGGATAGTAAGAAAAAAATGGCTGTAGTGGTAAGTGGTTAACGAAATAAGATTGATAGATTGATTGTAGATGCCATACTCGTACAATACGCTTAGGCATTTGTTAACATACGGGCATCGAAGTATTAGTCGATTTGTGTGTACATCATAAAGTTATTCTCGATTAAATATATCAGCTTTTGAGCCGAATTCTCGTCATTTGCAGGAGGTTTTAATTATATGTTTTATTATGAAGAAATCTCCAGCTGAGCCTTATCGAATGCTCTTAAATATCTATGGTGAGGCTGCTATTAGTGAAAACAACGTGCGCAGAGTGGTTTCTACGCTTCAAGAGTGTTGATTGGCGTCAGAGACCAGCAAGTGGATGAAAGAGAGAAGGTTTTCGAAGATTCGGAATTGATCAAGACTCGTGGCAAATATGAGTTGGCAGTGTTATTAGGAGTGACATAAAAGGTAATTTCAGAACGCCTGAAAGTCGATTGACTGATTCAGAAATAAGGAAATTCCGTGCCGTACGAGTTGAAGCTGAGAGATGTTGATTGACGTTTGTTTGGTTGCCAACAGCTGCTTGCAAGGTAAAGACGGAATGGATTTTTGCATCGAATTGTGACTGGGAACAAAAAATGGGTTCACGACGATAATCCCTGGCGTAAAAAATCATTATGATATTCCTCGTCGATGATCCAAGCGCCGTAGTGTATTATGAGTTGTTAAAACGGTCTGAAACAATCACAGGCGATCGCTATCGAATGCAATTAATGCGTCGTAGCCGAGCATTGAAAGGCAAATGGCCAGGGATTTTACAGCATGACAATAGTCAACCCCATGTTGCGAAAGTAGTCAAGACTTATTTGGAAACATTGATATAAGAAGTTCTACCCCCGCCGTATTCTCCAGACGTTGCTCCCTCGGACTATCATTTGTTTCAATTATTAGTACATGGCCTAACCAGCACTTCCTGTCTTATTAAGAGGTAAAAATTGGGTCGACTCGTGGACCTCTTCAAAAGATTCTCACTTTTTTCAATACGGCCCGAAAAATGGAAAAAAGTTGTGGTCAGCGATGGACAATACCTTGAGTCATAAATGTATAACCAGCCTCGAATTTCGGGAAAAAGCGACGGAAGCAACGTTTTACACCTATGTAATTGTCATAGATTCTTCTATCATAATAAAATCTAAAGGGTGTTTTTTTAAGCTAGATAGAACTTTAAATTGTAAAAAGTAACACAAAAAATTAAATTTTGATGAAACATTTTTTTATTTGTTTCAGTATACTCTGACAAATCATCATGAATAGACTCACGCTTGAACAACGCTACGAAATTATCCAAATTTACTTTGAAAATCAGTCGTCGATTCGCAAAGTCGTTTTATCGCAAAATTGTGTTCAGCGATGAGGCGCATTTTTGGCTTAACGGGTTTGTTAATAAGCAAAATTGCCGCATATGGAGTGAGACCAATCCACAAGAGACCCTACAGACTCCATTACATCCAGAAAAATGCACTGTTTGGTGCGGTTTTCATGCTGGTGGCATCATCGGACCTTATTTCTTCAAAAATGAGGCCGGAGCTCGCGTTACGGTCAATGGAGATCGTTACCGCACCATGATCAATCATTTTTTGTTTGAAAATATGGATGACATTGATCCGGAGGAGATGTGGTTTCAACAGGATGGCGCTACGTGCCATACGGCGAACGCAACCATCGACTTACTGAAATCAAAATTTGGCGATAAGTTGATTTCGAGAAATGGACCTGTCAATTGGCCTCCAAGGTCGTGCGATTTGACACCTCTCGATTATTTCCTGTGGGGCTACGTGAAGTCACTGGTTTATGCTGATAAACCAGCAACAATTGACGCCTTGGAGGCCAGCATTGTTCGTGTTGTTCGTGACATACGGCCAGCAGTGCTCGAAAAAGTGGCCCAAAATTGGACGTCCAGAATGCGCTTCGTCAAGAACAGCCGCGGTGCCCATATGCCCGAAATCATTTTCAAATGTTAATGTCACGTATTGATCTTTCGAATAAAAGAAAATTTTGATTACAATTTCATTTTTTGTGTTATTTTTTACAATTTCAAGTTCTATCGGGCTTAAAAAAACACCCTATATAAAGATAATTCTCTGAAAATATTATGTTTTATTCACAATTAATGTTGTTATGTTGTGCGTTTTGGTTGGAGTACACTTTATGTTGCAAAATTCTGGAAAAAACCGGAGAATTTGTATTTGTAACTGCACAGCTGCAAATAAATTTGCAGCATGGACGGAGTAACGAAGACCTCTTATGCCCACGATGGTATTAACAGTAATTTTTGGCGGCATTGTGACTAACTGTTCCTGTTTCTGTTTCTGTTTTTTTTTTTTTTTTTTTTTTGTAGAATTGGCAAAGGGCACATGTATAAATGCGTGATACAAAAAACAAGCCGCTTCGCTACAACAATAAAAAAAAACAACAGGTATTTTGCATGATACAAAAAACAAGGTAGCCGCTTCGCTACAACAATAAAAAAAAAACAATAGGTATTTTGTTTGTGTAAAAGGCGCATTCACACTTCAACTGTCAAAAGTAGTTGATAGCGAACATGTACAAAAATTTAAATGGCGCCGAAAAAGACAAACAAAACTTGACAGAGAAAGTGCTGCCATATTAATCGAATTCATCCACCTAATAATTAATTCGCCTTGGGTATTATTTTTTTTTTGTGTAAAAGGCGAATTCACACTTCAACTGTCAAAAGTAGTTAATAAAGAACATATGGAAAAATTTAAATGGTGCCGGAAAAGGTAAACAAAACTTGACAGAGAAAGTGCCGGCGGATTGACCGAATTCGCCTGAATTCACCGATGTATCCACCTAATAATAAATTCACCTTTTATAAATGTATATTAAAGATGTCAGTCTGTGGATAAGTCTATCCAAAATTTAACTCGCCTAACTTTTAGGGGTATAATTTTTTTTTTCTTACTCTCACATATTTATAGATACTTGTGCTCTCAACAAATGCTGCCGCACTTTCATAAAATTGCACACTGTTTAAATAAACAATGATATACGAGTATGTTTTTGGAGCTTTGGATCAACGAAATACAAGACAAAAAAAAAAAAAAGAAGTTTTAAGCAGAGAGAAAGAAGTTTATTTGAGGTTGCTGCCTTCAATTTTGATCATTTGCCAGCTATTGTATTTTTGTTATTTTGTTCTGATTACATTACACGTTACTTCGCAAAATTATTCGAGAAGGAAAATAAAGATTCTCCTGTAATTAACAGCATCGTTTTAGTCGTGTTAAATTGCTTATAATAAAAAAGTTTATTAAGTTGATCTAAAGTTTTGCTGCTATCACCATGTTTTTTCTCCGAGCTTTGGGATTGTTACTGCTTTTATATTTCACTTTTTTTCATAACTAAAATACCATTTTGGCTTAATTTATTAGTAAAACATTAATAGTATATATTCTACTGGTTAAGAGTATGTTGTTAATTAAACGAAAAACTATAGAAGGAGAAAAATAAAAATCGAGAAAAAAATTTAATAAAAGAAAACTTTTTTCACTGTAAATGATGTATGTAAGAGATGATGGTTAATGTTTTAGTGTTATACAAAAGTTACAATTAAAAGAAAATAATAATAAAAAAATCATTAAAAAAAAAAAATAAATAATTTAGTGCAATACCTCCCGAATCCGCGGGCGATCTGTCTTTTTTACGCTTTTTCTTTTTCGAAACATAACCGTAGTTGTCCCGTGCACTCCACCCCGGATACAGCTCCATGTGAATCTGACGTTCTTGGCGAGCTTTTTCGTAATATTTACTTTGTTCTTCGCGGGACAGTTCATGCCACTACAAAATAATTTGGGGAGGGAGGGGGTTGTATTTAAAAATGCATATATTTCAATGAAATAACATACATAAATGTATAGATTATGATCAACAAGTAGATTAAATAAAGAGAACCTTCAGAATAACCGAGGCTGATCATAGATTAAACTAAGAAATATGTATTTATCATCTGAAGCAACAACAATTTAAAATACAGCTTCTTGAAAATTCCAACGTTTATTTCATTATTAATTTTTCTTTTGTTTTAAGTTTTTAATCAATACTTTTTTTTAGCAAAAAAAAAAAAAAAAATGGTGTAAAACAAAAACATATTAGTTTAGAAGAAATTTCAACGAAACAAAATTTACTTGAGGCAAAAAAAAAAAAAAAAAAAAAAATGAATAGAAATAGAATTAACAATTTTTTGATGGTTAGAAAAATCTGTGACTCAATTTTGTTTACAGGCATAAATTTCAGCTCTGTTTCTTTATTTAATTCTCAAGTAATATTTGTATTCATTAAACAGACAGAAAGCGCTTTAAAATATACATAGACAACATTTTTCACCAGTTTTTGTTTTAAATTTTTCCTAAATCACTGCACAATTTCTTTTTCTGATTTACACATAGAACTCGAAAAACAAAATCGCTAAATTGAAAAACATTATTTGAACAATTTGTTAAACATAGCAAGTTTTGATTGCACACAATATTGTGATTGGTTTAATCCTTCTAAAATAAATGATGATTTGCGGAAGTGGCAGCAATTCTCAAAAAAAAAAAAAAAAATTACTAAAAACATTACACTAACGCAATTCAAAAAAAAAAAAAATATATATATATATAAAATAAATAAAAAATAATGCCAGAAGCAGAACTACTGTTTTTGGTAATTTTAACCGAAATTGCTAAGATTTTTCTTCCATATGTAGATGTAAATATTTTTCATTTTCGTTAATCATAAATACATTGAAACCGCTTATATCCGTGTAGTCACCAACGCGGAAGTTTTGTCCGATTGGGAGGCGTGTCCGCTTATATGAAGTACACATTTATTATTTCAAATATTTTGCTACATGTGCTACAATGCTACATTTTATTAAAACAATGCTGGGCTTTGGAACAAAAAAAAAAATATTCAGCTTAGACCGCTTTAACTAAGACTAGAGTTTCAAAATTATTTTCAGCAGCGCTGTCAACTCGGTGCATTTCGCACTGTTTTTGTGCGAAAAATTCCTTAGTAGGTGCGTGGTGCGCCTTTTTTAAGATTTTAAGTGTCATTTTTAATTTTCGGTGGCACCAAAACAAATTCAAATCAACTTTTTGTTTTAATGTAAGAAAAAAGTTTATTCAAGAGCCCAAAATTTATACGTTTCATTTTGCAGAGACAATCAGAACACGGAGTTATAATGTGCTGTATTATACATATTCTCGAAAGAAAAATAAACTTTCTTTTTGTAAAATTTGCTGTTTTCAGAGCGTGTTTTACTGTTAAACGATCAAGCCAAGTTGATCAAAATTACAATAAATGCAGACACAGATAGTGAAGTTCGATGATGGCACGTGCAACGAGTGATTTTTTTGCTATTATCTTTTTGGCAACACTAGTTTTGACAGCTCACGCACGTTTTGTATCTTGTGTCACTGTCAAACATCTTCAGTTTGGTCTATAATTTAATCATGAATCGTCTTGCAAACGAACAACGCTTGCAAATTATTGAATTTTATTACCAAAATGCGTGCTCTGTTAAGAAAGTTCATCGCGCGCTTCTTCCATTTTATGGTCAGTTTAATCGACCTACTGAGGCTTCTATTCGGGCTATTGTAAAAAAATTTCGCACCAAATTTACATTGTTGGACATTAAACCACCAACACGCTTACGTAGAGTGCGAACTGAAGAAAATATCGCAGCCGTATCGGCCAGTGTTGGTGATGACCGTGAATAATCGATTCGGCGCCGTTCGCAGCAATTGGGCCTCTGTTACTCCACTATGTGGAAAATTTTGCGGAAGGATTTGGGTGTGAAGCCTTATAAGGTACAGCTGGTGCAAGAATTGAAGCCAAACGACCTACCACAACGCCAAATTTTTGGTGAATGGGCTCTTGAAAAGTTAGATGAAGATCCACTTTTTTATCGAAGAATTGTGTTCAGCGAAGAGGCTCATTTCTGGTTGAATGGATACGTGAACAAGCAAAACTGCCGTATTTGGAGTGAAGAGCAGCCAGAAGCATTGCAAGAGCTACCAATGCATCCACAAAAAACAACCGTTTGGTGCGGATTATGGGCTGGCGGCATCATTGGGCCGTATTTCTTCAAAGATGATGCGAATCACAACGTTACTGTGAATGGTGAGCGCTACCGTGCGATGATAACAAACTTTTTTTTGCCCAAAATGGAAGAGCTTGACTTCCATGACATGTGGTTTCAACAAGACGGTGCCACATGCCACACAGCACGCGAAACAATGGACCAATTGAAAGGCAAGTTCGGTGAACAGTTTATTTCACGCTTGGGACCAGTCAATTGGCCGCCCAGATCGTGCGATTTAACGCCTCTAGACTATTTTTTGTGGGGCTATGTTAAGGCTAATGTCTATAGCGACAAGCCCGCTTCGATTGACGCACTGGAAGCCAACATTGCCAACATTATTCGTGAGATACCGGCCGAAATGTTGGAAAGAGTATGCCAAAATTGGACTAAGCGGATGGACCATTTGAGGCGCAGCCGCGGCCAACATTTGCATGAAATAATCTTCAAACATTAAATTATATCGACTCAACTATCGATCCAAATAAATATTTCATGCATTTTTCTGAATTTTATGTGTTTTTTTTTTTGAAATTTCCGATAGTTCTTGTCATTACATGTTTTGTCAATACCTCAAAATTTGATACTTTTAATTTTTCTTTATAATTTTAGAACTACGTTATTTTTATGTTATTATTTTTTTGTTTATATATCAAAAAGAATCTATAAAATGAAATTCTAAAATACTTGTGAAGTTTCTTTAGAAATAATTTTTGATTTTCGACTTCTAAAAATAAATAAATAAATTTTTAGAAAAGTTTCCATTGAATTGTCCAGTACTTTATATATATATATATATATATATATATATATATATATATATATATATATATATATATATATATATATATATATATATATATATATATATATATATATATATATATATATATATATATATATATATATATATATATATATATATATATATATATATATATATATATATATATATATATATATATATATATATAAACCTAGAACGGGTTTTTCATGAAAATGTAAAACTGAAACAACTTTGTTTTTTTAAAGCAATTTTGGTAATAAAATGTGGTTACATAAATATGGAAAATAAAAATTTGCGATATCGGTCCATATATACCCGAGACATACCGTAAACCGGGTTTTTCATGAATTTTTTTTTTTTTTTTTGCTTAAAAGCAGTTCTGGTAATAAACTAACGTTATATAAATATGGAAAATGAAAATTACCGACATCGGTCTATATATACCCGAGATATAGCCTGAACCGATTTTTCCATTAAAGTTTTTTTTTTTGCTGAAATGCAATTCTCGTTATAAAATAAGATTACTAAAATACAGAAAATAGAAAATTCAGATATCGGTTCATATATAACCGAGTTATAGCTTAAAAAAACTTTTCCATGAAAATGTTTATGAAAGATATCTTTTTTGGAATGGTGATTACAAGGAAAAAATATTTTTTCCTCGATATCGGTCCGTATATATCCCAGCATATTTAGTTCAAATTTATAATATATACTATACATACACGTGACTATCGTGAAGGGTATTTTAGATTCGACCCAACCGAATATACCATGCTCTTACTTGTTTTTTTATCTTGGACCAGCACTCAGGGGATGACCCCTACGTATGCAGTGCATTGCTGCGTTGAACAAAAATTTTTCGAGTGAAACGCAGAATACAGCAGTGTATTTACTTAACACCGCATATAAAGTTGAATGGAAATTTGCCAAGGGACATATTTACTGGTCGTGAACAGAATTTGTTACATATAAGGGTATTTGATTGTGTTCCTATGGTGCTGACACCGAAATACTTTAGAATAAAGTGGAATGCCAATTCAACAAAATGCATTATGCTTGGCTATTGTGAGTAATCAAAAGTATATAAAATTGTATGAGCCAATCAATATTAAGTGCGGTATCCAGCTAACATGAACACACTAACTTTAATGCTAACTTCAAGTTAAAGTTAAGTGTGGACCTATCATGTTGAAGTTTGGTTAATGTTACAACTTGGTTGGTAAAATATTTTATTTGGAAACTCTGTTATATGTAACTTAAATAAGGCATTTGAGTTCAATAGCCTGCTATTCGCAGTTGCTTTTATCATTTTTATTTTTTTGCTATGAGAAGTTGTAACTGGAACATCACTACGTGTACGCTGCCTTTAACAGACAGCAAGTTTTAACTTTGTGTTTTAGCTGTGTTTCAAGTTAGATGTACTCGTAGACTGCATGTTCAGAAGAATGCACGTAAGTAAAAAAAAAAAAAAACAAATTTATTTTTCGAATAACGACCATAGTACAAATAATAACGAGTCAGAAGAAAGATCTAACGATAGAAATTTGGTGTAGATTATGTTGTTTACCTAATCCCCGATCTAATTGACTACTGCATCCCAAAACCATTCCTCTCAAGGAGCTTTGGCTACCAAATTGAGGAATCCCCCCTAGAATCTGGATACTTCTATGTCTACACGGATGGGTCCCGAAAGGGGGAAAGGGTTGGGGGTGGCGTTTACATAGAAGAATTTAACACTAAAATATCCTTCAGATTATCAGATGGATGCAGTGTTCTTCAGGCTGAAATATCGGCCATAAATAAAGCGGCCAGATGGTTGACGTTTTACAAGATATTCGGTAGGGATATCATGATAGTAACGGACAGCAAAGCCGCCATCAAATCCCTGATTGGAATATACACCAATTCTAGTCTAGTCCAGGAATGCCGGACATCTTTAAACAAGATGGCGAGACATTCTAACATAACCCTAAAATGGGTACGTGGACATGGGCCCAGCAATGGCAACAACATCGCCGACGACAGCCCTAGAAGATAGGGATATAGACCCCTTTTGCGGACAACCATTAACAGCGTGCTGGAAAAGAATAAAACTCCACACACTGGAACGTGCACAAGAAAAGTGGCTCACAGAGCCCACATGTCTTATATCAAGGAACTTGTGGCCGCATATTAACTCTAAGAGAACGTGGGAGCTACTAAAACTGCCCAGATCTCAACTAAGAGTGACTGTAGCAGTCATCACTGGCCATTGCCCGTTTGGGAACCATGCCAGGAGACTAGAACTACCCCATAACGACTTCTGTAGAAGCTGCCAAGACGAGGAGGAGGAGGAGATGATCCTTCACCTCCTCGGCACATGCCCGGCATTGGAGCATCATCGTCTAAGACACTTAGGCGAGCGGAGCTTCAATAGCCTATCTTGTCTGGCCTCGATCAAACCGACCGCGCTACCCTCTTTCATAAGAAGCTGCGGATGGCTAGTATAGCAGCATGTAACGCTACACTAAAAGGTTCCCGCCTCTCCGTTCCACCACCGCCCATCCTTTCCTCTCACTATATTCCTATAACTTCTTTTCTTCACTCCACTATCCTATTTTTTCAGGCAATCACAAAGGGAACGACTACAGGACCCAAGTGAGCTGGACAACCTAGATTATTCCGGGGTATCCAGCGGCCTGCCTACCTAACCTAACCTATGTTGGAAGAAAATTTCAATAGCTCTGCTGCCATTGCGAGTTCAGATGTTCAGAATGTTGAAGCAAATTATAATACATTTGATTGGGATGATGATCTGTGGATGATGAGGATGTTCCTAAAACCCAAAAACCACTCCGACATTTTAGGAAAATTTCTCGCGCACCCAATATGAGTGACTATCTTGCAAATGCAGCTGCAGATAATAGAAAAGAAAATCCACAAAAATGGGAATTTGTGGAGAAAGGCAATTAATAACGAGATAAATTCTTTGAATGAAAATGCCACTTGATATATCGCGAAAAGTACCGGTAATGAAAAGAGTCTTTTATAAAGAAAAGTTCATATTTAAATTAATGCATGATGCTCACGGTGAAACTGTTCGTTATAAGGCCCGATTGGTAGTTAAAGGCTGTTCACAGAGACGAAAAGTAGATTATAATGAAACATATACTTCGGTCATAAGATACTCTTCTTCCCGCATATACGTCGTTCGACTTAGCTGTGCACGAAGTTAAATGGCTGAAGAGTTTGAGGAGGAGTTATTTGCAAAATTTGACTCGATTAAAGTATGCTGCAACAATGCATCAGTTAAACCGGCTGCGAACAAATCATATCACTTGAGAACGAAACACATCGGTGTCCAGTATCAGTTCATAAGGGATTGCTTAAGAGATAGAAAATTGGTTTTGGAAAAATTCCATCTAGCAACATTATTGCTGATATTCTTACAAAGCCCCCGGTAAACGAAAAAAATTTTAAATTGTTTGCAGCAACTGGAGATTCAATAGAATTTACTTTGGTGAAGATGTTGAAATGGGAACATAGATTTTACATTACTTGGCAACTCATATTATATTTAGAAACTCTGTTTTTAATATTGCTTTCAGTATTTTGAACTTTTATTAACAATCGTTACTTTGAACTATGAACAACGCGCCTTTACTATCTGCAAGTTAGAATTTCAATAGAATGCAAACCCAAATTTTAAAAGCGAAATGCAATTTTATTCCGTATTTTCAAAGGCGATAAATATCGCAAAAGATGGGGTGAAATCTGTTGACTCCAACAACAAAACTCCAATATTATGCAATACCCATTTTTGATCTCTAGGGCACTAGATAGCCAAACACGGGTAATTTTTTGTTTTTGTAAATTACTGCTTTGTTTAGAAAAAGGTAGAAAGTTGAATACTAATTTAAAAGTACCTAAATGTAAAATTTTATCATAAATAAAAGGACTGAAATAAAAATATTTTAAGAAATACTTGTGTACACTTTATTTTGACGCTCACAGTACGTTAAAATAGATTTTTTATGAACCACGTCTTCATCAAATTTCTGTTTTATCATGCTCATTCATTTATAATCATTGTCGTCTCTTAGTTTTAACCCATAACCACAATTATTAATAAATAGTTACATATACGAGTATACTCATAGAAAACCTGTCTTAACTGTGATGTATTTCAACATCAATGCAATGCCAAATGTCCTCATTTTTGACCGCTTGACACTTTTCATCGCTGTGATGACAACCATTACATCAGTTGTTGTAGATATCACTAGCGACAATTATGACAATTATTTCATAACTGAAATATCATACTGACATCATGGAAATGCCTCACCAGAATACATTTGATGTGAGCAATGCAATGACACTTTAATATCGATGAAATTACTAATTAAAGTCAATGTAATGGCAGAATATTATCAATAGAATGTCTCACTAACATTAGACTAACTATTATTTGGATTCAATTTGATGTAAAAATTTCAATCAGAAAAATGACTAAGTGACAAAATATCAATGATGATTAGAAATGTTCTAATACTTTTGATATTATCATATTTTAATTGTGTGTATGCTCTTTCTTTGCTCGTAGTTCCTATTTTTATTTATTTTCCTCTCTACGCTCTCATTATATTCGTTATTTAACTAACGCCCCATATGATGACTAAGTGTCATCAATTTTACGTGCAATATAAAGTAACGTTCATTTATATATTCGCTTTATAGTTATACTTATCTGTCTTTGATTAAACAATACTTGCTGTGATTACAAATTTACATCAATGTGATGCATTTTTCTCTACTTTCTGCTTTCAAAATCGTGATAAGTTAATATATATGGCAGCCGCGATTACAGTTAACGTTAAATAAAAGAACATACTCAAAATGTTGCAACAGTATTCGTTTTTGCGGTCGTTTTTTTTTACTTTTAAAAAATACACAAGATACGACAATTATTGAATACAGTTTTAGGTTAGGTTAGGTTAGGTTTAACAGGCTGCCAGCTATTATAAAGCCAGCCCACTTGGGTCCAGTCAGGTCCCGTTGTGTTGCCTGGATCTGATATGCATCTCAGTAGATCTACATATCACTGGCTTAGAACCAACCCGAGGATGGGATAAAGGAGTCCAATCCACTTACATCGCATTCCGATACCTCCGTCAAATCATGCAGCATCGGTCTGCCTAGGTACAATGCCCTTATATAAGAAAGAGCTGGACACAGACAGAGGAAGTGCTCAACGCTCTCTTCTTCCTTCTCGTCTCTGCAACTTCTACAGAAGTCATTAAATCGAAGATTTAACCTCCTTGCCTGCGTTCCTATGTGGCAATGTCCCGTCAGAACCACCACAGCAGAACGCAACCTCCGTCGGGGCAAGCCCCTTAGGATAATAGTTCTCCTGTTATCATATCAGACTTGATATTCGACAGGTACCCTCATTAGACCATCTGTCTTGAGCGGTTTGAAAAAGTTGACGCTGTACTAGTTTCTTACAGCTCGCAAGCGGGATTCCAACGATCCCATCAATATCTCTTTGTTGTAGCTGGACACCGGCCTTTGCCAGTTCATCCGCTACTAGATTTCCGGACACTTCACTGTGCCCTCGTACCCAGATAAGCTCCAGGTTCGAATGTCTCGCTATCTCGTTTAGAGATATCCGGCATTCACGAACCAACCTGGATGTCGTATAGACTCCAGCTAGTGCATACAACGCAGCCTTACTATCAGTACAAATTCGGATATCATTCTCATATATCCTGTAGTCACTTAACCAGTTAGCTGCCCTCATAATGGCCGCAATTTCGGCCTGCGCTACGCTACACTCATTTTGCAGCCTAAAACCCATCCTCCTCTCATGCAAGGGGATAAAGATACCCCCAGCGACTCCCGAGTCCGACTTGGATCCATCTGTAAAAATTTCAAGCACGTCCTCTTGACGATCTGTACAGGCGTCTCCGAGAACGAGCCTGATAAGATTACATCAAATCTCTTGTCAGGCAGTAGAGCCGGCGAGCAGTAATCAATATTTTCCGGAAGGTTCACTATTCTTCCTATTATTGAGGCATGACCATATGTCGCCTCCTTCCACGTCCCGCTTGACCACAGCCTGATAGCCGAATTCATGGCTATTTCCTTCACCATGAGATCAGCCGGTAGCCAGTTCAGCATAGTGAAAAGTGCTTTCGATGGCGTAGAGCCGGAAGCACCAGTCACCATCAAAGCAGCAGTACGCATTATTTTTTCTGCGATTTTGGAGTAGGTGGCTTTCTCCAACGACTTCCACCACACAAGCGCTCCATATGTTAGAATGGGCTTTACAACCGTGCTGAAAAGCCAGTAAGAGTTCCTAGGATTTATTCCCCAGGTCTTTCCAATGGCCCTTTTGCAATTTTGATGTCTCAAGATTTCGTAAACTATATCATTTTTTAAAAGTCTTACAAGTACTCGGGTACAAAAATATACATATACATGATAGAAAAAACAAGGTAGAATCGGCTACCTTGTTTTATGTATCATACAACAATATAACACTAAGAAACGCAATAGGTGTTTTGTTTCAACTATCAAAAGTTGCTGGTAACCCTGCGTTTAAAAACGCGAGTACTGAATATGTATTATCAACGAAAATTTCTTCAAAAAATTCGAATCTTTTGCAATTTTCTTTTCTGTTTACACATGCGAGTGAGAGTCCATTTTAAATTTGTTGTCACGTAAACTTCAAACAATTTATTTCCTTCCCATGTATT
The DNA here is from genome assembly GCA_914767995.1 of Thecocarcelia acutangulata. NCBI lineage: Eukaryota > Metazoa > Arthropoda > Insecta > Diptera > Tachinidae > Thecocarcelia > Thecocarcelia acutangulata. The sequence continues at coordinate 8,485,726 of OU612099.1, read as the reverse complement.
GTTCCTATTTTAATTTATATTTTCCTTATAATTTGGAGTTGGAAAAAGCGTTGTTTGCTAGTGCTGAGCGCAGTATTTGTGTATTAAAGAGCACAGCCCTATAACTAAGCGCATTTACAAAAACAATTGAGTATCAAGCGGGCACACTTGATTTAAACATTTTCATCTATAGTATTAATTTCAATAAATTAACATATAAATTAACAAACAAACTAGATAAAACTAAAAGTTTTAAGGTTTGTAATGATCCAGTTGAATTGCTCAAAATTATTTACACGGTAACACTGTTTGTTTTTTTACTCGCAAGCAAATTTAACTGCGAGTAGACCTGCGAGTGCGACAAGTGTGAATGTGGCTGTAAAAATATGCGAGTGTATTGAGTTTTTCTAACTCTTACTCGCATGTCGAAATACTAGGTAAGAAACTCGTGCATTTTTATTAATTTATTTTTATTGTTATAGATTTTGGAGTTGTGAAAAATTTTCCTTTAGAGTGGATGCAAGTGGAGCCTTCATTAGATTTGTCATCAGATCACTCAACAACTATAATCTCTGTTTCGTTCCCCCAAGAGATTGGCTCCCCGATGACTGTCAATAGAGTTAATTGGCTAAAATACAAAAAATTTTTGAGTACACATTGTACTGAAAATATCGCCTTGAGAACGGCTGAGGATATTGATTTGTCAATTAACGATTTTTCTGAAAACCTCAAACTGGCCGTACAGCATGCTACCACTAGTCATATAAGATCCAGAAATGAGAATAATAGAACTTATTCGTCTGAAATTGAGCAACTACTGTCAGAAAAAAGAAGAGTCAGAAGAGAGTGGCAACTTTGCAGGTCTCCCCAGCTTAAGACTAGGCTACGGGAATGCATAACTCAGCTAAGAAATCTGCTCGAAATCCACAGAATGGCTTCCCTTAAAACATATCTGGAAAGCCTTGATGGTACTCCTCAATCTGATTATTCCTTGTGGAAAGCGACAAAAGGTCTGAAAAGACCTTTGCGAACTTCAACTGGCGACTGGGCAAGAAGCGCTTCTGAAAAGGGGATGTTGTATGTCGATCATTTGAGAAACGTTTTTATTACAAATGATTCAACGAATAATACAGCGGAATAACCGTCATATGCTACTAGACCGCCTGTGCCTTTGAGACTTAATTTTCAAGATGTCGAAAATGTTATCGGTAATACAAACCCCAGGAAAGCTCCAGGCATTGATCAAATTACTGGTAAAATGCTTGAGCAGTTACCTCGTGTAGCAAGAAGAGTTCTACTTTTTATTTTTAACGCTACTTTACGCCTTGAGTATTATCCTGCACAGTGGAAGGTCTCAATGATAACCATGATTACCAAGCCAGGGAAGGATCTGACAAAGGTAGAATCATATAGACCAATAAGTCTTTTACCAACAATTTCAAAACTATTCGAAAAATTGTTAATGACGAAGTTGAGTCCAATATTGAACAATGTGGGATGTATCCCTGATCATCAATTTGGTTTTCGGACTAAACATAGCACCATAGAACAAACGCACAGACTAGTCAATGTCATAAGACAGACCTTTGAGGAGAAGAAGTATCGCTCAGCTCTATTCATTGACATTTCTCAAGCTTTTGATAAAGTGTGGCACGAGGGCTTAATGCACAAAATAAAGTTAAACTTGCCTGCAAATACACACAAGCTTCTGGAAAGCTACTTATATGGGCGGAAGTTTGTTATCAGAGAAGGCGACTTTATAAGGCCAACTCAGCCAATCAAAGCAGGAGTTCCCCAAGGCAGCATACTGGGGCCTACTTTATATTTGATTTACGCCTCTGACATGCCAACGACATCCGGAATCCACACTTCTACCTTTGCAGATGACGCAGCGTTTTTGAGCATTCATGAAAACCACCAATTAGCTTCACGAAATTTACAGGAATACATCTCAATATTAGAGAAATGGCTAAAACTTTGGAAAATCAAAGTTAATGAACAGAAATGTACTCATGTCACATTCACACTGTGCAAGCAAACATGTGCACCTATCCTAATAAACAACTCACCTATTCCGCAGCACAGTGAAGTCAAGTACCTTGGTATACACCTTGACCGTAGGCTAACGTGGAAGTCTCCCATTGAAGCAAAGGTCACTCAGTTAAAACTAAAAGCAGCGCAGCTAAATTGGCTTATGGGCAGAAATTCGACACTGAAATTAGATTGCAAACTTTTGTTATACAACGCAATACTAAAGCCTATATGGTGCTACGGAATTCAGTTATGGGGCACCGCCTCAGCGTCAAACATTGAAAAAATTCAAAGGCGACAAAACAAAATTCTTCGAACGATTACTGCAGCTCCATGGTACGTAAAAAATTCACGAATTCATAACGATCTGAGTGTTCCGCTGGTAAAAGAGGAGTTTTCTAAGTACACGACAAGGTATGTCAGTAAACTGGAACTTCACCCAAATCCTCTTGCGTGCAATATACTTAATTTTGGCGGCCACACTCTGTTGAGAAGAAGGTATACCGCTGCCACCATCAGATTGCTCAATAGGTGATTTTACCGAAATAGCTCCCGCATAATAAAACTTTTTGTCTAGCATTGGCCGGACTTAAGAATCACATTTTTTTAATTTTAAATTTAGTATTAAGATTTGAATACTTATTCAATAAATAAAAAAAATGCTTAAAAAAAAAAAATTGTGAGGGTGTGAAAAGAAAAACGTGATAAAATTTGACAAAGCGTGTAAAGGCGAGCTGATAAGAAATTTGCCTGAATTCGCCCATGCATCTACCTAATAATGAATTCGTTTTGATCCATACATGGAGATACTTTAGATTTTTGTGTTTGTTTGTGTACAATATTCTCATAGTAGCATATTTGAAAGAATATTTTTTGCGCCTAGGTATGTGTATGCCGCCCAAGAACGAAATTTGAGAGTATATTATTTACCCAGCAGTCCACAAAGTATTACAATTTGAAAAGTAGCCCATTGTAAACCAACTATAATGTCTACAGAAAAATTTGAACTAAACATGTTAAGCGCATAGAGCTAGCGTCCGATCCAGATTAGTCTCTTTTTATTCTTATTTTTAAATTAAATGTACATTAGAAGCTGAGATAAAAAAAATAACAAACATAATATTTAGCCACCACAACAGCATCTGCTTTGGATGCAGCCTTTTTATTTAGTTTTTATTATGAATCTTGTTTATTTTCTACAGCTGTTGCACTGTGATTGTTTTTTTTTTTTTTTAAATTCATATTAATATCTACACTCCGCATCGCCGCATAACAACTGAGCACATTTAACCTTCTCCTACAATGTATACAGAGTTGGATAAATCTTACGGCCTAGTCCATTGCTGTGTAAATGTAAGTAGGCACTGTATACAGAGTTCGGATGGGTCGCGCTCAGATCGAGGATGTTTGTGATAAAAACCAATTGAATTTTGTTTCTTGCCGTGAATGGCTCAATGTCGAATTGAGATATTTGTATTATATTTATATTTGTGATTTGTTTTATTAATGAGTCTGAAGAAGTAGAATTGTATTTTGAAAAAAGTTTTTACAGCGCACTTTTCAGTTCGTATATAAATGTCATTTAGCTTAAGTTTCATTTATATACGAAAATTTATTTTTCTTCATTTAAGTTGTAACGAGTGATTTTTTTGCTATTATCTTTTTGGCAACACTAGTTTTGACAGCTCACGCACGTTTTGTATCTTGTGTCACTGTCAAACATCTTCAGTTTGGTCTATAATTTAATCATGAATCGTCTTAAAACGAACAACGCTTGCAAATTATTGAATTTTATTACCAAAATGCGTGCTCTGTTAAGAAAGTTCATCGCGCGCTTCTTCCATTTTATGGTCAGTTTAATCGACCTACTGAGGCTTCTATTCGGGCTATTGTAAAAAAATTTTGCACCAAATTTACATTGTTGGACATTAAACCACCAACACGCTTACGTAGAGTGCGAACTGAAGAAAATATCGCAGCCGTATCGACCAGTGTTGGTGATGACCGTGAATTATCGATTCGGCGCCGTTCGCAGCAATTGGGCCTCTGTTACTCCACTATGTGGAAAATTTTGCGGAAGGATTTGGGTGTGAAGCCTTATAAGATACAGCTGGTGCAAGAATTGAAGCCAAACGACCTACCACAACGCCAAATTTTTGGTGAATGGGCTCTTGAAAAGTTAGATGAAGATCCACTTTTTTATCGAAGAATTGTGTTCAGCGACGAGGCTCATTTCTGGTTGAATGGATACGTGAACGAGCAAAACTGCCTTAGTTGGAGTGAAGAGCAGCCAGAAGCATTGCAAGACCTACCAATGCATCCACAAAATGCGGATTATGGGCTGGTGGCATCATTGGGCCGTATTTCTTCAAAGATGATGCGAATCACAACGTTACTGTGAATGGTGAGCGCTACCGTGCGATGATAACAAACTGTTTTTTTGCCCAAAATGGAAGAGCTTGACTTGCATGACATGTGGTTTCAACAAGACGGTGCCACATGCCACACAGCACGCGAAACAATGGACCAATTGAGAGGCGAGTTCGGTGAACAGTTTATTTCACGCTTGGGACCAGTCAACTGGCCGCCCAGATCGTGCGATTTAACGCCTCTAGACTATTTTTTGTGGGGCTATGTTAAGGCTAATGTCTATAGCGACAAGCCCGCTTCGATTGACGCACTGGAAGCCAACATTGCCAACATTATTCGTGAGATACCGGCCGAAATGTTGGAAAGAGTATGCCAAAATTGGACTAAGCGGATGGACCATTTGAGGCGCAGCCGCGGCCAACATTTGCATGAAATAATCTTCAAACATTAAATTATATCGACCCAACTATCGATCCAAATAAATATTTCATGCATTTTTCTGAATTTTATGTGTTTTTTTTTTTAATTTCCGATAGTTCTTATAAAATCACCCATTACTTGCTCTTGGAATTGGCCGTTGTTTATAGATATTACAGTACTAATAGGTGAAGCACATATAGCCAAGACATGTTTAATTGAATCTCTAATTTGAAAATAGTAAAATAACTTTATTTAATTTCTGGTGAGCCATAAAAACTTTTTGTTTATTTTATCTATAAGATTTAACGAATTTAATGTTAACTGTGAAAAACTTCTCAAAGTTATCTGCAACTCCAAATTCCAATTTGTACTTAATTAAAATGTGAAAAAGGAACTGGAAGAATGCGGCTAAATTGTTTTCAAAATTTTTGTTTTTCAATTTCTGTAACCGGTTTATTTTTACAAATTCTGAAACTAAATTGAATTTGAAATTTTTTAATTTTAACTGTTATTACGCGAACAGAAAACTTTAGAATGTATTTTCGTTTTCAATATTATTGCTGGCCTGAAATTAATTCAATATTTTTAGTCTAATTAAGTTCCACTATAAAACTCTTTAGCATTTTGAAAAGATTATCTGGTGAAAAAATGCCTGTGTATATTTTAAAAGCTTAAACTTTCGTAAATCTCTATGAACACCTTAATTCTTCGTTAAGATGTCATCTCCAGCATTTGCTAAAGTAGTAAGAAAATATTTTGAAAATGAAACTTACCCGTCGACCCAAGATTTGATTGATGGCTGCTGATTCCTTGAGCGTACACTCTGCCACTACTTTGGCACGCATTTCCTTCATGTATAACATGAAGGCATTCAAAGGCTTTTTGATATGTGGTTTCTTTTTCTCCAATGAGTTGTCCTTGCAGTTGTCGTTTCCCTGCAAATTCGATGAATTTTTGTTATCCAGATTCCTGTTAAATAAAGTTAAAAATGTTATCAATATGAGATAAAGTAAAATATAAGAGATTGATTGCAGGGATTGCCGACATATGTACAAGTCAATCAAAATTTCGCATGATTTTAAATGCATGCAAAAAATTTTGCACTTTCTTACTATTTCCCCCCCCCCCCCCCGCTATCCTAGCCTTTGTAAGCACGTAACAAAATTTTTGCAATGACACTTGTTGCAAGCTGCTTCAGAACTTGTTCGACAAGTAACGAACTAGTACGATAATAAATTAGTCTAGTCTAGAAAGCCGCATTCTGAAAAACTCGTTTTGTGTGAATTCGCGACCAGATGAAATTCATTGCATGTGGAACACAAAATTTGTGTAACCCCAATAGTTTTTGAAAGGATGTTATTAATTTAATTCCTATACAACCTAATTCAAATCGAGGTTTTTACACACGACTGAAAATTATCGCCGTTAATGACATTTATCCCGATTTTTAAACGATCGTATGTAATAAGCCTGGGGCGATTCTGTAAGAAAAGCTAGATTATAATTTTGAAATATTAGTTTCCGTTAAATATATCCTGCAGTATACGATATAATACAACCGAGTATGATAATAAACAACAATGTATGATAACTTGGATTTTTGTAGACTTAAATAGTAGCGTGTATTAGAGCTAGAATAAAATAGGCATTGAAGTAATTTGTAGTATACATATTTTTATGAAAAATAAAATGAGGTCAGTAACTGGAGTTTGTTACACAAATTAACACGTCTTTCAATTTCGCCACGACCGCCACGACCGCCACTATTGGTGACCCCGACGTGATGGACGAAGGAAAGCTGAGTGACAATCGTACTGAGGGATAGGCCACGATGTCTAGACAGGCAGCGACTTCAGCTAACGTGCTTGCGGCTAGCCACGAGAATAATACAATCATTAACAGGGTTTCTGTTAAAGTTCCCCCATTTTGGCCGGAACAGCCAGAAATATGGTTTGCTCAGGTGGAAGCGCAGTTTAACATCTCCGATGTAAACAACGATGTGTCTAGGTATAACACTGTGGTGGCTGCCATTGAAAGCAACGTTTTAGCACAAATTTCCGACGCAATTTTGAATCCTCCCGAGAGAGACAAGTACCTTAATCTTAAAACTTGCATTATAGATAGGTACTGTGAGAGCGAACAGAAAAAAATTCAAAAACTTATCTCCGACATTGATTTGGGTGACAAGCGTCCAACCCAGTTACTGAATGAGTTGAGCGGTTTGGCGAAAGGCAAGATAAATAATGATTTTTTAAAGATCCTTTGGCTACAGAGACTACCTGCACAAACCAGAGCCATTCTGCAGGCTTCGAATGCAGATCTACCGGAGCTCGCAAAACTGGCTGATAAAATATTGGAAGTTTCCGACTACCAACGAGTTGCCGCAGTAGCCCCGTCGCATAATCTACAAAGTGAGACGGATCATCGTTTGCAACGTATTGAACAACAAATAAATCAAATAATGAACGAACAGGCAGGACAGTTTCGTGGTAGAAGCAGACAACGCACCTCGAAAAGCAAAGAACGTCGATCAAAAACACCTACTTCGTCAAGTGGCCAATGTTGGTATCACGAAAAGTTTGGCAGCGATGCACGGAAATGTCGAGCTCCTTGCATCTACGCAAAAAACTAGAAAAGTCTCTAGATCTTTCGAGTGGTTCTAGTGATAAAAATTTTCAAATAGCTCGTCTTGTTATTTGTGATAAAAACATAAGTATAAAATTTTTAATAGACACTGACGCCGATGTGTCTGTTATGCCGCCCAATGCAGCTGACAAACTTAAAAAACCGTCAACAACAACTTTTTATGTCGCTAATGGTTCGCCTATAAAAACGTTTGGCCAACGCCGTCTTAACTTATCACTTGGCTTACGCCGTAGTCTGAAATGGAATTTTTATGTCGCCGACGTTAATACTGCTATCATTGGCTCTGATTTTTTAAAAGCATATGACTTACTTGTTGATATTAAAATAGGTAAACTTGTTGACAGAAAAACAATGTTGGAAACAAATGCACGCTTTGAACAGAATTCACAAATAAAAATATCAACATTTAAAAAAAGACAAAAAATTTTCGCATATATTGAGTGAGTATAGTGATTTGGCCATTCTCAATTCGAATAAAACGCCAATAACAACCAATACGACGCATCACATTGTGACAACCGGTCCACCAGTTTTTACGCGCCCAAGACGACTTGCAGGCGAACGATTAGAAGCGGCAAGACGAGAGTTTCAGTTTCTAATGGAAAAGAGGATCTGCCGGCCATCAAAAAGCCAGTGGGCAAGTCCACTGCATTTGGTAAAGAAGGCCAGCAACGAGTGGAGGCCATGTGAAGACTATCGGTCTCTTAACGCAATTACGATACCAGATAGGTACCCCATTCCGTATCTTCACGATGATAAAAAAATATTTTCAGCCATAATTATTGCATTTGGTGTGAGGATGCGGTTGTTCGGTGCGCTTTATGGACTGGCGCAGCCTTCGGTCAAAGTATTACCGTCAATCGTGAATGAACGGTATAGGGACATGGATATAAATGTCTTCATACCTTCATTAGCGGGTGGTTCTAATAGGCCGGAGCTACAAGCCACACAGCTAAATGAGGAACTCAGCCCTTTAACTACTAACACCTTCTGCAGAAGGTCTTTAGTAAACATAGATTATATAAAATTTGCCTTTTTCGAATTACCCCAGCGTAAGATTTTCTTATTTTGCACTACTATGTTGGCGTTAGAAAACTTATAATTTTTTATTCGATTTTGCCGAAAAAAGGCGTAAAAGTTCAGTGCAATTTCAGTAAAAATAAAAATTTAAAAAAGAATGTTATTATGAACTCAATATTATGAGGAATTTTCATATAATTTTATCCTAATATTATTTGATCTTCTTTTGTGTTAAATTATTAAAATTTTTGCAGCTTAAGAAATAAAAATATGCTTATTTTAAAAGCAGATAAAGGCAATACTACGGTAGCTATATAACGAGTGATTTTTTGGCTATTATCTTTTTGGCAACACTAGTTTTGACAGCTCACGCACGTTTTGTATCTTGTGTCACTGTCAAACATCTTCAGTTTGGTCTATAATTTAATCATGAATCGTCTTACAAACGAACAACGCTTGCAAATTATTGAATTTTATTACCAAAATGCGTGCTCTGTTAAGAAAGTTCATCGCGCGCTTCTTCCATTTTATGGTCAGTTTAATCGACCTACTGAGGCTTCTATTCGGGCTATTGTAAAAAAAATTCGCACCAAATTTACATTGTTGGACATTAAACCACCAACACGCTTACGTAGAGTGCGAACTGAAGAAAATATCGCAGCCGTATCGGCCAGTGTTGGTGATGACCGTAAATTATCGATTCGGCGCCGTTCGCAGCAATTGGGCCTCTGTTACTCCACTACGTGGAAAATTTGCCGGAAGGATTTGGGTGTGAAGCCTTATAAGATACAGCTGGTGCAAGAATTGAAGCCAAACGACCTACCACAACGCCAAATTTTTGGTGAATGGGCTCTTGAAAAGTTAGATGAAGATCCACTTTTTTATCGAAGAATTGTGTTCAGCGACGAGGCTCATTTCTGATTGAGTGGATACGTGAACAAGCAAAACTGCCGTATTTGGAGTGAAGAGCAGCCAGAAGCATTGCAAGAGCTACCAATGCATCCACAAAAAGCAACCGTTTGGTGCGGATTATGGGCTGGCGGCATCATTGGGCCGTATTTCTTCAAAGATGATGCGAATCACAACGTTACTGTGAATGGTGAGCGCTACCGTGCGATGATAACAAACTTTTTTTTGCCCAAAATGGAAGAGCTTGACTTGCATGACATGTGGTTTTAACAAGACGGTGCCACATGCCACACAGCACGCGAAACAATGGACCAATTGAGAGGCGAGTTCGGTGAACAGTTTATTTCACGCTTGGGACCAGTCAATTGGCCGCCCAGATCGTGCGATTTAACGCCTCTAGACTATTTTTTGTGGGGCTATGTTAAGGCTAATGTCTATAGCGACAAGCCCGCTTCGAGTGACGCACTGGAAGCCAACATTGCCAACATTATTCGTGAGATACCGGCCGAAATGTTGGAAAGAGTATGCCAAAATTGGACTAAGCGGATGGACCTTTTGAGGCGCAGCCGCGGCCAACATTTGCATGAAATAATCTTCAAACATTAAATTATATCGACCCAACTATCGATCCAAATGAATATTTCATGCATTTTTCTGAATTTTGTGTTTTTTTTTTTAGTTTCCGATAGTTCTTATAAAATCACCCATTATAAACATGAGTATGATTTGAGGATAAATAGTATTGTTGAAGATGGTTCTAAATATCAGATAATAAATAAGGATCCTACAGCTAGATCACAGAAGATAAATAATAGTTTAGTAGATGAACTATTTAAAAAGGAAATTTTAAGTAATAGTGAGAAAAATAGAATTAAGGCCAATCTTGCTGTTGCACCTAAGTTATATGGATTGCCAAAGATTCACAAGACAGATTATCCATTAAGACCAATTTGTTCGTTCATTAATTCTCCATCTTATGAACTTTGTAAATATATAGTAAATATTCTTAAGAAGATTACTGAGAATTCAAGATATAATATTAAAAATTCTATGCAGTTTAAGGAGAGAATAAAGGGCCAAAGTATAAATACTAATGAACTACTAATTTCTTTTGATGTAGTATAACTATTTCCGAGTATACCGGTAGATTTGGCAATGAGTACAATAGAAGATGAGTGGGGATTAATAACCCAACATACAAGGATGGAAAAAAGTTTATTTTTACGGGTTCTGAAATTTTGTATAGAAGATAACAGGTATTTTCAGCATAATGGAAAGATATATGGACAACTAAATGGACTCCCAATGGGAATTCTGTTACGTGTAGACTTAAAATCAGTGTTATCGCAGTCTTATAATAATTTTTATGAGAGCGTTCTTATGAGAAATCTCATGGCAACGATCTTATAAGAAGAGCTGTCAAAAAAACGATTGCGTATGTGTTTGTGTGCAATAAAATGCCATTACAATTTATAATGGAAAAGCTATTGGACAGTTCTACAGATAAATTGAACATCATCAAACCGAGATTAATAACTAAATATGTAGATGATTTGTTTTGCATTCTTCCTGACTTAGCAATTGATGACATGTTTTTGACTTTGAATGACTTTAATTCTAATATTAAATTTACTATGGAAAGGGAAAATAATTCACGGCTTCCATATTTAGAAACAATGATAATTAGAAGGAATAATAAGCTAGTTATGGATTGGTATCAAAAGCCAACAGCTTCAGGTAGAATAATAAATTACTTTTCAAAACATTATAGGAATATAATCATTAACACAGCTAGAAATTTTGTTGAAAGAGTACTTACAATAAGTGATGAGGAGTTCCATAGAAAGAACATAATTAAAATCGGAAATTTGCTAGAAGAGAACGATTTTCCAACTGAACTAACTACAAAATTTGCGAGTCAGTTTACAAATAGTAATACGCATAATGAAGTTAGCTTAACAGAACCGAAAATTTATAAACCATTGACATATATACCAGGTTTAACAGAGAGATTATCAAGATCTAATATATATAACAAGGTAAAATATAGAATGGCTCATAGGAGTTATAATACATTAGATACATTATTTAGTAAGACTAAGAAACGTTATATGTTAGAAATGTTAGAGGTTATTAGTACACCTGTAGAACAGAGAATTAATTTTAAATTAGATACTGATAATTTAGCACATAGTTATAGACATTTAGTTAGCAAAAAATTAATACGTTGAATGTATATAGAGGGTTTTATTGTTAAGATATTAATAAGTTATGTAAAACTTGTTCATGTTATTCTGTTAGCAACATGTTCCATGTTAATTTGTTTCAAGTTGAGGAGCAACATATAATCGTTAACAGGGCTTGTGTTGGTTGCAGAAAAAGTTTTGTATTATGTTATTTTTTAATTTGAAAATATTGCTAAGAATTTCTCTTTGTGTTTGAATTTTTTGTAAAGGGTGTTTTTTTAAGCTAGATAGAACTTTAAATTGTAAAAAGTAACACAAAAAATTAAATTTTGATGAAACATTTTTTTTATTTGTTTCAGTATACTCTGACAAATCATCATGAATAGACTCACGCTTGAACAACGCTACGAAATTATCCAAATTTACTTTGAAAATCAGTCGTCGATTCGCGCAACTTATAGACGACTTCGTCATTTGTATGGCGTACATAATCGTCCATCTGAACAAGCCATTCGTCGAACTGTGGATAGATTTCGTACCACATACTCTCTAGAGGATGCAATAACACCAGCACGTCGAAGGAATGTGCGTACTGAAGAGAATATCGCCGCTGTAAACGAAAGTGTGGAAGAAGATCCAAATTTATCGATTCGTCGTCGGTCGCATGAATTGGGGCTCTGTCCGTCCACTACGTGGAAAATTTTGCGCAAAGATCTCGGCCTACACCCGTATAAGATCCAGCTGGTGCAGGAATTGAAGCCACGAGACCATTGTATGCGTCGTTCTTTCGCCGATTGGGCTCTAGAGCAGTTGGCAACTGACCCGTTGTTTTATCGCAAAATTGTGTTCAGCGATGAGGCGCATTTTTGGCTTAACGGGTTTGTTAATAAGCAAAATTGCCGCATATGGAGTGAGACCAATCCACAAGAGACCCTACAGACTCCATTACATCCAGAAAAATGCACTGTTTGGTGCGGTTTTCATGCTGGTGGCATCATCGGACCTTATTTCTTCAAAAATGAGGCCGGAGCTCGCGTTACGGTCAATGGAGATCGTTACCGCACCATGATCAATGATTTTTTGTTTGAAAATATAGATGACATTGATCCGGAGGAGATGTGGTTTCAACAGGATGGCGCTACGTGCCATACGGCGAACGCAACCATCGACTTACTGAAATCAAAATTTGGCGATAAGTTGATTTCGAGAAATGGACCTGTCAATTGGCCTCCAAGGTCGTGCGATTTAACACCTCTCGATTATTTCCTGTGGGGCTACGTGAAGTCACTGGTTTATGCTGATAAACCAGCAACAATTGACGCCTTGGAGGCCACCATTGTTCGTGTTGTTCGTGACATACGGCCAGCAGTGCTCGAAAAAGTGGCCCAAAATTGGACGTCCAGAATGCGCTTCGTCAAGAACAGCCGCGGTGCCCATATGCCCGAAATCATTTTCAAATGTTAATGTCACGTATTGATCTTTCGAATAAAAAAAAATTTTGATTACAATTTAATTTTTTGTGTTATTTTTTACAATTTCAAGTTCTATCGGGCTTAAAAAAACACCCTATATATCCCTCTTTATTATATATATTAGACCTTGCTAATCTTTCTGATAAACCTGGTATATATGTTAAAGATTTATAAATTTTTTATAAAAAAATAAAACGATTTTTAGCTGCAAAAATAAGGAATATTTAGTTATGAACAATACATATCGTTTAAATTTAGCTTTTGTTGACGGTATTAGTTGATAAGGTACTAAGCACCAATCCAGCCAGATAGCCAGCGTAAATTACTCCTTATAATGGAAAATTAAAATCATATGACAATATTGATTGCAATCAAATTATTCGAGAATATAATACACACATTGGCGGAGTTGATATGATGGACTCTTAAATGGGTCGCAATGGGTAGAATGTGGAAATTAATTTACATCAGCACCCGCCTTGTCGGCCTAACTCCACGGTGTGAATTATTCACCAGAAGCCCAGTGTGACTTGTAAGGCTTACATATTGGCAAACTCCTTGCTGAAGAGTTCGAGCCATCTAATCCCACCTGCATGCAATTTCCTACACCGTCAGTTAAAGACAATGCTTAATGAGTTGGTAGGTCGAAGTCCATTAATTGCACTAGTCCTTATCCAACTCATGGGTCTAAACATCACATCTGGTTTATTACCTGATTTGGTGTGCACCAAGGCTGCTTCCCGAGTGGAGTATACTCAGATAGCAACACCAAAAAAAAAAAAAAAAGTTTGACCATACGTGGGTTTCGCTTTCAAATAGCTATGAACCAAACTCGGCTTCACAAATTTTATAATTTATTTTGCATTTTATACTAGTTTTAAATTTTCTTTCCGCATTTATTAACAAAAATATTTTTTTTTAACATAGCAGCATTCTTTATTTTTTCTTTCGCTGCCTGCAGACGGCCTTAAGTTTCTCTCACTTTGTGAAACATTTTTCGCTAAACGGATCTTAATTTCGTGTTTCTCACTCGAAATTAATATCGGGTGGTTAAATTTCAAGGGCCGATGTTGAATGTGAACGACACCTAAACGCCAAGTTTTTTTCCGAATTTTATTTGATATTTCTATATTTCAGACTTACTCAATTTGAACCATGGAGAGATACACAATCCAACAACGTGTTAAAGTTATCCAGACTTATTATGAAAATGATGATCAATTTTCGAAGAAAATCATCTTCAGTGATGAGGCACATTTTCACCTCAGTGAATTCGTCAATAAACAGAATTGCCGCATTTGGGCGAATGAGAATCCAAGAGTGACTGTCGAAAAACCAATGCACCCACAAAGAGTGACTGTTTGGTGCGGTTTATGTGCTGGCGGCATCATCGGGCCGTATTCTTTCCAAAATGAGGCCGGTCAGGCAGTTACTGTGAATGGTGTTCGCTATCGTGAGATGATAACGAACTTTTTATGGCCCGAATTGGATGTGGTTTCAGCAGGACGGTGCCACTTGCCACACAGCTAACGAAACAATTGCCGTGTTATCTCACGTAATGGCGATGTCAATTGGCCGCCAAGATCATGTGATTTGACACCGTTGGACTTTTTTCTTTGGGGTTATTTGAAAGAAAAGATGTACGTCGATAAGCCAGCAACAATTCAACAGCTAAAGGATGAGATAATTCGGCACATTAACGGCATAGAACCTCCATTATGCCTCAGGGTCATCGATAATTTGGACCATCGGATGGAGGTGTGCCGATATTTTGTTCCATACATAATTGAATAATACCAATATATCATAATAAAATAAAATTACAATAATTTCCTAAATAGTTTGTGTTTTATTCAAAATCAACATCGGCCCTTGAAACCACCCTTTACTAAAATCATAATGATTTCAGTGGCTAAAGGACTAATTTAAAAAAATCTTTCTGTTCTACAATCTAGATCTACAACTAATTTCTCTTAGTTAACAAATTATTTCTGTATTAACTAAATTTAGTCAGCAAGTAAAATTGATCACAGAGAGCATTGACGACAACCGAAATAGATAGCAAAATTTCTTTGTATCAACAGGTATAGCAAAATACCAACAAAAACAGACATGTCAAATATATTTGCAACTTTTTCATAATTATATACTATGAAAGTACAAAATAATTTTATATGTTTAATTTAGAATAAAGCACTAAATTTACTTTCAAAAATGCAAAAACAATACGTTTGACGTAAATGGCTCACTATAGTAGCAAAAAACTATCATATGTCGCAGCTCTGGCACTTTGCTGACGTTAACGCACTTTGGTCCCATGTAACCATTTTTATGCAATTATGAGGGAAATGAGATACTCGTTTCTCTTTCAATTCCTGTATGAAGTTGATCGAACTTATTCTTCGGTTACACAATACACAACTGAAGAAGTAATCGGAAAATTTGTAAATAGGAAAGAGTTTTTATTCAAAAGTTAGTAAAACTTAATAAAAAGGAACCTTATATAAATAGAGAAGAAGTGAAGTTGTGTAGTTCAAAGGAGAATATGCAATAGTTATCTGGCTTTCCATTTTATAAATACCTTTTAGAAAAATTCCTTTACTTTTAATTTTACAGCTGTTTCTGTTTATGTATGTAACAAACAATGTCACAATTTGTTTGCATTTTTTTTTTTTTAATAGCAAATCAGCAAAGTGGAAAAAGGGAATCAAATTTCAGAAAACACTTGAGTTATTGCCATTATAAAGTTAAACAGCTCTAAGATTGTACCAAAGACGCTCAGAAAGAGTCGTTGACCCAGTTTAGAATTTGTTTATTATATTTAGCTAAGATTGAATTAATGCCTACGAGGGTTGGATGTGGAAGTATACATATGTATATAACTTGTTGGCGCTACAATTGATTGATGAGAATAACTTCTTGTAATGATACAATTAATTGGTCAACAAAATAACGTGATTTAGCTAGATTGGATTACTTTTCAGGGGTTATGAAGTAACTTTTTTACTTCGATAAGCCAGCGACAATTGAACGCCTGGAAATAAATATGAGAACGCAAGTGCTGCGCAAATTAGTAGTTCAGATTGCGCTTAGTACGCGCCTATCATGATGGTCAAATTCATATTTAAACGTCAATGTTAAATGCCCACTCCATTGCAGTTTAAAAAAACATTTCTTTGATCTACTAAAATTTAAACTTGTGCAACTCTAAAAAAAAAACACTTGGCCTAAAAGGCCACTGTCACATTAAAACTACGTTACTTATAATAACAATAGTAGACCGATCACCCCGAAGTTATAAAGTTGAGATTTGTTATGTATGTATTTCAAGAAGCAGTAAAAGAAATATGTGAAAGAAATAATGATATTATAATAGTATTTATAAATAAAAGTATAGATTTTAGAATAGAAAGTATTCTAAATGATAGTGGACTAAAGCAAGTAATGAGTGATTTCACAAGAATAACACAAAAATCTAGAACTTAAAGAAAAATATTTCAGCGAATACTAACATAAAGAATAAAATCGCTGACCATGAAACCACAGATATATTTTATAATCAAGATAATGTTTTAAACCCCTCTCAAAGTGAACAAAGTCATAGTTTTAGTTATCAGAGAAACAAATTTAGAAATTTAATAAATGAGACAATGTTCTGCAATGAATTAATTAACTCGAATGTAAATAATTTTGGTGCAAAAATTGAGAGTGCAATAAGAAGAATTGAATACACTAAAGCTGGGGGACAACTAGCTGTTTCGCAGTCGCTACACTGCGAAACACTAGGCCAGTGAAAATGTCGCGTAAGCGAACTTAAACAACTTTTGTTTCCTTAAAAGCAGTTCTGGTAATAAAAAAAGTTTATATAAATATGGAAAATGAAAACTTCCGATATCGGTCCATGTATACCTGAGATATAAGCTGAACCGATTTTTCCATTAACATTTGTTTTTTTTTTTGTGAAAAGCAATTCTCATTATATCGAGTGGTTTTTTTGCTATTATCTTTTTGGCAACACTAGTTTTGACAGCTCACGCACGTTTTGTATCTTGTGTCACTGTCAAACATCTTCAGTTTGGTCTATAATTTAATCATGAATCGTCTTACAAACGAAAAACGCTTGCAAATTATTGAATTTTATTACCAAAATGCGTGCTCTGTTAAGAAAGCTCATCGCGCGCTTCTTCCATTTTATGGTCAGTTTAATCGACCTACTGAGGCTTCTATTCGGGCTATTGTAAAAAAATTTCGCACCAAATTTACATTGTTGGACATTAAACCACCAACACGCTTACGTAGAGTGCGAACTGAAAAAAATATCGCAGCCGTATCGGCCAGTGTTGGTGATGACCGTGAATTATCGATTCGGCGCCGTTCGCAGCAATTGGGCCTCTGTTACTCCACTACGTGGAAAATTTTGCGGAAGGATTTGGGTGTGAAGCCTTATAAGATACAGCTGGTGCAAGAATTGAAGCCAAACGACCTACCACAACGCCAAATTTTTGGTGAATGGGCTCTTGAAAAGTTAGATGAAGATCCACTTTTTTTTATCGAAGAATTGTGTTCAGCGACGAGGCTCATTTCTGGTTGAATGGATACGTGAACGAGCAAAACTGCCTTATTTGGAGTGAAGAGCAGCCAGAAGCATTGCAAGACCTACCAATGCATCCACAAAATGCGGATTATGGGCTGGTGGCATCATTGGGCCGTATTTCTTCAAAGATGATGCGAATCAGAACGTTACTGTGAATGGTGAGCGCTACCGTGCGATGATAACAAACTTTTTTTGTGCAAAATGGAAGAGCTTGACTTGCATGACATGTGGTTTCAACAAGACGGTGCCACATGCCACACAGCTCGCGAAACAATGGACCAATTGAGAGGCAAGTTCGGTGAACAGTTTATTTCACGCTTGGGACCAGTCAATTGGTCGCCCAGATCGTGCGATTTAACGCCTCTAGACTATTTTTTGTGGGGCTATGTTAAGGCTAATGTCTATAGCGACAAGCCCGCTTCGATTGACGCACTGGAAGCCAACATTGCCAACATTATTCGTGAGATACCGGCCGAAATGTTGGAAAGAGTATGCCAAAATTGGACTAAGCGGATGAACCATTTGAGGCGCAGCCGCGGCCAACATTTGCATGAAATAATCTTCAAACATTAAATTATATCGACCCAACTATCGATCCAAATAAATATTTCATGCATTTTTCTGAATTTTATGTGTGTTTTTTTTTTAAATTTCCGATAGTTCTTATAAAATCACCCATTATAAATACTACTAAATAAATTAAAAAAAATTATATGTAATAAAAAATACAACAAATTAAAATTTGTGAATTTGCTTTTGAATGCATAAGTCCCGTAAAAAGGTAATTGAAGTCATACATTGTGCTTCAGTCCACCACAGACAGAACTGGATAAATGAGTAAGACGTTTAAATACAAACAAAAAGGATGATCTTCGAAAAGTTCTCTTTTTAGAAAAATCTTACTAAATTTTCAGGCAAAAAGAATTTTTATTTTAGATAAATAAATAAAAAACTAAAAAACACGCTCCGACATCGAACTAAAAAGTAATAAATAATTCTAATAATAAGCTTAAACAATAGTGAATGGCATATACTAGTATTATTGTGAATTAATTATCATAAAATGCTTAACTTTCAAATGCATATGACATCTATAATTAATATAACACATTCAATTACACTTCGCAGACAGGAATTTTATGCCCAATTATAGTTGTGTTCATTTACTAAAAACTTTTACAAATTTGTAATAATTGTTACTAGAAAGCGTTCATTAACCCAAAAAATTTGCAACGAGAGAGCGTCAAAAGAGCGTAAAAAATTGGGAGCCATAAAAATTCTTGCAAGTTTTTACAAGTAGAATTTTTACTTGCAATAATTATTCAAATAGCTGTTTTGCTTTTGTGTTTACAAAACAGCATTTCTAAATTAAGTTAAAAATTGAAACATTTTGGAAAATTTAAGAAATTATAATTGTATGTAAACTTTTAAGCCGACTAAAAGTATTAAAAAGAACACAAATTTATTTTTGTAATCTTTTTAATAAAACAAGAAGTCTAAGGGAAATAAACTAAGCAACACAGTATCTGGCACATCAGTGGCAAAGGATGTTCCCGCAAATTTACTTGCTTGAATGTGTTTAAAGCTTCTAGGGAAGTAATTAAATTCACACTTGGATCCTTCCATTTATAATTATATTAACATTTATTTAATTTTAACCTCTAAAATATTTCTGTTTTTTGTTTCTTTATTTTTTACAAACCAGTTGTTATTTTTAGTATTGTAAATATTATGAGTACCTAGCTACTCGGTACTTTACACTTTGAAATTATGCTATGCTAGGCAGGCAGTTATAACGTATAAATACACGTTTCAATTCAATTGTGAATTGAGTCTTTCAATTGAATTGGGTCTTGGCAACACACTTCATAAACTGAATTGAAAGATTTTCATCCAACTATCAGATTCAATGAAATTAAAGACAATTTTAAAATTATTTAACATTTTCTTTACAAAAAATTACAAACATAAATTTGGACAATAATTTATTGAAATTTTGTTGAACTTTATAATTTTTAAATTAAATTTTTGGTTTGTACATTTGCAAGCTTTTTCCTTTCTTAAGTTTTTTGGACAACTGACCAGGAGACCATACAAAGCACAATCGAATTGAGAGACTTACTAGCCAACTTGAAAAAAAATCAAAATGGTTTGATTTTTCTTCAACCAACTCGACAACTTCCAAACGAATCAATTTAAACGTCTTGATACAACAACTGACTCAGCAGCCAATTGAGTTTATCGATCTTTCAGAACCCTAGTGAGCTGGAGAATCCAGGTACTTTTTTGAGAATCCAGCGGCCTGCCTACCTAACCAATTGAGTTGAAACGTGTATGGGGTAAGCGCCCCTAATTAAAAATAGATATTTTATTCGAAAGTATCTAATCACCCCTGTATTTAGCGTATTTCGACTACGTCTAGTACTAGATTCAATAAAATTGTAAAACTTTTCTTTATTCTGTTACAAGCCGTACTCAAAAAACGCCAGCCACAACAATGCTGAATATAAATGACCACAACCACGCTCTTTTTATAACAATATACATATGTATAATTTGTCCAAAAAATATAAGAGTAGTTATTAAGTACTCATATATACCTATACATAACAACACTACTCTTACTTGCAAATTTTAGCTAGAAAAGTGTTCATTTACTTTTTCAAATTTTTGAGAGTAATTTTGCAAAATTTCTTTTTACTCTCTCGTTACTAGTTTTTACTAGTAAAGTAGATGAACACACCTTATGATATTACACGGCAGTTAGATGCAGCATCGGAGTCTTTCGAAACATCCCTTTTCAAAAAGCGGAGGCGGAAATAACTTCAATTGAAGAACAACATCTGTTCTTAGTATTAAAATTAATTCCTAAGACTTGTGCATGCTAACATAAAATAATCTTTAAAGAAGCTACCAAAATAAATAGTCGTACTAGGACCAGTTTTTGAGTTTATTTAACTATCATTTAGCTTTGAATTAAACTTGCCCAATCTTATGCATTTAAGTTTAAACTCAGTGCGTTTCGCATCGTTTCCGGTGCTTTAAAATTTTTTTTTTGGTTGGTGCGCAGTGCGATTTTTTTTTTAAATACGAGTATTCAGTGTGTTTTTTAGTTTCACTTGTGTGTTTGCAACACTCGAAACCCATGCCATATGAGTGATCATTATATATGTAAGTATATAAAACTATATATATAGTGTTACCGCTTCAGCATAAAAGTTCGAGTTGCCGTATTGATTCCGGGGAATTAGGGGGATTTTAAACATTCACGAAGTCGATTTTGGGAATTCCCAAAAAATTCGGAACCACTTCTTTAACCAATTTTTCATATTTGGTGCACTTTTTTTACCGTGGAACGTGTATCTGAACTATTAACAGTCATTTGATTTAGTGCAAAAAATTGAAGTTGCATTTTGTTTTCGGGGACATGGGGGAATTTGGCGATTTCTAAAACCGATTTTGGGAATTAAAAAAGAACTACGAATGCGTTATATGAACAATTATGTAGTTGTATGGGTAGTTTAAGAAGCAGCTTAAGCAATAGTGATTGCAAAATTTTAAATTTGATATGGCAACGAGTGTTTTTAGTTTTTATACCCTTCACAAAAATGTAAAGGGTATATATAAGTTTGTGATTCCGTTTGTAAGTTCTACAATTTTCATTTGCGACCCTATAAAGTATATATATTCTGAATCAGAATTAATGGAAAAGTCGATTAAGCGATGTTCGTCTGTCCGCCGTTGAAATACCGTTTCTGAGAAAACCATTAGACTTAGAAACTTTTTTCTTTCACCATTCTTTTACCCCATCGATTCATGGGTTTGCTATTGAAATTCAGTAATATCGGTCCACGTATAGCTGAGATATATTCAAAATTCCGAAAAAAGCCATTTTTTTGCAATTTTGTATGAAAATTTTTGGAAACAAAAGTTGTTTGTTTTGCTTCAACCTTCACACACTTATTAAGCATGGTGACTTAAAGGCAAAAAATTTCTTTTTTTAGATATCGGTCCATATATACCAGAGATATAGCCCAAATCGGATTTTTAATGAAAATGTCACATAGGCGAAACTAAACAACTTTTTTTGCTTAAAAGAAGTTCTGGTAATAAAATAAGGTTATATAAATATGGAAAATAAAAATTTCCGATATCGGTCCATATACACCCGAGATAGGGTCTAAACCGGGGTTTTCAAGAAAATATCGCGTAAGCGAACTTAAACAACTTTTTGTGCTCAAAAGCAGTTCTAATAATGAAATAAGATAAAATAAATATGAAAATGAAAATTTCCGATATCGGTCCATATATACCCGAGATATAGCTCAAATCGGGTTTTTCATGAAAATGTCGCGTAAGCGAACTTAAACAACTTTTTTGTGCTCAAAAGCAGTTCTGGCAATGAAATAAGGTTATATAAATATGGAAAATGAATATTTCTGGTATCGGTCCATATATACCCGCCTAAGCCGCGGTTTTAATGAAAATGTCGCGTAAGTGAACTTAAACATCTTTTTTTGCTTAAAAACAGTTCTGGTAATGAAATAGGGTCATATAAATATGGAAAATGAAAATTTCCGATATCGGTCCATATATACCGCAGATATATGTAGCCCAAATCGGGTTTTTCATGAAAACGTCGCGTAATCGAACTTAAACAACTTTTTTGTGCTCAAAAGCAGTTCTGGTAATGAAATAAAGTTATATAAATATGGAAAATGAAAATTTCCGATATCGGTCCATATATACCGCAGATATAGCCTGGAACGGGGTTTTCATGAAAATGCTGCGTAAGCGAACTTAAACAACTTTTTTTACTTAAAAGCAGTTCTGGTAATAAAATAAGGTTATATAAGTATGAAAAATGAAAATTTTCGATATCGGTCTATATATACCCGAGATATAGCCTAAACCGGGTTTTTCATGAAAATATCGCGTAAGTCAACTTAAACAAAATTTTTTTGCTTAAAAGCAGTTCTGGTAATCAGGTTATATAAATATGGAAAATGAAAATTTCCGATATCGCGACATATATACCCGAAATATAGCCTAGACCGGGTTTTTATTAAAATGCCGCGCAATCGAACGTAAACAACTTTTTTTGCTCAAAAGCAGTCTTGGTAATAAACTAAGGTTATATAAATATGGAAAAATAAAATTTCCGATATCGGTCCATATGTACCCGAGATATAGCATAAGCCCGGTTTTTCATGAAAATATCGCGTAAGCGATCTTAAACAACTTTTTTTGCTTAAAAGCAGTTCTAATAATAAAATAAGGTTATATAGGTATGGAAAATGAAAATTTCCGATATCGGTCCATATATACCCGAGATATAGCCTAAACCGATTTTTCCATTAAAAAAAATTTTTTTTTTTTTTTTTGCTGAAAAGCAATTCTCGTTATAAAAGAAGATTACTAAAATACAGAAAATAGAAAATTCCGATATTGGTATACTATACATATACGTAACTCTCGTGAAGGGTATTTTAGATTCGGCCCAGCCGAATATACTACACTCTTACTGGTTTAAACGGTATTTATTATTAAATATTAAGTCCCGAAAGTGTTTACATTTCATTTTGTGAAGTATAATCAGTACATGAGTAATAATGAGGAAAGCGTACCATATCATATGCACAAAGTAAGACAATCTTGCTGTTGTATATTATACCCATTTTCGAAAGAAAAATTTCGGTTTATAAAATTTCCTCTGTTTTTCTATTCAACGATCAAGCCAAGATTGTCAAATATTACAGTGAATAGTGAAGTTCGTATTTATGAAGGCGCGTGAATTCGCTACTGAATTAGTAATTAATAAATTAAAACTAATTATTAAGTTTTTCCAAAATGTTTGCATTAAGCTTTAATTATGATAAACTTTGTCTTTTATTTGTTACAATTCTGACAATTTTAGATATATTTCAATAAATACCTTTAACGACACCTGCTCAAGCCAACTAATTTTCACTATTCGCTTACCAAAACACAAATCCAATTTACACTCTTACCATTGCCTTAATAAAAGTAACAGAATCGCACCAGATTAAATTTTGCCAAACACGAAATCTAACTATTGAACGAATTGAATTGATGGCCGGTGCTATCCGAACTAGTTTGATCATGTAATAGTCTCTTAAAGGGGTGTTTCATAATCGTGTTTTTAGTATAAAAATGTTATAAATTTTATAATACAAAATGGGGTTTTAAAAATGAAAAGCAAAATTCTGAATTTGGTTTTTATTGAAATGCGCTCTTTTTGCCCCATTTTGTTGTGTTTTGAAATTTCAAAGTTGACAACGCTGCTCATTACCATATGGTTTTTGTGTGCTTGATATTTAACTAAAAAAAAATAACATCGCATGAAATATATTTGTAAGTTTTTCTATGCCATTGATTAATTTAATATTTTTTTTTTATCTTGGACAAGTAGTAAGGGGATGACCCCTACATATGCAGTGCATTATACCAGAACTAGGAAAATAGATTGCGAGGAGGAGAAAAGAGGGAGTAGTATTTGTGATCATTTGACTTGAACCTTTCAACGTTATAACAAACAAGAAACACGTCTGCAGGCAACTTATTCCACATGCGAAGCGTGCGGCTGAAAACGAATTCTTTATGTAATGCATAGAACGATTCCCCGGGCAATCGACCTTAAATGGATAAGCTCTGGACGATGAACGCCTGCTACGTAAAAATGTGCGAGTTTCGGGAACAAGATCCCTAATCTCGTCAGAGCAAAATCCATTGTAGTAACGATAGAACAGAGTAACACACCCTACACTGCGTCGATGCTCCAGTGAGTCAATAGAGTTGGATACCCTACTGTCACTGATAAGCTACTTCGCTCTCTCCTGCACACGATCGAGTAAACCCAAAATAGACTTTGGGGCACCGGCCCAAACATGAGAGTTAGTAAGGAGATCGGATGGAGTGAAATACATCTTACACCGTTTCAAAACCCCGAGACACTTGAATGCTTCTTTAGAGACATGATAAATGTGTTCACTTCAGCGAACATCCCACTGTATTTTCATTCCGAGAACATCAAGGGCATCCGATTCCTCAATATTTATACTATTCATGAGTACAGTGTTGTATTAATATACAACACTAGGTCTTACGAGCGTTAAAGATGACTCTGTTTTTACAACCCCATTCGAAGTTTAGATGATGTTATTTCTCAGATTTTCGTTTAAATCCACTTTCAGCCAAGAAAGTTTTTATTTTTATTATAACAATAATTTAATACTGTTCTTTAAGAATTTGTCTATTCTTCCAAAAACAAACAGCTGTTCTATGGAATTTAAGTGAAGCCGCCACACTTTCATTGCGTTCATAAAAGTAATTACTTGTATCTGAAAAACTGAACTTGCATTTAGATATAACTTCAATTTATATGAAAATTAAATAATTTTATATTTAAATACGAAGTCAAAAACCAGGTTTAAAAATGTTTGCTCAGTTTCACAAATTCCCATCCGAGCCACCATGGTGCCTGAAAAAAATCCATTGTTGCTATCTTGTGTCATTACGTAATATCTACAATAACACTATTAATATACAATGAAATTTTTTACAAGACGGTTGAAAGTTTATCGACCCTTGGACGGAAAATTAGACATATACAGATCTAAATCATACAACATTACTTCCTTTGCAGCTATACATGACGACGGTAAGTTCATTACACACGATCTACTTCACCAGTTCTGTTCCAACTTCATTGCAGAAGCATTACTTAAAAACTGGTCCAACCATAATGCACGATGTTAATCGCGCGTCACACATTAATTTAATTTTTTGCCCCCAAATTACTTTGACATTTCAAAACCAAATCCATTTCGAGCACTTTTTTGGATAGCACATTCAAGCAAAGGCGGCCAGAACCGTGGGAATTGTGTGCCCAGTTCATTCTTCGTCTGGAGGCGAAAGTGCGGATGCACTTCTTCTACTGTTCGCATCTTTAAAAACTTTTATGTTATTTACATTTAAAATCGTGCGCTATAGTTGGGCAATCCTCTATAAGTATATCCTGCTGGTAAGTTTGCAACCCAAACAAACTTGTTGTAGTCACGGATAGTCTCGCGTTTATTTTGGAATTAAAGAATACCCTTCACGACTCACTTCTGATTTCCATAATTAGAAATATTTGTACAAAAAATTCTAATAAAATCAAATTCACCGCCCGCAAAACATTGGCATTTGCACTATTTTCATACCTTAAAAATAATGACACTTTTAATTTAATAATAAAATATTTCGCAAGCTTGAAGGATATCAGTTGGTCTAACTACTTGTATTCAATTTCAACAAACCAGATTACCATAGCACATGCCCAGGAACTATTTACAACCTTATATCGGGCCGATGTTGAATGTGAACCACACCTAAACGCCAAGTTTTTTTCCGAATTTTATTTAACATTTCTCTATTTCAGACTTACTCAATTTGAACCATGGAGAGATACACAATCCAACAACGTGTTAAAGTTATCCAGACTTATTATGAAAATGATGATCAATTTTCGAAGAAAATCATCTTCAGTGATGAGGCACATTTTCACCTCAGTGGATTCGTCAATAAACAGAATTGCCGCATTTGGGCGAATGAGAAAAACCAATGCACCCACAAAGAGTGACTGTTTGGTGCGGTTTATGTGCTGGCGGCATCATCGGGCCGTATTTTTTCCAAAATGAGGCCGGTCAGGCAGTTACTGTGAATGGTGTTCGCTATCGTGAGATGATAACGAACTTTTTATGGCCCAAATTGGAAGATATGTATGTAGACGATATGTGGTTTCAGCAGGACGGTGCCACTTGCCACACAGCTAACGAAACAATTGCTCTTTTGCGCAACAAATTCAATGGCCGTGTTATCTCACGTAATGGCGATGTCAATTGGCCGCCAAGATCATGTGATTTGACACCGTTGGACTTTTTTCTGTGGGGTTATTTGAAAGAAAAGGTGTACGTCGATAAGCCAGCAACAATTCAACAGCTAAAGGATGAGATAATTCGGCACATTAACGGCATAGAACCTCCATTATGCTTCAGGGTCATCGAAAATTTGGACCATCGAATGGAGGTGTACCGATATTTTGTTCCATACATAATTGAGTAATACCAATATATCATAATAAAATAAAATTGCAATAATTTCCTAAATAGTTTGTGTTTTATTCAAAATCAACATTGGCCCTTAAAATTTAACCACCCTTTAGTTAGGATGAGAAGAGTCCACTGCAGATCACCACACAAGTATTTTCTAGATTGGTGCCAACCTCCTATTTGTCCTACATGTAGTACTCAGCGAACATACGAGTACATACATACATATAAGAAGAGTATTTCACAATGTCAGAATAAAACTATTACAATTCATTCTGTTTAAAATATTTTAATGAACGCAACACTGATTTCTGTCATAAATTCATATTAAACTGTAATCTGCTTCAAAAATTTAAAATTAAATTTAAGTATTTAATTTTATGAAATAAGAGTTAAGAATTACTGTATTATTGTAATTAATTATAATAAATAAATATCTTTGACAAAAGAACTTAGTTACTAACATTTGCGCTCTCTACCTTATAGATTGTTATACATCAGAGATCTAACGGGTGTCCGCTAGGAAGGTAATGAGGCCATTTCGGTAAACATTAGTCTGGAGCAGTGGTGCCATCGAAAAAACTTTATTTCTCTAATAGCACAAATCTTAATTTTAGGGGAAAATCTTCAAATATTTTTAAGTGTAAACGCAAAAACAATGTTCGTTAATTATTATAAAAGGATGTCTATTCTAACAAAAGAAATAAATGAAGCTTTTAAGTAAAATTTCAATTCAAACAAACTTCTTACTTGAAAATTATTTAAGTAAAGGGCGAAATAAACTTCATAAACTGCTTGGCAAACATTTATTTTATGTTTGTGCAAACATTTTGTGTTGTTTGAGTGTCTGTCTGTTTGCACAAACATTTGAAGCATGTTTGCACGAAAAGCAAATATTTTTCATCTTCGTGCAAGCATGCTGATGTTTGTCAAACAGCTTATGTAGCTTACCGCTAAGTTTTTTCACTTCAGCGAAGTAGTAGAAGAAAAAGCACATAAAATAGAACAAGAAAAAGAAGTCTTGTTTGAGTTTACAGAATTGCAAAAGTCTGCTTGTTTGTGGAAAAATTAAAAGCAAAGTCTAAAGCCGCATGGTTGCAAGAAATAGAAGCTATAGCGTTTTTGCACTATCTCACGATACAACAAAGAAATGAAAATAAAACATTTATATTTCGAGGTTTTTATATGGTAAGCAAAATTGACGCACCACAATCACCGTCTACTCTCATTGAAAAAAAACTATATATTAATTTGTATTTTTATGAATTAGGCTTCAATCGGTTGAGTGCAAACAGAATAAGGCGCTGTAATGGAACTAAGAATATAGATTATAGTGTTTGTGGACGTTTGACTTCACCCTAACAATCAAAACACGGAAAGACCAAAATTCAATTAGCTAAAACTGATCAATGCGCACTGCTATATACAACTTCTACACTGCTGTTGTTCGCTTTAGTTTACAGACGCAAGCTATAACGAGTAGAAAACATACTAGTGCAAACAATATGCGGTGGCCAATCACACCGCAACTCGATTTAAGACGGTGTACTAGGATCATTAAAAAAGGCACCTGTTGCAGATCTCTGATGTGGATATTAAAAAACAAAATCAAACGAAAATGATTAAAAACTATGATTATAATTTGTTAATATTTTTATGACCAATTGATCAATCTTGTATATCTAAAGCTATTCTATTTAGGTTGACCATATTTTCCATTAGGTTTTGAGTGATTGTTTTAGCTATTTAGCGAAAGAAAATAAACAAAAATTATGATCCCTCATCTCTAGCAGACAGATCGTTCATATTATCTTTGACTCTCATCAGTATCTACCACGTTGATATAATTTTATGATGGTTGAAACCACGAACGGCTCACTACATAGTTCTCCTGTGTGGCTTACCAGACACGCACTGGTGGCTAGCTAATTATTGCGCATGATCATATATCAAGAGCCTTGATGAAGAACTTATGCTATCGAACGCAGCTCAGAGAATGAGAAATTAGCAGCTGGAAATCAGTTAAGGATACCGATCTTGTCGATGCACATGTCATTGAGACCTATCAAAGCTTCCTAAGGTACATCCACTTCAAACATATTAAACCCATAACGTTTTGTAAACAAAACAACCTAGGACGAACTAGTCCCTCTCCTGTCAACAAATCGCTGGCGAAGGGTTGACATTTTCTAACACGACATCTTAGTCTTGCATTCCTCCCCTTCAGTCAAGTGCGCCAAACTACACGCCAAGGTACTGGTGAAGTATGCAGTTTAGCAAACTTTTTGAAAGCAACTGCAGATAATTCATAGGTTTTTCATAGGTACTCGTATTTCGTACATTGATTATTAGAGTTTTTTCTAAGTCCAGTGGCAATTTAAAAACCCCGGGATTCCGGAATATTTATCAGAACAACTCAGATACATTGGTGGTGTGCAACCATACAACCTAAGAAATGCAACAGACTGTAGAACCCAGCAAGTCAATAGCAGTGCCATGCAGAGATATGTCAATCAATATTAAAAATGAAAAGAATATGTATACATTCAGAAAAAATAAATTCCAAGAAATCTTCAGGTAGTGATGAAATCACTGGTAAATTGCGTGTACAGTTACCGCGCGTGGCTAGAAGAGTTCTTCTTTTTATTTTTAATTTTACGGTTAGAGTATTACCCTGCAGAGTGAAAAGTGTCTATGATTACTATGATACCTAAGCTAATTAGAGTCATATAGACCAATAAGTCTACTGTCAACAATGTCAAAACTATTCGAAAAATTGTTATGGCGAAGTTGAATCCAGTATTGAACAATGTGGGATGCATCCTTGATCATCAATTTGGCTTTCGGTCTAAATACAGCACCATAGAACAAACACATAGACTAGTAACTAGACTGTCATAAGAAAGCCTTTGAGGACAAGAAGTATTGCTCATCTCTATTCATTGACGTTTCCCAAGCTTTTGATAAAGTGTGGCACGCCGGTTTAATGCACAACATAAAGTTGAACTTATCTGTAAATACTCACAAGCTTCTGGAAAGCTGGCGATTTGATAAGCCCACCTCAGCCAATCGAGGCAGCAGTTACGCAAGGTAGCATTCTGGGACCTACTTTATATTTGATGTATACCTCTGACTTGATAAGGAGATGCCGAATCCACACTTCAACTTTTGCAGATGACACATCATTCTGCACCGTCCATGAAGGCCATCAATTGGACTCGCGAAATTTGCAGGAGTATATATCAGTATTAGAGAAATGGTTAAAATTTTGGAAAATCAAAGTTAATGAACAAAAGTGTACTCATGTTACATACATTCACAATGCGTAAAAAACATGTTCGCCTATCCAAATTAACAACTCACCTATTCCGCAGTACAATGAATGGACTGTATGTAGACTAATGTGGAAGTCTCACATTGAAGCAAAAGCCACTCAGTTAAAATTGAAGGCAGCGCAACTAAATGGGCTTATAGACAGAAATTCTACCTTGAAGTTGGTTTGCAAACTTTTGTTTTACAACGCAATCCTAAAGCTTCTATATAATGCTATGGAATTCAATTAGGGGCCACCCATGGGCCAGCGTCAAATATTGAGAAAATTCAGAGGCAACAAAATAAAATTCTTCGAACGATTACTGCAACTCCATGGTACGTAAAAAAAAATCTCGAATTCACAAGGATCTGCGTGTTCCTTTAGTAAAATACGAATTTTCAAAGTATGCGACAAGGTATACCATAATAAAACAAGTAAGAGTGTAGTATATTCGGCT
Organism: Thecocarcelia acutangulata; assembly: GCA_914767995.1. Taxonomy (NCBI): domain Eukaryota; kingdom Metazoa; phylum Arthropoda; class Insecta; order Diptera; family Tachinidae; genus Thecocarcelia; species Thecocarcelia acutangulata. Next base: position 8,455,216 of record OU612099.1, on the reverse strand, counting down.
GGGCCGAATCTAAAATACCCTTCACGATAGTCACGAATATGTATAGTATATTAAAAATGTGACCTAAATATGCTCGGTTATATATGAACCGATATCGGATTTTTCTATTTTCTGTATTTTAGTAACCGTCTTTTATAACGAGAATTGCTTTTCAACAAAAAAAAAATAAAATTTTTTTTGAATGGAAAAATCGGTTCAGGCTATATCTCGGGTATATATGGACCGATATCGGATATTTCCTTTTTTCATATTTATATAACCCTATTTCATTACCAGAACTGCTTTTGAGCACAAAAAAATTGTTTACTCGGCATTTTCATCAAAAAACTTGTTAGGCTATATATCGGGTATATATGAACCGATATCGGAAATTTTAATTTTCCATATTTATATAACCTTATTTAATTACCAGAACTGCTTTAAGGTGAAAAAAGTTGTTTAAGTTCGCTTACGCGGCATTTTCATGAAAACCACGGTTTAGGCTATATCTCTGGTATATATGGACCGATATCGGAAATTTTTATTTTTCATATTTATATGACCCTATTTCATTACCAGAACTGCTTTTGAGCACAAAAAAGTTGTTTAAGTTCGCTTACGCGACATTTTCATGAAAAACCCGGTTTGGGCTATATCTCGGGTATATATGGACCGATATCGGAAATTTTCATTTTCCATATTTATGTAACCTTATATAATTACCAGAACTGCTTTTGAGCAAAAAAAAGTTATTTAGCTTCGCCTATGCGACATTTTCATTAAAAATCCGATTTGTGCTATATCTCGGGTATATATGGACCGATATCTGAAAAAAAAATTTTTTGGCTTTTAGTCACCATGCTTAATAAGTGTGTGAAGTTTGAAGCAAAACGAACAACTTTTGTTTTCAAAAATTTTCATACAAAACTGCAAAAAAAATGGCTTTTTTCGGAATTTTGAATATATCTCAGCTATACGTGGACCGATATTACTGAATTTCAATAGCAAACCCATGAATCGATGGGGTAAAAGAATGGTGAAAGAAAAAAGTTTCTAAGTCTAATGGTTTTCTCAGAAACGGTATTTCAACAGCGGACAGACGGACAGACGGACATCGCTTAATCGACTTTTCCATTAATTCTGATTCAGAATATATATACTTTATAGGGTCGCAAAAAAAAACTGTAGAAATTACAAACGGAATCACAAACTTATATATACCCTTTACATTTTTGTGAAGGGTATAAAAAACCTTAAGTAATTCTCTGAATTACTTAATTAACAACGTGCGTTTTGGTTGGACCACCCTTTATATACTACTAGCTAGTACGTATTTACTATTTCAAGATACATAAGTGTCAAATGAAAATAACTCGGTTATAAAATGAGTATAACTACCTGAAAACGGCTGCGATATGCAATAAAAGAACTTAAGAACCTCTAACATATTTGGCAACAAAATGTTGCTGACCTTTTTTTAAGCTATTAAAAAGATTAGGAATTAATTCTGAACATATGAATACAAAATAAATTTGCAAAGTATGGGATGCACAGCATGGGCGGACTAACGAAAAGCTTATGTCCATGATGGAATTAACAGTATATTTGTAGCGTCTCTATGACTAACTATAACTACTTATGGCTTTTTTCATATAGGTTGTAGCAGCACGGTTAACAACGAAATACCTCAAAAATTTGTAAAACGATATAGTTAGTTGCGGTAAATCGGTTAACCAGTGCGAGCGAGATGTCAAATTCTGGAAAGTGATACAACGCCAACATGTCTTTTTTTTCTTTTTTGTTTATCTTGGACCAGTGCTTATGGAATGACCCCCACATATGCAGTGTATTGTACTAGAGCTAGAAAAATAGCTTATTAGGAGGAAGAAAGAGGGAGTAGTGTTTGTGTACGGCTGGTTTGAACCTATCTATAACACGGAAAGACTAACATAAACTTTATCAATGCATTGTAGGAATTGAATTAGTTACAAGTGATCAGAGCCCAGTGCTTATACTTAGTCCAACGCGTCTCAGACTACAAGATAATTACGACTACGCGAGAGCTGTTTTATGTCAGTCATTGTTAAGTACAAACAGAGCTTTCTTAATTCAAAAAAAAAAAAAAAAAAAAAAAAACATTGGGAAGACGAAATATTTGTCCCTTCAAATTTTGACTGACTACATATCGGCAACGGATTTTAAATAAAATATTTTGCAATTACATCTTTTTAAATTTGCTACCAATGCTGAGATCATATGGTCCTTCTGAATTAAGTGTGGCGTTCGTTATTTGTATGGAATTGTTTGCACTGGTTGTATCTACAGATGACGCTGCATTTGCGGAGGCTGTGGCGGCATTAATGACTGCGGCAGCAGTTAAAGCACTGAAACGCACTTTGAACATATCATTTAAAGCTTTTTCTTGCAGTGCTGCCACAGCAGCTGCTGCCGTTGATGCATGTGTACCATAAATCTGGTTATTTGTTACGGGCGGACTTGTAGCATAGGAGGACGTTGTGCTTAAATTGGCATGAGAGGTGGGTGGCGAGTTAGTCTCTTGTTTCTTTATTTTACGTCTGTTACAACTGGGGCTGGTTGTGGTTATCGGTGGCATATTACTGTTAATAGTCGAAGTGGATGAGGCCAAGTTTATAAGGGCTCGATTGCTAAGAGCTGTTAGAAACGAAGACGTGCCACAATCGGCCATTAGCATATTTAAGGTAGGCGCTTCATCTTGGTGGTTTGAACTTAATGAGGTATTTGATGTAGACGATGATGCAGATGTGACTTGTAGAAATGGAGAATTACAAGAGTTAAGCGTAGGTAGTACTTGTGGTGTTGTTGGTTTTGATGATAAATTAGCCGAATTATTTTTTTCCTGTGTGTTACTATTACAATTAATTGGAATATTAAGTGCTGTTGCTGTAGCCGCTGCGGCAGTCTTCTGACTCCTACTCTTAAGGGCGGCACATTCCAAAATTATTTCAACTGCGGTAACGGCTTTCTCATTCCGATTTAAACCAAGATTTGTTGGATGCCAGAGGCAAACGGGAGATTTGATTTTAGTTTGATCACCATACAGTTCATCGTCTTGAACTGGGTGCTTTTGGTTTTCATTGTCTTCCTCTCCTTTTGTTATTTCCTGTTGTGTATCATTCGCAAAAGGCTGCCAAACATTTCGAAAAATATTATTTTTGGTTTCTGCTTCGATATTGCCATTTGCGTCACTTGTTTCAGTCTTAATGGCCAACTTTTCTTGTTCGACTGTTTCAGTCTTTTTTGTTTCGGCGACAGATTTGTACTCCGGCGTATACCTATCCTCCAACATATATTTAAGACTTTGAGTAGGTGAAAAAAGCGTAGCATCTTCTGGAGTTTGTTCGGAATTAATTCTTAAATATAATTGCCTTGAGTCTTCACAATGTCTAAAAATAAAATGCAATTTTGACAAAAGAGACTCCACGAAATCCTTTTCATCTCTTAGATTATTAAAGATGTGTTTAGCGTTCTGTTTTTGTTGCAAAGATGTCTCAAAGACGTTTCGCATATCTTTATTTATTTCTAAAAACTGCTCTAGACAATTGTGAGCTTGAGTTAGCGCTCGGAGTTTTTCATGCCACAAATCAAAGACTTTGATGGTGTCATCATACGTAGAAGAAGAATTCGTAACTGAAGATATTGCAGGAGAGGCTGGTTGCAACTTAAGATATGTTTCGTTCACGGGAAATTCCTCGCTTTTAATGTCGATGTTGTCGTTTTCGTTTGTTGTTCTTGTAGTTATGATTTCATTGCTTACATGATCTTCGTCATCTTTCTGTTCATGATCTTCAAACTCTGTTTCACTTTTGTTATTGTTACTGTTTAAGATATTATTGTTGGAGGAGTAATCCAAAATAAGCAGAGGAGAGGGCTTTTGCTGCTGTAGTTGAGAATAAAATAACTGGGAGGCCAACATATGGTAAGCCGTTGATAAGCCAGTTGTCTTAGCTTTTTCTTTGCAAGTTAATTGATTATATTCATTCTGTTGTGTTTCTTCTTTAGCTATGGTATTAAGTTTAAGAATTTCCATTAAAAGAGAAGACTGTTTTAAGCCGGATGAGCTGAGGCGAAACGATCTTTTTGCCAGTTTTTCTAATTGGCGATTTGGAGAGGAAGAATTTGTAAAGCTTGTGCTATTACTGGCAGCTGCAGCAAATGATGCCAATCTGTGCAATAAACTACGACCTTTATTACGATTAGCTGCAGATTTAAGACCATCTTGTGTGCTTACTAAATTAAAATCACATGCAGTATTTATTATAACTTCCTCTTCGTTAACTGTTATTTCATCCTTTTTAATATTAACATCATCGTCTGCTTTAGGTGATTGTGCTTCAGTAAAATTTTCCTTTTCGTTTTTCAATGGCAACTTTTCATTGGAAGAATCTTTTCTATAGTTAGATAAACCAACATCTAAAGCGGATTCTTCAGTTATTGCAACTGCCATATTAGAAAAGGAGACGCCATTTGGAGTATCAAAAACGTTTGGATATTTCTGGCAAGTTGTTGTTGTTGTTGTTGTTGATGTTAAAGGCCAGGATGTTGTCACCGGTGCTGAGGTGAAATTTTGATTTGGGCTTATTAGTTTTGGAGACTGCGTTCCAAGTCTCAAAAAATAGTCCGTAAAATCATCATCAGCTTTTTGTGGACTTAAAAAGGAATGGATGTGGCCGGCTTTTGGATTATTATAAAGAATATTATACAAATTAGATTGGCTATTGTTCGTCAGATATGTTGGATCGCTTACCAAATTTGCTGTTGTTGCTGTTATTGTTGTTGATGGTGGCGCTAAGGTTGTTACGAAATCTACTGAATCGTAACTAGGAGGTGGCATTAACCTGTCAAGATTTTTTAAATTCAAGTCCTTTGCATTAACTTCATAATCAACATCATCAAATGTCTGTTCTACATTAACAGTAGTCATCTAGATAAATAATTTTATATTACTTTAAGATAGGTCAGCATACTTTCACTAACACATTCATCTTTTGTTTTTTGAGTGAATTATCATTTTTTTAATGTTCCACTTTTTTATAATTTCTGCCCGGGTTTTATCTATGAAACTAAGCTACAGGTCTTGTTGCTTATTTGAACGGTTTGTAGATGTTTAAAACGATTTTATTTTAACTATGTACATATTCGTATTATTATTATTATTATTATTATTATTATTATTATTATTATTATTATTATTATTATTATTTTTTTTTTTTTGTTTACTTTATCATGCTGTTTAACTGACTTAATACTGGATTTTCTGATATAATTGCTTTAAAGTAACTTTTATTTTACTCCTTTTCTTAAACGCCACGCCTTTAAGGCGTTGTTTTTCAATTATGCTTTGATAATTTCATCTTAATTTAAATTTTATTTTTTTATATATTTGTTATTTTGTTTAAAAACTACTTTGAAAATGTCTTTAGTACACTTTTACCAGTTTTCGAATGAGTTTTCAATAAATAATAATCGTTCTTTTATGTATTGCATCTTTGTTTGTACACTCATATACAAATACTCGCATACTCATACATATATAAACATGGACTTAACATACACACAAACACAGGCACACACTATAACAACAACAATACAACAAGTGCAGGTGTAATTAAGGCAGAAAAAGTGAAACATATTTAATAAATATTATTTGTCCATTTATAATTTTAATGTTTCATTAAATGTGTTCTTTTGGTGGGTGAACACTTTGCTCTCCAGAATCCAAAAAACAAAACTTGCTCTCTTTAATTCGCTCCTGTTGTCCTTGTTACATATCTACATGCATATATATATATATATATATATATATATATATATATATATATATATATATATATATATATATATATATATATATATATATATATATATATATATATATATATATATACATATTTTAAGAGGAGAGTTGAACAATTTGAATATAAAAACATTGGAGCTCGTCGATGGATAGAATATTAAAGTATCTAAAGATAAATCTTTTATAAACTCGACACTAAAAATGGCATTTGTTAAAATAAAGAGGAAAATGAATGAGATAACAAATATATAACTTTTATACCAATTTTATTCATTTTGAAACTTCCGAATCAACTGCAAGTAAAATCTACCATAATTTATTTAATTGGTTCTACTATAAGCAACATGTAACAGGGTTGATTTATTCACTGTTAAATGCACATATTATTGCATATTATAAATATAAAAAAAAAAACAATTAGTAATAGACATGAGAGAATTAATTCCATTAAATACAAAAGAGTAATTAATATGTACTCTCAATTTTTTCTCCGGCATTTGAAAGTAGTGGAAGTAAATATATATGTATGTATTAGCGTTGTCAACTCGGTACAATTCAGTGTTTTTTATCTTAGATTTCAACAGTGCTTTTTTGTAGTATCGACGTCACTAAGTCAAAAATTAAAATTATATATATATATATATATATATATATATATATATATATATATATATATATATATATATATATATATATATATATATATATATATATATATATATATATATATATATATATATATATATATATATATATATATATATATATATATATATATATATATATATATATATATATATATATATATATATATATATATATATATATATATATATATATATATATATATATATATATATATATATATATATATATATATATATATATATATATATATATATATATATATATATATATATATATATTTATATATATATATATAATTAAACGCTTATATATTTCAAAACTATAATAATAATAAGGTTGGTTTCGCTTTTCTACATTATTTAAAATCTTGCAGGGTTTTCACTTTTCTCTTTATATAAACATAAACAACTTTTTGACATCGAGTTGGTTTAAAATACACATAGTAAACATTATCACCTGGGGCCAAATCACTGCATACGATATCGAGTAAAATTATCGAAATTTTTTATTTTGGTATCATGGCATTCGATATCGAATAAATTGTATTGCAATAGTATAGAAAAGTTAAAGGATTTATTTTTTATATTCGTACTTTTAGGAAACGTATGGTCTTTTTTTTTAAATTTGTTTAAATTACGATCCGATATGCATCGTTTGGTATAATCTAGATATCTCGTAATGCTATTCGATACCATAGTTAATTCGATATCGTATGCGATGATTAGGCCCCTGCACTAGCGATGTTAAATGCACCTTGCTTCATAGTTATGAAACACCTTCGCTACAGTACTTGAATTCTGTTTAATATTAAAAACAAAAACACTAGAATGAAGCAAAAAAAAAAACAGTTAATCATAGCGAGTGGACTAGCAAATTGCCACTCAAAAATTGACATTTGAGCATGTTGCGTATGCGGCACTAGTGCTTGTTCAAAAAAAAACTAATGCAGAACGCTACTTCAGTGGTTCTACTTTTACATCAATTTTATTCGATTTCAGTTGATTCTACTTGTGTGTTGTTCTGTTGTTTCTAAACCATTATCAGACAGTATTCGTTTATGTGTTTAGAACATTTTGACACTGAAGTAAGTGTTTGTTTTGAAGTGTGAAAGGAGATGGATAGCATTTGAAAATAATACGATGTTATTGTAAGATAAGACATTTTGAGACTCGTATTTTTTAGCACAATTTTTTTTTTTTTTTGCCTAAATTCACGAACATTTTATTTAGCTGTCAATCTACGAGTACTGCTAATAAAACTAAACATGTATAGCCGGATTCGTAAAAAGAAAACTCCAAACGGGATGTAACAGCCTTTTAGCTAAAATATATTTTTCAGCAAAAATGCAGTTTTTATAAAAATGTGTTAATAAACAGCGTTTTAACTAAAACAGATTTTATGGAAATTTTCAATTTGTGATTGGCAACACGATAATTTACAATAGTCATCCGAATCATAGTGTTGCATTAAAAACGATTATTAGTTTACAAAGTCGTGTCTGTAATATTAAGCTGATTGATTTTTATATGAACAACAATACTAAGATAAATATTTAAATGTTAACTCCATTTTGTTTTTTATTTGAATAACAAAATATGTTGAATCGATCGCATGGAAAAAATATGTTTAGCGAGCATTTTTATGGTTTCGTTTTTTTTTAATATAATATGTAATATATATCACATTTTATATGTTAAGTACAATAATAAAAATATAAAGTGCATTACTTCTTTCCCTGGTTACTTCTTTCTGTTGTCGGCTATTCCAAACTTGGGCCGTATTTTCTATTAAAAACCATACACAAGTAAAAGTTTTTAACTATTTTAAATAACATAGTATTTATTTATTTAAATGTAAATGAACAAAACAAAGAAGTTGCCTTAAACCTGGTTGCAACCAGTTTTAAAAGCGGTTGACTTAAAAAAGCACTAAAAATGAAATTTTAAGGTAAAACCCATTTATGAGTACAGTTTTATCGAATTTTGTATAAAAATTATTCGAAAAGCTGTCTGAAGTTTCCAAAATACGACTGATAAAATCATTTTTTCCCTCTTGGAATTATGCGGGACAGTATATGTGTTCTGAACTAATTTATAAAACAAAAAATTTTGGTTAGTTATTTTTTCCCAATATTATGCGTTTTCAGTATATGGCGAACTTCAAAGTTGACAACACTGTTATATATGTACATATGTACGGATGTATGTATGTATGTATGCCTGCTCGCAATTGCTCTTTAAAAAACATAAAAATACAACGATGATGAGAAAGGTGATATGCGCACATCAAATTGGCTGTCAAACAACTAAAAAAGCTTTTTTCCAGAGTTGCTTTTAGAAAATTTTATAATATTAAATTAGGACTATAATCAAATTATTATTCAGCAAACAGCGAACGGCTTCATTTAAAATGGAAGTATGTAATTAATTATATTTTCTTGGTATTTGAACTTGCCGATTGTTTGTTGTCTTTTGAATGATTATTAATATGATTATGCAAAAATTTTAGGAAAAGTTTTAGGGAAAATTTTGTTTAAGAAATCTTTTTATTTAAAAAAACTCAACTCGTCGGTCTTTTTGGTCACTTTACTTGTTAAAGATAGCTACAGATCTCAAGAATTGAATGGAAAAATGTCCAAATATATTTCTACATATGTAAATATTCGTAGTAAAGCTCTCTCAGCACATTAATGTTCAAGATTGTACAAAGTAAATGAATAAATGAAATAATCATATCAACGAAAACTATAGCAAAATCTCAATTCCTTGTCCTCCTGAGTATAGGACATACAATTGAGCTGCTGCGATACCCTCACATGTGCACTAAAAGATCTTCGTGATAACTAAGAACGCATACATTCGTTCGGTGCTTCTGCTTATGTACAATAATACAGCTTCAGATTGTTTGTTTGCGTAAATGGCGACATATTAAAAGTAACTGATAAAAAACGTGAATTGTTAGATAAAATTTGACACATCGAACCAAGGAGAATTGATAAAGAAATCGCCTGGTTTCTCTATTGACTCCACCTAATAATGAATTCGATCGCTCTAGTAACAGTTGTCAAAACGATGTTGATGTTCTGTAAGAGTCCTGTTATGGGCAAAAAATCTGCTTTGATATGAAAACAAGTGTCCTTGTCTGCTTATAAGAAGGTTGACCGCTCAAGAGTGAAAAATTTAAAAATTTGCCGATGTATCTATCTAATAATGAATTCTACTTGGTCTGTATACTTAGCTTGTTTACGAGCATATGTGTTTTTTATAAATCATTTTACCAAATATTAGAAAAAAAAAAATTATCTTTAAAGAGCAAAACAACTTTACATATTGTCCACACCTCTGATAACATCTTAGATGAAAACGTCAAGTTTAATTGCAGAGAGAATTATGGTACGTGTGTGGCATGTTAGTCTTATCGTAGTCTTATAATAATTTTTATGATAATTTTCTTATAGGAAATCTCATCGCAACATTCAAAGTATATTAACGTCGCTATGGAAAGTGATAATTTCTACTTATTTTAAAATGGTGAGAGCTTAACGTCAAATGTATTGTTTACAGTTTCGAAATTTAATTTGCTGATTTAGATACATATTTAAAAGTAATTCTAAGAAAAGAATAATTTAAGTAGAAATAATTTACAATTGTGAAAAAGTATTTCGAATAGCTAACTCAAGAAAACAATTACTGCATAAAAATATTTACAAAAATCTATGAAAAGTTGCCATTTTACGCGACAGTTACAAAGTTTTCGTCGGTATGGCGCATTTAATACCATATGACAAAAATTTTCTTGTAGACACAAATACTAAAGATTTGTTATTCGCATTAATTGAATTACATAAGACGTATATATTTTTTTAATTTTTTCCATTATTATTTTAGTAATCCAAACGCTGTTTGCGCTAATAATATTACCAATTATTCTCACTTTGGACATTTGCCATACCAAATAAATTTAACTTTTCCATAGCCAGTGAGATGCAAATAGTTTTTATTTGCAAATAGGATATAGGATCATACATATTTTAATTGGATTTTGAGAGACAGGAACCTAAAGAGGTTTGTTGCCACTTTAAAAAAAATCTAACGGTTTCTATTTACACCATCAAATTCAAAGTAAAATGAAAATCTTAGTAGAAAATAAACGTCATAATTAGAAATTTTGTCATCGGTTCGTTTTAAAAATTTTATTCTTTTCATTTGTAAAAAAAACAACTCCGATTAAATGCAAAATTGTATTATTTGAACTAATTTATAAGTATTATAAGGTCTTATCCTATGATTTGCAACTTTCACAACTCTTTACATTAACGTCTACAACGTGATAGAGCTAAAGTAAGATTACAGTAATATACAACAACAGGTGTGTGAAGACCTGTTTCTGTATTGACATCATATTTTTCTGAACTATAAAAGTACTTTTTCACAATTATTTATGAGCAAATCGTTTTTATATAAACAACTTTTGTTTTCTCAAGATTATTTTTTAAGTTTCAATAACCCATTAATTTACTTTCAAAAATGTGAACAGTACATTTGCCGCTATGCGCTCACAATTTTAAAAGAAGCAAAAGTCCTCGCCGCTGCGCTATCACTTTGTGGATATTAATACACCTTGATTCACACTATCTTACTTGCACATATTATTTAAGGGTTTTAAAAGTCTTAATACAAAGTATGATAGTGTGAAATGCCATAGATAGTCTGAATTGACAAATGTCATAAAACAATCTCTGTATAAAGTCGTACATTACCATAATTTTTTAGAAAATGGCACTTGCGCTGTTCTTAAACAATGTTGTTTAAAAAACATTCTTTAAACAATATCTTTGAACACAAATCCAAATCTGCTGAAAAATATTAACAAATATCTTCAGTGTTGTCAGATTATTAGATTTTTAATATAATTAGATCGACTTAAACGATAAAAAAAAGTCTTAGAAAAAACACACGTGTTTTTTCAATGGTTTGTAAAAAAGCTTGTGTGGTCGAAAAAAGTTTGTTTGTTTGTTTATAAAATAAAATATGTTTAAAACATAAATATGACAACAGTGTGTATGTTGTTCTTTGCACAGTTGTGTGTTGAAAATATTAAAGATTTCAGCTCAAATGTTTTGAAAAAGTTCTATGGCAGCTATTCTTTGAGTTAATTATATATTAGAGGTCTCAGTAATTTCAAGTAATTAGAATCAGTATTGCTATATATTTAACGTTCTGAAATTTGAATTCGTGTAATCACCGATATTTGTACGGCTATTTTCGTTTAAACAAATTAAAAGTAAAATGGAAATCATCAAATAGTGAATATTCATTTATCTTTTTTTTATTTTTGTTCGTTAGAGGGGACAAGTACAAACATTGGAAACGATTAGTAAAGGCGTTTAGTTGGAGATTTCGATGAGAATAATTCTGTCACTAGTGTCTAACAACACGCTAAAATAAAACAGTGCTAAGTGCTGAATAATTGCTCGCTAGTCACTTGACACATTGTGTTATCGCATTTTTATTATATTCCCAACATTATATTTGTCTACGTTGACATGGTAGCTCTACACAACATTGCTGTACGAAAAGTTATCCCAACTGCAGGGTTGTGTTTTCTGCCTAGAAGTAAAAAAGCTCTGGTATGTATTTCTCATCCGTTTCAAATCCGCAAGCAGAAATTTTTTAAGTGTTTGTGAGTTGAATTATTGATTTTGCAACAAATATTTTGTAAACACTTGAATTGCATATTTTTAGGAGTTAATGAAAAAGATTTAACATCCAAACTTGTATACCAAACACAGCACACACACGTTTGTTTGTTTTTTGTTATTCTAAGTGAATTTATATATAATTTTTTATGTTAAAATAATAGTATGAAACATTTTGCTTTTATATAGGTTTTTTTTTTTTTTGCTTTATCACTGTTAAGTTAAACTTTCTGGAAGCGATTTGTTGTCTTGATTGTTGTCAATAAATGATTTTTAATTATATTTTTATATCGGACCGAATATGCACGAATCCTTGTAAAATATTAACTTGAGATATGCTTTTTAAAGTAGTAGGTATACATATATGTATGTATGTGTAGCAAGAATAATCTACTGCTCTTATATCAGCTCGAAGCATCTGTAGCACTCAATTCTTTGCATGGACAAATATTAAGTTTTCAAACTAAAATGTTTGTTTTTAATTTGCAGGCAAATACATTTAAAAGAAGTTATATTAAATTTAAAAGCTGAAAAATTCTCGAAATATCCAAATGTAAACTTTAAACTTGCGAAATGCTTTCAGTAAAACACGTAAGGGCTGCCCTATTAAGGACTGGTACAAATGCTTGTGTCTTAAGGACAGTACCACAATGATAAGGCATTGATACTATTTACTTTTAAACCACTGAGATAAAAATATTGCATTCATCTTATTTACTTTATACTCTCGAAAAGCTTTTTATGTATAAAACGGGAGAAAAACATATTTCGTAACATAATTACACAGGTTTATATCGACATTTTATTGAAGCTGTCACAGTAAACAGTGTCTTTTAAGCTGCGAATCATATTTTTCTCAAATGTATTATTTACTTTATGACACATATTATTCTTGGTGAAACCAAACAGAAAGTAAATGACCTTATCAGTAAACAGCGCACCTTTCAAATTCTACCCTCAAAACAAATGAGAACATCACAAATAAACTCATGAATTGAGCGAAAGCTCTGACGGAAATTTACTTTTCATTTGACATTTTGCACATGCACAACAAAAGTAGCATCATAGCCAGGGTTGCCAGAATTTAAAGAGGTAAAATCTTCAAAGCTCAAGAATTTCTCATGAAAAAATCTGCAAAATCTGCACTTTATTTTCCAAATCTTCAAAAAATCTTCGAACTCTTATTAATATGCCCTTTTCATAAATAATTTCAAAAATACTAACAATATATTGAAAGAAATTATGCATTTCAGAATATTAAAATGCAAATAGATTATTTAATGAGAAAACAAACATATATGAAAGTTGTTAAAATTGATGAATGTGGTAAAAATGCTGATGAATGTGGTAAAAACATTATATATTTAATAAACTCGGTTAGAATTTGAACATTATGTTAGAATTAAGTGACTTTATTTTAGATACAGCTCTGTGCTGGGGAGCAGTTCTCGCGTTATCGTAATTATTTCTTAAGTGCGGTCAGGCCTTGTCGTTGTTGTTTGGCCTTCGAGAGTTTTGAGTCTGGCTCTCACTGGTTAACTGTTAGCCTCAACTAGGTGTATTACTTTACAGTTTTTTGAGGCAATTTCTTATGTGAAGGCATAAGTCGTTATAGTTAGTCACAGCGCCGCTGCAAATTACTGTTATTACTATCATGGGCAGAAGGTCTTCGTTACTCCCCCCATACTTTACAAATTTCTTCGCAACTGTACGAGTATAGTTTAATAAATATTTTAGATGTCTAAACGGCATTTCTTGTTGTACTGAAAAATTATCACAACGAAAACCATTTTTCATGTTTTTTCTTCTTCTAATTTCCTTTTGACTTATTTGTTATGTTTTTAAAATTGTTTTATTTTCATTTGACTGACATCGATATTAGCAAAAGGATGTAACAAGGCAGCTTTATATAGGTAGTGGCAGAATTACAATAAATACAACACCAACAAACATCAACATGTATTTTGTTGGTAGAATTTACGAATAGTTGTCAAAATTTTATTTAAAAAAGCAAGGAAGTCTATGTGTTTTTGACAAATTTATGCAAAGGAAACGAAAACCAGCTACGCTTATACCACTACCATATTAAAGCTGCCTTGGGATGTAATTGTCGAAAATTAAAGACATGACTTAAAAATCGTCGTAAAAATGTAACATGATTTTGGTAACAACTTTAAAAGAGTATTATAAAAAATACTAAATTATCGTATGCATAAACTCATATTACTTTCTAGAAACTTGCCAAAGTTGCTTTAACAAAGTTATTTGTTAAACTTCGAATGCAAAAACAATCAATTGCATGTAGCTTTCAACCTTTATAATTTTTTCAAAAGTTTGCTTAATTTTCTTATATAACATTCAAAAACATGTGCAAGATGTTATTCCATTTTGTCTACTTTATAACATGAACGATTGATATTTTCATTCTAACTTCGTTCTTGTAGAAAAAGTGCAAAAAGTTACTTTATTATTAAAAATTTTTAAAATCTGCGTTTTTAGGCCAAAAATCTTCAAATCTTCATTTAGTGTTTTAAGAGAGGAAAAATCTGCAAAATGAAGATAAATCTGCATTTCTGGCAACCTTGATCATAGCCCACATCCCTCTTAAGAAGAATATTGTAACATTCTCTTGTTAAGGGAATGCAAGAAGAGATAATTTATATCTTACATTTTTGCAGGAAAATCAAGTGGCAATAGGTGAACGTATAATTATGAGTAATACGAATATCTTTACATATTGCGTATGTGTAGAGCATTACACTACACACATACGTACCTATCTACAACTTTTCACTGTTCAATGTTGCTGATTCTGTCTTGTAATACACGTAGTAGGCAGAAATAATACAAGACGAAAAGAAATGACACAACCTTAAGCGAAAGTATTTGTCAAGTTTGGCAAAATTTGGCATATGCCACGTAATTACATACATACATATAAATATATGTAATGTATGTAGTTACATGATGCTAAAATAATATGAAGGCACACTTGTCTCAAAGTAGAACAGGGATGAAACGCGACAGAAAAGAGTTAACTATTGGAATAAGAGTAATTTTTTTCTCTCCGTGTTTTGTGCTTTTATTCGTAAACAAAAGACAAACGTTTAAAAAATCCCTTGGATGCCAATAGAGATAAATGAACCATTTCGCTTGGCAATCAAAACAAAAAATTTGCTTTAATATACAGTACTGGACAATTCAATGGAAATTTTTCTAAAAATTAATTTATTTATTTTTAGAAGTCGAAAATCAAAAATTATTTCTAAAGAAACTTGACAAGTATTTTAGAATTTCATTTTATAGATTCTTTTTGATATATAAACAAAAAAATAATAACATAAAAATAACGTAGTTCTAAAATTATAAAGAAAAATTAAAAGTATAAAATTTTTGGGGTTCGACAAAACAATGGAAACTTTTACACTTCTGCACGAAAGATGACTAAAGCAAAATGTATTGATGAAAAAACGAGGCAAAATGCATAATAATTTACCGTTATTTTTTAAATTACTCTTTTGCCAGCTTCTTTTTTCAAATATTTTAAACACAAGAATCTTGAATACATAATTAGTAAAAATGGCTAGAGTCAAGATAAGTGAAGATTTAAAAATAAAAATAATAAATGATTTTAATGCTGGATTAAAACAAAAAACTATTTGTGATAAATATTCGATGAATAAATCAGCAATTTCGAAGATTATCAAGAAATTTCGTGAAACGGGTACTGTTAAAACTCTGCATTCAGGAGGAAGACCACGTAAAACTACTCCAAGACAGGATAATTTAATATCAAGAGAGTTCAAAAAAGACCCCCAAATGGCATCAAGAGAGGTTAAAAATGTTCTTGGATTTGATGTTAGCTCTCGAACAATTAGCCGTAGAGCCCGCGAGGTTGGTCTTGGTTGCTTCCGCCCTGCGAAAAAACCTCTGATATCGGAGAAAAACCGTGCTGCTCGTTTAAAATTTGCCAGAGAGCACATAAATTGGTCTAAAGAGAAATGGAACACTGTCCTTTTTTCAGACGAGTCCAAATATAATTTAAGGGGCAATGATGGAAGATCATTTGTAAGGCGGCCAAAGGGAAAGAGACTAGACCCAAAGTACACAAGCAAGACAGTCAAGTTTGGAGGTGGCAATATTATGGTGTGGGGCTGTTTTTCTGGGCAAGGAATGGGCCCAATTCACATTATAAAGTATACAATGACTGGTGTCGGCTACAGATCCATTTTAAACGACATAATGTATCCATATGCAGAGGAGAACATGCCACTAATTTGAAGATTTCAGCATGACAATGATCCAAAACACACCTCTAGGGTTGTAACTGACTGGTTACAATCAAATGAGGTCCGTGTTTTGAAGTGGCCTGAGCAATCCCCGGATCTCAATCCCATAGAAAATCTATGGGAAATTGTAGAACGCAAGATAAGAACTCGAAATTACACATGGAAGGAAGATTTATCCAATGCAGTTTTGAGTGAATGACAAAAGGTACCAAAGGATACAATTGACAAATTAATTGGGTCAATGCATCGTCGCTGTGATGCAGTAATTAAAAACAAAGTATACCCAACAAAATATTAATTTTTGATAATAGGCCGAAGGTTTTTATTGGAGTAAATTTTAAGTTTCCATTGTTTTGTCAATACTTCAAAATTTGATACTTTTAATTTTTCTTTATAATTTTAGAACTACGTTATTTTTATGTTATTATTTTTTTTGTTTATATATCAAAAAGAATCTATAAAATGAAATTCTAAAATACTTGTGAAGTCTCTTTAGAAATAATTTTTGATTTTCGACTTCTAAAAATAAATAAATAAATTTTTAGAAAAGTTTCCATTGAATTGTCCAGTACTGTATGTAAATTAAAAACCATTTTACAAAAAAGCTTTTCTGTAAATTTCATGTGAAACGTGTGAATTTTTTGTTTTGTATATTCAGATAATAGTACAGAAGCGACCGCATTTTTTCTTTACTCGCAAATAAAGTTCAATATTGGAATCAATAAAACCGTGGAAGTCTACATATGTATATACTCACACTGTTTTCATTTAACTTGCACCTACGCCAGCGTTTGGTCCAATCCTCGAAACAGTTCTGAGACGCGCTTTTTGGCATCGCCAACAGCTCCTGTTTCGATTTTTCTATTATCTTACCAATCGTAGCAAAACGATTTCCTTTCATCGGTATCTTCAGTTTTGTGAAGAGGAAAGTCAGGGGGGGGTTAAGTAAGATGAATACGGTGGTTGAGGCGTGCTAACGGTTTTGTTTTTGGTCAAAAACTCACGCACAGGCATCGATGGGTGAGCTGGTGCGTTATCATGGTAAAAAATCTATGATTGCTTTATCCACAATTCTGTGCGTTTCTGATGAATTGCTTCGCGCAAACAGTGCATCGGTAATCTTCCTTAAGGACCGTACGACCCTGTGGCAAGAATTCATTATGCACGCCATTGCAGTCCAAGAAAACGCTGAGCAAACTATTCACATTTGACCCAACTTAACGAGCTTTTTTTCGGTCTTGGCTTTTCCGGACGCTTCCATTGGGATGATCGGGTCACCAGTTATGAACTTTTTGAGGAAATCTGGATCGCCCTTGACGATGTTCAACATCTCCTGAGCGATGACGTTGTTTTTGCTCAAAATGTAGTAATTTTGAACAATTTTCGCTGCCGTTTCATGCACAAAACATCCCTAAAAATTGCTTTGCTTGAGCCTAACGCTATGCCGACACTATCAGCAACCTCTCTGATAGTGATACGACATTTATCCAAAATCATTTTCTTCACTGCTGCAATATTTTCATCGGCTGTTGACGTGCTCGGGCGACCAGGACAAGCATCGTCATTGACATCTTCTCGGCCATCCTTAAACCGGTTATACCGTAATTGAACTGGTGTTCTGCTTATATTAGACTCGCCAAACGCTACAGTCAACATTTCAAATGTCCTTGCGCATTTAATTTCTTTTTTTACACAAAACTTAATACAGTTTCTTAGATCCATTTTTTCGAATAGTAAAAAATCGAAGAGCACACCAAAGTACGACTAACCTTTGTATCTGTCAGAAACAAACTGACAATCCAACATTGCTGGTATTGCCAACACATATAACAGACATATGTACCAACCTTACACAAAAAAAAAAAAAAAAAAAAAATGCGAAAATCGAACATACGTACCTCACGAAATTTTGAAATAAGGCTTATTTTTATCAAACCTCGTTAATCTTACCAAAATCGATGATGTAGTACGGCAAAAAAAAAAAAAGGAATATTAAAAAACGTGTTTGCCTATTAATTGTACAGATGGTACAAATGGTCTATAACAAAAGTCACTTTTAACATCTCTGTGAATTTGTTGAGATATCAGAGTAGAGACGAAATAAGTTAGCTATAGCATTCTATATTACCTGCTTTTGCAGCATTGTCAGCTATTTACAACTAAAGCGCACGTGAACTTACCCAAAAAGCGCTAAACGAAGTTTTATCACATCTAACCCAATGTGCGAGCCGTTGAAACGCTTGTTATAAGTTTGCACGCACATCCCCACAAACAACATAAATCTGATAACACAATACACAAACAAAGTACCCTGCAGGAAATGTCAGTAGTAAAACTATAGTGAATACCTATTGACGAGGTCACCAGTACTACTGACAAATTGTACCCTTACTAATGCTAACTACTGTTGACATTTAACACAGGCTTGTCCTACGAAATCTACCAGTAGACTGCGTCAATACTGACTAGGTAGTTCTTGTGGGGTCATATAGAGCAAATATCAATAGTAAGATTGTACTGATTTACTATTGAAGACATTACCGCACTGTGGGAAATATCTAAAACTGTATTGATTCCCTATAGACGCTGTCACTACGTGAAAAAAAATGTCAATAGTAAAACAAATAGTGATTGCCTATAATTATAAAATATTTAACTAGTTTAGCACTTTTTGTTCACTTTTACCTTTTTATATCTCTTATTATTATTATTATTATTGTATTTATTCTCAATTTAAAACAATTGGGTTTAAATCAACTCAGATTCTATTCTATCCTTAAAATTCTAAGTTAATTTTAAAAAATTGCACAGACTACTTAAAATCACAGCGCATTTTTGCACATCTCGCTATATTACATCCCCATAAACTTTCTCACAATTCGTGTTGTCGCTATCACCACCGCCTTCTGCATTATCTGCCATAGGTGCTCCGACACGTCCAGCTCCTTCAGATTTTTGTGTAAGGATTTCGATATCCGCCCCGTACTTGAAATTATAATCGGGATTATTCTAACTTGGTCGATGTTCCATTGCCTCTTAATGGGTTCAACAAGCATATTGTATTTGCAAACTTTCTCCCGGTGCTTCGCTTGCAGGTTGTTATTGTTTGGTATTGAAACATCTAAGAGCCATACCATTCGCCGCATCTTGTCCGTTAGCATAATATCTGGTCTATTTGCCGATACACTTCGATCTGTCAGGATTGTTCTGTCCCAATATAGGCGGTATCCTTCATTTTCCAGTACAGCTTCAGGCTTATATTCATAGTACGGTTTTCCCCCAGATGCTATTAGATAGTACTTTATTGCAAGTTCTTGGTGCAATATCTTAGCAACACAGTTGTGGCGGTCACTATACTCTGTTCCCGCTAAAGATGTAGATCCTGATGTTATGTGATGTATTGTTTCAATCGCATTGCAGCCATACCGGCAACCATCCTCTGCCACAGTAGTATCTCTTACTATAGTTTTCAAGTAATTTCTCGTTGGGATTACTTGGTCTTGGATAGCTATCATAAACCCTTCGGTCTCAGGAAACAGATGCCCTGCAGTTAGCCAGTAGTTCGACGCTTTCCACTCGACATGCTCCTGACTAAGTTCGTTTGGATGTCTACCATGGAGTGGTTTGCTCATCCAGGTCTCCAGCTTCTGTTGATTTGTTGAAATTTCCAGTATGATCTGGTCCTGACAAAGGCTTAATGGTGTGATGTCGTCTGCTCTGGTTATCGCACTATGTAGGGGAGATATTATGGCTTTTTAAAAAAAAAAAAAAATTCTCTTAAACCATTGATCTGTTGTTTTCTCTGGTTATTAATGTCAACTAGTCCCCTTCCACCCATCCATCTCGGTAGTGTTGTTCTTTCAATTGCTGATTTCGGGTGGTGTCTACGTGCCTTTGTCATTAGCACCCTACATTTTCGTTGGAGAGCTTCTACGTCAGTATTGGTCCAGTGTATAATGCCAAATGAATAACTAAGGGCTGTAACTGCATAAGTGTTGATAGCTTTGATCATATTTTTCGCGCTTAAGCCAGTCTTTAAGATTCTTCTAAGCCGCTTTACAAACTCCTTCGCAAGCTCTTTCTTCATCTGGCCATGTTCAATACGAATAGCTTGCTTATTATTATTATTATTATTATTATTATTATTATTATTATTATTATTATTATTATTATTATTATTATTATTATTATTATTATTATTATTATTATTATTATTATTATTATTATTATTATTATTATTATTATTATTATTATTATTATTATTATTATTATTATTATTATTATTATTATTATTATTATTATTATTATTATTATTATTATTATTATTATTATTATTATTATTATTATTATTATTATTATTTATTAAAATTAGCTATTTTCTTGCGGCCACAGATACATTTTTAAAACAAATTAAATTATTAACAAAAAATATTCTCTATCTATCAAAAAGACAAGGAAAAAAATTTATTGACTGTGTCACCAGAAAGACACCAAAAAAATTTGACAAAAATGTTGACATGGATACACTTAACCCCATACTTCCTTCAGGGTATGTACTCGTATTTGTACATTTGATTCTGGAATTATCAATAACTAGAAAGTTCATGATGATTGTAGAAGATGATAATGAATTTTTAACTAGAAGGCAGATGATACTATTTTATTTCAAATATATGTAAATAATAAAATATACTTACATATATTACTTTAATAATCTATTTAAAAACTCACCAATACTTATGAAAACATAACAAATTTATTTCTAACCACATGGCTTTCAGGTTGTTGGTTATTTTACTAACTGCACGAAAAGTCAAATTGACAGGACAAAAGTCTTCAATATAAATTTTTTCTTATATTGCAAGTCTTAACAGAACTTTGCAATCAAGTAATCTTATAACCTGCCAATAGCCAAATTGGTAAGTATTGTAAATGCCACAAATTTTTTATTAATTCTTTTCAGAACTTTGAATATTATTTTCTCTGTAGAAGTTTTCAAAAATATATCCCAGATAACACTATTCATTCAATGATTTGGTACAAAATGCTGCCTTCTAAATCACTTTTTAAAATATGTATATATGTAAATCAGAGTATAAAAAAGCGCTTTTTAAAACAAAGTGCTGAGCCGAAAAACACACCTTTTGAAGTATTGCAAAATGCTAAATTCAGCGCAAAAGGCGCTAAATTGGCACACGTGTTTTTTGGTGGTAGCAGACGCCTTTCTTTACGAATAAGAGCTAAAAGTGCGATGTTCGCTAACAAAGCGACATACATATTACACCAATAATTTGTTTTCACACTCTTTTAATTTAGTGTATAATGATAAAATTAGACCACATTCAATGAGAAATGTAAATGTGCAAAACAACTAGGAAATCTACATTAAATTCACAAGATTATTTTTCAATCCCTTAGTTTATTATATTCAAATGAAAAGTAAATTAAAACTTGTACAAAAAAATTATTGAATAAATTTGAGTATTATATGGACGGGCAGTTCGCAAACAATGCCCCTATCATCAGCATACTGAACACTAATTGCAAAACAGCTTAATATGAGTTATACGTGGCCTGTATTTTATGTATATTTGTACTATTAATATTGTTACGAATTTGTAGTACAGTTGATCCAGTGTGCAGCTCTTGTTCTGCTTGTTATAAATGTAGAGCACATTCACACAAGCAAGATAAAACTACAAACAAACCATGCGAAATTCAAAGTAAATCAGCTGCAGCCCAGTTGGCCATGTCTTCAAGACATCTTAAACGATGGGCACAAGCCAATAGAAAATCACAAAAGATATGTTGACGACACCTCAAACAAATTGTTGACGAAATTTTGGAAAAAAAACGCTTCCCCTAACCGTCTACCATGTTGTCACTGACATGGTAGAGGAAAATGTAGTGTCACTTATATCGTACTATTGTACATAAGTGATAATATCCACACTACCTTGTCAACGATCGTATAGGCGACGATTTCCACCACAGTATCGTCGACGATTGCATAGGCGACATAATCGTTGACGACGATATTTTCACTAAACTGTAGTTAGTTTTTTTCTGCTTCCGATGTCTTCAAAAAAATTTAATTATATATATATATATATATATATATATATATATATATATATATATATATATATATATATATATATATATATATATATATATATATATATATATATATATATATATATATATATATATATATATATATATATATATATATATATATATATATATATATATATATATATATATATATATATATATATATATATATATATATATATATATATATATATATATATATATATATATATATATATATATATATGAACGATATCTAGAACGATTTTGTCAACTGGGAAATCTTGCATTCATTTCGTTTCTTATTGTTTGTTGTTGTTGCTTACTTATTGTTTACAAGCATGTGCGTGAATTCGCACATGCGTACGAATTATATAAGAACACGCGGTTGCCACTTTTAACGATTTATCGGCATTTTGACGATTTTAAGGGCTGAAAATAGCATATTGACGATTTGACGATTCAAGGTATGTTTTTGACAATTTTTGTAGATCACAATTTTACTTTCATATCTTTGAAGAAACTTTGCTTTTACAACTACATATATAAACTGTAGTAAAATAAATGTGAACGTAAATACGCATGTAATACTGAAAATGTTAAGTCTTATAAATCCGTACAATATTATAAAAGAAGAATGTGTTTTTTTACGGATCATTCAAAAAATTTGCTTATTTCACCGTTGTGCAAAACTGCACGGCACAAGAGGTTGTTTGTCGGATGACTTATTAAAATATCTTGTTTTATTAAAGGAAATACTTGTTTTGCCGAATGAATCTCTTATTTGCTATCTATTAAATCCTAAATATTATTAATTTCCCAGTTGGCGAGTTTAGAACAATCATATGAATATACACACGTATGTCACACGTGTATACATATATGTAAAATGCATAGAATGTTAAATGTATATAATAAAACAAGTAAGAGTGTGGTAAATTCGGCTGGGCCGAATCTAAAATACCCTTCACAATAGTCACGTATAAAAACCCGTTTTAGGCTATATCTCGGGTATATATGAACCGATATCGGGCATTTTCATTTTCCATATTATCTAACCTTATTTCATTACCAGAACTGTTTCTAAGCAAAAAAAAGTTGTTTAAGTTCGCTTGCGCGACATTTTCATGAAAAACCCGGTTTAGGCTATGTTTCGGGTATATGTATATGGACCGATATCTGATAAACATTTTTTTTTCCTTTTAGTCACCATGCTTAATGAGTGTGAGTGTGAGGCCTTTGGCTTATTGCACTGAGTTGTGCCGTGAAGTTCGCCACATACAACACAAACAGCGGGCAACTTACAGTAAGCCTTAGTGTGGCCAAATTCTTGGCAGTTTAGGCACTGAACGGGTCCTGAACGCTTATGTGGCTCCTCGACGGTAACCTTACGATACAAAAGAAGTTTGAGGTTATATATTGGATGAATATCATTCTTTTTTAGCAAAGCATCCCTTGGTTCTAGATCAACCCTAAACATGGGTTGAGGGATCTTTTCACGGTTCCTGATATTTACTACGGTTTTTATTTTAAAACCTTTATCTTAATGCGGCTTTGACATCATCAATATCTACGCAAGGGTCAATACCTTTAATAACGACCTGAAGACCTTTTGAACTGGTAGGTGTAAAATGATCTTTTCTCTTTTTCTAAAACATCAGACAATTTTCGGTAATCGTTTTCATGGTTTACCTATATTTTAGTTGCACTGATGCTGCTGTGCTTCACTGATGTGAGGTTCGAATCGAAGTATATTTACCGATTGCCGTAATATGTTTGCTTTGCATGGTGACTTAAAGACAACAAATTTCTTTTTCAGATATTGGTCCATATGTACCCGAGATATAGCCCAAACCGGGTTTTTCATGAAAATGTTGCATAGACGAAGCTAAATAACTTTCTTTTGCTCAAAAGCAGTTCTGGTAATGAAATTAGGCTACATAAATATGGAAAATGAAAATTTTCGATATCGGTCCATATATACCCGAGATATAGCCTAGACCGGGGTTTTCATGAAAATGCCGCGTAAGCGAACTTAAACAACTTTTTTTGAGCTCAAAAGCAGTTCTGGTAATGAAATTAGGTTACATAAATATGGAAAA
Organism: Thecocarcelia acutangulata; assembly: GCA_914767995.1. Taxonomy (NCBI): domain Eukaryota; kingdom Metazoa; phylum Arthropoda; class Insecta; order Diptera; family Tachinidae; genus Thecocarcelia; species Thecocarcelia acutangulata. The sequence continues at coordinate 8,430,568 of OU612099.1, read as the reverse complement.
TGAAAATTTCCCATATCGGTCCATATATACCCGAGATATAGCCTAAACCGGGGTTTTCATGAAAATGCCGCGTAAGCGAACTTGAACAATTTTTTTGCCTTAAAGCAGTTCTGGTAATAAAATAAGGTGATATAAATATGGAAAATTAAAGTTTTCGATATCGGTCCATATATACCCGAGATATAGCGTAAACCGGGTTTTTCATGAATACGCGGCGTAAGCGAACTAAAACAACTTTTTTTGCTTAAAAGTAGTTCTAATAGTAAAATAAGGTTATATAGGTATGGAAAATGAAAATTTCCGATATCGGTCCATATATACCCGAGATATAGCCCAAACCGGGTTTTTCATGAAAATGTCGCGTAAGCGAACTTAAACAACTCTTTTCACCTTAAAGCAGTTCTGGTAATAAAATAAGGTTATATAAATATGGAAAAAGAAAATATCCGACATCGGTCCATATATACTCGAGATATAGCCTGAACCGATTTTTCCAATAACATTTTTTTTTGCTGAAAAGCAGTTCTTGTTATAAAAGAAGGTTACGAAAATAGCGAAAATTAAAATTTCCGATATCGGTCCATATATTCCCGAGATATAGCCTAAACCGGGTTTTTCATGAAAATGTCGCGTAAGCGAACTTAAACAATTTGTTGTGCTCAAAAGCAGTTCTGGTAATGAAATAAGGTTATATAAATATGGAAAATTAAAATTTTCGATATCAGTCCATATATACCCGAGATATAGCCTGAACCGATTTTTTCATTAAAAAAACTTTTTTTTTTTTTTTGCTGAAAAGCAATTCTTGTTATAAAAGAAGGTTACTAAAATACAGAAAATAGAAAATTCCGATATCGGTTCATATATAACCGAGATATAGCCTAAAACGGGTTTTTATACGTGACTATTGTGAAGGGTATTTTAGATTCGGCCCAGCCGAATATACTACACTCTTACTTGTTTTTTTATAACACTCCGATCAAAAACAAATATAGGGTGTTTTTTAAGCTAGGTAGAACTTTAAATTGTAAAAAGTAACACAAAAAATTAAATTTTGATGAAACATTTTTTTTATTTGTTTCAGTATACTCTGACAAATCATCATGAATAGACTCACGCTTGAACAACGCTACGAAATTATCCAAATTTACTTTGAAAATCAGACCCGTTGTTTTATCGCAAAATTGTGTTCAGCGATGAGGCGCATTTTTGGCTTAACGGGTTTGTTAATAAGCAAAATTGCCGCATATGGAGTGAGACCAATCCACAAGAGACCCTACAGACTCCATTACATCCAGAAAAATGCACTGTTTGGTGCGGTTTTCATGCTGGTGGCATCATCGGACCTTATTTCTTCAAAAATGAGGCCGGAGCTCGCGTTACGGTCAATGGAGATCGTTACCGCACCATGATCAATGATTTTTTGTTTGAAAATATGGATGACATTGATCCGGAGGAGATGTGGTTTCAACAGGATGGCGCTACGTGCCATACGGCGAACGCAACCATCGACTTACTGAAATCAAAATTTGGCGATAAGTTGATTTCGAGAAATGGACCTGTCAATTGGCCTCCAAGGTCGTGCGATTTGACACCTCTCGATTATTTCCTGTGGGGCTACGTGAAGTCACTGGTTTATGCTGATAAACCAGCAACAATTGACGCCTTGGAGGCCAGCATTGTTCGTGTTGTTCGTGACATACGGCCAGCAGTGCTCGAAAAAGTGGCCCAAAATTGGACGTCCAGAATGCGCTTCGTCAAGAACAGCCGCGGTGCCCATATGCCCGAAATCATTTTCAAATGTTAATGTCACGTATTGATCTTTCGAATAAAAAAAAATTTTGATTACAATTTAATTTTTTGTGTTATTTTTTACAATTTCAAGTTCTATCGGGCTTAAAAAAACACCCTATACGTTGGTTCACTATCAAAGCTAGACGCTGACTTTTATTTGTGGCGAATTATTTTAGTTCAGCCAAGATTGGAGCGCGAGTTACGAATGAGAGAACAAAACTCGAATATAAGCCTTCGTATAAACATGCTTTCAGCCGCCGTTTCTCTTCAGCTTATAAGACTGTGTTGGTCATGTCAACGCTTATGAACTTCTCAGGAAGGCGGTAAACTAATCGTAGTTGTCCCGTAGAAATCATAAGACTTACACAACATGTCGTGCTTAAATCGTTGACGAAAATATCGTCGACGTTAATGCTGGCAACTGGGTAAAGCTGCTGTGAGGAAGCTGTTATCTCGGTTTAAATTTTTGATTTGCTAAACTGCTTGACAATATTATTTTATCATCTTATCAAGTTAATGTAAACAAAAAAATCCTCAAAGAACGGCTGTTAATAGTGTGCAAACTATGTTCTATTCTTGGAAATTCGCAAACCACAGGCGCTATCTAATTATAATGCCTACCACAACCTTTTGGATTTGGTTTTCATAAATAACTGTATTAATACGTCGGTTATTCGCACTGATCCATTAACTGTACCAGAAGATCGATATCATCCTACAATTTTTATAAATGCTTGTTATTACATATCCCGTTCTGATAATAATCCAAAAGTTCATAAACCACGATAAGCAAATTATCATAGAATAACACAACTACTTTATAAAACTGACTGGAGAAATTTTTTTTCAACTGATAACTTAGATAATAAGTCAGATGTCATTGGTAATATCATTAAGAAATTTCATGATAAGATTTATTGGATCTTTAACCAGTGTATTCCAAAACAACTCGTTTCACATTTGTCTGCACCACCATGGAATTGCAAGTTGTTTTGCAAGGTTGAGAATTACAAGAATAAATATTATAAAAAGTATAAAACTTGGGTTTTCGTTGCGAAAGAAAGACGTAATGATGGAATAATGTATGTCTCGAAACCATTAGGATTCGTAATATCATAACGTCTTCCTCTTTATAATTTGATTTATGTAAGTATTCTTACTTTTTAACGTTTTGCATCAGTTTTTTCACCAAAAGTCAAGTGTCATTACAGATATTTGGTTGGTTTATACTTCGTAACATTATAATTACCGATCCGACCGAGGTATCCGGGTAATTCCTGTGAGCTTAAACACAGGATTGTATCATCTTGGGAAGTAAAGTGAGCCACCGATTTCTGCATCATCAATTCGCGAACAATTTATCATTGACATCACATTCACGCAACCAATAATGATTTTTGTAACTTTGTGAAATGTTAGAGAGCACATTGGGGATGAGCTTAGAATTCGCTTCGGTCAAATGGTAGGAAACATCAGGAAACTGAATACAGTAGGTCGAAATGGCAAAGTGGAACTTCATTCTGCAGCTCAATACACACGTTCGTAGTCAGTTTAAGTTTCTTTATGTGTTTCCACAAAACAGACGGCTTCAAAGATGCATTAAATTCACCGCTAAAGTATTAGAAATGAATAAATCGACAGTATCGTAGTACCGAACGTACGCCCTGGCAATTACTGAACGCCATTTTAGTTTATATTTCGTAACACTATGATTACCGATCTGACGTTACGAATAAGTTGCAGATTGTGAAGTGGCAATCTAGGTAATTCTCGGTTGTATAGTTGGCGACATCATATTGAGCAGTGAAGAGAGTCGCCGAATTTGACATCACCAATTCGTAAACAATTTCTCTTTGAAGCTGAAAATTCATATCGCCGACATCACGTTCGCTCAACCAATCAAATGTTTGAGAGCACATTGTAGATGAACTCAGATTTTGATTCTGTAAATTGGCAGAAAAAGACGGTAAAAAAAGTTGTTTCAGTTGACTTACACGACATTTTTATGAAAAATTAGTGAATGAGCCATCGCATATTCGATGTGTTGAAGGGCACCATTCAAACACACTTGACCTATTCCTGACTTCACACCCTGAAAAGTATGAAGTCAAAGTTAGTGCACCTCTCGGCAATTCGGATCATTGCACCATACCTGCCTCTTTTTCGATCTCCGAACTTCGCAACGTTTCGAAATTAGCTACGAAACGTTCAATATTTATTTACAGAAAGGCGCGTTGGGCTGAGCTCAATCAATTTTATGAGCATTTTAATTGGAAACTTTGCTTTCTAGATAACGACATAAATGCTTCAGCAAAAATGGTCGAAAATATGATATTGCTAGGGATGAAATCATTCATCCCCTCCAAGCAAATTTCGGTTAAACCAAGAGTGAAATTCTGGTTTACTCAGACGTGCAAAAACGCAGTCAGATCCAGAGAGGAAGCGTTCAGTAATTGGGTAAACAACAACCCAGACACTGATTTGCTACGCAAAAAGGCAAGATCGCCAATATGGATTTCGTAAGGGCCGCTCTACTGACAATCTTTTGGCATACTTCTCGGAGAAATGGTGCCACTCAATCCATCATTTCGGTGAAAGTAAGGTGGTGGCGCTGTATATTTCCAAAGTGTTTGATAGAGTGTGGCATGCTGCACTACTAGCAAAACTTACAGTTTTTGGGTGAAGACTTACAGTTTTTGGATGCCGGTGATGACTCTCGGTTTATATCGACCTTCCGCAGAGACCGCATTATACGAGTTGTTATAGATGGGTTCTCATCAAACGAGTTCAAGGTTAATTCAGGGGTACTTCAAGGCTCCGTTCTTTTTCCTACCCTATTTCTTATTTTCCTCAACGACCTTCTATATCAAACTTCCAACCCTATCCACTCTTTTGCAGACAACAGCAGCATTTGCCACTCGTACTTTTTTAGTTATAGGCCCAGCCTATCAGAGATCGCTGCCAAGAGGCTAAATATGAATGATTCATTGAACAGTGATCTTCTGTTAATCTCCGAGTGGGGTCGTAAAAACAGAGTCGCCTTTAACGCTCATAAGACCCAATGCTGTTTATTAACACACAAACATACGACCACAAGTGCTGCTTCATCTGTACTCATGGATGGTATAAATATTGAGGAATCGGATGCTCTTGATATTCTGGGAATGAAAATACAGTGTGATTTTCGCTGGAACTTTTCACGTCTCTAAGGAGCCATTCAAGTGTTTCGGGGTTTTGAAACGGTGTAACATGTACTTCACTCCATCCGATCTCCTTACTATTTATACCAGCTACATCCGACCGAAAATGGAATACAACTCTCATGTTTGGGCCGGTGCCTCAAAGTCTATTTTGGGGCTACTCGACCGTGTGCAGGAGAGGGCGAGGAAGCTCATCGGGGTGACAGTAGGGTATCCAACTCTATTGACTCGTTGGAGCTTTGATGCAGTGTAGGGTGCATTACTCTGTTCTATCGTTACTACAATGGATTTTGCTCCGAGGAGATTAGGAATCTTGTTCCCGAAACTCGCACATTTATACGTAGCACACGTCCAGGTCTTAGCCATTTGTGGTTGATTGCCCAGAGAATCGCACTACGCATTACAGAGAGAATTCGTTTTTCAGCCGTACGCTTCGCCTGTGGAATAAGTTGCCTGCAAACGTGTTTCCTGTCTGTTATAATGTTGGAAAGTTCAAGTCAAATGTTCACAAACACAATTCCCTCTTTCCCCCTCCTTGTAACCTATTTTCCTAGTTCCGGCACAATGCACTGCATATGTATGGGTCATCCGCTGAGTACTGGTCCAAGATAAAAAACCAGATTGAGGCTATATCTCGGGTATATATGGATCGATATCGGAAATTTTCATTTTCCATATTTATATAACCTCCTTATATTACGAGAACTTTAAAGCAAAATTCGCTTATGCGATAGTTTTCTGAAAAAATCGGTTTAGGCTCTATCTCGGGTATATAAGAACCGAAATCCGAATTTTTGATTTTCTGTATTTCTTTTATGACCAGATTTGTTTTTAAGCAAGAAAAGTTGTTGAAGTTCGCTTATGCCAAATTTTCATTAAAAACGCGGTTTAGGCTATATCTCGGGTATATATAAACCGATATCTGGGAAAAATTAGTTTTGCCTTTTAGTCGCCATGTTTAATAATTTTGTGAAGTTTGAAGCAAAACAAAAGAACAAGGAAAAGATATTTTTTCGTTGATATCGGTCCATATACATATATCCGAGCATTATCCGTTTAAATTCATAATATATATTATACATGTACATGACTATTGTGAAGGGTGTTTTAGATTCGTCCCATACTTCGTATTAAAATTTGATTACTTATTGTTAGTTCATTTTGAAGATTCAATAAATAAAAAACGCTTAAAACCAAAAAAAAAAGTTGACACAAGAGCTTCTTCTACAATACCAGTTACACCGCCGTACATATGCTAATAGTATGTTACAGCCCGCCCGATTTGATGAAAACATCATAATGAATATGTGAATAAACGAAATAGTCGGTTTTGGGCAATGGAAACCCCTCAAATTGTTCATCAGTCACCTTTGCATCAATTAGAAGTGACAGTATGATGTGCAATGTGGTCAGGAGGAATCATTGGCCCTTACTTCTTTGAAAATGAAAACGGTGTAACGGTAACTGTGAATAGCTGTGATATGACTGAAAAGGTTTTAACGACACAACTGCACGCTTTGGGCTTAATTAATGTGTGGTAGCGACAAGATAATGCAAACAGCTGGGATGACAATGGAATTACTGCGTGACCTCTTTTTTCCACAACAAGTTATTTCAAGAAATGGTAGTGTTGACTGGCCACCACGGCCTGGTATGACTGCTCGGACTTCTTTTTGTGGGGATATTTTAAAAGCAAGTGTTATGCAAACCAGAAACTTTTGAGAAACGCAAACAAAATATTCGTGATCAAATTACTGAAATATTGCGTTAAAATGTGCGAGCATGTAATGCAAAATGTGCTCAAGAGGTGTCGTATTTGTGAGGCTAACAGATGCGGACATTTATCTGATATTGTATTCCATACACAATTGCTGACGTTAAGTAAACATTTATCACTATAAGATCCATTCTCTTCACTTAACCAAAAATTATAAACCAACAAAGTAGTATACCTTCCCGGCGGACACCCTGTACTCGATTTTGTTTTGGTGTGATAGACATCTGTTTATTATAACGAGTGATTTTTTTGCTATTATCTTTTTGGCAACACTAGTTTTGACAGCTCACGCACGTTTTGTATCTTGTGTTACTGTCAAACATCTTCAGTTTGGTCTATAAATTAATCATGAATCGTCTTACAAACGAACAACGCTTGCAAATTATTGAATTTTATTACCAAAATGCGTGCTCTGTTAAGAAAGTTCATCGCGCGCTTCTTCCATTTTATGGTCAGTTTAATCGACCTACTGAGGCTTCTATTCGGGCTATTGTAAAAAAATTTCGCACCAAATTTACATTGTTGGACATTAAACCACCAACACGCTTACGTAGAGTGCGAACTGAAGAAAATATCGCAGCCGTATCGGCCCGTGAATTATCGATTCGGCGCCGTTTGCAGCAATTGGGCCTCTGTTACTCCACTACGTGGAAAATTTTGCGAAAGGATTTGGGTGTGAAGCCTTATAAGATACAGCTGGTGCAAGAATTGAAGCCAAACGACCTACCACAACGCCAAATTTTTGGTGAATGGGCTCTTGAAAAGTTAGATGAAGATCCACTTTTTTATCGAAGAATTGTGTTCAGCGACGAGGCTCATTTCTGGTTGAATGGATACGTGAACAAGCAAAACTGCCGTATTTGGAGTGAAGAGCAGCCAGAAGCATTGCAAGAGCTACCAATGCATCCACAAAAAACAACCGTTTGGTGCGGATTATGGGCTGGCGGCATCATTGGGCCGTATTTCTTCAAAGATGATGCGAATCACAACGTTACTGTGAATGGTGGGCGCTACCGTGCGATGATAACAAACTTTTTTTTGCCCAAAATGGAAGAGCTTGACTTGCATGACATGTGGTTTCAACAAGACGGTGCCACATGCCACACAGCACGCGAAACAATGGACCAATTGAGAGGCGAGTTCGGTGAACAGTTTATTTCACGCTTGGGACCAGTCAATTGGCCGCCCAGTAGTGCAATTCACTAACCAGTTTTAACGCTAATAAAATTCGTTTAGAGAAATTAACACTAGCGTTGGTGTTTTCGCGACTCTATAACAGTTTTTAACACTATTTGTCTTGGTTTTAAATCAGCTGTTTTTATAGCCTGACTGATTAGCGTTAACTAAACATCAATTATTTTTGTGGCGTTTATCTTAACAACAATGTTGTTAAAATTTCTACTAGAATAACTTCACTGTATTTGGCATACGACTTGTCGGAAGACTCCAACGGTCGGTCGACGTTTTCTCTGTGAGAACTTATCTTATTTATCAAAAAATATTTTAAATAATAAACATATAAATAATTTTACTTACCCTAAACATGGAATTATTTGCAAATTTGTTTGTTTTTTTTTCCTGTTCCTCTTTGTGGTTTTCTTTATTTTTAACAAAGCTGCCACATTATTTCAAATTTTTTTAACATACAACCAGAGGTGTTACGAATAAGTTAGTGAATCACATAAGCGTTAGTGCAAACCACAGTAGCGCGCGTTAAGTTATGCTCTTTTAAAATCGTTAAAGGTTAGTGAATTGCACTACAGATCATGCGATTTAACGCCTCTAGACTATTTTTTGTGGCGCTATGTTAAGGCTAATGTCTATAGCGACAAGCCCGCTTCGATTGACGCACTGGAAGCCAACATTGCCAACATTATTCGTGAGATACCGGCCGAAATGTTGGAAAGAGTATGCCAAAATTGGACTAAGCGGATGGACCATTTGAGGCGCAGCCGCGGCCAACATTTGCATGAAATAATCTTCAAACATTAAATTATATCGACCCAACTATCGATCCAAATAAATATTTTATGCATTTTTCTGAATTTTATGTGTTTTTTTTTTTTAATTTCTGATAGTTCTTATAAAATCACCCATTATTATTCTTTCTTAATTATATGTATGTAATAAAGCCTTTTTTAAATAAGTATTATATGTACCCAAATTTTATAGCCAACTCGTCTTAGCAACGTCGATACTGGAAGTATTTTGAAAATATGAATACTTTTGTTAATAAATTCTAAACGACTTTTATCAAGTATTATTGTATACGTCCAGTAAAGTAATGAGAGCTAAGTGGCAAAAAATCACGTGTGCTAAAAATATTAACATAAAGATTATATAAATATATTTGAATCTGATTTTAAACAAGAATTTTCCCGCCATAACACATTAAGGGTAAATGTCATCTACTCCTTATGAGAAATTTGAAAGAACTATTGGTTTGTGATGCAAAGCTTTTTCCTTAAAAGTTCTGGCAAAAGATTGCAATCAGGTAACGAAAGTTTAAGTTGAAGGACATGATTATCCTGGGTGTAAACCCTAAGGAAAATATGTAAGTTTTAAACCACAGATGGCTCTGTGGTTGTAGGATTGACCGAGTAAATGAATGTAAAGCAGGACTTTTTCTCATAAGCAACCACCAAAAAGCCAAGCAATAAATTAACAAAATAAATCTTTATACTAACACTATCAAATTAAAAAACCAAATAAAGGTTTGTGTTTGTTAACATGTGTGCGTGTTTACATGTGTATAGGTACGTTTATCCTTTTTTTTTTTTTTTTTTTGTATATTTTTTACTTAAATATGGGGTAAAATAAAAAAAGCCTGAATTCAATAAAGGAAAGAAAGAGAAAATATATGAGAAAGAGAGATCTACGTATTTTTAGGAGGCCAATAGCAAAGCAAGTACTTAGATGAATACAATTTAAATAAATATGGCGGATTTATTTTACAGCCCATAAGCACACTACAGCGCTTACAAGCAAATGAACACACAACCCCCCACACATGCAGTTGCAAAAACTCAATATGTTTGCATTAGGATGCCTTCCAAGAAAAAATTATATTGTCTTTATTTTTAATTAAACTTAAAATTTAGGTCGTGTTGCATTATCGTTTTTAATAGAGATATGCAACGACATCGAGGATTGTGTTAAACAGGCATGCATGCACATTCGTGCATATGCATGCGCTTATGCATATTATATGAACCTAGCATATATGCAAGTATGTGTGCCGCTTGAGGATTTCACTTCTTCTTAAAATGTTTACAATAATCTTTCAAAGACGAGGGTAGCACTTCACATTTGGCGAAATGGTAACGCCAAAATCAGCTTGAAAATGTACACATACATATATATATATATATATATATATACAAGATTGCAAACTAACAATTGCAATCTGTTCAAAACGTTTTATATTTCAACGTTGTTGGGTTTACGATTTCTGACTCTATGTGCATATAAATTGTGGCGAGGAATATTTTTGTTTGCAATGCTCATGCAACTATAGTTGTACTGTTTTCTTGTTTGAGATAATTTATTTTATAAAAAAAGAATAATAATAACAATTAAGAATAGTTTGATGCATTTTATAATATCGGGTGGTTAAATTTCAAGGGCCGATGTTGCATGTGAACCACACCTAAACGCCAAGTTTTTTTTCCGAATTTTATTTGATATTTCTATATTTCAGACCTTTTCAATTTGAACCATGGAGAGATACACAATCCAACAACGAGTTAAAGTTATCCAGACTTATTATGAAAATGATGATAAATTTTCGAAGAAAATCATCTTCAGTGATGAGGCACATTTTCACCTCAGTGGATTCGTCAATAAACAGAATTGCCGCATTTGGGCGAATGAGAATCCAAGAGTGACTGTCGAAAAACCAATGCACCCACAAAGAGTGCCTGTTTGGTGCGGTTTATGTGCTGGCGGCATCATCGGGCCGTATTTTTTCCAAAATGAGGCCGATCAGGCAGTTACTGTGAATGGTGTTCGCTATCGTGAGATGATAACGAACTTTTTATGGCCCGAATTGGAAGATATGGATGTAGACAATATGTGGTTTCAGCAGGACGGAGCCACTTGTCACACAGCTAACGAAACAATTGCTTTTTTGCGCAACAAATTCAACGGCCGTATTATCTCACGTAATGGCGATGTCAATTGGCCGCCAAGATCATGTGATTTGACACCGTTGGACTTTTTTCTTTGGGGTTATTTGAAAGAAAAGGTGTACGTCGATAAGCCAGCAACAATTCAACAGCTAAAGGGTGAGATAATTCGGCACATTAACGGCATAGAACCTCCATTATGCCTCAGGGTTATCGAAAATTTGGACCATCGGATGGAGGTGTGGCGCCGTGGTCGCGGCAACCATTTGGCCGATATTTTGTTCCATACATAATTGAATAATACCAATATATCATAATAAAATAAAATTACAATAATTTCCTAAATAGTTTGTGTTTTATTCAAAATCAACATCGGCCCTTGAAATTTAACCTCCCTTTATGTAGCTTATTAATCATGTTTTGCAAAATATCTAGAAAAACGATTTTTGACGGAATTAAAAACGTTGTAGATTGTAGAGTATTGTTTGCTAAACTTGTTTGGAATTTATTATGAATTCTACAGTTTTCAATCCAAATGGTAATGCGATTCAAAATTGTGTTGATAAAGATATTACATAAAGTATCAAACAACGGTAAGTCTCTGTAATTTGGTAAGCAGTTTGGAATATCTTTTTTTTTCAATTCTATAATAAAAACATTTTTAAAGCTAGAGCATTTGTTATAAAATTCATAACTTCAATAGGTGTACACCAGTGGCACTGATATTCTAAAGCAAAAAACAGAAATGATCATGAAATTCTCTTCTGCTGTTAATTTTCCTCTCCTTATGATTTTTCACATTTTACAGAACTAAATTGACACAACTTTTCTTTATAATAATTCGTTTTATTTTTTTCTTTTCTACATTTAGATATTTAACTTTAGCTGAGAGATACTTACTTTGATTTGATAAAATATGTATATTTTCGCACCCTTTGCGACAGTTTACAACTTTAACTGCCCTCGTATAGATAAATTTTTAAATTGCTTTCTTTACGAAATTTACTTAAAATATTAACAGATAACAAACAACATTAACTGCTTTCTAACCATTGAATAATTTAAAAAAGTGTATCTAATGCACTGGAATGTGCACCCAAAAATAGCAAGTTGTGACCTACAGCTGTCGTACCACTTTTATCTAAAGTATGTGAGAATAACGTAAGCAAAAAAATGAACGGTAATAATGGGTGATTTTATAAGAACTATCGGAAATTAAAAAAAAAACAAATACATAAAATTCAGAAAATGCATGAAATATTTATTTGGATCGATAGTTGGGTCGATATAATTTAATGTTTGAAGATTATTTCATGCAAATGTTGGCCGCGGCTGCGCCTCAAATGGTCCATCCGCTTAGTCCAATTTTGGCATACTCTTTCCAACATTTCGGCCGGTATCTCACGAATAATGTTGGCAATGTTGGCTTCCAGTGCGTCAATCGAAGCGGGCTTGTCGCTATAGACATTAGGCGTTAAATCGCACGATCTGGGCGGTCAAAAGACTGGTCCCAAGCGTGAAATAAACTGTTCACCGAACTCACCTCTCAATTGGTCCATTGTTTCGCGTGCTGTGTGGCATGTGGCACCGTCTTGTTGAAACCACATGTCATGCAAGTCAAGCTCTTCCATTTTGGGCAAAAAAAAGTTTGTTATCATCGCACGGTAGCGCTCACCATTCACAGTAACGTTGTGATTCGCATCATCTTTGAAGAAATACGGCCCAATGATGCCGCCAGCCCATAATCCGCACCAAACGGTTGTTTTTTTTGAATGCATTGGTAGCTCTTGCAATGCTTCTGGCTGCTCTTCACTCCAAATACTGCAGTTTTGCTTGTTCACGTATCCATTCAACCAGAAATAAGCCTCGTCGCTGAACACAATTCTTCGATAAAAAAAAGTGGATCTTCATCTAACTTTTCAAGAGCCCATTCACCAAAAATTTGGCGTTGTGGTAGGTCGTTTGGCTTCAATTCTTGCACCAGCTGTATCTTATAAGGCTTCACACCCAAATCCTACCGCAAAATTTTCCACGTAGTGGAGTAACAGAGGCCCAATTGCTGCGAACGGTGCCGAATCGATAATTCACGGTCATCACCAACACTGGCCGATACGGCTGCGATATTTTCTTCAGTTCGCACTCTACGTAAGCGTGTTGGTGGTTTAATGTCCAACAATGTAAATTTGGTGCAAAATTTTTTTACAATAGCCCGAATAGAAGCCTCAGTAGGTCGATTAAACTGACCATAAAATGGAAGAAGCGCGCGATGAACTTTCTTAACAGAGCACGCATTTTGGTAATAAAATTCAATAATTTGCAAGCGTTGTTCGTTTGTAAGACGATTCATGATTAAATTATAGGCCACACTGAAGATGTTTGACAGTGACACAAGATACAAAACGTGCGTGAGCTGTCAAAACTAGTGTTGGCAAAAAGATAATAGCAAAAAAATCACTCGTTGAACAGATCTTATTTTATCAGTAGATTAAAAGACCCTATTTTATCAGTAGATTAAAATAAGTATTAGAAGACATGAAATATCATTTTTCTACTTCTTTCCTTTTCCGTTTTTGAATCACTCTTTTTTTTATAATAAACTTTGAGCACACGTGGATTATTTCAATGCTTAAATAAAATAGAGATTTATGGTTTAAGAATTAAAACCAGTCTTTTATTTACACCAACGAGAATAGTACCGTGGACAACCTTTGATCCGAACTTGACAACAATATGGGGCGGTTTTCCTCATTCTCCTGGATCACAGTAATAGCGCAACATAAATTATCGCGTTAAGCGTAATTTAACTGTCAGAAATTATCATGCATATACAAAATGTATTAGGCCAACCCATATAGCGCAACAATTGCAATGGAAAAATCCAATGTTGACAGAGTGTAAAGGACCATTTAGCCGACCGTAGAAATTGTAAATGTAACATAAATGTAAATGTACGTAGCACTTATAGAACACTTAAAACCGTATCATGTGATTTTGACATAAAAATAATTAATTTTCCATCGTCCTTATATCAAATAAATTACAAAAAACAGCAATATAGCTGTTCATAACAGTGATGAGAGTTCATAGTATTTCAGTACATTACAAAAGGTACGAAACTTGCTTAAATTGTAGTTAAAATTTATCTTATATTATTACAATATGCCGGGCTGGGCAGTATTTAAAATACTTGTATTTGAAATACAAATACGTATTTTGTATCTACATATATTGCAAATACACAACCTGAAAGTATTTAACATTTTGTATTTCAAATACATAATTTAAAAGTATTTTGTATATCAAATACATTTGGCTCAAAAATACGTTTTACAAAATACATTTATTTATTATAGTAAGTTCAAAACAAGTCGTTTCACACAAAAACTAAAATTGCTAGAAACTAAGATCACTAAAATGTTTATCATTTTGCAAAACTGCAATTCAGCTTTTACACTAATCGGGTGATATCAATAAGAATTTCCATATATTCGCCACCAGCTTTTTCCCAACACTTTGGATTATATACAGAGAATGTCTGTGAGAACCAGATTAGATCGGCTGCATATATAATTATTTGAGGTATTTCAGTTGTATTTTAACTAAATTAATGGAGAGCTTGGAAATAAGATTTAATGAGTTTCTCATGCTGACACCTGGAGCAAATAGAGCCATATCGGTGTCATGTTTCCACTCTAGTTTCAAAATACGCTGGTTACCAGAAAGCATCTCATTAAAAGAGAGGCAACGAATTCAAACCCTTGCAATAGATACCTTGGGCAAAAATTACAAAAAAAAAAAAACAAAAAAAAAACGTGAAACCAAACGTGGATGCAGCAAAAGCAGTAGTAAAGGGTGTTTTTTTTGAGCTAGATAGAACTTTAAATTGTAAAAAGTAACACAAAAAATTAAATTTTGATGAAACATTTTTTTTATTTGTTTCAGTATACTCTGACAAATCATCATGAATAGACTCACGCTTGAACAACGCTACGAAATTATCCAAATTTACTTTGAAAATCAGTCGTCGATTCGCGCAACTTATAGACGCAAAATTGTGTTCAGCGATGAGGCGCATTTTTGGCTTAACGGGTTTGTTAATAAGCAAAATTGCCGCATATGGAGTGAGACCAATCCACAAGAGACCCTACAGACTCCATTACATCAAGAAAAATGCACTGTTTGGTGCGGTTTTCATGCTGGTGGCATCATCGGACCTTATTTCTTCAAAAATGAGGCCGGAGCTCGCGTTACGGTCAATGGAGATCGTTACCGCACCATGATCAATGATTTTTTGTTTGAAAATATGGATGACATTGATCCGGAGGAGATGTGGTTTCAACAGGATGGCGCTACGTGCCATACGGCGAACGCAACCATCGACTTACTGAAATCAAAATTTGGCGATAAGTTGATTTCGAGAAATGGACCTGTCAATTGGCCTCCAAGGTCGTGCGATTTGACACCTCTCGATTATTTCCTGTGGGGCTACGTGAAGTCACTGGTTTATGCTGATAAACCAGCAACAATTGACGCCTTGGAGGCCAGCATTGTTCGTGTTGTTCGTGACATACGGCCAGCAGTGCTCGAAAAAGTGGCCCAAAATTGGACGTCCAGAATGCGCTTCGTCAAGAACAGTCGCGGTGCCCATATGCCCGAAATCATTTTCAAATGTTAATGTCACGTATTGATCTTTCGAATAAAAAAAAATTTTGATTACAATTTAATTTTTTGTGTTATTTTTTACAATTTCAAGTTCTATCGGGCTTAAAAAAACACCCTATATTATAACCTGAAATATTGTTTTTATTATCAACATTTTATTGGAGTTATTTAGGGTAGAGTTTCTGCTTATAAGAGGATAAAGTTTTTTTTTATATTTGTTAACTTTATCAATAATATGGGATATATGTAGGTTAATTTAGTATCTAGACAAATCTCTAGATATTTTATAATTATTATTTGACCAAATAATGCTGCACCTAGAAAGAGTGAGATTGCTCCTAGGTAGATATCAAGGTTTTCTTTTTTTTATGAAAAAGATGGCTTGGGTCTTATTAGGATTGATTTTTATCCTCCATTTAGAATAATACTTCTCCAAACGGTCTAATGCGCATTGAATTTTAGTCAAAATACTCGTATTCTGACTGAGTTCATGGCTATAGTAGATTGCCAGATCACAGTAAATATTATATAAAATTGGTCCAACAAGAGATCCTTGTGGAACACCTGCTGCGATGCTGTACAAATCAGAAAAAGTATTACCAATAGAGACACAGAAATGTCATTAAAATATCTTGTTTTTTTTAAGGAAATACTTGTTTTACTGAATGAATCTTTTATTTAGTATCTATCAAATCCTAAATATTAGCTTTGTTCCTTTAATTTCCTAGCTAGCGAGCTTAGAACAATAATGTAAATAAATAAAACGTACATAACGTTATACGTGTATACCTATATGTAAAATGTATATAGTATTAAATGTATGTATGTAATAAAAACAAAACTTTTTTATATAATATAATACAACTTTATGTCTAGTATTTGGATATATAGAAAGGTATATATGCAGCTGTAAGTATACCAAAACGATCAGCTGTTTCAACTACATTTACATTTCTACATTTACGGTCGGCTAAATGGAACTTAAGAGAGTAAACTTTACTTGCTCTCAGTAAAGTTAGCTTCAAAACAACTGCTAGTAATTTTTTGCGGCAACTAGTAATCACATTTTACATGCTTTCATACCAATTTAGCGACTTTAAACAAGATTACTGAACATTACTATAAATGGCGCAACTTTAACGCTCTAATTTAATTTACTTACAACAGCATCAACTGCGACGAACGACGAATTTTTGGTCGCGAATATGATGGAAAAGCACACAATCGTGGTGTTGGGCGAAATTCGTTATACTCAGCGAAAGTTGAAATAGATTTATTTGTAATTAGTAGCAGGTGACCAGATTTCCTATGTAAAAAAAAAGTATTTTTCACGAAATAATATTTTTTATATTTTTATTACTCCATGTAATAAAAAATTTATGAAGATGTAAGATAACTTGTTCAAAAATCCCTCTTTCGGATGGAAATATACTCGTAAAAAGGTTTACTTTACTAACCTACACAAAAGTTCGTAGATAATGTGCTTCACACGACGAATTTATATATCGAATATTTGCTGACAAATTCGTCGCGATGGGCGAAAATCGTCGTTCGTCGCAGTTGTGTTCCCAGCATAAAGTTGGCAAAGGAAGAATACCACAAGGCTGTATGTTGGAGCCCTTTCAATTCTATATCTACATTAACGACCTATCTGCTATTGCATATATTAGTAGAATACATATACATATATGCGGACGATGTACTCGCTTATAATATTAGGAGTATTCGTAATACCAGTGTATACGTGAGTAGATTTAACGGCGATCTGAGTGTGACTAATTGTTGGGCAATGGACAATAATTAAAGCGTCAACATCTTTTTTGAGCTTATTTATACGGCGATTGAAATCCATGTAATTTTGAGTCTATTTTATAATACTTTTTTGAAGTTGCAACCAAAATCACGTTATACACGTGAAAATTACGATGACTTTAAGTCATGACTTTATCATAATTTTTCGTATTAAAAAAACCGTTTGACTCAAATGAGAGCAAAACAATTTTAAAAAGTAACAAATTAGTCGAAAAACAATTAAAAAAAAAAATGAAACCAGAAAACATGCCTTTAGATCATTGTGAAAATTTTCTCTTTCTCTCAAAATCTAAAAGATATTTCGGCAACTTACAGAACAAAATAATGTGATCGATTTTGTATACACAACATCTAATTTAGGTTAAATTTTTAATGATATACTGACCGGAACTAGTCTTACAGAGTGGCTCGTGAAAGCCGCTACGGAAAAACACCTTATAATTTTTTTCTCCATCTAAGTAATCTGGAACTTTTAATTTGTTTTTGTAAATTGATCCTTAAGAGTTATTAAAAATAGTAAATTGGGACATTGAGAAAATAATCTAGAGTTGTCGCCGCCATGCACTACAGTCTGTAGTTTTGGTTCAGTGAGAGCATTGGCACGAGTAGACAATTTTGCAGAGCTAAAAGGCTTTACAGTCGAAACCTTTCCGTTAGAACAGAAGAATCTATTGATGCCCTAGCAGCTGCGGTACAAAGAAAACCTAGAGCTTGAGCAAATAAGTGTCAGTAGTTACACTTTCTACACTCCTCACAACCTATTTTCCTAGTTCTGGTACAATGCACTGCATATGTAGGGGTTATCCCCTGAGTACTGGTCCAATATAAAAAAAAGGAAATATATTAATATATAAATATACATAATTCAAATAGCTAATAGTAATATTGCAGCAGACCTACCAATTTGAGGAGAAGGACGAGAACTTGTTGAATTATTTTTTCAAATCTGATGAAATTAATTTCAATCTGATCGGCAACGTAAATAAGCAAAATTGCCACAATTTAGTGGTTACAATCCAGAAATACTGCTTGAGAAGAAACAGTGTTCAATTTGCGTCACAGTGTGGAGTGCAGTTTCTTCACGCTACTTTGTTGCGCAATATGTCTTAGAATTAAATGGACACAGCGTTACTTTGGTATGCTAAAAGAGCTTTTCTATACGAAACTACGCCGAAGAAAATTTCTCTCAACTTCGTGTGATTTCTACTGCACACATAGCTCAGCCGATTGTGGCCGAAAATTTCCTAACGGGCTCATTTCAAGAAACTCAACTTTCTGCCAGCCTCCCAGTTAGCATCCGTCTTTTTCTTATGGATTTATTTTAAATAGAAAGTGTACAAATCACATCCGTCAGATGTGGATGAGATAACACAATCAATTCGACCGACTATACACTCATAGAAAAGAGCATCTTCATATTGATGACGGCGTGTCATCAAAATTGTGACATCAATATTATGTACATAGTCATCAGTAATGTGAAAACAGACATCAATCTCAATGACAAAAGTCATCAGAGAATTTTGTCATATATTCAGTATCATCAATGCTATAACTGCCGTGACATCAATTCAATGATACATTTTATTAACAATTATAATACTTTTAATTTGCAAAATTGATTTTTAAAAAAACGGCTAAATAGTCTTACAATATTTTCTATTTATAGTTGAAAAGGAATTTGGTTGTTAAAATTATTATTTTTAAATTTAAATTAGTTTTTAAGAAGTAGAAAAAAAAAATTAATTATATTAATGACACTTAATCATCATATACGATGTTTAGTTACATAAATATAATGACAGCGTAGAGAGTAAAATAAAATGAAGAACTACGATGCAAAGAAAGAGAATATTTTCTCGTACACAGTATGCACACAATTAAAACATTCTAATGCGACACACAGACATTATACTGATGATAGTAACTCATCAAAAGTATTAGAACATTTTTAATTCTCATTGGTTTCTTGAAATTAGTAAAATAAAGAGTGATTTTTTTGCTATTATCTTTTTGGCAACACTAGTTTTGACAGCTCACGCACGTATTGTATCTTGTGTCACTGTCAAACATCTTCAGTTTGGTCTATAATTTAATCATGAATCGTTCAAACGAACAACGCTTGCAAATTATTGAATTTTATTACCAAAATGCGTGCTCTGTTAAGAAAGTTCATCGCGCGCTTCTTCCATTTTATGGTCAGTTTAATCGACCTACTGAGGCTTCTATTCGGGCTATTGTAAAAAAAATTTCGCACCAAATTTACATTGTTGGACATTAAACCACCAACAAGCTTACGTAGAGTGCGAACTGAAGAAAATATCGCAGCCGTATCGGCCAGTGTTGGGGATAACCGATTCGGCGCCGTTCGCAGCAATTGGGCCTCTGTTACTCCACTACGTGGAAAATTTTGCGGAAGGATTTGGGTGTGAAGCCTTATAAGATACAGCTGGTGCAAGAATTGAAGCCAAACGACCTACCACAACGCCAAATTTTTGGTGAATGGGCTCTTGAAAAGTTAGATGAAGATCCACTTTTTTATCGAAGAATTGTGTTCAGCGACGAGGCTCATTTCTGGTTGAATGGATACGTGAACAAGCAAAACTGCCGTATTTGGAGTGAAGAGCAGCCAGAAGCATTGCAAGAGCTACCAATGCATCCACAAAAAACAACCGTTTGGTGCGGATTATGGGCTGGCGGCATCATTGGGCCGTATTTCTTCAAAGATGATGCGAATCACAACGTTACTATGAATGGTGAGCGCTACCGTGCGATGATAACAAATTTTTTTTTGCCCAAAATGGAAGAGCTTGACTTGCATGACATGTGGTTTCAACAAGACGGTGCCACATGCCACACAGCACGCGAAACAATGGACCAATTGAGAGGCGAGTTCGGTGAACAGTTTATTTCACGCTTGGGACCAGTCAATTGGCCGCCCAGATCGTGCGATTTAACGCCTCTAGACTATTTTTTGTGGGGCTATGTTAAGGCTAATGTCTATAGCGACAAGCCCGCTTCGATTGACGCACTGGAAGCCAACATTGCCAACATTATTCGTGAGATACCGGCCGAAATGTTGGAAAGAGTATGCCAAAATTGGACTAAGCGGATGGACCATTTGAAGCGCAGCCGCGGCCAACATTTGCATGAAATAATCTTCAAACGTTAAATTATATCGACCCAACTATCGATCCAAATAAATATTTCATGCATTTTTCTGAATTTTATGTATTTTTTTTTTTTTAATTTCCGATAGTCCTTATAAAATCACCCATTATAAAATTATATGTTTGAACATATTTTTGAACTAAATTACGTTTAGTTAAGGTTAGCGTGTCATGGTACTGATGACATTTTGTCATAAAGTTTGCTTCACTAAGTAATTTTTCTGATGTTAATGAACCATCACATCAATGAGATTTTTACATCATATTGAAACCAAATTATAGTTTTTCTGATGTTAGCGTGATATTCTATTGACAATATTTTGTTCATTATATTGGCTTCATTTAGTAACTTCTTCGATATTACAGTGTCACTGCATTGATAACATGCACAAATCACACGTATTTCAATAAAGCGTCACCATGATGTCAGTTTGACATGTCATTGATGAAATAATTGTCATAATTACTGCAACTGAGGTTATGGTTGACATCACAGCGATGAAAAGTGTCATGGGTACAAAAATGATGACAGTTGGCATTGCATTTATGTTAAAATACATCACAGTTATGACGGGTTTTCTATGAGTGTAGATGCAATTCCATCCTCAACTTTGTGGGCAGTATCAAAGAAATGTTTGCTTGCATGCTGCACCTGCATCAACGAGCAGGCCAGAAATTATATTAAGTTTTCTTTAAAACAATACAATTCAATGGCTTTTAAATGAAAAAAGTAAATTCTATGCAATATAATAGAGTTATTCTAGTTTCTAAATGTAGTAAAATTCATCATTCAATCTGTAGTAATATTGTTCATTGTATATTCCGAAGTTCATCTTGATCATATTTCGCGTAATTAATATTAATATCTGATTAATATTAATAGCTAAGTTACCTGTACAAAATTATCATAGCCATATGTATCTGGTGAAATTGTGGTAAGAATATACCTCAGCAAAAATAAAGGTTCGTCCAACCATAATACGCCAAGTTAATTGTGAGTCATGCCTTAACGCCTTTACACTTCTTTACTTCTTGGTTTTACTGTAGGTTTTCATATTTTAACTATGCGGTCGATTGTGTCGTTCGGTGGGTGGTATACTTCATTTTATACTCTAAATAAGGTCGTAACAGCACAACCTAAATCAGCCCGTGGAGCTCTATCAAAAATCTTCATGCCGATACAAAATGTATGTGTATTAGAGTAACTCAAATACTGTGGTGTCAATCCTTTGCCGATGGAAAAGCAAATTTTAACAGCGCGTTTAAGAGTAAATTTTACTCTCTTTCAGCAAAGTCGGCACTTTATTATAGTTTATTGTGGTAATTTATAATCACACGTTAGATCCTTTAGGCTAATTTAGCGGTTTTAACTCTATTTGTTATTTCTATTTAGTGATTTTTATGAAACAAGGTTAGTGTACACGACTGTTTATTGCACAATGTTAATGCATTTAAGTCACTTACATCATAAAATCTAGCCGTTAAATTGCATTCTGATTTACGCGCTGATTTAAGTAACGCTTTAAGTAATTACTTCAGCCATTAATATAAATAATATCATGCTGAAATTTTTATTTTGGACTTGACCGTTTTCGTTACCCTTCACTATACAACCTTTTCTTAGTAAAAAACTTACCTCGAATAGCGATGGTTTGCTGAGGTATCTTGGTTACAATCTTGTTTTGGACCTGATGTCACAATAGCGGGATGAGAATTAAGCACATGATGCGGTGAAGTATGTACTGAAGGCAAAAGGCTGGGTGAAAACCGGAATGGAAAATCACTAAGAACCAGGAAAAAAATATAAAACAAATAGTTTAAGAAGTTGTCAAGATATAAAAAGTCAAACAAAAAACATATAAACTTATTATAACTGCAAAAACAACAAACATTTTAAGCATAAAATATTGTACAATATATTGTATGTATGCTGATTGTACATTTCCCAGCGGTAAAAGTTCGTGCACAAAATAAAATAAGACTGAACCTAAAACAGATTTGCGAGGAACTCCAGACGAAAGAGATTTTAAACCAGACGGCATACCGTTTAGTATCGGGTGGTTAAATTTCAAGGGCCGATGTTGAATGTGAACCACACCTAAACGGCAAGTTTTTTTCCGAATTTTATTTGACATTTCTCTATTTCAGACTTACTCAATTTGAACCATGGAGAGATACATAATCCAACAACGTGTTAAAGTTATCCAGACTTATTATGAAAATTTTCGAAGAAAATCATCTTCAGTGATGAGGCACATTTTCACATCAGTGGATTCGTCAATAAACAGAATTGCCGCATTTGGGAGAATGAGAATCCAAGAGTGACTGTCGAAAAACCAATGCACCCACAAAGAGTGACTGTTTGGTGCGGTTTATGTGCTGGCGGCATCGTCGGGCCGTATTTTTTCCAAAATGAGGCCGGTCAGACAGTTACTGTGAATGGTGTTCGCTATCGTGAGATGATAACGAACTTTTTATGGTCCGAATTGGAAGATATGGATGTAGACGATATGTGGTTTCAGCAGGACGGTGCCACTTGCCACACAGCTAACGAAACAATTGCTCTTTTGCGCAACAAATTCAATGGCCGTGTTATCTCACGTAATGGCGATGTCAATTGGCCGCCAAGATCATGATGTGATTTGACACCGTTGGACTTTTTTCTTTGGGGTTATTTGAAAGAAAAGGTGTACGTCGATAAGCCAGCAACAATTCAACAGCTAAAGGGTGAGATAATTCGGCACATTAACGGCACAGAACCTCCATTATGCTTCATGATCATCGAAAATTTGGACCATCGGATGGAGGTGTGCCGCCGTGGTCGCGGCGCCCATTTGGCCGATATTTTATTCCATACATAATTGAGTAATACCAATATATCATAATAAAATAAAATTACAATAATTTCCTAAACAGTTTGTGTTTTATTCAAAATCAACATCGGCCCTTGAAATTTAACCACCCTTTATTTGCGAATTTATTTCACCTAATCTTAGTGACGAAATGTACTTTAGCGAAATGTATTACGAGAGTGGTTCAATAAGCCCGCGACTTTTGAAATGAAACACAGGTGTTTATATAAAAAGTTATTTTATTTTACAATATAATCTCCTTTGAGTTATATACATTTAATCAAACGTAACTTCAATTTGTTAATACCTCCCGAAGAATATGATTTATCGAGGTCATCAAAATAGAATTCTTTTTGTGAGATTAAGTAATCGTTGGAGCCAAATCTCTTTCCACTAAGCCATTTCTTCAAGTTTGGTATCACGCGTTGCAAAATGTGGTGTATAGGGCGGATGAGGGAGCAATTCTTGGATTTTGTCCGTGGAAAATTCTCTTGTATTCTATGCACCTTTGCACTGTCCTGGCGGAAAAGAACTCTTTCTTTTCCAAGCTCTCATTGAATCGACCCCATAAGTTGATATAATACTCGCTATTGATTGTTTTCCCCTTTTGGATGTTGCCCACTATGACGTTCGCCCCAAATGCGAATGAGCCTTTTTAGCAGAGTGATGGTTATGGTTATCGCCTACTACATTTTGTTTTGTTGGTAACCGTGTTGTCACACAAATTTTTGCCCGCAATTCACATCAAACTGCACAAAACAAAATAAGTTTTTTAACAAATCGGTTAAAATAATTTAAAGCTGATAAAATTTATGGAACGATCCAGAGTTGAGACATTAAGAAAAAAGAATTTCCAAATCATCAATGAATTTTACTAGCTGGATCCTCGGCTGTAGATATGCGAATAACTTCATAAAATTCTCTTTATATCATTAACTGATTTATATTGCACATATTCGAAATTTCTACTTAACTTAAAAATTAATCAATTTTCAGTTGATTGCATTCACTTGACATTAAATCAACACGTTTTTGTATTGTGTTGCGATACTTTGGTTTTAATAAGTATGCCATTCTACGTCAACGAATTTTTGATAAACTGATTGAAACATAAAAATCATGCCATATTAATTTTATATATTTACCTGGATAATGTGGTATTAATGGGTAAGGAGGTAGGGTAAGGACTTCTAAAACTAGATGCTGCTGAATATACAGAAGGCGTATGCCTACGAAAAAAAATAAAAACAAGACATAAAATGATTTAAGCGCTTGTGATTATGATATTATTAATTCAAAAAGTCAAGTTTAAAAAAATAGACACAACGTACCATGATGCCACTTGTGACATATCCGGACTTAGCATTGGATAAGGATATTGACCAGAAGGAAACGGATAAATTGCTGGCCTCGTCAAACCTAAAATGAAAATAAATTGAAGCAAACAATTATAACAGCAAGTAAACACTGTGTTCTTTCGTTGGTTTGTTTGTGTTTGACGCGTTAAAAGAGCAAACAACACGAAAACATTTAAAGACAGGACACTAATTTATTTCGGCATATTTCTTCTATTATATATATTATATATATATATATATATATATATATATATATATATATATATATATATATATATATATATATATATATATATATATATATATATATATATATATATATATATATATATATATATATATATATATATATATATATATCTATATATATATATATATATATATATATATATATATATAAGGGGTGATTTAATAACAACTATCGGAAATTAAAAAAAAAAAAAACACACATAAAATTCAGAAAAATGCATGAAATATTTATTTGGATCGATAGTTGGGTCGATATAATTTAATGTTTGAAGATTATTTCATGCAAGTGTTGGCCGCGGCTGCGCCTAAAATGGTCCATCCGCTTAGTCCAATTTTGGCATACTCTTTCCAACATTTCGGCCGGTATCTCACGAATAATGTTGGCAATGTTGGCTTCCAGTGCGTCAATCGAAGCGGGCTTGTCGCTATAGACATTAGCCTTAACATAGCCCCACAAAAAATAGTCTAGAGGCGTTAAATCGCACGATCTGGGCGGCCAATTGACTGGTCCCAAGCGTGAAATAAACTGTTCACCGAACTCGCCTCTCAATTGGTCCATTGTTTCGCGTGTTGTGTGGCATGTGGCACCGTCTTGTTGAAACCACATGTCATGCAAGTCAAGCTCTTCCATTTTGGGCAAAAAAAAGTTTGTTATCATCGCACGGTAGCGCTCACCATTCACAGTAACGTTGTGATTCGCATCATCTTTGAAGAAATACGGCCCAATGATGCCGCCAGCCCATAATCCGCACCAAACGGTTGTTTTTTGTGGATGCATTGGTAGCTCTTGCAATGCTTCTGGCTGCTCTTCACTCCAAATACGGCAGTTTTGCTTGTTCACGTATCCATTCAACCAGAAGTGAGCCTCGTCGCTGAACACAATTCTTCGATAAAAATGTGGATCTTCATCTAACTTTTCAAGAGCCCATTCACCAAAAATTTGGCGTTGTGGTAGGTCGTTTGGCTTCAATTCTTGTACCAGCTGTATCTTATAAGGCTTCACACCCAAATCCTTCCGCAAAATTTTCCACGTAGTGGAGTAACAGAGGCCCAATTGCTGCGAACGGCGCCGAATCGGTCATCCCCAACACTGGCCGATACGGCTGCGATATTTTCTTCAGTTCGCACTCTACGTAAGCGTGTTGGTGGTTTAATGTCCAACAATGTAAATTTGGTGCGAAATTTTTTTACAATAGACCGAATAGAAGCCTCAGTAAGTCGATTAAACTGACCATAAAATGGAAGAAGCGCGCGATGAACTTTCTTAACAGAGCACGCATTTTGGTAATAAAATTCAATAATTTGCAAGCGTTGTTCGTTTGTAAGACGATTCATGATTAAATTATAGACCAAACTGAAGATGTTTGACAGTGACACACGATACAAAACGTGAGTGAGCTGTCAAAACTAGTGTTGCCAAAAAGATAATAGCAAAAAAATCACTCGTTATATATATATATATATATATATATATATATATATATATATATATATATATATATATATATATATATATATATATATATATATATATATATATATATATATATATATATATATATATATATATATATATATATATATATATATATATATATATATATATATATATATATAGATTTTATATGATCCGACCAATTAAGATCTTTGTTAAAAACAATGTTTAATAGATTTACGGCAGTATCTGACGATGAACTTATTCCACGGAGTAAACTGTTCCCGATTCACCAGCACTTTTTTTTACTTTTAAGGCCCCCTAAAGTTCGAAGCTTTTTTGTTTTTATGTTTTTAGTTATATGAACAAAACCTTTGCTGAAGAGCTCGGGCCTTGCAATCCCTGCAATTTGTTATTCCTCCGATAGCCAAGGGAAGACAAGGCTCCATGATTACATTAACGATTGCCGCGAGAGAATTCGATTGTCGCCATATAATTGTGCAAAGAAACACAAGTTATTATATTACATTTCAAAAGGCTGGCCCAAGAAAAACGTACGGTGTTAATTATTATAAAAAATAAAACAAACAATTTTCAGAGAACTATTTTAATATTTTTTATTTTGATAGAAATAATATGTCGGCTATTTGCGCGCTAAGGTTTCGGTGGCGACGTCGTATTTACGACGCTTGATATTATTAACAGGATTCAGCTCTTGAGACATTTGAACCTTTTCTCATCCAGATACTCCCTAATAGATTTTTTAATCACAAGTTCGTAAAGATATTCTTCATTGGGAATGTTATTGGGAAGGATGGAGTTGTTCTAAGGACAGTCACCGCTCAACAAATGTTAACATTAAGAAATATAGCGTATTTATTTTCGATATGATTAAGCAATTAATGGTTTGCAGCAGGATAGCATTTATTTTAGTGGCATGAGTCTAATCTGATGCTTGTAATTCCAAACCCATGGCAGCATCGTTTCAATAATTTTAGACCAACACCCATGTTCTCGACTTTATTTATGATATCCGAAATATCTTCTAATCAAAGACTTAATATGTAGATACCAATATTCATTTACTAAGTGTCAGTATTATGGTTTTAATGGTCTGACTGGCGATTTGATTTTTAGATTTTTTCAAAGGTGTTTAATTTAGTTCACATGCTTTGCACATGCTGCGAGGGCGGGTCAGTAAGTCCGTTACTTTTTAAATATGTCGCCTCTTAATTCAAGTGGTTCCTACCAGCAGGACATTTTCATTTTATTCCTGTCTAAATTTTAATACTTGCGTCATTTACATTATGTTTGACATCCGTTGATAGCAGACTACCGCGCGTCTTGAGAAGAAAATGGAACCAAATATAATTTAAAAAAAACACGCTCCGATATTACATTTAAAATTTTTCATTCACAATTGTTTAGGCTTCTTCTTAAATTATCCATATCTATAGGGTGTTTTTTTAAGCCCGATAGAACTTGAAATTGTAAAAAATAACACAAAAAATTAAATTGTAATCAAAATTTTTTTTTATTCGAAAGATCAATACGTGACATTAACATTTGAAAATGATTTCGGGCATATGGGCACCGCGGCTGTTCTTGACGAAGCGCATTCTGGACGTCCAATTTTGGGCCACTTTTTCGAGCACTGCTGGCCGTATGTCACGAACAACACGAACAATGCTGGCCTCCAAGGCGTCAATTGTTGCTGGTTTATCAGCATAAACCAGTGACTTCACGTAGCCCCACAGGAAATAATCGAGAGGTGTCAAATCGCACGACCTTGGAGGCCAATTGACAGGTCCATTTCTCGAAATCAACTTATCGCCCAATTTTGATTTCAGTAAGTCGATGGTTGCGTTCGCCGTATGGCACGTAGCGCCATCCTGTTGAAACTACATCTCCTCCGGATCAATGTCATCCATATTTTCAAACAAAAAATCATTGATCATGGTGCGGTAACGATCTCCATTGACCGTAACGCGAGCTCCGGCCTCATTTTTGAAGAAATAAGGTCCGATGATGCCACCAGCATGAAAACCGCACCAAACAGTGCATTTTTCTGGATGTAATGGAGTCTGTAGGGTCTCTTGTGGATTGGTCTCACTCCATATGCGGCAATTTTGCTTATTAACAAACCCGTTAAGCCAAAAATGCGCCTCATCGCTGAACACAATTTTGCGTCTATAAGTTGCGCGAATCGACGACTGATTTTCAAAGTAAATTTGGATAATTTCGTAGCGTTGTTCAAGCGTGAGTCTATTCATGATGATTTGTCAGAGTATACTGAAACAAATAAAAAAAATGTTTCATCAAAATTTAATTTTTTGTGTTACTTTTTACAATTTAAAGTTCTATCTAGCTTAAAAAAACACCCTTTATATATATAAAAATGGTGTAAAAAATTTATAGTAATTCATAAAATGAGAACAGTTGGGCCGATTTCTGTAAAATTGTTAGTTTTGGAGGAAAAGGTTTTTACTTAAGAAAATTTTGGAAAGCCCCTCCGAAAAATTAAAAAAATTAGATATATCAAAAATCTAGTTTTCCTATGAAATTTTGTGTGAATTTATTCCCTAATGGCTTTCCAAATCAAAAAATAGAAAGTTCTCAGTGTAAATCATGGAAAATGCGGAATATTGCAAAAGCTCTCCACAAAAGGTGGAAATGTGGAAAAATCTAACTAGTAATAATATAATTACCTGTAAAGCAAACATTGGAGTTGCATATTTGCATAATCATTTATATAGCTTGGGTTTCGAGTGATACGAACATACAAACAAACAAACATACAAGTGAAACTAATAACCCGACAATTCCGACTATTTTAAAGAATGATCAAGCATTCACCATCCCTGTTGACAAGGCTAAACCGTTAGCTGATATTTTTTCAGCTAATTCTCACTTATCAGAAACCAGTCAACCACTTCCCGTACTTGACAGAGTATCTCTGGCTATGAAAAATATGTTTTTCCGAGTCCGAGCAGTTAAAAGAGTTTTGGCCGACCTCAACATAAATAAGTCTCCTGGACCAGATGACATTCCAACACTGGTAGTGCAGCTATGTTCTTCTACGCTTGCGCGATCATTAGCACATTATACCATGTTGGCGAGTTCGATTTGTGCTGGAATGTTGCTAACAACAATCTCCAAAAAAGGCGAAGTAATTAATATTGAAAATTATCGCCCACTTGTAGTTTGCTCTCCGCTTTTAAAAAAGTGAATTTCGTGTGCTCATTGCTCAAACCCAGGCTAGAGTTGACAAATATTATGAACACTCTGTACTATCCATTTTCATGGTAAGGAAGTGGTTTGCTGAATTTCTATGTAGCCGTACAAGCATGGAGGGTGCTAAACGTCTTTAGATACGAAACAATTGAAAAAATTCGCGATATGGTTCTAGCTGATCGGCTAGTGACCGAAATTGTGGAAGCCATAGGCATCTAACATGACTAGTGGTTTCAATTTTGAATCATCGCTTGGTTATGAGAACTTTGTCTGCAAGATGGGTGCCACGTTGGCTCACCATGGAACACAAATTCGGAAAAATGTTTGGCGAGGACGAAACGTGGTGCCACCGCAACACTGCGGAGACTAAACAACAGATTTCGTGGGCAGCATCAGCGACAAAGATAGCGAAGGTGGGCTTATCAGCCAAGAAAGTAAAGCACGCGTTATAATCCAGATTGACTACCATCAAATGGAGTAAACAATCAATGGCAATTATTATACCAACTTGACGGGTCGTTCCAATTAGCGATTATTAGTAATACTCGTTATTTTATTTTCCTGGCGAAATATTTAAAATAAATATTGTTAAACCTTTTGTATAAAAAACAACCTAATCAAGATATTTAGCTGCAAAAATTAGAACAAATATTACATAGATTTATTAATCTAGAAACACTTCTAAGTTAGGCCACTCATAAAAAGGGTAGTTAAATTTCAAGGGCCGATGTTGATTTTGAATAAAACACAAACTATTTAGGAATTTATTGTAATTTTATTTTATTATGATATATTGGTATTACTCAATTATGTATGGAACAAAATATCGGCCAAATGGGCGCCGCGACCACGGCGGCACATCTCCATCCGATGGTCCAAATTTTCGATGACCCTGAGGCATAATGGAGGTTCTATGCCGTTAATGTGCCGAATTATCTCATCCTTTAGCTGTTGAATTGTTGCTGGCTTATCGACGTACACCTTTTCTTTCAAATAACCCCAAAGAAAAAAGTCCAACGGTGACAAATCACATGATCTTGGCGGCCAATTGACATCGCCATTACGTGAGATAACACGGCCATTGAATTTGTGGCGCAAAAGAGCAATTGTTTCGTTAGCTGTGTGGCAAGTGGCACCGTCCTGCTGAAACCACATATCGTCTACATCCATATCTTCCAATTCGGGCCATAAAAAGTTCGTTATCATCTCACGATAGCGAACACCATTCACAGTAACTGCCTGACCGGCCTCATTTTGGAAAAAATACGGCCCGATGATGCCGCCAGCACATAAACCGCACCAAACAGTCACTCTTTGTGGGTGCATTGGTTTTTCGACAGTCACTCTTGGATTCTCATTCGCCCAAATGCGGCAATTCTGTTTATTGACGAATTCACTGAGGTGAAAATGTGCCTCATCACTGAAGATGATTTTCTTCGAAAATTGATCATCATTTTCATAATAAGTCTGGATAACTTTAGCACGTTGTTGGATTGTTTAAATTGAGTAAGTCTGAAATAGAGAAATGTCAAATAAAATTCGGAAAAAAAACTTGGCGTTTAGGTGTGGTTCACATTCAACATCGGCCCTTGAAATTTAACCACCCGATATAATTCGTTATAAGGTTTGACTCATGATGTAAGATAAAACGCACAGATTTCAATGTGAGTTTAAAGGTTTTGTTATCGATTAAAAGAACAATTTATAGAATTTACTATTTGCAAATGATATGTTATAAATAAAGGCCACATCAGCATCTGAGATGGTAAATTTGGAAGGTGTAGTTTTGGATGACGCATTCTAGCATAGCAATAATACGAGTAATGTTGGCTTCCAAAGCGTCAGTCGTAATTAACTTATTTCTGAAAGTCCTAGTCTTTACACATCCCCAGAGAAAATAGGCTAAAAGCGTCATGTTAGTTCAAGCCAGAACGTAATACATTTATGAAAAGATACTGTTTAGTGAAGATTTTGTGTCAGTGACATTATTCCTGGGTGTGCCCACCGTTAAAGGTCAAAATAATGATAAATAATTTCGTGATGATCAAATTGAACAATTGGACATAGACGACAGAGAATTCCAGCACAACGGCCATACAACCAACACTGCTATGCATACTCTGCACGCAAAAAATGGTCCCACTAGAGTTTTTCTTAAAAATTGATTCTCGTCATATCCCGGGGTAGGCTCTCTCATGCATTCCCTTCTGTAGAAATTGTCTAGATGTAAAGACTTGACGAAACATAATGCACAATGCTAACTACGAGTCATACCTTAACGTCCATTTGACGCTCCTTTGTTTCAGAGTTTGGCAAATTCAATCATGGGGAGGTATACACTTAAGCATTAATATTGTTGAAATCATTTACGAAAGTTAACGTTAAAGTAAAAAAAATATTTGGTGCACTTCATGGTCGACTAAATCTGTCCATGATCTCGGGAATTGTGAGAAACCCGATTCTGTCAGAAACGCGAAAACACCGGCGCATGCTCGCCCAGTTTGTTCTCCGGAAAACATTGCTGTTG
Source organism: Thecocarcelia acutangulata (assembly GCA_914767995.1). Classification (NCBI taxonomy): domain Eukaryota; kingdom Metazoa; phylum Arthropoda; class Insecta; order Diptera; family Tachinidae; genus Thecocarcelia; species Thecocarcelia acutangulata. The sequence goes on along the minus strand of OU612099.1, from coordinate 8,398,371 downwards.
TTCGCGATAGTGTGGCATAAGACCGTCCAACCCTGGAAAAACAGTTACCGTTCATGGCATTTACTATCGGCATCTAGTAGCCACAAATTGAGGATATGAAATTATTGATGTAGTTCCAACAGGATGGCTCACAGCCACTGTTTGAATGGATCTTTGGTGCGAAAACTTTATCTCACGTATTGGAAATATTAATTTGCCGGTACTTAACAGGAAAAGTAAGCGTCAATAAGCTGAGAACTATTCAAGGTTAAGATAATTCGGCACATGAATTACACATGGAATCTCAATAATAAAGGGTGTTTTTTTAAGCTAGATAGAACTTTAAATTGTAAAAAGTAACACAAAAAATTAAATTTTGATGAAACATTTTTTTTATTTGTTTCAGTATACTCTGACAAATCATCATGAATAGACTCACGCTTGAACAACGCTACGAAATTATCGAAATTTACTTTGAAAATCAGTCGTCGATTCGCGCAACTTATAGACGACTTCGTCATTTGTATGGCGTACGCATTTTTGGCTTAACGGGTTTGTTAATAAGCAAAATTGCCGCATATGGAGTGAGACCAATCCACAAGAGACCCTACAGACTCCATTATATCCAGAAAAATGCACTGTTTGGTGCGGTTTTCATGCTGGTGGCATCATCGGACCTTATTTCTTCAAAAATGAGGCCGGAGCTCGCGTTACGGTCAATGGAGATCGTTACCGCCATGATCAATGATTTTTTGTTTGAAAATATGGATGACATTGATCCGGAGGAGATGTGGTTTCAACAGGATGGCGCTACGTGCCATACGGCGAACGCAACCATCGACTTACTGAAATCAAAATTTGGCGATAAGTTGATTTCGAGAAATGGACCTGTCAATTGGCCTCCAAGGTCGTGCGATTTGACACCTCTCGATTATTTCCTGTGGGGCTACGTGAAGTCACTGGTTTATGCTGATAAACCAGCAACAATTGACGCCTGGGAGGCCAGCATTGTTCGTGTTGTTCGTGACATACGGCCAGCAGTGCTCGAAAAAGTGGCCCAAAATTGGACGTCCAGAATGCGCTTCGTCAAGAACAGCCGCGGTGCCCATATGCCCGAAATCATTTTCAAATGTTAATGTCACGTATTGATCTTTCGAATAAAAAAAAATTTTGATTACAATTTAATTTTTTGTGTTATTTTTTACAATTTCAAGTTCTATCGGGCTTAAAAAAACACCCTATATCTCAGTCAGTCACACATAAAATTCATAGAACTTTCTAAAAACTTTTAGTTTTATTTACAATTAAAACCGTGCGTTGTGGCTGCACCACCCCTTATATGAGAGCGATTTTAATACTTGTCCTTTTGAGAATCATCGCCTTAAATATGTAACCGAATGAAGCTTCTGTTGGCTTTTGGAGTACCAACGAGGAAGTTAACTACATTCATTTTCTCTTAAAAAAAAAAAAACTCCTACTCTTCATTAAAGTCTCTCATTTTCTCCCCTTTTCCAAAAGGATCCCATGAATGGATCCTCAAAAGCCATTCAAACTCTGTTAATTTGTAAGCGTTTAATAATAAGGTTTTTCCTATCGGTAAGCAACATTTTGTCACCATTCCGGTTTAACATACAACTACATATCAGCGTATGTTGGGATTATAAACATGTTTAAAATGATGCAATAATGTTGATAAGCACAAACAAGTATAGTGGTAATATTTATGTTAGAAATAAAAAAAAACAGAATAATAAGAATAAAAAAGGAACCAAATGCGAACATTTGTTTATCTATTAACAATGATCTAGAAGCGACAAGTCAAGCATATATTAAAATGAATGGGAAATATTCGTTTCATTAATAAAGGGAACATAATTTCAATTTGATTGCCTAACATAGATATCCATCCATCCATCCTTGCTAAATGTAATGCTATTCTTTCTCTCTCTCTCTCGCTCTCTCGCTCTCTATCTCTCTCTTTTTTACTGGTTGGTATTTAAAACTTGAAAAACGTTTTTTTTTTTAAACACGCATGCAGTATGCCTGTACGTTTGTAGTTGTACGATGTTGCGTGTGTTTTGTGCAAGAGTACGTTTATGTCACGTCTTTTTGCATCCTCATAGTGATTAAAAAAAAAAAAACGGAAACCAATATAATGGCATAAAAAAGGGATCATGAGCAAATTTTAAAGAACATGTGTAAACAGAGGATTAAGGCTGATTATTTTGCCGGCTGGGCTTTAGATTTAGTTTTTTTCTTTCTTTTTAGTTCCATTGTGTGTGTTGGTAAGTTGTCATTAGTAGTTAAAGTAATTTTTAATTAAATCGATTTTTTTATTGTTTGTTGCGTTGTTCGTCTTTGCTGAATAAGTTAGGAACAATTTTAATGGGGAAAGCCAAATTAATCAATTCAAAATTTACAGGGCACTTTCAATGCAAATAAAAGTAAAGTATATGTTAGGGAGTTCATAAAAACCGGCCAGTCGGAAACAATTTGGCATAAACATCTAATTTTGAAATGCTTTTTTCGTGCATATACAAAACAAAACTTTTTAACCTTATAGATAATACAATCCATTACCGCCGAAAAAGAAACTGATTGTGAAAATTATTTTTTACTGTTATTTGTTGGTTTAATTTAAATAAGAAATAAATAATTCATAAACAAATTTTCATATGGGGTGGTTAAATTTCAAGGGCCGATGTTGAATGTGAACCACACCTAAACACCAAGCTTTTTTCCGAGTTTTATTCGACATTTCTCTATTTCAGACTTACTCAATTTGAACCATGGAGAGATACATAATGCAACAACGTGTTAAAGTTATCCAGACTTATTATGAAAATGATGATCAATTTTCGAGGAAAATCATCTTCAGTGATGAGGCACATTTTCACCTCAGTGGATTCGTCAATAAACAGAATTGCCGCATTTGGGCGAATGAGAATCCAAGAGTGACTGTCGAAAAACCAATGCACCCACAAAGAGTGACTGTTTGGTGTGGTTTATGTGCTGGCGGCATCATCGGGCCGTATTTTTTTCCAAAATGAGGCCGATCAGGCAATTACTGTGAATGGTGTTCGTTATCGTGAGATGATAACGAACTTTTTATGGCTCGAATTGGAAGATATGGATGTAAGCGGTGCCACTTGCCACACAGCTAACAAAACAATTGCTCTTTTGCGCAACAAATTCAATGGCCGTGTTATCTCACGTAATGGCGATGTCAATTGGCTGCCAAGATCATGTGATTTGACACCGTTGGACTTTTTTATTTGGGGTTATTTGAAAGAAAAGGTGTACGTCGATAAGCCAGCAACAATTCAACAGCTAAAGGATGAGATAATTCGGCACATTAACGGCATAGAACCTCCATTATGCCTCAGGGTCATCGAAAATTTGGACCATCGGATGGAGGTGTGCCGCCGTGGTCGCGGCGCCCATTTGGCCGATATTTTGTTCCATACATAATTGAATACCAATACCAATATATCATAATAAAATAAAATTACAATAATTTCCTAAATAGTTTGTGTTTTATTCAAAATCAACATCGGCCCTTGAAATTTAACCACCCTTTATTTTTTAATTAGTTTTTTAGAAAACAACTGCGCTTCACACAAAGTATTTCCGTGGCTAGTTCGCATCTTTATCTACAACACATCGCAATTGATTTTTCCGATCAGCATCAACTGCAGCGCAAAAAGTTAGACGTTCTAATAATACTTTTTATGCACGACAATTGGTCCATTGTCAATTCAACAAGAAGGCGCTGTGACCTAGACAGCGCATGATACAATGGACTTGTTTAGAAATTATTTTGCTAAGCACTTAGTTTCAAGTTTTGGGACGGCAAATTGTTTAGCTAGTTTGTGCGATATCAAAGTTTTGAACTATTTTCTCTGGCCTTCAGGAATAACAGGTTACGAGTGACACTTTGGAAGGAACATTACTATTGTCTTTCGCGCTGTTTTTTTATTGCATCATAAAGTACATAGCATAGGGCTATTTATGCAATAACACATCGGGCAATTGGTCTCCACAGGTTTTCATGCAAATACGCTGGCGTTTGTCCATGACTATTTTGCATAAGAGTGGCTACAATTTGTTGATACTAAAAAGTATGGTCCAGTTATGTTTCCATCCCAAAATCCACCCTAAACATACAATCATCTAATTAATTAATCTATCTATATACATATGTTTATATATCTATATATATTTACAAAAAAGAAGTGTACACTTTGATGTCATCACTAACTGGCCAAACGGGTCAACCGATTTCGACCAAAATTTAAAGGTACGTTGGCCATGAACTGTAGATGGTTTACGTCAAATTTCCACAAAATCGGCTTAGTGGTTCCGGAGATAAGGCATTCAGATTTTCCTATATATTCCCATACAAATATCAACAAAATGGCTTTCATTTTTCATATTATGATTTTTTATTGTTACTTGAAAAAATACCAAACCATGTATTGTAATATCTTTACTATACAACGACATTTGGACTCCTGAGCTGATACTTTTGAGGTGTTGTTTCGATCGTCATTTTATTTTTACGCTGACCATTCGATTTTTCACTTGCTATATATTGTATCAAAGATAACGCCATGAGATGGCAAGCTGAACGATTACATCAAAACCAATTGCAATGCGATGCACGATTTCAAACTACATCTGCGGATATTAGTCCAAAAAATCGGACATCGGGCCAATTAGCACGACTTCCACGTCGTGTTGTACAAGACATGAAATATGCTGCTTTTAATTATGAGTGCGAAATTAGTTGCAGCCTACATGAATGTATCGGTAGAATGACGTTGAGATGTTCACATTTCCAGATGGAACCACTGGCCTGTGTTGTGCTAACGTAAAGTGAAATTGATACAATTTTAATCTCCATCCAATCCACTCCATTCGTTGGTTTTTCGAAACGTCACCAAGTTCCAAACATTTTTGGTTCATATTCGACAATACAATTTGACGTTTCTAATTACTTCCTTTGGTGTGATAACAATTTTTAAGTAACCTTTATGGGCCATAATTCGTGTTTCACGTTTGTCTGGCGAATACTTGCGAATTTTTCTTAGGAACGAAAAATTAAAGTATCACGTAAAATTTATTTTCTGTGAACGCGAGTTCATAATGTACAATACAAACAATGGATGCATTCATTTCATATACGCCGCGTTCTAAATACTGAAGTTAACAAAAAAGTAAGTTCAGGTTATTATTATTCATATCGGACTGATAGTTTCTGAAAATAAGGACAATCACATTTGCTCGGTGTTACTTAACACCGAGCGACTGTATCGAAGACTTTCAAGAGAAACTGATGAAATTGAAGACAACATGCGTCGTATACAGAGAGCAGTTGTACTGGCTGGTGACTTCAATGCTCGTCCACCAGAGTGGTGCACAAAAAACGCTGGACTACAGAGGCAGAAGGGTCATGCAAATGACAGCCATAGTGTTATCCATGGACAATGGATAACATTATGACTACGCTCTTTCCAGACCATAAAGCGTTGGAGGAATTGGAAGACGCAGAGAGTCAATCAGACATAATGGAGTTCACACTACAGGAGCTTTGGAATGCAGCGGGCAAGCTGAAGGATGGTAAATAAGATGGAGTTCTAGCTGAAGTAATAAAATAAATTGCATTCAGACAGCCGGATATAATGCTTGCAACGTACAATGCTTGCCTACGGGAAGCTCCTTCCCATTCTGTATTCATCACCAAGCTCAAAGGTGATCCGAGCTCTCCATCTGCATATAGACCATAGTGTTTGTTGAACAAAACAGGAAAACTAATAAAGCCACGTTTCAATGGCCCCTTGATTGCTGGAGGAGGGCTTTTTGAGAGACAGCATATCTTTAGACCTAAGAGATCAACGATTGGGGCCGTCAGTAACACCGTGGAGGCAGTTGAGGCTACGCAAACGGGGAATCACTTCAGTAGACCACTGATTCTCTTAGCTGCATTGAACGTGAGAAATGCATTTAATAGTCTCAGGCCCTAGAGAGAAGATTCTCAATACCGGCCTACTTGTTACGAATCATAAGGAACTATAGGGTGGCTGATGAAAACCTGTTCCATTTTTGTTGTTTTTTATAGATTGATCTTTAAATTTAACTAAAATGGAGAATTGTGACAATGAAACAAGAATTTGGATAGTGCAATGCCTCCACGCTTTGGAGTCCGTTGTTTCTGTCCAAAGAGAATATAGGCACATGTTTGGCGGCACTCCTCCTAGCAGATGGAGTATAATGAGGCTCGTAAAGAGTTTTGCCGAGCGTGGCACACTCGCAAGAAGGCCTTATCATCGAGATCCCTCAGTTCAGGCGCAGGAAACTATGACTGCTGTAGCTGCTGCCATACCATCCAATCCTAAGGTTTCGACAAGGAGCTTATCTGCTCAAAAGGCAGACAGTCACTGCAGACAGCTTTGTACCATGATTTAAACTTATTTCCATATAAGATTCAATTAAAAAAGAAACTGAACCCTAAAGACTTTCCGATTCGCTTGGAATTCTGGGAGAAGATCATTCAAATGGTGTCTTGAACTACATTTTTATGTTTGACGGGGCACATGTTGATTTAAACTGCAATGTTGACAAACAAAATTGTCGAATATGGAGTAGTTACAACCCCCACAGATACTCAATCAGATGCAATTACAGCCACTTCGCATCACAGTGTATTACTGTTTTGAAGAAAACGGTCTTACTGTTACGGTCAATGGAGACCGTTACTTAAAGATGCTGATAGAGCTTTTTTTCTCCCAAAATTGGGCCGAAAGAGAATCCCTTTCAACACTGTATAGTTTCAACATGATGGGGCAACTTGTCCCATAGCCACGCCTGTGATGACAGAATTGAGGCAAAAATATTTGAATAAACTGATTTCTTGTTGAATTGACTCCACATTCCGTTGGCCTTCCAGGCCTTCTGTCCTCACTGTACCTGATTTGTTTTGTGGGGTTATTACACACAAGAAGTTTACAAAAAAAACCCCCCAATAAATTTGGATGATTTAAAACAATCCATTCGAACAGTAAGTGAGACAGTTCCCACTGCAACACTCCAAGCAATGAATAACTTTTTCATAAGAAGTCGGACATGAACTCAATTAATTTCAAAACTTAATGAACTTAAAACGTATTCTTTTTTTAATGAATTTCTAAAAAATAAATTACATAAACTTTACAAAAAGTTATTTAAGTTTCTTAATGTAGCAAAATTTATCAGCCACCCTGTATCTTAAGGATAAGGAACTTCTATATAACACAACGGAAGGTCGGAAGGAAGGAAGAAGGGTTCCATCTTGGGACCAGACCTATGGAACCTTGGAAATGATGAAATTTTTCAAGTGGAAATGCCGCAGGATAGCTTCTTAGTGGCATATGCGGAGGACATTGCAGCCATCAGCGCTAGAGAGGTTGAGGAGGCAAAAAGAAAGCTGGGGCAAGTGATGATAAGAACAAGAGGATGGCTAGACACACACGACTTGTAATTGGCTGAGTAGGAGACTGAGCTCTTAATCCTTAGCAGACGTCATATACCAATGAAAATTTTTTTTTATCAATTTTTATTTACATATTTGTTGAATCTTCAAGAAGAACTAACCACAATTATTCAAATCTTAATAACTAAAAAATTTTCTTTAAGTCCAGCCAATGCTAGACAAAAAATTATGATTCAGCGAATGTATCAGAATACCGTGCCACAGGACATCATCTGTTATGCTCCCGAATGGAAGCCAGGGTGTCCCTTCTTTTTAATCGTGTGTGACCACCAAAGGTAAGGATGTCTCGAGCAAGTGGATTTGGCTGGATTTCAAGTTTGGTTATATACCTTCCAGCATATTTGGCAAATTCATCTTTTACTAAAGGTACGTTTAGGTCCTTGTGAATTCGAGAATTTTTTTCATACCATGGGGCTGCAGTAATCGTACGTAGAACGCTGTTTTGACGCCTTTGAATTTTTCCAATATTCGATGCGGAGGCGGTGCCCCATAGTTGAATTCCATAGCACCCTATTGGCTTTAGGATCGCGTTATACAGCAAAAGTTTGCAATCTAAGCTCAGGGTGGAATTTCTGCCGATGAGCCAATTCAATTGCGCGGCTTTTAATTTCATCTGGGTTGTTTTTGCGTCAATGTGTTTCTTCCAAGTTAGTCTTCCAAGTTAGTCGAGGTGAATACCGAGATATTTGACGTCACTGTGTTGTGAAATTATTTGATTATTAATTTTTATTGACGGGCATGTATTTTTACGCAGTGTGAACGTGATATGGACACATTTTTGTTCATTGACTTTGATTTTCCAGAGTTTTAACCATTTCTCTAAATTGTAAATATGTTCCTGCAAATTTTGTGATGCTGTTTGGTGGTTTTCCTGTACACTGAAAAAAGCCGTATCGTCTGCAAACGTGGATGTATGAATTTTATCGCTTGTTGGCATGTCAGAAGCATAAATCAAGTATAAAGTAGGGCCCAGTATGCTACCTTGTGGGACGCCTGCGTCGATTGGTTGAATGGGGCTATAAAAGTCATCTTCCTTAACGATAAATTTACGTCCATACAAATAACTTTCAAAAAGTTTGTGGGTGTTCGCAGGAAAGTTTAGTTTTATTTTGTGCATTAAACCGTCAATGAAAAGTGCAGAGCAATACTTCTTGTCTTCAAATGATTTTCTTATGACATTAACTAGTCTGTGTGTCTGTTCGATGGTACTATGATTGGCCCTAAAACCGAACTGATGATCAGGAATACATTCTATTTTTTCCAGTACTGGACTCAACTTCATCATTAGCAATTTCTCAAATAATTTTGAAATTGTTGGCAGTAGACTTATTGGTCTGTACGATTCTACTTTAGTATGATCTTTCCCCGGCTTAGGTATCATCGTTATCATAGACACTTTCCACTCGACCGGATAATACTCAAGGCGTAAGATAGCGTTGAAAATAAAAAGAAGAATTCTTCTAGCCAAGCGAGGTAGTTGTACAAGCATTGTACCAGTAATTTTATCCATACCTGAAGCTTTCTTAGAGTTTATTTTATTGATAACGTTTTTCACATCTGGAAAACTAAATCTCAAGGACACAGGCGGTCTTACGGAAAATGGCGGAAATACTGCTATGTAGTTTGCTACATCATCTGTAAAAACATTTCTCAAGTGATTTACATATAACATCCCCTTTTCGGAATCGGTTCTTGCTCAGTCGCCAGTTGGAGTCCGCAAAGGTGGCTTACCTCTAACGGGTCTTTTTAAACCTTTTGCCGCTTTCCACAAAGACTAGTCTGATTGAGGAGTGCCATCAAGGCTTTCCAAATATGATTTAAGGGAAGCCATTCTTTCTATTTCAAGCAGATTTCTCAATTTGGTTACACATTCTCGTAGCCTAATTTTAAGCTGGGGAGACCTGCGGAGTTGCCACTCCCTTCTAACTCTTCTTTTTTCTGACAAAAGTTGCTCAACTTCCGACGAATGAGATCTATTGTTCTCGTTTCTGTATCTTATATAGTTAGTGCTAGCATGTTGTACGGCCAGTTTAAGGCTTTTGGAAAAACTATTAATGGACACGTCAATATCTTTAGGCGTTCCCAAAGCAATATTCTCCGTACAATGAGTACTCAAATATTTTTTATATTTTAGCCAATTAACTCTAGTGGTCGTCAACTCTAATAAGTCAGTAGACGGGGAGTAAAACTCTTGGGGGAAAAAAACAGATATTATTGTGGGTGAGTGATCTGATGACAAAGCTAACGAAGGTTCCACTTGAAACCACTCTAAAGGAAAACTTTTCGAAACTGCAAAATCTATTACATCTGGAATCTTTTGTCTGGCTGACGGCCAATGCGTGGGGTGACCACTTGAAATCACATCTAAGCCCATTTTAGAAATGGTATCAAAAAGTACACGGCCTTTCGGAGAAATTAAACGTGAACCCCAAAAAGTGTTTTTAGCGTTATAGTCACCAGCCGCTATAAATCGAGGCCCAAGTGATTTGAAAAAATCCGAATATTGGTTTTCTGTTACTGAAAACCGAGGCGGTGAGTAAATCGAGGATGAAAATTGATATACAGTTTGATGACTTGATTCTGACAACAATAAGGCTTGACTCACAGCTAATGTTCTCGGAACAGGTTCAGTATACTGTTAACAAGGCTACTGGTATAACAGGACGATTAAGCCGGCTGATGGCGAACATAGCAGGCCCGCTACCAGAAAAACGCAAACTTTTAATGGAGGCATGCAATAGCATCCCTCTCTATGGAAGCGAAATTAATAATATATTTATTAATATTCATAACATTGTTTCATTGTTTCTTAATAACACTAATTTTGTTAATTTCAAATTTCACAACCTATTTTTATGTCAGCAGTGCTGTTAAATAAGATTAAGTCTTAAATTAGATTTTTGGGTTTTACATTTGTACATCGGGTTCAAGGTTTTTCCTTTCATAAGTTTTTTCTTAAGAAGGATTTTTTACAATATAAATTTGCTGTGATCAAGTCTTGTTGTGTCGTAATTTCACAAATTCATAATAACTATTATGAACTTAATGAATATTATTTGCGAACTTTATTTACATAAAAGCATATACATATATGTAATGAGATATCTCTATAGCTTTTCTTTAAAATAAAAGCGAAAAACTGCATAATTAATTAAAAAACAAAAAAAAAAAAAAACAATTAGACTACGTATATCTTCTTAAAAGTTATTAAATTTGAGACTATTTTGTGATAATTACATTGGGAACATTTCATTAATGTCAACATATACAGATTTAGTTGTTAGCCTCATGCTGCGTATATGAGCACTTTCAGGACCCGTAAACAACTTCTGTTAATGCCTTTGTATGCTAGTATGAGTATGAGCGTGTGTGGTTGTGTGTGTGTGCATCCCTTTGTCCGCAGGCCTTGTCGCTGTTGTTCTTCTTTCAATTATTATCATTTACATTAGAAATCCCTTCAAAGCCATTAAGGCGTATCATTACTTTACAATAAATATAAAAAAACTTGCGAAAGCAAAATGAAAACAAGAAAAAAAAAAAAACAAACAAAAAACGTTCAAGAGGCTTTACGAATATGCTTGATTACACTGTATCAGTGCTGACAAATAATTTGGAATTCCCAGCGAAGAAGCTGACAATTTGTAAGAGGGTAACTAGATTAAAAAACATACACACACAGACACAGACACAGACACAGACACATGCAACGACAAGAACAAAAACGACAAAAATCACTTTCAGTTAAAAAGTATTGTTCGTTGTTTAGCATTTTGTTGTTGGGTTGTTTATATGCAACACCCTCTTTATGTTACAATGGAATAATATTTTCATTACATTCATTTCAAATGCGAGTACTCTATACATGTACACTCACCCACAAACATACCCAGTTGGCGATGTTGTCGTCGATAACATTGTCGTGAGGGATGTATGCACAGGATGGCCCTGTCAACAATTTTAGGGAAAATATTGTGGACGAAAAAATGGTTAGCAGTACACTCGACAATGTACTGTCTTCTATAGAAGCTGCCCGGGGAGCAAGGTTTGCCTTGGTGTATGCCTGACCAAGTCATTCTGCTTTCTGGGGCATAGACTTGTTGAAAGTACTTTTGACCAATTTAATATTTCCTTTATCTATACTCTTATGTCGCGTGTAAACACGCTATAGTATCAAACACTGAGTTATTGTGTTTTGAGTTCGCCGCATTTCGGAAACCGCTAATTTTGTTTAATTGTCTTTTATGTTTTAACAGTACTAGTCTTAACTTGAACTAATCAACATCCCACAGCACTAATAAATTTGTATTATTGTATTTTTTAAGTTTCTGTTTGGAAATTGCATATATTTTTTTTTTATAGGACCAGTACTCAGGGGATGACCCCTATACATGCAGTGCATTGTACCAGAACTAGGAAAATAGGTTGTGAGGAGGGGGAAAGAGGGAGTAGTGCTTGTGCACATTTGTCTTGAACCTTCCAACGTTACAACACAGACAGGGAACACGTCTGCAGGCAACTTGTTCCACAGATAAAGCGTACGGCTGAAAAACGAATTCTCTCTGTAATGCGTAGTACGATTCCCCGCGCAATCAACCACAAATGGATGAGCTCTGGACGATGAACGCGTGCTACGCAAAAATGTGCGAGTTTCGGGAACAAGATCCCTAATCTCGTCAGAGCAAAAGCCATTGTACTAACGATAGAATAGAGTAACGCACCCCACACTGCGTCGAAGCTCCAGTGAATCAATAGAATTGGATACCCTACTGTCACCGATGAGCTTCTTCGCCCTCTCCTGCACACAGTCGAGTAACCCCAAAATAGACTTTGAGGCACCGGCCCAAACTTGAGAGTTGTATTCCATTTTCGGTTGGATGTAGGTGGTATAAATAGTAAGGAGATCGGATGGAGTGAAGTACATCTTACACCGTTTCAAAAAACCGAGGCACTTGAATGCTTCTTTAGAGATATGAAAACTGTGTTCAGTCCAGCGGACATCACACTGTATCTTCATTCCAAGAACATTAAGAGCATCCGATTCCTCAATATTTATACCATCCATGAGTACAGATGAAGCAGCATTTGCTGTCGTTTTTTTGTGCGTCAATAAGCAACACTGGGTCTTACGAGCATTAAAGGCGACCCTGTTTTTACGACCCCATTCGGAGATTAATAGATCACTATTCAGTGAATCATTCATATTTAACCTCTTGGCAGCGATCTCTGATAGACTGGGCCTATAACGAGTGACAAATGCTGCTGTCATCCGCGAAAGAGTGGATAGGGTTGGAAGTTTGATAGAGAAGGTCGTTGAGGAAAATGGGGTAGGAGAAAGAACGGAGCCTTGCGGTTCCCCTGAATTAATCTTGAACTCGTTTGATGAGACCCCATCTATAACAACTCGTATAGCGCGGTCTCTGAGAAAGCTCGATATAAACCGAGAAAAGTCATCACCGACACCAAAAGCAGTAAGTTTTGCCATTAGTGCACCATGCCACACCCTGTCAAACGCTTTTGAAATATCCAGAGCCACCACCCTACTTTCACCGAAATGTTGGATTGAGTGGCACCATTTTTCTGAGAGCTATGCCACAAGATCGCCAGTAGAACGACCCTTACGAAATCCATATTGACGATCACAAAATAGTTTATGCGACTCTAGATACCCCATAAGGTGATGGTTAACCATGCTCTCCATTACTTTGGAGAGTGCAGAGCAAATTGCAATTGGGCGGTAATTTTCAGGGTTGTTTGCTTCACCCTTTTTGGGTATTGGTGTTACATTAGCAACCTTCCAGCACGATGGAAACACACCAAAATGGTAAATTATGCTGAAGAGGCGTGCTAATGGACGCGCAAGCGTAGAAGAACACTGATTATCTGGCACGAGCTCTTCAGTAAGTGGTTTTTACTAGGCACACGAGGGCACTGGTGAATCGTGAATAATTCACCCCGTGGAGTTGATCCATAATCAGACAATCATGCAACTAAGTGCAGAGCAGACCACTCTTATATTATTTGGTACAGAAGATAAGATTACTGTCGTGTTTCATAGAAACCAGATATGAAAATTTTAAAGCTATAAATGCAAGAAAGAAATAGGTCTTAAATATTATAATATCACAGTTAAATCTCGTATACATTGCAGAAGAAAATGTAGGAAAGTATACCCAAACTGGAGCCAACTGAAGAAGGAAATGGAAAAACCTTTTCAATGGGGGGTTGTCAAGACTGCGAAGTAGTGTTTTGTCTTTCGTTCTGTACACACATGTTTTTCATTGTCGTCCGTGTTTTCTCTACTTGTACTTATGTGGAATAGGTAGAGTTTTTTTTTGCATCATCTGTGCACGTGTTTTTTTTTTTTTATTATTTAATGTTTTCACTGCCGTTTGTTTTTTCTATATTTGTTATTAATAATTTTTGTTATGTTCCTTCTATGTATTTATTACCTTATGCTGTGTGCGGTGTTGAACTAATTTTTGTTATTCTAAGCAGTGTCGAAGGTATATACACTGGGCACTGATCAGTTTTAACTAATTTAATTTCAGCACTTTAAATGCTGTGCTAACGTTTGTTTTGGTCGTTCCGTGTGTTAAGTTCACAAACTTTTCTCCTTCTCATAATCTATTTTCCTAGTTCCAGTACAATGCACTGCATATGTAGGGTCTATCCCCTGAGTACTGGTTCAAGATAAAAGAAAAGGTCATCCAGGCAGGTGCTAATGTAAGTTACCGACAACTTGGGCTTCGCTGATTTCTGTTAACGCATATTATCTCAATATGAGTATAATTGTCTAGTCAGATGTCCTCTATGTGCGACAAAATCAGCATCATTGTCTTGTAAAATGTCCGCTATCAACGCATATAAAGGGTGTTTTTTTAAGCCCGATAGAACTTGAAATTGTAAAAAATAACACAAAAAATTAAATTGTAATCAAAATTTTTTTTTATTCGAAAGATCAATACGTGACATTAACATTTGAAAATGATTTCGGGCATATGGGCACCGCGGCTGTTCTTGACGAAGCGCATTCTGGACGTCAAATTTTGGGCCACTTTTTCGAGCACTGCTGGCCGTATGTCACGAACAACACGAACAATGCTGGCCTCCAAGGCGTCAATTGTTGCTGGTTTATCAGCATAAACCAGTGACTTCACGTAGCCCCACAGGAAATAATCGAGAGGTGTCAAATCGCACGACCTTGGAGGCCAATTGACAGGTCCATTTCTCGAAATCAACTTATCGCCAAATTTTGATTTCAGTAAGTCGATGGTTGCGTTCGCCGTATGGCACGTAGCGCCATCCTGTTGAAACCACATCTCCTCCGGATCAATGTCATCCATATTTTCAAACAAAAAATCATTGATCATGGTGCGGTAACGATCTCCATTGACCGTAACGCGAGCTCCGGCCTCATTTTTGAAGAAATAAGGTCCGATGATGCCACCAGCATGAAAACCGCACCAAACAGTGCATTTTTCTGGATGTAATGGAGTCTGTAGGGTCTCTTGTGGATTGGTCTCACTCCATATGCGGCAATTTTGCTTATTAACAAACCCGTTAAGCCAAAAATGCGCCTCATCGCTGAACACAATTTTGCGATAAAACAGCGGGTCAGTTGCCAACTGCTCTAGAGTCTCAAGCTCTGAGTCTATTCATGATGAGTCAAGCGTGAGTCTATTCATGATGATTTGTCAGAGTATACTGAAACAAATAAAAAAAATGTTTCATCAAAATTTAAATTTTTGTGTTACTTTTTACAATTTAAAGTTCTATCTAGCTTAAAAAAACACCCTTTATATCTATGACCATATGAGCGGAATTGTCATGTAAACTGCTCTCTAAACAAATATAAATAATTTGTTTGCAAGAAAAGTGAGTATAAAAAAAAAATAACTGTAAGATTACGCTATAAAGAAAAGCACTAAAATAATGTGAAAAAAAAGACAGTTATTGAAGTGTGAAAAGTCAAACAGTCCGCTATATAATCCATCTTTGTGTTTGTGTATGGCAGGATGAGCGATTTTGTATTGCACGATTTTCGCAAACCTTTTTCGCCCTTGCATGACATGCAGGAAATATCACTTTCGTGTATAAATTAACAATGTTGTGTGCCCGACATAGCCAACTGGGTATTTATTTATGTACATATATACAAATGTATGTATTCATGTGTATGAGAAGAATGCATCAATTTCGATTTCTTTGCGGAAATAGTCGAAATATGCATAGAAATAAATAAATAATTGGAATTAGAATTGTAAAGCTTTAAAAAATTGTCCAGTTTTTTTTAAATAGTGGCTTGAGTTCGGTATTTATATCACATATACATAAATCGACGAATATTTATTATCCTTACTAATATTATAAATGTTAAAGAAGCGCTGTCTGTCTGTAAAATGGATATATTTTTTTTTTTTTTTGTAGCGTTTTTTATTTATTGAATCTTCAAAATGAACTAACAATAAGTATTCAAATCTTAATACTAAATTTAAAAATTAAAAAATGTAATTCTTAAGTCCGGCCAATGCTAGACAAAAAGTTTTATTATGCGGGAGCTATTTCGGTAAAATCACCTATTGAGCAATCTGATGGTGGCAGCGGTATACCTTCTTCTCAACCGAGTGTGGCCGCCAAAATTAAATATATTGCGCGCAAGAGAGTTTGGATGAAGTTCCAGTTTACTGACATACCTTGTCGCGTACTTAGAAAATTCCTCTTTTACCAGCGGAACACTCAGATCGTTATGAATTCGTGAATTTTTGACAAACCATGGAGCTGCAGTAATCGTTCGAAGAATTTGGTTTTGTCGCCTTTGAATTACTTCAATATTTGACGCTGAGGCGGTGCCCCATAATTGAATTCCGTAGCACCATATAGGTTTTAGAATTGCATTGTATAATAGAAGTGTTTGCAATCAAACTTCAATGTCGAGTTTCTGCCCATAAGCCAATTTAGTTGCGCTGCTTTTAGTTTCATCTGAGTGACTTTTGCGAGGTCGAGGTGTATACCAAGGTACTTGACTTCACTGTGCTGCGGAATAGGTGAGTTGTTTATTTGGATAGGCGCACATGTAAAATGGTTATATGTAGATCAAATTCCGTTTGCAGATATTTGGAAATCAATATAGAATAGTTTTATTGTGAAAGTTTCTGCAAAAGGGGAGAAACGAAATAACTCCGCCATTTCTGAACCAATTCTAAAAATTCTTCATCAAGCAGACAAAGCTACCACCCGAAAAATATTTTTTTTTTACTAACTGCGCTATTTATGAACCGACTTTCAGAACTTTTTTTTATTTCGAAGATGCTGCTGACTGTTGTGTCTTATTAAACTTTTTCGAAGAAAGTGTCAACTAAAAATAAAAATTTTGCGGCTTATGAACCGACAAAAGTTATTTTTTTCTGAAAGAGGGTTATAAAAGGACTGAAAATAGTACACTTTTGTTATCAGACGAACAACAGATAATAGATATGTGTGTGAGATAGCAATTTTAAGACTGACTAATCAAAATGAGATTGTCGATTATATGTCTATAGACAGTGTCAAGAACACTGAACAAGTGATGTTGTACTCCTCGGTGCTATTAAAGAGAAACATTGATGCGCCCAGACTCATTAATAGCATACTGTAGTAAAATATAGAAATCACAAAGGGAACGACTACAGGACCCAAGTGAGCTGGACAACCTAGCGGCCTGCCTACCTAAATTATAGACTTGGTTGGCATGGAGTATTGTGAGAAAAATTATTATGATTGGAATAGCAAAGGGAGAAGTTGAATTAACTTTTCGTTTTTCAATAATTTTAACCGGCTTGCTATTACAGTACATTGCTCTCGCGATGATATAATAAAGAAACTACAACAACAAACGAATAATAATAATGACGATTGTACATTTAGACAAAGACTGCTTTCTCCATAGACAGATGTAGGCAGCGTGCTCACGAATATGTCATCTAAGAAACCATCAAAAAACTGCCAAACAAAAACGGATATATAATAAATTAAAATAGATGAAGAATATTATCACAATTCGGATGCATTTGAGCTGATGATCACTTCGATAGAAACATTTTCTGGTAGATGTCAAAATGGTTCAATATGATGGGGGATCTTCCAGAAAAGGTTATCGTAATTTCTCGCAGGAGGAAGAAATCTCGCTATGAGTGGGAAAAATAAATAAATAAATAGTTGGGGGTTAGAATTTCCTTTGTAATAATACTATTTCTTTTTAGAGTTACATTTTTGAATTTACAATTAGAACAAAACAAATATTTTATTTAAAAAAAATTATAAAAAGTTCAACAAAAATCCAATAAATTAATAATTAGAAAGATTGTAATGATGACCACTACGTGAACACACACACGGCTGATTATTTTCAACAGCATATCAAACCTTTAGTATATCAAACTTTGGCCTTGGGAAAATCGATCTTGGCGCCAGTGTGACCAGCTTTACATCATTTCTAACAATATTTAATAAAGTTGGTAACTAGGTAAGAAAAAATGTAAGTATTCGTACAAATAAAAGTATAATAAAAAATAGGCAAGTATGATAAAGGTAGATAAGTATTATAAGTAGGTTAGGTTAGGTTAGGTTTAACAGGCTGCCAGCTATTATAAAGCCAGCCCACTTGGGTCCAGTCAGGTCCCGTTGTGTTGCCTGGATCTGATATGTATCTCAGTAGATCTACATATCACTGGCTTAGAACCAACCCGAGGATCGGATAAAGGAGTCCAATCCACTTACATCGCATTCCGATACCTCCGTCAAATCATGCAGCATCGGTCTGCCTAGGTACAATGCCCTTATATAAGAAAGAGCTGGACACTGACAGAGAAGGTGCTCAACGCTCTCTTCTTCCTCCTCGTCTCTGCAACTTCTACAGAAGTCATTAAATGGAAGATTTAACCTCCTTGCCTGCGTCCCTATGTGGCAATGTCCCGTCAGAACCACCACAGCAGAACGCAACCTCCGTAGGGGCAAGCCCCTTAGGATAATAGTCCTCCTGTTATCATATCTGGGCCATGTCAGCCTTGATATTCTACAGGTACCCTCATTAGACCATCTGTCTTGAGCGGTCTGAAAAAGTTGGCGCTGTACTAGTTTCTTACAGCTCGCAAGCGAGATTCCAACGATCCCATCAATATCTCTTTGTTGTAGCTGGACACCGGCCTTTGCCAGTTCATCCGCTACTAGATTTCCGGACACTTCACTGTGCCCTCGTACCCAGATAAGCTCCAGGTTCGAATGTCTCGCTATCTCGTTTAGAGGTATCCGGCATTCACGAACCAACCTGGATGTCGTATAGACTCCAGCTAGTGCATACAACGCAGCCTTACTATCAGTACAAATTCGGATTTCATTCTCATATATCCTGTAGTACCTTAACCAGTTAGCTGCAAGTATTATAAGTATATTCAGATAAATATTTATTTTAATTTTTCAATTATAAATACAATATTTAATTCAACACTCAAATTCAATTCGGTACTTTACAATAAATAATTCAAACAAATTATTGCCTAAATTAATTTGTGCATAGGAGATAGTACTCTAAATGTTAAATAACATAAACCTTAAAACAATTATTATAATATATAATTTTAAATGTGAATTTATGAACCACTCTTCTCAAATTCACATTTGTGAAGAGGTATTAATCTATACTAATATTATAAAAAGGAATAGTTTGTAGGAGATAATCTCTGCAACCACTGTTCCGATTTTAGGAATTTTTACAACTAAAAATAGAATGAAGCCTTCATTACACTGACTAGATTACGTTCAAGAGACCGCCTAAACTTAGGAAATATATATCGTTATGGTTAAATTTCAAGGGCCGATGTTGAATGTGAACCACACCTAAACGTCAAGTTTTTTTCCGAATTCTATTTGACATTTCTCTATTTCAGACTTACTCAATTTGAACCATGGAGAGATACACAATCCAACAACGTGTTAAAGTTATCCAGACTTATTATGAAAATGATGATCAATTTTCGAAGAAAATCATCTTCAGTGATGAGGCACATTTTCACCTCAGTGGATTCGTCAATAAACAGAATTGCCGCATTTGGGCGAATGAGAATCCAAGAGTGACTGTCGAAAAACCAATGCACCCACAAACAGTGACTGTTTGGTGCGGTTTATGTGCTGGCGGCATCATCGGGCCGTATTTTGTCCAAAATGAGGCCGGTCAGGCAGTTACTGTGAATGGTGTTCGCTATCGTGAGATGATAACGAACTTTTTATGGCCCGAATTGGAAGATATGGATGTAGACGATATGTGGTTTCAGCAGGACGGTGCCACTTGCCACACAGCTAACGAAACAATTGCTCTTTTGCGCAACAAATTCAATGGCCGTGTTATCTCACGTAATGGCGATGTCAATTGGCCGCCAAGATCATGTGATTTGTCACCGTTGGACTTTTTTCTTTGGGGTTATTTGAAAGAAAAGGTGTACGTCGATAAGCCAGCAACAATTCAACAGCTAAAGGATGAGATAATTCGGCACATTAACGGCATAGAACCTCCATTATGCCTCAGGGTCATCGAAAATTTGGACCATCGGATGGAGATGTGCCGCCGTGGTCGCGGCGCCCATTTGGCCGATATTTTGTTCCATACATAATTGAGTAATACCAATATATCATAATAAAATAAAATTACAATAAATTCCTAATTAGTTTGTGTTTTATTCAAAATCAACATCGGCCCTTTACATACATATGTATAGAGTGGTGGACATGTACTTCAAACATAAATGTGATCTCTCATTCTTTCGGTATTTTATATGATCTATTCTTATTGCAATGAAACTTTTACATTGCAAATAAAAGTTTGAACTCTTGTCATTGGTTCTATCTACACATTCATTTTTTGTTCAGTTTCTTCAAAAATAAGTCATTATTTAGAGATAGAGCAGTTTTTTCTGTTCTGCTATTTAAATAATGTTATGTTAATATTTAATTTAATTTTTTGCAAAGATTTTTGGTAATACGGATATGTTTTAAATAATATCAGAATATCAAAACTGTATACCAATATTAATCAGCAGGTACGGCAAAAAGACGTAGCTGCTCTGAAGAAACAAAAAAGTTCATCATTAATCTCAGAGGCTCCGGGAAGTGAATGAATTTTCTCAATTACTTGTTTGCTCTAGACGAAAAATTTATAATGCAATGAATAATTCTGATAACAGGGCCTCCAAATCTCGTAAACCGAAGCTAGATACGATGAAATAGTCTTAAGGGCCTCCAAATCTGATCGATTTAAAAGTTCTAAGCAGTTGAAAGTTGAATTAGAGTCATCATATGGTATCCGTATACCATTTATAACTATTAGACGTCGGCTTAATGAATAATAAGATTTCTGCAAAATATTTTATGGAGTGACGAATCCAATTTTAACCGACGAAGATCAGATGTAAAACGTTATGTACGCCATCTAGTTAACCAACAAGACAATGTCAGATATATCATCAAAACAGTAAATTAATTTACTATGAAGAATGTTTTAATTATATGGCCACCATTGTAATGGGTGATTTTATAAGAACTATCGGAAATTTAAAAAAAACATATAAAATTCAGAAAAATGCATGAAATATTTATTTGGATCGATAGTTGGGTCGATATAATTTAATGTTTGAAGATTATTTCATGCAAATGTTGGCCGCGGCTGCGCCTCAAATGGTCCATCCGCTTAGTCCAATTTTGGTATACTCTTTCCAACATTTCGGCCGGTATCTCACGAATAATGTTGGCAATGTTGGCTTCCAGTGCGTCAATCGAAGCGGGCTTGTCGCTATAGACATTAGCCTTAACATAGCCCCACAAAAAATAGTCTAGAGGCGTTAAATCGCACGATCTGGGCGGCCAATTGACTGGTCCCAAGCGTGAAATAAACTGTTCACCGAACTCACCTCTCAATTGGTCCATTGTTTCGCGTGCTGTGTGGCATGTGGCACCATCTTGTTGAAACCACATGTCATGCAAGTCAAGCTCTTCCATTTTGGGCAAAAAAAAGTTTGTTATCATCGCACGGTAGCGCTCACCATTCACAGTAACGTTGTGATTCGCATCATCTTTGAAGAAATACGGCCCAATGATGCCGCCAGCCCATAATCCGCACCAAACGGTTGTTTTTTGTGGATGCATTGGTAGCTCTTGCAATGCTTCTGGCTGCTCTTCACTCCAAATACGGCAGTTTTGCTTGTTCACGTATCCATTCAACCAGAAATGAGCCTCGTCGCTGAACACAACTCTTCGATAAAAAAGTGGATCTTCATCTAACTTTTCAAGAGCCCATTCAGCAAAAATTTGGCGTTGTGGTAGGTCGTTTGGCTTCAATTCGTGCACCAGCTGTATCTTATAAGGCTTCACACCCAAATCCTTCCGCAAAATTTTCCACGTAGTGGAGTAACAGAGGCCCAATTGCTGCGAATGGCGCCGAATCGATAATTCACGGTCATCACCAACACTGGCCGATACGGCTGCGATATTTTCTTCAGTTCGCACTCTACGTAAGTGTGTTGGTGGTTTAATGTCCAACAATGTAAATTTGGTGCGAAATTTTTTTTACAATAGCCCGAATAGAAGCCTCAGTAGGTCGATTAAACTGACCATAAAATGGAAGAAGCGCGCGATGAACTTTCTTAACAGAGCACGCATTTTGGTAATAAAATTCAATAATTTGCAAGCATTGTTCGTTTGTAAGACGATTCATGATTAAATTATAGACCAAACTGAAGATGTTTGACAGTGACACAAGATACAAAACGTGCGTGAGCTGTCAAAACTAGTGTTGCCAAAAAGATAAAAGCAAAAAAATCACTCGTTATATATTTTTTTTTCGAAGAAATTTATTAAAACAACAGCTTTAAGATTTAAAAAGAAATACAAAATCCAATCAACGTGAGTACGTAATTCTCCCTCAAACAGCACATCTGCCCGCATGGCTAACCGGAACTGATGTGGATGAAATTTATCACGTAGATAGATTTGAGTACAAAGGAATATAACAGTTTTATATTGATGCTAAACTGTGGCCAAGGTGGGCCAGGAGTAATTTTTTCGTGCGAACACTAAGCGGCTAATGCCGCAGAGACAGCTACTTATAAATAAAAAAAAAAGAAAGTTTTCAGACAATTATTTAAATATTTTTTAGGACAGAATGATCTATGACCAGGGCCCCATGATCTCTGCCAGAAAAAATGGGGAAGAACTCTTCAAAATCTCGATAATTTTTAAAATATCGTCATTTTAGTTTTGAAATATCGTCAAAAAAAAAAAATCGGACTTATAAAACTACCAAATTTTTAGCGTATTTAAAACTTTTATTTAAAAATACAATAGATTTTAAATGCCAGCAAAAATAAATTTATTAGAGAATTTAGTTTTTAATTAATTACACTTACATACATACATACATATGTATTTTAATTTCAACACTTTAAATGCTGTGCTAACGTTTGTTTTGGTCTTTCCGTGTGTTAAGTTCACAAACATTCTAGTTCCAGTACAATGCACTGCAAATGTAGGGGCTATCCCCTGAGTACTGGTCCAAGATAAAAAAAAAATGTGCTTATAGCAGGGTATTAAAAATCAAATACACTGATAAGAATAAGTATCTGAATTGGATTCCAATAAATGGGTTTTAAGTTTTAAGGATTTCATTTTATATGCTTATCATTTCTTTATTTCGACCGTTTATCTTTCTTAATATGTGCAATAGTGTTTCTGACTGGGCGAATGCGAACTGCCTTGCAATAAATCCTCTGAAAACGAAGGCTATGCTATTTTTTTCTTCATGGTTATTTTGTCAAGACTTAAATATTTGCATTTCTGGGTGCCCTATTGAATTTGTCAGTCATTATAGATGTTTAGGTGTTCTTGTTGATGACCAGCTTAAATTTGAGCCCCACATTAATATGGTGCATCAGAAAGTGTCCTTTGCACTGCGGAGGATTTACTCCTTGAGTATTTATTTACCATTCTCGGTTAGGTGGCGTGTAGCTAGAGCCCTGATGATGCCTTTTATCTTATACGGACTAGAAGTGGTATCGGGTACTATTTCTACTAATCTGGCAAAGCTGTGTAGGGTCGTGAATTCTATTGTTAGATATGTATTTTCTGTTCGCAGACGAGAACATGTGTCTGATTTCGTGGTTAAATTTCTTGATTTTTCGTTTTTGGATTTTATTAGGTATCGCAATGTTGTTTTTTTCTACAAAACGTTTAGAGAGGCGAATGTCGTACATCTTTGTAATCGCTTTCATTTTTCTCGATCGACTCGGAACAAACAAATCTTAATCCCTCGAATTAATTGTTCTACCTTTAGCAGAGCCTTCATTGTGAGAATTGCTCGCTGGTGGAATGTGTTGCCGCATGACCTAAGAATCTTTTCACATTCTAATAATGTATTTCGACTTAAGCTTCGACAACATCTGACCCTGACTCATCTGCCGTGATTATCTTTTTGTTTGTGTGTGGAGTTGCGCTATTAATACTGGTTGCCATACTTATATTTGTATATGTTCTAAGGCTGGGGAGTCTCGAAAGGAAAGGAAATGAAATTGATGTAATCCTCTTGATCTTATCTTAGTATGTTGTTATTTTTTAAGTTGACTGATATAATTGAATTGTATTGTAGACTGAATTAAGAAGAATGAATATAATTTCTATGATGTCTGTCTCATTAAAAATATTAAATTACATTGTAAATTGATTTGCATTATATAAGGATTTGAATTGTATTATTATTTGAGTTACTCAGGTATATGCACTTATTAATCTACCTGTGCAGTACTACTTTATTTTGGCCTTGATGGCTTTTGTACTGCAATATGTCATAAATAAATAAAATAAATAAAAATAATTGTTTGAGCTTAAGGTCGCTTTTGGAATTTTTAGTTTTTTTTGGTTTTTAGTTATCTGGCAATATTTCGCTTTCCTTTGGATAGCTTCTTCAGGCCAAAGGAAAGCGAAATATTGCCAGTTATCTGGCCAAAAAAACCAAAAAAAACTAAAAATTCCAAAAGAGACCTTAAGCTCAAACAATCACACATATTAAGGATTTCATTTTAAGTAGTCTTTATAAGAAAGTATATTTTCAATTGTTTAATTTTCTAAAGAATTTCGCATTTTTATCTTATTTTACAGAATACATATGTCCACGTTGCAGAAGAATAGGGTGATACCACTATATTTCAGAATAATTTTGAATATATTGGAAGCGCTCGGCTTTTCATTCATTTCTTTTGTTTTTACAAAAATTATGTAAATATGTTTCTTACTTCTTAAAAGTTGGTTCAAAATCTAAAACAATTAACTCTTGATACTCGGAATAGAGATCTGGTTTTTCTGGTTTATAAAATTCATATTTATTTATTGAATAAATCAGGAGTTTTTTCTCAAAGTCAAATATTTTCGATATTTGCTTACCAAATTCAATGTAATCATTTACACAAGCTACATTATTAAGTTTCTTGCATTTTTATACAGCTTTTGATATCACTTTATATGCATCCTTTTAAAATTAAATTTTTTTTTTTTTTGCCAATTACTTTTGACAGAAACACATTTTTTACGCAAACAAAATGCCTGGTTTTCATAATAACTGGTTGTCGAGTTGTATTTACTTATACGAGTATAAAGGGCTTTCACGAAGGGCAATGCAAACTGTGTAAACGATGCAAATGTGAGCAAAACTACTTCTGTTTTTCTAATGCAACAACAAAATATATGTATTTGCAGTTTTCTACATTTACCAGTATTTGCGCTAAAAATCATGAACAGAGTTCAATTTGCTCAACGAATGTACTCGTAAACAATAACATTTGACAAAAAAAAAAAAAAAAAAGTACCGCCATATTGTTTAAAATAAACTAGAAATGTTATAAACTATTTAAAATCAAATGCAATGTTTGAAAAACCTTCAAGAAGTAAAGGCATTAAGAAAAGATCCATACAAAGCAAACTCAACGTCATAAATACCATTATTTGCGAAAAAGTTCACAATATTTTCTCTTTCAACGGTTCTGGATATTCTTATTTATTAAACAACTTGTTTTAATATGCTTATGTATAATTGTTAACAAAAGCAAATTTTTGGCGAATTCTGCTAGTGCAGCCAGAAGTAATTTGTGTTTCTAGAAGTAGGGCACGTTTGCACAAACATAAACGGGTATGCTCACCATAACATACACTGCAAATTTAAACGTTGCCAATTTGCATAATTACCATTTTGAAAATCCTTATACGAGGGCGGTTCGGACTTCTTTGCCTAGCACAAAAAGCACGGTATACAGGCCTGTTCTAAAAATCACGTGATTTCAAAGCACATGCCGTTTCAAAAGCACAAATGTGATTTGTGCCTGTTCTGCAAATCACAACTTTTTGTGATTTTCGATGTAATTTACACTCTTCTAAAGCACAAAAAACTGCTGTTTTTTTGGTTCAATTTACTTATATTTTTATTTTCAGGTTGAATTTTTTTATTCGCGGAATTATTTGCAAAATAAGGTTAATTCCTTCTAATAAATACAAAAGGTAAAATAAAATAAACCAATAAAGCAAATCACAAAATAATACAACAAATTTTACAAATTTTGCAACAAAATGAGCGTAAATAGTTTTTTCTTAATTTAATGAATTATTTCGTATAAAATAAATGATTTTACTTAAATAATCAATAGAAAACACATTAAATTATTTATTAATGTAATAAATGATAAAATTCATCATAAAGTGCCTGCAAAAATTGGGATGTGATTTCAAATTGATTGCAAGTTAGCTAACCGATTTAAAATCACAAAAATCAAAAATATTTTGTGTGCAGAACACCTTTTTTGTGATTTCAAATCACATTCACAAAAAGTGATTTGCAGAACAGCCCTGATAAACAGCAAAATATGTTAAGTGTTTTGAAAACTTTCATCTCTGCTATGAACACATGTTAAATTTTGTTTCGATCTGGAAACTCTTTCATATAGAAACAGGTGTTCAGAAAAGACGCATCCGCGATTTTTTTACAATGGAAAAATTAGAACTGCGTGGTGTCATTAAATATTTACATAAAAAAGATTTACCGCGACAAGAAATTCAGAATGATATGGTGAAAGTGCTCCTTCTTATGCAATAGTAAAAAATTGGATTGCTGAATTGAAACGTGGTCGTACAAGCATTGAAGATGAACCGCGTAGTGGACGTCCAAAAACAGCAACAACAACTGATATTGTAGCCAAAGTACATGATATGGTATTAAATGATCGACGAATAAAAGTGCGTGAAATATCTAATATCATGAGCATCTCAAATGATCGAGTCCATTTAATTTTGCATAAAGAACTACAGAAGAAAAAGCTTTCTGCAAGATGGGTGCCGCATTTGTTAACAGTCGACCAAAAACGCATAAGAAAGAAAATTGCTCAAGCTTGTTTGGATCGTTTTAAGCGAAATACAATGGATTTTAAGCGCCATTTCATAACTCTTGGTGAGACATGGATCCACTATTATACTCCAGAGACAAAAGAACAATCCAAACAATGGGCTGAAGCTGGAGGAAGTGCCCCAAAGAAGGCAAAAACAATTCAATCGGCTGGTAAGGTTATGGCAACGGTTTTTTGGGACTTCAAAGGTATTTGATTGATTGACTATCTACAAAAGGGTAAAACAATAAATTCAGAGTACTATTGCAACCTTTTGGATCAATTAAATGTACAAATTGGAGAAAAACGTCCTGGCTTACAACACAAAAAAATAATTTTTCATCAAGACAACGCACCAGCGCACAAGAGTGTTTTAACAATGGCTAAAATCAACGAATTAAAGTACGAGTTGCTCGACCACCCACCTTATTCTTTAGCTCCCAGTGACTTTTGCCTGTTCCCAAATCTAAAAAAAAAACTCCTCGCTGGAAAGCGTTTTGCCTCAAATGAAGATGCAATTACTGTTGTAAACCACTATTTTGAAGACCTTGAAGAAAACTATTTTAATCAAGGGATAGAATTGCTAGAAAAGCAATACACTGAGTATTGAAGTTTCAGGAGATTGTATTGAAAAAATACAAATATTTTTGAAAAACTAACTATTCTCTTTCATTGATAGGCTAAGAAGTTTTCGAACCGCCTGTGTAGACGTACTTTGCAGCTCCTCTACAAATAATTCAAAAAATGTATTGCTGCAAAAATCGTAATTTTTAGGACAAAAATCGTCAAATCGTCATTTTGCTAAATTTGAGCATGGAAATCGTCAAAATGACGATTTATCGTCAAATCTGTCATCTATGTCTATGACAAAAATATCAGCCAATTCTTCCGGTGGTTCATATTTTACTGACTGAGACATAATTGAAGTACAATGTTGTTAATGTGTCGAATTATCTCAACCTTTAGCTCTTGATTTCTTCGTGGCTTGTTGTCATAATCTAATTTCGTTGGCTGTGTGGCAAGTAGCACCATCCTGTTAGAACTAAACTTGGTCCAGTTCTCCTGCATTACTGGCCACAAGAAATCTGTTATCATTTCGCACGACGACGAGCCAAGGTTTAAGGATCTTCTGTTTTCGGAGAAGGAGCTAGTCATCAACGTGTGCGGTTTGCTGAAATTTGCATACAATTCTCACGACTCCTGGACCGGATGGCATTCCAGCACTGGTCTTGAAGCAGTATTCTTCAGCGCTTGCGCGTCCATTAGCACGCCTCTTCAGCATACTTTATCATGCTGGTGAGTTCCCATCATGCTGGAAAGTTGCTAATGTAACGCCAATTCCCAAAAAGGGTGAGGCAAATAACCCTGAAAATTACCGCCCAATTGCAATTTGCTCTGCGCTTTCCAAAGTTATGGAAAGTATGGTCAATTACCATCTTGTAAGATATCTAGAGTCGCATAAATTACTTTGTGATCGTCAATATGGATTTCGTAAGAGTCGTTCTACTGGAGATCTTCTGGCATATCTCTCTGAGAAATGGTGCCAATCAATCCATCATTTTGGCGAAAGTAAGTTGGTAGCTCTCGATATCTCCAAAGCGTTCGACAGAGTGTGGCATGCTGCACTACTGGCAAAACTTACTGCTTTTGGTGTCGGTGATGACTTCTATCGATTTATATCTAGCTTTCTCAGAGACCGCACTATACGAGTTGTTATAGATGGGGTCTCATCAAACAAGTTCAAGATTAATTCAGGGGTACCACAAGGCTCCGTTCTCTCTCCTACTCTATTTCTTATTTTCCTGAATGACCTTCTCTAACAAACTTCCAACCCTATCCACTCTTTCGCGGATGACAGCAGCATTTACCACTCATACTCTTTTAGTTATAGACCCAGTCTATCAGAGGTCGCTGCTAAGAGACTAAATATGAATGATTCACTGAATAGTGATCTTCTATTTATCTCCGAGTGGGGTCGTAAAAATAGGGTCGCCTTTAACGCTCGTAAGACCCAATGTTGCTTATTAACACACAAACCAACGACCGCAGATGCTGCTTCATCCGTACACATGGATGGTATAAATATTGAGGAATCGGATGCTCTTGATGTTCTTGGTATGAAGATACAGTGTGATGTTCGCTGGACTGAACACATTTTTCATATCTCTAAAGAAGCATTCAAGTGCCTCGGTTTTTTGAAACGGTGTAAGATGTACTTCACTCCATCCGACCTCCTTACTATTTATACCACCTACATCCGACCGAAAATGGAATACAACTCTCATGTTTGGGCCGGTGCCTCAAAGTCTATTTTGGGGTTACTCGACCGTGTGCAGGAGAGGGCGAAGAAGCTCATCGGTGACAGTAGGGTATCCAATTCTATTGATTCACTGGAGCTTCGACGCAGTGTGGGGTGCGTTACTCTATTCTATCGTTAGTAAAATGGCTTTTGCTCTGACGAGATTAGGGATCTTGTTCCCGAAACGCGCACATTTTTACGTAGTACGCGCTCATCGTCCAGAGCTCATCCATTTGTGGTTGATTGTCCGCGGAATCGTACTACGCATTACAGAGAGAATTCGTTTTTCAGCCGTACGCTTCGTCTGTGGAACATGTTGCCTGCAGACGTGTTTCCTGTCTATTATAACGTTGGAAGGTTCAAGTCAAATGTTCACAAACACTACTCCCTCTTTCCTCCTCCTCACAACCTATTTTCCTAGTTCTGGTACAATGCACTGCATTTGTAGGGGTCATCCCCTGAGTACTGGTCCAAGATAAAAAAAAAAAAAAACGACAGTATGCTTATTCGATCAATTATGCTGACCACAAAAAAATCACAAAGTACACGAAATATATTTTTATTTGCACGGCCATTTTCGTAAACGGCTTCAACGATCTCAACGTGCTGCTCAATTGTGTACATCTCAATGGTTGAAATATCAAATTAAGTTGGCCAAAAAAACTCAAATCCGATTGGGTGCTGATGAGTAGTGTAGCGACTACGAAATAGCTGGTTAAAGTGTAGCCCACAATTACATAATTTCATAAAATAAAACTTTTTCCTTTTAGCTTCTGAACAGCAGACAAAGTCGCGATTATAAGCTACTATTTTATAGTTTAAAAGTAACCTAAGAACATATTGGAAAAAATATAGGGTGTTTTTTTAAGCCCGATAGAACTTGAAATTGTAAAAAATAACACAAAAAATTAAATTGTAATCAAAATTTTTTTTTATTCGAAAGATCAATACGTGACATTAACATTTGAAAATGATTTCGGGCATATGGGCACCGCGGCTGTTCTTGACGAAGCGCATTCTGGACGTCCAATTTTGGGCCACTTTTTCGAGCACTGCTGGCCGTATGTCACGAACAACACGAACAATGCTGGCCTCCAAGGCGTCAATTGTTGCTGGTTTATCAGCATAAACCAGTGACTTCACGTAGCCCCACAGGAAATAATCGAGAGGTGTCAAATCGCACGACCTTGGAGGCCAATTGACAGATCCATTTCTCGAAATCAACTTATCGCCAAATTTTGATTTCAGTACGTCGATGGTTGCGTTCGCCGTATGGCACGTAGCGCCATCCTGTTGAAACCACATCTCCTCCGGATCAATGTCATCCATATTTTCAAACAAAAAATCATTGATCATGGTGCGGTAACGATCTCCATTGACCGTAACGCGAGCTCCGGCCTCATTTTTGAAGAAATAAGGTCTGATGATGCCACCAGCATGAAAACCGCACCAAACAGTGCATTTTTTTGGATGTAATGGAGTCTGTAGGGTCTCTTGTGGATTGGTCTGACTCCATATGCGGCAATTTTGCTTATTAACAAACCCGTTAAGCCAAAAATGCGCCTCATCGCTGAACACAATTTTGCGTCTATAAGTTGCGCGAATCGACGACTGATTTTCAAAGTAAATTTGGATAATTTCGTAGCGTTGTTCAAGCGTGAGTCTATTCATGATTATTTGTCAGAGTATACTGAAACAAATAATTACTTTTTACAATTTAAAGTTCTATCTAGCTTAAAAAAACACCCTATATAATATTATTTTTTCTATATTAACAACATTGTCATCTCTCAAACAGCACCAAAACTGCATAAGAAGCTCAAAATTATGTTTTAATTCTCTAGCTCTGTTCAGGCAATTAATAACAAAAGAATAGTTTTTTTTTTTTTTTTTGTTGATTTTAATAAAAAGTGCAAAACAAAGGTACTGCGATGATAACCTATACTTTTTCTTTTTTCTTTTATTAAATTGATAAAAATGTCAAATTATAATAGACTATTTAGCACGAGTTCTGTATTAAAAATTAAATGCGCAACGTTTGTGAAATGACACATGCGTTATAGTAATTCAACAATGATAACGACAATGAATTAAATCGAATAGAAGATGAATACGCAACGTGTAACGTTGGTAACTACTTTAACACACAAAATTTGTAAATAATTACAATAAACAAAATTTCTTTAACGTTGCGCAAGAAGCGCTTGAACGATTTACAAGTATAACATTGAAAAAGGCGCCAGAAAATATTTATTTTTATTTTATACGAAAGTAAAACCTTTTAGTACAGCGCTACGTAAATTATAAGCCGTTTGAATTTTCATGTAAAGTACCTGAAATCCATACTTTTCCTGTTCTATAATGTTTATAAGTCTGTATAAAAAAATTTTTGTATAACACATGGCCTCCTACAAGAACACTGATTGTGTGGTGATCTGGTCTGTCATCCAACCAGGGCTGGGCAAGTATTTGAAATACATTTTTATGAGGCCGAAATACAAAAAAAGTATTTGTATTTTTATAACCTTCAAAAACTGTAAAGGATATATATAAGTTTGTGATTCCGTTTGATTTTTCCACAATTTTCATTTGCGACCCTATAAAGTATATATATTCTGAATCAGAATTAATGGAAAAGTCGATTAAGCGATGTCCGTCTGTCCGCTGTTGAAATACCGTTTCTGAGAAAACCATTAGATTTAGAAACTTTTTTCTTTCACCATTCTATTACTCCATCGATTCATGAGTTTGCCATTGAAATTCAGTAAAATCGGTTCACATATGGCTGAGATGTATCCAAAATTCCGAAAAAAATCCATTATTTTTTGCAATTTTGTATGAAAATTAAAAAAAAAAATGGTTTGTTTTGTTTCAAACTCCACACACTAAGCATACCAATTGCAAGTAAACAAAAATTTTCCCGCTAGCGGTGCATATATATCCGAGATATAGTCTAAATCGATTTTACCATGGAAATGTCGCGTATGCGAACTTAAGATTTTTTTGCTTTTTTTTTTTTTTTTTTTTGCTTAAAATCAGTTCTGGCAATGGAGAAAGGTTACTAAAATACAGAAAATACAAATTTCCGATATCAGTCCAAATATACCCGAGATATAGCCAAAGCCGATTTTTCATGAATAATTAATTAAACAATTTTTTTGTGCTTAAAAACTATTCTGGTAATAAAAGGGGGTTACTAAAACACAGAAAATGAAAAATTCCGATATCGGTCTATATACTCCTATACCCGAGATATAGACTAAACCGATTTTTTCATTTGTGTTTTTTTTTTTTTTTTTTTTTTTTTTTTTTTTTTTTTGTCTAAAAGCAATTTTGATTATAAAAGGAGGTTACCAAAAAGAAAAAAATTAAAATTCCATCGGTCCATATATACCCGAGATATAGTCTGAACCGATTTTTTAGTGAAAAATTTTTTTTAGCCTGAAATCAGTTCTGATTATAAAACGAGGTAACTAAAATACAGAAAATGGAAAATTCCGATATCAGTTCATATCTAACCGAGATATAACCTAAACCAATTAGTATGCAGTATGTATTTGCTATATAAAAAGACGCCATTGCATATCTATCAAATATTATACATACAAAATATGTTTCAAGAAACTTGTGGTAATAAAATAAGGTTATGTAAATATGGAAAATAAAAATTTCCGATATCGGTCCATATATACCAGAGATATAGCTTAAACCGAGTTTTTCATGAACACGCGGCGTAAGCGAACTTAAACAACTTTTTTTGCTTAAAAGCAGTTCTGGTAATAAAATAAGGTTATATAAGTATGGAACATGAAAATTTCCGATATCGGTCCATATATACCTGAGATATAGCTTAAGCCGGGTTTTTAATTAAAAAATTATTTTTTTTGCTTAAAAACAGTTCTGGTAATAAAAGAAGGTTATATAAATATGGAAAAAGAAAATTTCCAATATCGGTCCATATATACCCGAGATATAGTCCAAACCGGGTTTTTTCATGCAAATGTCGCGTAAGCGAACGTAAACAACTTTTTTTGCTTAAAAACAGTTCTGGTAATAAGATGAGGTTATATAAATATGGAAAAGGAAAATTTCGGATATCGGTCCATATATACCGCAGATATAGCCTGGAACGGGGTTTTCATAAAAATGCCGCGTAAGCGAACTTAAACAACTTTTTTTTGCTTAAAAGTCGTTTTGGTAATAAGATGAGGTTATATAAATATGAAAAATTAAAATTTCCGATATCGGTCCGTATATACCCGAGATATAGCCTAAGCCGGGCTTTTCATGAAAATGTCACGTAAACGAACTTAAACAAGTTTGTTGTGCTCAAAAGCAGTTCTGGTAATGAAGTGAGGTTATATAAATATGGAAAATGAAAATGCCCGATATCGGTCCATATATACCCGAGATATAGCCTAAAACGGGTTTTTCATGAAAATGCCGCGTAAGCAAACTTAAACAAGTTTTTTGTGCTCAAAAGCAGTTCTGGCAAAGAAATAAGGTTATATAAATATGGAAAATTTTCGATATCGGTCCATTTATACCCGAGAAATAGCCTGAACCGATTTTTCCATTAAAAATTTTTTTTTTTTTGCTAAAAAGCAATTCTCGTTATAAAAGAAGGTTACTAAAATACAGAAAATAAAAAATTCCGATACCGGTTCATATATAACCGGGCATATTTATGTCACATTTTTAATATACTATACCATATACGTGACTATCGTGAAGGGTATTTTAGATTCGGCCCAGCCGCATATGCTACACTCTTACTAGTTTTATTTAGTACTAGTACTTATTATTAGAATTAGTTTGTTTTGCAGATATTATAATAAAAATATCGGTGCTATTGCCAATCCAAATTACTAGGAATTATAACATATATTCATATTGGTGTTTGACTTTCCTTGATACATAAATTTGCTATTGATTTGTATTCGTATAATAAAAGCAATGTTGGTTTAAGGAAAAAAATTTTATTCTGAATGACACATTTTACAGAAAAGAGTGTGATAATTTTGGTTGCGAGAGAGTTGCAGTCGGGCGGGCTCTCTATTTACGTTCTTAAATTTTTACAAGGCAAGGAAGCTATTTTTTACAAATCACTGAAAAAATTTGAATTTTTCGGTAAACGTATTCGATTAATCACCACTTGTTAACATCTCTAGTCAGTACCACTCTCAAGTAAACAATAATTTTTCTCTTACGCAGTAATTAGTATGGCATATTTTAAAGCATGTGTAAGCACAAGTGGCCACGTGCCAGTCACATAGAGAAACACACAACTGCGTGCTGCAAATAAAAAATATGCACATATATACATACATACATACATACATACATACATACATACTTATGTATATCACAAGCTTACTCAAAGCATGCACATAAGTATGCACTCGTACATGTACATACATATATCCAAATATGTATGAATAAATTTTTGTTAACTTACTTTTGTCATTTGAAACAGAAACGAAAATGAAAACCAAATGTATATATAATACTCGAACAGGATACATTGTCACTGCTGCGGCTTCTTTTAAATATCACTTTTTAGTTCATTGATAATCATGTAAAATTTTTAAGTATTTCAGAGCTACGTTTGCTTAATTATTACGAGTATTTTGCTTACAAGAAGCAGGAACTAGTGGTTTGCATCAATTAAAAGAAAAATATGTGCACACGCATATTGAAGGAGGCCGTGAGGCATTTTATGATTTCCAAATGTTGTACTTACTTACATAAATACTCGTATACGTATTTCGACATACATACGTATCGGGTGGTTAAATTTCAAGGGCCGATGTTGAAAGTGAACCACACCTAAACGCCAAGTTTTTTTTCCGAATTTTATTTGTCATTTCTCTATTTCAGACTTATTCAATTTGAACCATGGAGAGATACACAATCCAACAACGTGTTAAAGTTATCCAGACTTATTATGAAAATGATGATCAATTTTCGAAGTGATGACGCACATTTTCACCTCAGTGGATTCGTCAATAAACAGAATTGCCGCATTTGGGCGAATGAGAAAAACCAATGCACCCACAAAGAGTGACTGTTTGGTGCGGTTTATGTGCTGGCGGCATCATCGGGCCGTATTTTTTCCAAAATGAGGCCGGTCAGGCAGTTACTGTGAATGGTGTTCGCTATCGTGAGATGATAACGAACTATTTATGGCCCGAATTGGAAGATATGGATGTAGACGATATGTGGTTTCAGCAAGACGGTGCCGCTTACCACACAGCTAACGAAACAATTGCTCTTTTGCGCAACAAATTCAATGGCCGTGTTATCTCACGTAATGGCGGTGTCAATTGGCCGCCAAGATCATGATGTGATTTGACACCGTTGGACTTTTTTCTTTGGGGTTATTTGAAAGAAAAGGTGTACGTCGATAAGCCAGCAACAATTCAACAGCTAAAGGATGAGATAATTCGGCACATTAACGGCATGGAACCTCCATTATGCCTCAGGGTCATCGAAAATTTGGACCATCGGATGGAGGTGTGCCGCCGTGGTCGCGTCGCCCATTTGGCCGATATTTTGTTCCATACATAATTGAGTACCAATATCAATATATCATAATAAAATAAAATTACAATAATTTCCTAAACAGTTTGTGTTTTATTCAAAATCAACATCGGCACTTGATATTTAACCACCCTTTACTTACTTACATAAATACTCGTATACGTATTTCGACATACATACGTATATAAAATTAAAATAAATTTCAATTGTATATTGGCAAAAGGTAATCTCTGGAAATACTGGTTCGCTTTTAAAAATATTTTCAGCAAAATGTAGAGCAGCGAAGCCTCCTGACGGACATAGGCTGTGTAAAATTCGATTAAAGTGCTTAGTGTGGGGTCAAGACTCCGCATATCACTTTAAATCAGGAAATTGTTTTTACTATTTTTGAAGAAATCTATTAAAACAATGGTTTTAGGAACCAAAAAAGGAACATGAAACTCAATCAATGTTAGTACACTATATGTCCTCCAAAATCCGTGCTTTTCCGAGTCTCCGTTCCAGGACCAAATGCGAAAGTTAATCCGTTCGTTTGTTACTTTTATAAGCTAAACCGCTGAACCAATATCGACGAAATTCGAAACATTGATGGATTTGAGCACAAACGAATACAGCAAGTTTATGTTATTGCAAAACTATGACCAACTAGTGTCAAGGACTGTCCAACCTAGTTCAATGATATTAAAAGTAGCAATTTTAAAGAAATTACAAGCAAGTCTAGATAAATAAACTAATAGTAAACGTTACTTTTCGTTCAAAGGAATACAACAGCTTTAAATAGTTGCAAGGCTTTGATTGAAGGGGGTCAGGAGAAAGTTATTATAAAATTTAAAATGTAAGTATAACCTCGTCTAAAAAACGCAAGCTTTAATTTCTTTAAAGCTAGGACAAAGAGTATTTGATGAGACATTTTCTTCTACTTCTGAGCTGTTCCAACTACTTTGATGAAACTAAAACCAAAAAAAAAAAAAAGTATATATACATACATATGTATGTATGTATGTCTAAATGAATATAATGGGTGATTTTATAAGAACTATCCGAAATTAAAAAAAAAAAAAACACATAAAATTCAGAAAAATGCATGAAATATTTATTTGGATCGATAGTTGGGTCGATATAATTTAATGTTTGAAGATTATTTCCTGCAAATGTTAGCCGCGGCTGCGCCTCAAATGGTCCATCCGCTTAGTTCAATTTTGGCATACTCTTTCCAACATTTCGGCCGGTATCTCACGAATAATGTTGGCAATGTTGGCTTCGAGTGCGTCAATCGAAGCGGGCTTGTCGCTATAGACATTAGCCTTAACATAGCCCCACAAAAAATAGTCTAGAGGCGTTAAATCGCACGATCTGGGCGGCCAATTGACTGGTACCAAACGTGAAATAAACTGTTCACCGAACTCGCCTCTCAATTGGTCCATTGTTTCGCGTGCTGTGTGGCATGTGGCACCGTCTTGTTGAAACCACATGTCATGCAAGTCAAGGTCTTCCATTTTGGGCAAAAAAAAGTTTGTTATCATCGCACGGTAGCGCTCACCATTCACAGTAACGTTGTGATTCGCATCATCTTTGAAGAAATACGGCCCAATGATGCCGCCAGCCCATAATCCGCACCAAACGGTTGTTTTTTGTGGATGCATTGGTAGCTCGTGCAATGCTTCTGGCTGCTCTTCACTCCAAATACGGCAGTTTTGCTTGTTCACGTATCCATTCAACCAGAAATGAGCCTCGTCGCTGAACACAATTCTTCGATAAAAAAGTGGATCTTCATCTAACTTTTCAAGAGCCCATTCACCAAAAATTTGGCGTTGTGGTAGGTCGTTTGGCTTCAATTCTTGCACCAGCTGTATCTTATAAGGCTTCACACCCAAATCCTTCCGCAAAATTTTCCACGTAGTGGAGTAACAGAGGCCCAATTGCTGCGAACGGCGCCGAATCGATAATTCACGGTCATCGCCAACAATGGCCGATACGGCAGCGATATTTTCTTCAGTTCGCACTCTACGTAAGCGTGTTGGTGGTTTAATGTCCAACAATGTAAATTTGGTGCGAAATTTTTTTACAATAGCCCGAATAGAAGCCTCAGTAGGTCGATTAAACTGACCATAAAATGGAAGAAGCGCGCGATGAACTTTCTTAACAGAGCACGCATTTTGGTAATAAAATTCAATAATTTGCAAGCGTTTTTCGTTTGTAAGACGATTCATGATTAAATTATAGACCAAACTGAAGATGTTTGACAGTGACACAAGATACAAAACGTGCGTGAGCTGTCAAAACTAGTGTTGCCAAAAAGATAATAGCAAAAAAATCACTCGTTACTTTTTTAAACCAGAATAGAGTGGATAGTTCTACTATCTAACTAATCACAGAAACTATGGAATCAATTTTGACGAAACTTAAAAATTAGTTTAATTTATTCAGTACTTTTCGATTTTTATAATCTAGGCTAGCATCTAAAACTGAAATTTAAAAAAAACTTAATTTAAAACATTCATATAATTACAAAATAATAACATTTCTTTGTATTCTACTCGTATATATGTATGTAATAGTAGCCGCTAGTAAAGTTATGGAAAGCACCATAATCATAGTTTAGGACGAGTGTAAAATAAGTTTCAGATCTCATGTCGAAGCTCTGGGGCCAAATCACCGCATACGATATCGAGCAAAATTATCGAAATTTTTCATTTTGGTATCATGGCATACGATATCGAATAAATTGTATTGCAATAATATAAAAAAGTTAAAGCATTTATTATTTGTATTCCTACTTTTAGGAAACGTATGGTCTTCAATCTATTACATTTTGTTTAATTTACGATCCAATATGCATCGTTTGCCATAATTTAGGTGTATCGTAATGTTATTCGATACGATAGCTAATTCGATATCGTATGCGGTGATTAGACCCCTGGACTGAATGTTTAAAACCAATAGGAATTCCTGCGTGGAGTAACTTTTGTAGTTGCTCTAATGATTTACATGATTATAAAAGGAACAAAAGCAGAAAAGATAAACGTTTGCCTTAAACCCTCCACTTTATAGATGATGGGAGCCTATATTAACAGATGTGTGAACAATAACTTCGAATAACAGCTATTCAAATTCGTCGACGATATTTCACCCTCCACCTCTTAACCGATTGAATGCATTTTAAGTCGCACAGACATATTCTCTACAAAATATATTTTTGCGTAAAAAATTGACTTGACAGAGCTATTCGTTTGCTATGCTCAGGGGAAATAGTGTCGCTCAAAATGAATATATTCAACGCAGGATAGAGTCAGTCCATCATACAGAAAATGTTTTAGTTCATTTAGTCCTTCCGACTCTCTATGACATGATATTTCACCACAAGTCGGTGCTCTTCAGAAATTTAGGCCCAGGACCTGAAAGATACTCGTAATTGTCAATAATTCCAATACAAGCGAATTTTATATATGTACATATATATATATATATATATATATATATATATATATATATATATATATATATATATATATATATATATATATATATATATATATATATATATATATATATATATATATATATATATATATATATATATATATATATATATATATATATATATATATATATATATATATAAGAACACATTTATGTAAAAAAAATAGAAAAACTCAGCTGAGTTGTATTTGTGTAACAAAATATATGACGGGACTCATTTCATTGCCCTTGGAAAAAATAATAGAAACAACAAACTTAAAACTCATTAACATAAAACTTGTTCTTTAAAACAATAAACAAAAAGTTTAAATGAAATCTAAATTAATATTTGGTTGTTCCACCCTTGTTTTTGATAACTTCGGTACAACGTCGGCCCATTGAGTCTACCAACCTAGCACAAACTAATGGGTCTATATTGTACCATTCGCCCTGGACTTTCTCCCACAAATCGGTTTTATTTCTAGGCTTATATCTAGCAATTTTCTTTTTTAGAATGCCCCAAAGGTGCTCGATGGGGTTTAAGTCCGGGGACTGCGATGGCCATTCCAACAGGTGGACATTGTTGTCTTTGAACCATTTCTTCACCATTTTAGATGAATGTTTGGGGTCGTTGTCCTGCTGAAACTGCCACTTCAAAGGCATTTCTTCCCGGGCGTATGGATGCATGACTTTCTCTAAGATGTTTGTGTAGTCGACAGCACACATCTTATTCTTTACCCAGAACAACGGCCCAACACCTGACGATGAAAAGCATCCCCAAAGCATTATATTCCCTCCCCCAGGTTTAGCTGTTTTCAACGTGTGCTTTGGATCGTATGCAGTGTTTTTTGGGCGTCGCCATCAGAGCCAAACAAATTAATCTTCGTCTCATCAGACCATAACACGTTTGTCCAATTTCTGCGCAGAAGATGTTTCCTTGCAAACGATAACCTGCAGTTTAAGTTCTTTTGGCTAAGGTATGGTACTTTCCTTGCACTATATGCCTTCAAACTCGCAGATATCAATCTATTTCGTATTGTACGACTGCTTACTGTTGCGTTTAACGCATTTTTTAGGTCTTCTGAGGACAAAAATGGATTTTTTTTTTTTGACCCTCGTATGAGCAGTTGATCAAATTTCTGTGATGTTGCGCGTTTTCGTCCTCGGTTTTCCTCCGTAGGTTTAAAATGAACCGCAGAAAATACCTTTTTTTCGAGCATTTCATTAAATCAGCAATCTGAGACATGGAAAGGCCATCATTTTTTAATTTTTTTATAACTTCCCTTTCTTGAACTGTACAATGTGTACTACGACCCATCTTGGATGAGAAATTAATAATTTATGAAAAATTTACTGCTGTAATGTATCACTGTTTTACATACCTTCCCCACAAAGTATAAAACACTTTTTAAAAAACAAAATTTTATTAATTTAAAGCGGAATTATTTAAAGTTTCCGAAACGTTTCTATTTTTTTTTCCAACGAAACCACGTGGAAACTGCACTAAATGAATGCTAAACTTAAAATTTTTGCGATCTTGCATACAAAAATGAACTCAAAATTAGGTACCGTTATCAAAGAGTAGAATACAGTACGTGTCTGGTGAAATGATTACCTTACAAGCTAAAAATTTGATATAAAATGGGCATACATATATATATATATATATCTATATATATATATATATATATATATATATATATATATATATATATATATATATATATATATATATATATATATATATATATATATATATATATATATATATATATATATATATATATATATATATATATATATATATATATATATATATATATATATATATATATATATATATATATATATATATATATATATATATATATATATATATATATATATATATATATATATATATATATATATATATATATATATATATATATATATATATATATATATATATATATATATATATATGTATGTTCTGTAAGTCTTATAGTTAGGTTGTAAAGGCTGCCAGTTTCCTAAAACCAGTCCACTTGGGTCCCACGGATAACGCCGTGATTACGGCTAGTAATACTATACAAATCATAAATAAGTATATACAGCTGTTTTTTTTGTGTCTCCTAGCAGCCTGTATATCAACATTTCATGTGTGCTAAAATAATAATCAGTAAAACGTTTGAAAAAAATGTTGACTTTACATTCTATTATTTTAAGAG
Organism: Thecocarcelia acutangulata; assembly: GCA_914767995.1. Taxonomy (NCBI): domain Eukaryota; kingdom Metazoa; phylum Arthropoda; class Insecta; order Diptera; family Tachinidae; genus Thecocarcelia; species Thecocarcelia acutangulata. The sequence goes on along the minus strand of OU612099.1, from coordinate 8,356,911 downwards.
AAATAATGAGAATTAAACAGAAATATATTCTGATAATACTTGTTAATACTCGTAAATATGGGTACGTGTGGGAAAATGCTTGTTTTTTGTCTTTTAAATGATATGTAGTTAAATGTTTAAAAATATTTTTCAATTGAAGATTAGGTTAGCTCCTACGAAATATCGACATATAGACAGCTAGGTAACATAAAAAACAACTGGTACTCGTATTTTCGTAATCATATTAATATTAGAAGCTAATAATGTAAAATTTATTTATATTTTGTACAAATTAATATGTTTGGCAACAAAGCTCCCCTTCTAGATAAATAAATAGCGTATAATATAGCATCATTTAGAATTGTTTTATTTTATTTTCAAAAATTTTATTTATTTAAATTTTTACAAAATGTTCATGCAATTGAAATCACGTTAATAATATATGACAAAATTATGGCTTTTGTGATTGAATTAACATTAGCTATTGCTTTTTTGAAAACTATTTACATAATATTGATGCCATAATTTTAATCATATCCAGCATCAATATGAAGCTCCATTTTTCTATGAGTGTAGGCAAAAAATTCTTTGAGTTTTTTTTTTTTTTTTATTAATTTTTTATTTATTTGTTGAATCTTCAAGAAGAACTAACAACAATTATTCAAATCTTAATAACTAAAAAATTTTCTTTAAGTGCAGCCAATGCTAGACAAAAAATTATGATTCAGCGAATGTATCAGAATACCGTGCCACAGGACATCATCTGTTATGCTCCCGAATGGAAGCCAGGGGGTCCCTTCTTTTTAATCGTGTGTGACCACCAAAGGTAAGGATGTCTCGAGCAAGTGGATTTAGGTGGATTTCAAGTTTGGTTATATACCTTTCAGCATATTTGGCAAATTCATCTTTTACTAAAGGTACGTTTAGGTCCTTGTGAATTCGAGAATTTTTTACATACCATGGGGCTGCTGTAATCGTACGTAGAACGCTGTTTTGACGCCTTTGAATTTTTCCAATATTCGATGCGGAGGCGGTGCCCCATAGTTGAATTCCATAGCACCCTATTGGCTTTAGGATCGCGTTATACAGCAAAAGTTTGCAATCTAAGCTCAGGGTGGAATTTCTGCCGATGAGCCAATTCAATTGTGCGGCTTTTAATTTCATCTGGGTTGTTTTTGCGTCAATGTGTTTCTTCCAAGTTAGTCGACGGTCGAGGTGAATACCGAGATATTTGACGTCACTGTGTTGGGAAATTATTTGATTACTAATTTTTATTGACGGGCATGTATTTTTACGCAGTGATATGCGCACATTTTTGTTCATTGACTTTGATTTTCCAGAGTTTTAACCATTTCTCTAAATTGTAAATATGTTCCTGCAAATTTTGTGATGCTGTTTGGTGGTTTTCCTGTACACTGAAACAAGCCGTATCGTCTGCAAACGTGGATGTATGAATTTTATCGCTTGTTGGCATGTCAGAAGCATAAATCAAGTATAAAGTAGGGCCCAGTATGCTGCCTTGGGGGACGCCTGCCTCGATTGGTTGAATGGGGCTATAAAAGTCACCTTCCTTAACGATAAATTTACGCCCATACAAATAACTTTCAAAAAGTTTGTGGGTGTTCGCAGGAAAGTTTAGTTTTACTTTGTGCATTAAAACGTCATGCCACACTTTGTCAAAAGCTTGGGAAACGTCAATGAAAAGTGCAGAGCAATACTTCTTGTCTTCAAATGATTTTCTTATGACATTAACTAGTCTGTGTGTCTGTTGGATGGTACTATGTTTGGCCCTAAAACCGAACTGATGATCAGGAATACATTCTATTTTTTCCAGTACTGGACTCAACTTCATCATTAGCAATTTCTCAAATAGTTTTGAAATTGTTGGCAGTAGACTTATTGGCCTGTACGATTCTACTTTAGTATGATCCTTACCCGGCTTAGGTATCATCGTTATCATAGACACTTTCCGCTCGACCGGATAATACTCAAGGCGTAAGATAGCGTTGAAAATAAAAAGAAGAATTCTTCTAGCCACGCGAGGTAGTTGTACAAGCATTGTACCAGTAATTTTATTTATACCTGGAGCTTGTTTAGAGTTTATTTTATTGATAACGTTTTCCACATCTGGCAAACTAAATCTCAAGGACACAGGCGATTGACGAGATGCCTTTACAAGTCCGCCCGCAATCAGCAAAAGTGTAACTGAATCCACGAAAAAGAGCCAGATAAAAATTATATGGCCCATAAAAATCATCACTTGCCCAAAAGTTTCCAGTTGCCGGCTTAATGGAATTTCTAATTGGTTTTCATTGTTATAACTACCCGTGTCTATCAACGAATTACTTCGCTGATAACTAAATCATTTTTCCGAATTGGGCAACTTTTTAAGGATTAAAGTAAACAAAAACAACTGTTACCACTAACAATCATATTTGAATAATTTTAATAGTTGGGCTTGTGAGTGTGCCAGTGGTTGTTGCTTTCGTTATTAGTATCATAATCGTTATAATGATGTATAATATATTTTTTGTTGTTGTTAACATTGTGTGAAATATTTTGAGAGCCATTTAATGACATAAGCCCTCAGGGTAAATACATTTAGCACATCCGACCGCTAACCATTAAATATACATACTTATGAAACAATTATCCTTAAATCCATCCATCCATAACACTATTCTCAACCAAATTTAGCCATTATTGTTATTTTTATTTCTTCATTCAACCAGTCACTCAGTCAGTCATCCTTCCATCCATCCAGAAACCAGCATGAATACGTGCTTTTTTTCTATGTACATATGCATGTGTTCATGCTTGTGTGCATGTTATGATTGAGTGTATGGGTGTATTTAGTTGTGCAAAATAAAGAACAACAACTTGCATTAATATTTTTCGTTTGTGTGCGTGTGAGTTTAAGTGTTCATTCATCAACTCCAAAAAAAAAAAAAAAATTTAATTTATAATAAAAAAAAAATATAATTATGATTTCATAAAATAATTTGTTTGCTTTTGGATTAAGGGGTGAGAAAGTCAACAGTTTGGTTGCTGCGTTCTTTCACAAATTTACAATATAACGTAAGTATATACATATATATATATATATATATATATATATATATATATATATATATATATATATATATATATATATATATATATATATATATATATATATATATATATATATATATATATATATATATATATATATATATATATATATATATATATATATATATATATATATATATATATATCTTTGATTATTTAGTTGCTTATAAATGCTTAAAAAAGTTCATACATGCACATACTCGTACAAATGTAAGTATATTGGCAAATCTATTATTTGATGGTTTTTATTGTTTTCAATTAAAACGTTCAACAAATTCAAGTAAGTCTTCGTGGGTTGCCCGCGAGAGAGTGTGTATAACAATTGATAAATGACTGGGGTTGCACGGCAGCAACAAATAAAAAAACCATATATTCGATTAATTACATCTATTTACACACAAACTCGTAGTTATGTCTGCACATTTCCAAGGCGGTTAGAAAAGTCAATTTGATTTTGTGAATTTTTAGGCGCGTTAAAAGAAATATGCATATAAAGGGTGTATTTTATGTAGGTATGTATATAATATTGCATTGGAATAAAGGAAAAACGAAGTTTTTTTTTAAATTGACATGAAATATACTTTTGTGGCATTATAATTAAAATGTGACTTCTGGCATATGAACGGCATAATTACAATTCTACTTATCAGTTTAATTTAAAAAATTCATCTGGCATAACTTTTCCATTCTTTCAAATTTAAGATCACTTAAATCTTCTTATTATCCTGGTCCGGATGGAGTTCCTAGCTGTATTCTCAAATATTGTGCAGAGTCCTTGTATAATCCACTTATGATAATCTATAACAAGTCTGTTGATCTATGTTACCTTCCTCCTGAATGGAAAAAATCGTTCATTATCCCTTTGTTTAAATATGGAAGCAAGTTTGACATATTAAACTACAGAGGAATTGCTAAGCTAAATGCTATTCCAAAACTGCTGGAAAAAATTTTGACTAGTTGTCTATCTCACCAAATATCTTCATTGATATCAACGTATCAACATGGCTTTTGTAAGTCACGTTCCACCACTACTAACATTTTGGAGTTTACTACTATCGTAAATGATGGATTTTTAAATAGCAAGCAAACGGATGTAATTTACACGGATTTTAGTAAAGCATTTGACAAAGTAAACCACGACCTGTTGTTACACAAGCTTTCGTTAATGGGATTTAGCAGTTCAACCCTTAAATGGATTCGTTCATATCTGTCCAACAGAACCCAACAAGTCAAGTTTAGAAACGTTTTATCGATAAATTTGGATGTTCCTTCTGGTGTTCCCCAAGGAAGCCATCTTGGCCCGTTGTTATTTACCCTTTTTATTAATGATCTGCCCTCTGTTGTCTTGCACTCAAGAATTTTAATGTATGCTGATGATGTTAAACTATTTAAACAACTAAATAACCCCAACGACCAACTTCTACTTCAAGCCGATATCAATAAACTTGTGGAATGGTGCAAACTTAATTTTATGTACCTTAACATAAAAAAATGTAAACAAATGTCATTTTATCGAAGCAACTACTCAAATTATTCTTATCACATTAATGGAATAATGCTTGAAAAAGTTAACACTATTACCGATTTGGGATTCATCCTTGATCATAAGCTGGATTTTCGAGATCACATTGCGCTAACTGTTAACAAGGCTTGTGGAGTTCTTGGATTTATGAAACGACCGCTAATGCTGCTTCATCTGTACTCATGGATGGTATAAATATTGAAGAATCGGATGCTCTTGATGTTCTTGGAATGAAGATACAGTGTGACGTTCGCTGGAATGAACACATTTTTCATATCTCTAAAGAAGCATTCAAGTGCCTCGGTTTTTTGAAACGGTGTAAGATGTACTTCACTCCATCCGACCTCCTTACTATTTATACCACCTACATCCGACCGAAAATGGAATACAACTCTCATGTTTGGGCCGGTGCCTCAAAGTCTGTTTTGGGGTTACTCGACCGTGTGCAGGAGAGGGCGAAGAAGCTCATCGGTGACAGTAGGGTATCCAACTCTATTGACTCACTGGAGCATCGACGCAGTGTGGGATGCGTTACTCTGTTCTATCGATACTACAATGGATTTTGCTCTGACGAGATTAGGGATCTTGTTCCCGAAACGCGCACATTTTTACGTAGCACGCGTTCATCGTCTAGAGCTCACCCATTTGTGGTCGATTGCCCGGGGAATCGTACTACGCATTACAGAGAGAATTCGTTTTTCAGCCGCACGCTTCGTCTGTGGAACAAGTTGCCTGCAGAAGTGTTTCCTGTCTGTTATAACGTTGGAAGATTCAAGTCAAATGTTCACAAACACTACTCCCGCTTTCCCCCTCCTCACAACCTATTTTCCTAGTTCTGGTACAATGCACTGCATATGTAGGGGTCATCCCCTGAGTACTGGTCCAATATAAAAAAAAAAAAAAAAAAAAAAAACGATGGTCTAAAGAATTTTCAGACCCTTACATTACAAAGCAACTTTATATTTCCTTGATTCGCCCTATTCTTGAATATGGATCAATTATATGGGATCCTTACTTCACCATTTACATAAATAGTATTGAATCTATCCAAAAACAATTTCTTATTTTCTGTCTACGGGGTCTTGGATGGAACTCGTATGTGCTGCCATCATATGAAAGTAGGCTTGGACTGATTAAATTACCAACTTTGAAAAGTCGTCGAACCATGCTTAGTATCTCTTTCCTCCTTGGATTGATTCGCGGTGAAGTTGATTCAAAGTTTCTGCTGAGCAAAATAAATTTCTGTGTACCAACAAGAGCAACCCGTAACTATCAACTAATAAGTCTAGATTATCACAGGACCATCTATGCTAACAATGATCCCTTTCGTCGCATATGTGAAATATTCAACAAATTTTATCATATTATCGATATCTCTGAATCTAATGATGTTCTAAAACGAAAAATAATTTTGTACTTAAATACGTAATTGTACTCCTTTATATTTTTTCTTTAGTCTGTAAGGACTTATAGTCTATAGACTTAAATAAATAAATAAAATAAATAAATAACTGGCTCAGACTTAAGCTAGGTACACACGGTTGTCAGATGTTATAATATTGTAAGATCTGGCAACATGCTGACAATGTAGTGACATTGAAAAATTGTCCCGCAGAAGTAAATTGTGTGTTCAGACGATAGTAAGAAAATCTTACAATTTCATTGTCAGACTACGGTCTGTCAAATAATTCATTTGACAACAAACAGTGTCAGTTCAAACGGTTGTCAGATTGTTAGCTGAAAAAATTGCCAGACATGTTATAAGGCATTGCCACTTATGTATATGAACAACGATCTGTTTGGCAGTGTTGCCCATCAACTTCTTTTCTGACAATGATGCCATTGTCAGGTGCATTAATTTTATACATCTGACAATTAAAACTGAGCTTACAATACCAGCCAGTTATCTGGCAATGCCGACGAAGAGTCTTCTTACGATTGTCAGATGCCTGACAACATTGTCGTCTTACAATTGATTGACAATGGTTTTTCTGACAACGTTGTAAGTTAAAAATTGGCAGTTCACACGATTGTAATACATTTTCAGACAATTTTACTAGCAATATTGTAAGATCTGACAACCGTGTGTACGTAGCTTTAGTCTAATCTGGAGGTCCAATTTTAAAAGTTTCTTGCAACATCTTTGCCCGTATAGAGAAATAACGAGGCGGATATTGTCAGTAGTTTCGGACCTATCGGCGTAGACTACGCATTAAAAAATTTTGGTTTAATGTTTAAAACCAAGCTGGTTTGTATACACATATGTATAACAAATTTTTTTTTTTTTAACTTTATTATTTTATTTATTGAATCTACATAAGAAATGTAATGACCAGGGCTGGGCAAAATACACAGATTATGTATTTCAAATACAAGATACAAAATACTTTACAGTAGTGTATTTTAAATACAAGATACAAAATACTTTACAGTAGTGTATTTTAAATACAAGATACAAAATACTTTCAAGTTGTGTATTTTAAATACAAAATACAACTACAAAATACAAATACATTTTTGCAATTTGGTCTCAGAAAAATGTACCCGTCTGGCTTTAGATACATATTTTATTTTACATATGCACTTAAACTAAGTTGTATATTCATATTATTGTTCTAAACTTGCCAAGAAATTAAAGGAACAAACCTAATATTTAGCATTTGATAGATAGTAAATAAAAAATTCATTCGGCAAAACAAGTATTACCTTTAATAAAAACTAGATATTTCAATCAGTTATCTGACAAACAATAATCTTTCTACAGGTGCTGAGGAACACAAGCTGCTGTCAAATTCTATAAATGCATTTATTTTTGATACTTTGATAGTTTTCCAGAATAGCAAGCTCCTTGCTTTTATCATTTTGAAAACTGATAAGCTCAAGTTCCAAATTTAATTTACGAGGTTGATCACTGTATTTGCCAAAACAACAATAAAATTTTCATTATCTTTACCTCAACTACTACTTCTTCTGCATCCAGTCATGGTTTCACGTTTTTTGCAATTTTTCTCCATGGTATCTATTGCAAGATTTTGAATTTTTTGCCTCTCTTTTACTGAGATGCTTTCTGGCAATCAGCTAATTTTGAAACTAGGATGGAAACATGACACCGATATGGCTCTATTTGCTCCAGGTGTCAGCATGAGAAACTCATTAAATCTTATTTCCAAGCTCTCCATTAATTTTGTTAAAATACAACTTAAATGCCTCAAAGTATTATATTGCAGTGGATCTAATCTGGTTCTCGCAGCCTAAAGTTTTCCATAATAAAAATTATTTCCCTGTATATAGAAAGCTGGTGGCAAATATATAGAAATTCTTACTGATATCACCCGATTAGTGTAAAATGTATTAGCTCTATATAAATGAAAGCTACATTGCAGTATTGCAAAATGATAAACATTTTAATGGTTGTAGTTTCTAGCGGTTTTAGCTTTTGTGAAATTACTTGTTTTCAATTTATTATAATAAATAAATGTATTTTGGAAAAATGTATTTTTGAGCCACATGTATTTGAAATACAAAATACTAAATACTTTCCAGTCGTGTATTGGAAATACAGATACAAAATACGTATTTGTATTTCAAATACGTATTTCTAATACAAGTATTTCAAATACTGCCCAGCCCTGGTAATGACAATAATCATTCAATTCTTAATACTAAAAAAAAAAAAATTGTGATTAAAGTCCTGCCAGTGCTGGACAAAAATTTATTTTTATGCGAATATTATTTCAGAATTCAGTCACCTGTTTAGAGCTCTAATGGTAGCCAAAGTATCCCTCCTTCTCAGACGGATATGACCATCAAAATTAAGAATATTAGCAGCAAGAGGATTTGGATGGAATTCAAGTTTGTTAATATATATTGTCGCGTACTTCACAAATTCAGATTTCACAAAAGGTACGTTCAGATCTGCGTGGATTCGTGAGTTTTTAACGTACCATGGAGCGTCTGTAATTCTACGGAGTATTCTATTTTGACATCTTTGAATTTTTTCAATGTTGGATGCCGAGGCTGTGCCCCATAATTGAATTCCATAGCACCATATTGGCTTTAGAATCGAGTTGTATAACAATGACAAAAAAAAAAAATATTAAATTTACTCCACTATTGTATTACGCAAAGAGACTGAATTAGAGACAAGAGAGGACAGAGATTTGTGTTTTATCGCTTGTACAGGCCATAGTTTTTTGCTTATGCAATACTTGAAATTTTGTTAAAACTACGTTTTTGAAAAGCCGGTATTTAAAGTGCTTTTAACAGTTTATCTCAGTGCTTTTTGAGTAAATAACATTTGAACCATTTTTCGACTATGTACTCTATAAATACAGCTAAGGCTTTTTTTTTAGCTAACTGCGTATTATTTGCATTTATGTTTGAATATCAGTCGCGATCTCTACTCAAAAATCTATTTAAATTCGCGCGAAGATAGTATGGTTTATTTTGTGATTATATCCCTTGATGTTTTTTTTTTTTGCAATTGTAAACAAGAAAGTTTTTGGATTATTTATTTATTTATTTACAAATTTATTATAATTTAAATCACAATAAACTATAGAGAGTAAAGCACTAGCAACTGGGGCTATCGGCTTAGTTTTTGGATATTTTCAAGTTTTGTGTTAAAAGTAGTAACTCATTAATATATTGTTTGTTAAAGTTTATCAGCCAACAATGGCTCTCCTTTGAAATGGGAAAGCAAAAATATAAAAAAGCGTAGGAGAACTTGGCAGCGTTCAAAAGGTGGCTTAGATCAGGTAAATATGAATTAAAGGCCAGTTGCATTTGCTGTAATTGAGAACTAAATGCAGGACACAGTGATCTTTTTCAACATAGTGGCAGAGTACAAGTTTTTCAGTTTAACCTAAGCTGTCTATTGATCCGCCGGAGCTAAAGGAAATCAAAAAGCTCAAGGTACCCTTTGCTTGAATGCAGCAGTGCATATATCTTTTTCAAGTATTGACTATATGACTGATATACGAACAGATATTTCTTTGGATAGCAAGGCCGCACAATTTAAATTGCGCAGAACAAAGTGTTCTAATATAACAACAAATATTATAGTCCCATACTACAGTGAAAATATTGTTGAAGACAACAAAGGTGTTCCCTACGATCAGATATTGAAAGAATGGGCCCATTTTTCAGTTGAAAAGTTATTTGGTGTTGTCATACGTTAACAAATAAGTTTGTAACAACATTTCTTGGTCTAATAGACTTAGAAGGTGGTACTATGCAAATTTGAACGTCTTTTAAATATTTTTAAGTTAGACTTTAAAACTTAGCTGCCATTACAGCTGAATAAACTCAATTTCGGTTTCGTCTTGGTGTTTTAAAGTGTGGCTCTTTTCCTTGTATATCCAATGCTAATTTGTCTATAGCTAAAAATTAAAAATTGTTTATGTACTTAGTATATGACTGGCTTCGCGCAGACTTAAGATAGATTCTGTTCTCCTCGTGCTAAATGAGGCTAATTAATGATCTCAAATTTTAGCAAAAAAAAAAAAATTGTTTTCTCCACATGTAATTTTACATACGTTTTGACCAGGGCCGTTGACTTTTCATAAGAATAAGCTTTTTGAGGCTTAACCACATGTCGTTGAAAATATATAATATATATTACATATATATAATATATATATATATATATATATATATATATATATATATATATATATATATATATATATATATATATATATATATATATATATATATATATATATATATATATATATATATATATATATATATATATATATATATATATATATATATATATATATATATATATATATACATATATACATATATATATACTATTTTATTATATTATACGGACAAAGCTATCTAACAACATTTGACGCACAATTTCGTCAGTCAGTTCTGATATTCACCCTTATTGTGTTTGGCGTTTTTATGGCGAAAGTCGACTGTTTTTGAAAAATGGTAACGCGATTGACGAAGAACGCCAATGTATGAATGGCAGGAGCCAAATGTTTTTTTTTTTTTTTTTAACTTGGACCAGTACTCAGGGGATGACCCCTACATATGCAGTGCATTGTACCAGAACTAGGAAAATAGGTTGTGAGGAGGAGGAAAGAGGGAGTAGTATTTGTGAACATTTGACTTGAATCTTTCAACGCTATAACAGACAGGAAACACGTCAGCAGGTAACTTATTCCACAGGCGGAGCGTACGGCTGAAAAACGAATTCTCTCTGTACGATTCCCTGAGCAATCGACCACAAATGGATGAGCCCTGAACGATGCACGCGTGCTACGTAAAAATGTGCGAGTTTCGGGAACAAGATCCCTAATCTCGTCAGAGCAAAATCCATTGTAGTAACGATAGAACAGAGTAACGCACCCCACACAGCGTCGATGCTCCAGTGAGTCAATAGAGTTGGATACCCTACTGTCACCGATAAGCTTCTTCGCCCTCTCCTGCACACGGTCGAGTAACCCCAAAATTGATTTTGGGGCACCGGCCCAAACATGAGAGTTGTATTCCATTTTTGGTCGGATATAGGTGGTATAAATAGTAAGGAGATCAGATGGAGTGAAGTACATCTTACACCGTTTTAGAAACCCTAGGCACTTGAATGCTTCTTTAGAGATATGAAAAATGTGTTCAGTCCAGCGAACATCACACTGTATCTTCATTCCAAGAACATCAAGAGCATCCGATTCCTCAATATTTATACCATCCATGAGTACAGATAAAGCAGCATCTGTGGTCGTTTGTTTGTGCGTTAATAAGCAACATTGGGTCTTACGAGCGTTAAAGGTGACCCTGTTTTTACGACCCCATTCGGAGATTAATAGAAGATCACTGTTTAGTGAGTCGTTCATATTTTGCCTCTTGGCAACGATCTCGGATAGGCTGGGCCTATAACTGAAAGAGTACGAATGGCAGATGCTGCTATCATCCGCGAAGGAGTGGATAGGGTTGGAAAATTGGTATAACAGGTCATTTAGGAATATAAGGAATAGGGTAGGAGAAAGAACGGAGTCTTGCGGTACCCCTGAATTAATCTTGAACTCGTTTGATGAGACCCCATCTATAACAACTCGTATAGTGCGGTCTCTGAGAAAGCTCGATATAAATTTGATCGTCCAATTGTGCGTACAATCGCAAAAATCGTGGAAAAATTCGAGCAAACCGGGTCTGTAGAAGATGTGAGAACACCAGTGCATGCTCGTACAGCTCGTACTGCAGAAAATATTGCTGTTGTTAGCGATAGTGTGGCTAAAGGGTGACTGTTTGGTGCGGTTTATGTGCCGGCGGCATCATCGGGCCGTATTTTTTCCAAAATGAGGCCGGTCAGGCAGTTACTGTGAATGGTGTTCGCTATCGTGAGATGATAACGAACTTTTTATGGCCCGAATTGGAAGATATGGATGTAGACGATATGTGGTTTCAGCAGGACGGTGCCACTTGCCACACAGCTAACGAAACAATTGCTCTTTTGCGCAACAAATTCAATGGCCGTGTTATCTCACGTAATGGCGATGTCAATTGGCCGCCAAGATCATGTGATTTGACACCGTTGGACTTTTTTCTTTGGGGTTATTTGAAAGAAAAGGTGTACGTCGATAAGCCAGCAACAATTCAACAGCTAAAGGATGAGATAATTCGGCACATTAACGGCATAGAACCTCCATTATGCCTCAGGGTCATCGAAAATTTGGACCATCGGATGGAGGTGTGGCGCCGTGGTCGCGGCAACCATTTGGCCGATATTTTGTTCCATACATAATTGAATAATACCAATATATCATAATAAAATAAAATTACAATAATTTCCTAAATAGTTTGTGCTTTATTCAAAATCAACATCGGCCCTTGAAATTTAGCCACCCTTTATATCTAATACTATCAAATACATAGAAACTTCCAAAACTTAAAACGGTTTAATAGGAAAACCGTCCGTTCCGATAGTTTAATTTTTTTTTTTTTTTTCAATAACAATTTGTTTACTTTGCTTTTAATCTTAAACAAAAGTGAAATGGAAAAATTGTAAACAAATTTAACTGATTGAAAATTTAAGTTTTTTTTATAAAGTCATCCCTTAAATATATTTTTTTATTTAGCGTTGATTCATTTTGTTTTCCTTTTTTGCTTTTCCACGTCTTAAGTATTGTCTACTTGAAACAATGATTGCAATTTTCCAAACGATTGCCAAATAATTACCAGATTGTTCAACTTTTCATCCGTTAAAAGTTTACGTCTTTTTTTTTTTTTTTTTTTTTTTTTTTTTTTTTTTTTTTTGGAATTTATTTTTTGCTAAAAACGCATTTGATTTGCAAATCAATTTTCTTGAGGGGTTTTCTCGCCTTTTCTTGAATCAGTTTACGGCTGCATATTCAAAAGAAAACAATAAAACAAAATAGAAAAATAAGATTTTTTTCTTTGTATTTTAGTTTAGAATTTTAAAATTCTAAAAAAATCAATTATTGAAAATAATAAAACTGTTGTGGGAAACGAACCGTTTGCTCTGCAATTAATTTTTTTTCTCTGTAAAACATCTAATTTTACAAGAACATTAAAGTGAATTTTTAATTAGTTTGTGGCGCAAAACATGTGTTCCTATTAATATATGTACATACCAGAGACTGGCAAAAGTCATATTAAGTACTTATTGGTATTTTTAGGACAACGTGCATAAATATGTACAAATAAAAAATCAAATCATACACATACGCAACATATTCATGCAAACCTAAGTATAAGTGAGTATGGGTAGAAGAACTCAATGGATATTCACATACCCATATCCAGTTTTATTAAATACTTACTACCCAGTGGTACATGCAGAAACCATTGCCAAATGTGGCTAGCGAAGTGGTAGGTGTGTTCTGTCTATGCACTAAAATCGCTAACGAAAGGATATGCCACTTGGCTAGTATATATATAGGTGCTTATTCACCAGTAGTTGTAGCAATTGCTACCCACTATTCAATAGCTAATACGCTATCACTAGGTAATACATAACGCACATATTTTTCTACGGCGCATACAATGTTTGTCACTGAGAGCAATTATGTTAATGCAAAGCTCCCGTTATTAAAACAACAAAAAGTTTAGGATCATAACATTATTTTTGCTAAAACAAACTTCAGTAGCATTTGTAATTTAATGAAAAACCACGTGTTTTTTAGAAAGTGTTGAATTTAAAAAAAGTAAATAAAACTAGAAGGGTGTAGTATATTTGGCTGGGCCGAATCTAAAACACCTTTCACAATAGTCACTTAAATATATAGTACATATATTAGAAATTTGAACTGAATATACTAGGATATATGTAAATGGACCGATATCGCAGAATATTATTTTTGCTTTGTAATCGCCATGCCAAAAAGGTAATCTTGCAAGGAAATTTTCATGGAAAAATCGGTTTAGGCTATATCTCCGATATCGAAAATTTTCATTTTTTGTATTATAGTAATCTCCTTTTATAATCAGAACTGCGTTTAAGTTAAAAATTTTCTTTCATGGAAAAATTGGTTTAAGCTACATCTCGTGTATATATGGACCGATATCGGAATTTCCTGTATTATAATTTATAGTCTGGTTTTATAACCACAATTGCTTTTACGCAAAAAATTTTATGTAATTTGACTGTTTACAAAATTTAAATTGTTTTAATATGCATAGCGAAGGAGGGTGGCGAATGTGGTAGTTTTCTGGGGCTAGTTCTTTCGATGGCTACTAGTGATTAGCATAAGGATTTCACCTCAGGTCTGGTACTATATGCAGAAACTTGTAGCTAACCCTTGAGATGGTGAAAGGTAATGCAGAGACGGGTCAATCGCCACCTCTAATGACAAGCCCGTGTTAAATTCGCCACTCAAATACATGTGTGGTAGATTGTAGCTGGGCTAGTGGTAGTGCAAAATTAGCTCGGCGTTAGTCCCCTACACCACTGGGTATTGTGTTGCTATCGAATAAAACAAGGAAACTTGAATGTCTAAAGATGTACGAATAAGCAAGGCAAATATCACGACATATTTTAATTTGAAAACATACATTATGTCAAACATTTGAAATAATACTTGAGTATTTTGTATTAGGTATTTTTCAATAACATGTGTACATACATATTTATTATTGTATGTACATAACTGCTTTTATACATATTTATGTTTAAGAAATGATTTAAAAGAAGAAATTTTAAATTAAAAGATATATCCTGAAAAAGTCTGTGATAAAAGTTACAATTAAGAGATTCCACATGACATGAAAATGATATCGGGTTCTTGATTACAATTTATTTTTAATACGCCTATATTAGTTTCATTTGTATGTTTGCAATACTCTAAACCCATGCTATATATGTGGGTATATAAAACTGTATATACAGTGTTGCAGCTTTAATGCGAAATTTTGAGTTGCCGTACTGCTTCCGGGGAAGTGAGGGATTTTTGGGATTCACGAAGGCAATTTTGGAGGGAGTTCCCATAGAATTCATATGCAACAAGCACAAGTAAATACAAATACTCTGCACGTATAAAGAGAATAGAGTTTATATTTGGGTTCTGTTTACTTGACTTTTGCTTGCTTTCATCGTGATTTGCGCTTAGGATCAGTGTTGTCAACTCGGCGCGTTTCACACTATTTTTGCTGCAATTTAAAATTTTTGTGTTTGGTTAATTTAAAAAATTTTGTGTGTTCTTTAGTTGGTTTGCTTTGCGCTTCTTTTAATTTTCGGCGCGTTTTTTATATTTGACTGTACGACCTTGTGGCGAAAATTCATGTTGCATCACGCCATTGCAGTCGAAGAAAACAGTGAGCAAAACCTTCACATTTGTCCGAACTTGACGTGCTTTTTTCGGTCTTGGCTCTTCTGGACGCTTCCATTAGGATGTTTGGGTTTTCGTTTCAATGTTATAGCCATACACCCACGATTCGCCAGAAGTTATGTTAACATTTTTGAGGTAATCTGGATTATCGTAGATGCTCAAAATTTAGTAAAAAATCGAAGAGTGCACCAAAAGACGACTAACCTTTCTATCTGTCAAAAACAAACTGACAATCCGAAATGGCTGATATTGCCAAAATATATTACAGACATGAGTACCAACATAAAAGAAACAAAAGGGTAAATCGAATATCCGTAACTCACGAAATTTGAAAATAACGGTTACTTTTTGATCAGACCATGTATGTTCGTTTTATAAGTGTTAAGACTTTACATTCAATAAATATTTTATTGAAATAATGTGGGATAAGGGAAAAATTAATCACATAAATAAATGAAATTTTAGCATTATTTCTTGGGAGTTTAGAATTCTTTTTGTAATTTCTTAGCATTATTTTAAAGCCGATTAAGCTGTAAAATATTTTTTGATGTAACCACACTGCATTCAAGCATATATGTATACATATGTGCTTACGCACGAATACATTACACGTGGCATCTCTTTTGCCTCATTGTAAAACTGGTTTTAGAAATTACATAAGATTTTTGGTGGCAAAATTTTTTTTTTCGAAAAATCTTTATTTCCCGAATATAAATTCTTAATTTTAAGAAAAAAATCTTAAAAAGCAAAAGTAATGTTTTTTAATTCCTTCCTTAAAATTAGTAGCATATGTAAAATGCGAAATAAACTATACAAATTGATTGGCACATATGCCAACATTTTACATTTGTACAAACGTGTTGGGTTGTGTATGGGAATGTTTACATGTTTGCACAAATATTTGAAGCATGTTTGCACGAAAATTTAAAATTTTAGATTTTTGTACAAACATGTTGGTGGTTGGCACACCGCTTGCATAACCCTAAATTTTGCAATTTCAGTGATTGGTAGAGTAGAAGCAAATGAAATACATCAAGAAAAACTTGTCTTGTTAGAATTTTTTAATTGTATTGTCTGCCTTCTTTGTGGAATAATTAAAAGGAAAGTATATAGCAACTGACTCTAAAGATATAAAGACTAAAACGTTTTTGCAGACAAGTGTCTTTGCCAACAAAGAAATGACGGACTTCCTATGGCGAACCAACACAATCGTGAAATACAACTCTCATGTTTGGGCCGGTGCCTCAAAGTCTATTTTGGGGTTACTCGACCGTGTGCAGGAGCGGGCGAAGAAGCTCATCGATGACAGTAGGGTATTCAACTCTATTGACTCACTGGAGCATCGACGCAGTATGGGGTGCGTTACTCTGTTCTATCGTTACTACAATGGATTTTGCTCGGATGAGATTAGGGATCTTGTTCCCGAAACCCGCACATTTTTACGTAGTACGCGCTCATCGTCCAGAGCTTATCCATTTGTGGTCGATCGCCCGGGGAATCGCACTACGCATTACAGAGAGAATTCGTTTTTCAGCCGTACGCTTCGTCTGTGGAACAAATTGCCTGCAGACGTGTTTCCTGTCTGTTATAACGTTGGAAAGTTCAAGTCAAATGTTCACAAACATTACTCCCCCTTTCCTCCTTCTCACAACCTATTTTCCTAGTTCTGGTACAATGCACTGCATATGTAGGGGTCATCCCCTAAGTACTGGTCCAATAAAAAAAAAATTAAAAAAAAAGCCTTAATTGGCATTTTTATTTTTAAAAGCATTAATCTGCTTTTTTAATAACAGCGGCGTTTTTAAGCGCCTTAAAAAAAAATTAAAACATTTGTATTTGCACCCGCGCTCAGTTTAAATAATTTAAACATAGTTTACTAGTGAGTCGTGTTTTGTCTTCCATCCTGTACATACGTCTTTTGTTACTTTTTTTTTTTATAAATTTTTATTTATTTGTTGAATCTTCAAGAAGACCTAACAACAATTATTCAAATCTTAATAACTAAAAAATTTTCTCCAGCCAGTGCTAGACAAAAAATTATGATTCAGCGAATGTATCAGAATACCGTGCCACAGGACATCATCTGTTATGCTCCCGAATGGAAGCCAGGGACACCCTGGCTTCTTTTTAATCGTGTGTGACCACCAAAGGTAAGGATGTCTCGAGCAAGTGGATTTGGGTGGATTTCAAGTTTGGTTATATACCTTTCAGCATATTTGGCAAATTCTTCTTTTACTAAAGGTACGTTTAGGTCCTTGTGAATTCGAGAATTTTTTACATATCATGGGGCTGCAGTAATCGTACGTAGAACGCTGTTTTGACGCCTTTGAATTTTTCCAGTATTCGATGCGGAGGCGGTGCCCCATAGTTGAATTCCATAGCACCCTATTGGCTTTAGGATCGCGTTATACAGCAAAAGTTTGCAATCTAAGCTCAGGGTGGAATTTCTGCCGATGAGCCAATTCAATTGCGCGGCTTTTAATTTCATCTGGGTTGTTTTTGCGTCAATGTGTTTCTTCCAAGTTAGTCGACGGTCGAGGTGAATACCGAGATATTTGACGTCACTGTGTTGTGGAATTATTTGATTATTAATTTTTATTGACGGGCATGTATTTTTACGCAGTGTGAACGTGATATGGACACATTTTTGTTCATTGACTTTGATTTTCCAGAGTTTTAACCATTTCTCTAAATTATAAATATGTTCCTGCAAATTTTGTACCTGCAAATTTTGGTGGTTTTCCTGTACACTGAAAAAAGCCGTATCGTCTGCAAACGTGGATGTATGAATTTTATCGCTTGTTGGCATGTCAGAAGCATAAATAAAGTATAAGGTAGGGCCCAGGATGCTGCCTTGTGGGACGCCTGCGTCGATTTGTTGAATGGGGCTATAAAAGTCACCTTCTTTAACGATAAATTTACGTCCATACAAATAACTTTCAAAAAGTTTGTGGGTGTTCGCAGGAAAGTTTAGTTTTACTTTGTGCATTAAACCGTCATGCCACACTTTGTCAAAAGCTTGGGAAACGTCAATGAAAAGTGCAGAGCAATACTTCTTGTCTTTCTTATGACATTAACTAGTCTGTGTGTCTGTTCGATGGTACTATGTTTGGCCCTAAAACCGAACTGATGCTCAGGAATACATTCTATTTTTTCCAGTACTGGACTCAGCTTCATCATTAGCAATTTCTCAAATAGTTTTGAAATTGTTGGCAGTAGACTTATTGGTCTGTACGATTCTACTTTAGTATGATCCTTCCCCGGCTTAGGTATCATCGTTATCATAGACACTTTCCACTCGACCGGATAATACTCAAGGCGTATGATAGCATTGAAAATAAAAAGAAGAATTCTTCTAACCACGCGAGGTAGTTATACAAGCATTGTACCAGTAATTTTATTTATACCTGGAGCTTTCTTAGAGTTTATTTTATTGATAACGTTTTCCACATCTGGAAAACTAAATCTCAAGGACACAGGCGGTCTTACGGCAAATGGTGGAAATACTGCTAAGTCGTTTGCTGCATCATCTGTAAAAACATTTCTCAAGTGATTTACATACAACATCCCCTTTTCGGTTCTTGCCCAGTCGCCAGTTGGAGTCCGCAAAGGTGGCTTACCTCTAACGGGTCTTTTTAAACCTTTTGTCGCTTTCCACAAAGAATAGTCTGATTGAGGAGTGCCATCAAGGCTTTCCAAATATGATTTAAGGGAAGCCATTCTTGCTATTTCAAGCAGATTTCTCAATTTGGTTACACATTCTCGTAGCCTAATTTTAAGCTGGGGAGACCTGCGGAGTTGCCACTCCCTTCTAACTCTTCTTTTTTCTGACAAAAGTTGCTCAATTTCCGACGAATGAGATCTATTGTTCTCGTTTCTGTATCTTATATAGTTAGTGCTAGCATGTTGTACGGCCAGTTTAAGGCTTTTGGAAAAACTATTAATGGGCACGTCAATATCTTTAGGCGTTCCCAAAGCAATATTCTCCGTACAATGAGTACTCAAATATTTTTTATATTTTAGCCAATTAACTCTAGTGGTCGTCAACTCAAAGTCAGTAGACGGGGAGTAAAACTCTTGACGGAACAAAATAGATATTATTGTGGGTGAGTTATCTGATGACAAACCTAACGAATGCTCCACTTGAAACCACTCTAAAGGAAAACTTTTCGAAACTCCAAAATCTATATTATCTGGAATCTTTCGTCTGTCTGACGGCCAATGCGTGGGGTGACCACTTGAAATCTTTTGTTACTGCTATCCGTATTTTCCACATATTGCACCGGAATAGGTAGCAAGCTTTGTAAACGTGTTTTTTTTTGTCTCTTTTTTTCACCGTTGTCCGCGTTTTCTTTATATGTTCACTATTAATTTCGTATGAAACCAAATTGCACCGGAATAGGTAGCAAGCTATGAAGACATGTTTCTTGTTTTTTCTCTCATTTTACACCGTTGTCTGTGTTTTCTTTATATGTTCATTCATAATATCTTTTGAATGTACTTCATCACTTTGTGGTGTTGGTATATACACTGGGCACTGATCAGTTTTAACTAATTTAAATCCAACATTTTAAATGCTGTAATAGAGTTTATTTTGGCCTTTCGTGTTGTTATTGCTAAAATTAAACCTCCAATAACACTACTCCCTCTTTCCTCCTCATTAGAACATATTTTCTTAGTTCCAGTACAATACGCTGCCCATTCCGTGTTTGTCTATTAAATATATAGACGAATTAAATATATAAACGAATATAGATATAATTATATTTTGCTGAGAACACGTTTTCATAACGCCATCTAATTCTCCATTGGTTTGAATTCTATCGTTTGTAAAACATAAGCGTATTTTCAGAAAATTCTAACAAATATTTACCGTGCAATATTTTTATAAATTTATTACCTTTGCTGTAACATTTGTTTGAAAAAAGTTTGTATATTTTGTTTGTTTTTCTAAAATTTGTATAAAGTAAATATAAAATTTATTGTATAAAATATATACAAGTAATAATAAAGCATTTCTTAATAATTTGTTTGATATTTCTTGCAAATCTTTATCAAATAAAATCGTTAAGGTCACTCAAGCAGCAATTATAAAAATCGTACTTATTTTACGATATTTTTTATGTTTATCATTAAAGAAAAATTGTTTTTATTTTTGTATTAGCTATAAAAATACCTGCACATGTGTTTGCTACTCAATGTCGACAAAAACTATTTCACAAACTGCGCCGTAGTGGAAAAAATACACAAGTACTTAAGTATATCATCAAATGCATGTGTATTAAATACTCCTATTATTGAAAGTGATATGTGCAAGACCTAGCATTGTCCACTTGATGGATTTTGGACCGTTTTTGGTGCCTTTTAACTATTTTTGGGCGAAAATTTCTTTAGTCAGTCGCAGCGCTTTTTCTTAAATTTGGGTAGCACCGAATCATATTCAAGCAACTTTCAGTTTTAATGTAAGGAAAACGTTTTTGTACAGCGGTATGAATACCATTTTATTCAAGTTGCAAAATTTTTCCATTTCATTTTTCAAAGCTCAATAAGAACACGAACTGATAATGTAGAAATAGTACCAAATCATATGCACAAAGTAAGGCATTGCTGCTGTTGTATATATTATATACACTCATAGAAAACCTGTCATAACTATGATGTATTTTAACATCAATGCAATGCCAAATGTCATCATTTTTGACCCCATGACACTTGTCATCGCTGTGATGTCAACCATTACATCAGTTGCTCTAATTATCAACAGCGGCAATTATGACAAATATTTCATCTATGAAATGTCACACTGACATCATGGGGATGCTTTATCGGCATACGTTTGATGTGAGCATGTAATCAATGCAAGGAAACTCCAATACCCAGGAAATTACTAAATGATGTCAATGTAATGACAAAACATCATCAGTAGAATGGCGCACTAACATCAGACCAACTATAAATTGGATTGATTTGGAAGTAGTCAATTTCATGATGACATCATCAACATTAACCTCCGGTTATATTTTCTGATTTCAAAAATATATTCAAACACATAACTTTATATTCTACCATCTTAAAGAAGTCAATGAGAATTAAAAGTCTTCTGATAATACTTTTGATGACTTCCTGACATCCATACAATGCCTGTGTGGCGTATTATCATATTTTAATTGCGTGTATGCTGTGTATGAGGCAATATTCGCTTTCTTTGCTTCGTAGTTCTTCTTTTTATTTTACTCTCTACGCTGTCATTATATTTATGTAACTAACGTCGCATATCATGACTAAAAGTCATTAATATGATGCATTTTTTTCTACCTCTTAAAAATTAATTTAAATTTAAAAATAATAATTTTAACAACCTAATTCCTTTTCAACAATAAATATAAAATATTATATCACTATGTAGGCTTTTTTTTATAATCAATTTTGACAAATTAGATGTATTATACCTATTAATAAAATGTATCATTGAGTTGATGTCACGGCAGTTATAGCATTGATGATACTGAATATATGACAAAATTGTCTGATGACTTTTGTTGTTGAGATTGATGTCAGTTTTCATTTTACTGATTACTATTTACATACTGTTGATGTCACAATTCTGATGACCCGCCATCATCAATATGAAGCTGCTTTTTTCTATGAGTGTAGCGTAGTTAAATTTTAAGGGCCGGCGTTGAATGTGAACCACACCTAAACGTCAAGCTGCATTTCATTTGGCATTTCTCAATCTCTGAAAGGATATATAATCAAGGAACGCGATAAAATTATGCAGGCAATGGCAACAATTTTCGAAGAACGCACATTTTCACCTCAGTGGATTCGTTAATAAGCAGAATTGCCGCATTTGGGCGAATGATAATCCAAGAGTGATTGTCGAAAAACATAAAAAACCCATAAAGAGTGTCAAAAACCCATAAAGTAGTGACTGTTTGGTGCGGTTTATGGTCTGGCAGCATCATCGGGCCATATGTTGTCCAAACTGAAGCAGTTACTGTGAATAGTGTTCGCTATCGTGAGATGATAACAAACTTTTTATGACCGGGATTGGAAGATATGGATGTAGATAATATGAGGTTTCAATACGACAGTGCCGCTTGCCGCACAGCTAAGTAAGCAGTCGCTCTTTTGCGCGACAAATTCAATGGCCGTATTATCGCATGTGATGGTGATGTCAAGTGGCCGCCAAGATCATGCGATTTGACACCGTTGGACTTCTTTCTTTAGGGTTGTTTGAAAGAAAAAGTACACGTCGATAAGCCAGCAATATTTCAAGTGCTAAAGGATGAGATAATTTGGCACATTAACGGCACAGAACCTCAATTAGGCGTCAGCGTCATCGAAAATTTGGACCATCCGATAGAGATGTGCCGCCGAAATGGCGGCAGTCATTTGTTCCATACATTAAAATAAAAATAAATGACAATAATTCCTAAATAATTTGTACTTTATCCAAAATTCAATATCGGCTCTTAAAATTTTACCGCCCTATATATTCTGAGAAGAAAAAGGAGCATTTAATTTTATAAAATTTTTTGGTTTAGAAAGTGTTTTGTCATTAAACGATCGGTCAAAGATTGACAATAAAAGTAGATACTGAATTTTGAAGTTTATATTTATGATAACGCGTGGATTAGTTACTGTTTTGTTAATTGATAAATTACCAAATTATTAACAAAATTTTTGAATTTCTTCAAAATCTTCTGCTTTTAATTTTAATTATTATAATCTTTTCCATTTATTTGTCGTAATTCTAGCAAATTATCATATGCAATCTTAATAAATTCACCCACCCTAGCCAATATGTATATCTTCACTCTTCGCTTACTAAAACACAATTGAAATTTACACGGTGTTTGACAGAAGTGTTCTCCAACGAGTTTGATGGTATGTTGTGGGATTCTGTAACTCTTAACGATCCAATAATCGAATTTTTTTTTTACATACTTCAGTACCGACTGTGAGATCTTTTAATACAATTTTAGAGACAGTTACCAGCTGTATTTTTATGTATATAATAAGAGGCTGTAGGCGATAGCGATTATCGCTATATATATATTACTGAAGAGCAAATTCGATGTCGTTATAACTACTTTAATGATAGGGTATGTTTGACAAACACGAATGCTTGCTATTGAACAGACGGTGCTGTTAAACGTAGTTGGATCGTATACTGGTCGCTTTTAATACAAAATGTATAATTTTATACATAATGCGGTTTAGAAATACAAATTCTATGCTTCGTGCATTTTTGCTAAAATAACGCGATTTTTCTCCCATTTTGGTGGCATTTGAAATTTCAAAGTTGACAACGCTGGTACGCACTCATGCATACATACATCTATTTTAGTTCTCTGCGTGTACAAGTATAAGTAATACACATGCTTGCTGTCAAGTAGTCATGTACGAATTGATATTTTTTGAATGAGTACTCATTGTCAGTCTCTGGTACATTCACACATGCTTTGTACGTACATATGTATATAATATGTAGGTATTATTATTTTAAAATGTATAACAAATGAAAAAATATGTGTATTTTAACGTACCAATGGCTTTTGGATCCAGTTGATAGGGAGGTATACCACAATGAGCAGGCGGGGGAGTTGTCAAGTGATCACCGTTGTGACAAAAAAACGGTGGTAGACCAATTTTGTTTGCCTAAAAATAAAAAGAAGTGAAATTAATACGGTCCATGATTACCTATGTATATTTTCATATGAATGGAAAAACTTTCCTGATTAGTGGAAAATAAATAATAATTATTACTTTCTGCTACAAACTTAACTGGGAAGAATGACGAGTTTCGTCTAATATGATAAAATAAACCAGCAAAGCGTTCTGGTTTGACTGAATTCCGAAGATGTTTGGTTATTTATAACTAACTACTTACCATGTTTTTTAACCAGAGTTGCTACAAAACTATAAAATTTTCTACCAACTTGTCACTCATAATACCATTTCCCAAAACATACCTTGCACCTGTTTTATTACACAAGTTTTTAGTTTAAAAAAATTGTATGAACTGATAATCAGCAAGTGAGTTTTCAATAGGTAAACAGGACTTCTTAGCAGTAATTACATAAAGTTTTACTACTGCCCAAAAGTAAAACATTTTGTACGAGATTAACTAGTTGTGAGTTCGAGTCCAACTTCAGTCAAGAAGAAGGATTATTTTTTTTTAATTATAAAAATAATTGCTGTGAAACAATAAGACCAAAGAAGAACACAAAAAATAATTAAATACCATTAGCTGGGGGACAACTAGCTGTTTCGTAGTCGCTACACTACTCATCAGCACCCACTGGGATTCGAACTCGGGATCATGTGAACATGATGTATTTTTAATACGGCCGCTTTAACCACTTCAGCCACCGAGCTCTTTAATTATTCTTACGTTAATGTTTGCCACATATTGATCACATAAGTATATGCAATTGTTATAACCCCAGTTGTTTGTACAGGATTTTCTGTCACTGAACAACTAGTTTTTAATTTTTTTATTATTTACTAAATAATTCTCCTAACTGTGAGACGTATTTGTATGTAAATCATTAATGAGTGAACTTTTTTAGTTATATACATATGTACGAGATTAACTAGTTGTGAGTTCGAGTCCAACTTCATTTGCATTCTTCATGCATAAATAATAATAATGGAAGCTTTTGGTACAATTTTCCATCATTTTGACGAGGTTCAGAGAATTATCTTATAGCCAGCAATTCATAGAACACGGCTTGTACATAAAAAGCAGTAAATCAGCAACGTTTTTCGGTTTTTGGTTTATATCGGGTGGTTAAATTTCAAGGGCCGATGTTGAATGTGAACCACACCTAAACGCCAAGTTTTTTTCCGAATTTTATTTGACACTTCTCTATTTCAGACTTACTCAATTTGAACCATGGAGAGATACACAATCCAACAACGTGTTAAAGTTATCCTGACTTATTATGAAAATGATAATCAATTTTCGAAGAAAATCATCTTCAGTGATGAGGCACATTTTCACATTTCACAGAATTGCCGCATTTGGGCGAATGATAATCCAAGAGTGACTGTCGAAAAACCAATGCACCCACAAAGAGTGACTGTTTGGT
The DNA here is from genome assembly GCA_914767995.1 of Thecocarcelia acutangulata. Classification (NCBI taxonomy): domain Eukaryota; kingdom Metazoa; phylum Arthropoda; class Insecta; order Diptera; family Tachinidae; genus Thecocarcelia; species Thecocarcelia acutangulata. The sequence continues at coordinate 8,331,391 of OU612099.1, read as the reverse complement.
GCGGTTTATATGCTGGCGGCAGCATCGGGCCGTATTTTTTTCCACAATGAGGCCGGTCAGGCAGTTACTGTGACTGGTGTTCGCTATCGTGAGATGATAACGGACTTTTTATGGCCCGAATTGGAAGATATGGATGTAGACGATATGTGGTTTCAGCAGGACGGTGCCACTTGCCACACAGCTAACCAAACAATTGCTCTTTTGCGCAACAAATTCAATGGCCGTGTTATCTCACATAATGGCGATGTCAATTGGCCGCCAAGATCATATGATTTGACACCGTTGGACTTTTTTATTTGGGGTTATTTGAAAGAAAAGGTGTACGTCGATAAGCCAGCAACAATTCAACAGCTAAAGGATGAGATAATTCGGCACATTAACGGCATAGAACCTCCATTATGCCTCAGGGTCATCGAAAATTTGGACCATCGGATGGAGGTGTGCCGCCGTGGTCGCGGCACCCATTTGGCCGATATTTTGTTCCATACGTAATTGAATAATAATAATATATCATAATAAAATAAAATTACAATAATTTCCTAAATAGTTTGTGTTTTATTCAAAATCAACATCGGCCCTTGAAATTTAATCACCCTTTATATGACGTTTTCTGTTAAAAGACGTTATAGATATAAATTTATTTTGGTTTGTATATCACGACTTGTCTCCCAATATGAGTCAAACTGTGACGAATAAAAAACATATTCGTCAGGACAAAAATTGTTTTAATAAAACTAGAAAGATTTAAAAATAAATGTAATTTTGGTTTTTAGTCATTTATTTAGTCATTATATTTAAATAAATTAATAAAACAAAAAGTTGTTCTGATTTGACGTAATAGTGGGTAACAGCACGCTTTATATTGCACATGCCAAACCTCATGCGAAACCAGATACATATAATAGACAACAAGAAGGTTTCTCAACCCTGTTTGCTTTGTGATGGCATGGGTGGAATTGAGAGTGACCGAGGCAGGCTGCTGGAAATAGCTTTCAGTTTTTAAGGCCGGCTGAAAATATAAAAGCGGAGCTGATAACAAAACATAGAGTACACCCATACCCCGGTTTGCGTCGCTAATTGGGACCGGAGAAATGAGACGCAAACCGAAACGACGCAAATCGAAGCCGAATTTTTAAGTTTTTTTTTTATTTACCATTTGGCTTAAAGGCATTCTTCGCTGATTTTGATGTTTTATCCACATCATAAGAAGTGACTCTGTTTTTTCCAATAGAGGTCCTCTGATTTTTGTAACTTGTTTGCGTTGCAGCGATGTTGCGGATTCAGCAAATTTTTTAATTTTTTCGGCGTCTCGGGAGCATATAGATTTTATTGTGGAAGGGGCTAATCCAAGGTTTCTCCCAATATCAACAGACTTTTCCCCTGATTTAAAACATTTTAAAATGTCCAGCTTTTGTTCCAAGCTTATCTGCTTTCTTTTTTGGCTCATTTTTTAAATTTTAGGACCGAACTTAACCCTACCACATGTAATTTGAAACTACTAACGACGTTCAACATGCATACAACGTGCACCTGCAATTTTATATTCAACTTAAACGGGAAATCCCCTTTTACTGTTTTAGCTTTGTAAAAACATTTCTATTTCAGCGACACAAATCGAAGCACATGCGACGCAATATCGAAGCCATGCGACGCAAACTGAAACAAAAACGACGCAATATCGAAACTTCAGAAATTTCCAAACGACGCTATATCGAAACGATGCAAACTGAAGCGTCGCAAACTGGGGTATTGGTGTACGTTATAACGAAGTGCAAGTAAACTTTTTGAACCGTAACTCGAATTGGCACAGCAATGCTACACAGAAATCGATCGTTTTTCTGTCATTTTAGCATACATATATTATTGGTGAAGATATCTCGAACGATGGCACTAAATATGTATTAGCCGTAAAATATGGTGCTTTCTTACATTTTGCTTTCTATGAAATTAAGCATGGTTTGTACAAAAACTTGAACGCTTTGGCTCATTTCCTATTGGTGGCCATACGTTTACAGAATAGTCAAATTTATTTGCGAAAAAGGTCAAAGAAAGAACAAATTAGATCCTCATAAAAGTCGCCGTTCTCTAGCTAAAATATCTACTGCTGCTGCAAAATTTACACTGATTCTCACAAATAGCCCCATCGTATGTATTTTATGATTTAATAAAAAATAACAAGAAAAAAATGGCTAAAAAGTGTGTTTTCTAATTCAAATCTTGATGAATAATAATCTAGAATACAGAATAAAATTTTATTAAAATGTGATACATTAGTTTATTTGATTCCATTGTAACCAGTTTTTATTTTATTAGTTTGAAAACTGTGAAGAAGTCCTAATATTTGTGCCTGAATTGAAATTTGTTTCATTGTTGTTAGTATACATTATTTCCGTCACTGACCATTTTTTGTTGTATTTGCTCGATTTCTGTTTGAAGGAACAGATCTCCTCGGATAGTTCGAGAGAGATGCGTTTCACCAAGAGACCGTTTGATATCAAAATAAGCAAGGCTAGAGCATGGAATTTCTTTTTAAAGCCTGCAAAGATATTCGCATTTATTGTTGGTGTCTGAATATTGCATGATAGAGGGCAAACCGGTGAGTGATGTCTAAAAATGTTTCTTTCCTCTCGTGGTGATTTTGGCATATTCATTAATACATCCAATAAAGCTCTCCTTTTAGCCACTTTAGCCTCATCCAAACTGCTTCGTTGGTCTTGAGATCATGCAGATCCAATCTTCTAATCACGTTTCAATAAATTTGCTGCGTACGATTGTGTATATCCAGAAATATTTTTAAAATTTTTCACCGACTTTTTAAGCAAATTGCGGTGTCAACTTGTTAGAACTTTTGCTTTTAATTCCCAGAATAATCTATTTGTATAGTCCACATTCGAATTTTGCATGATGATCATTATCTTTGCACTGCACTCACTGCTTGCCAACAATTTTGTTGCTTGCTCCATTAATAGTTTAAACTTTTTCAACTTACAAAAAATTATACATTTTTTTATCAATGTCGTTTGTTTTATTTATTTCTATACAAATGATGAAAATAGGGTTATTTTTATATCTAAATAAAAAAATTTTATATGGAAAAATGAAAAAAATAGTATTTTTATCATATTGGCAACGATCACATTTTTTAACTCTTTGACATATACACGAATAAACGTAAGCTGCACGACTCGATTTAGTCGCGCTATATAAGCCCATTTCATTACGTAGTCGTCTACAAATCGGATCGTTTCGAGTGAGCTTAGTCGTGTTCTATGAACTGGCTGTTAATATTTTTTATTATGTTAGAAGCGTTTACATATGAAAATAAAGTGTGAAATGGTGGCAACACCACCATCCATATTTTCAGACAGTCTGACCCATAATAGGGGCTTAAAACGCTATAGTGCCGCAGTATATAATTATTTAGCTCTTGAATTCTTCTTGCTTAATTGATGTATATTTTTTCATGATGTACGGCCAGTTTAAGGTTTTCAGAAAAATCGTTAATTTACACATCAATATCTTCACACGTTCTCAAGGCAATATTTTCCATACAATGTGTACTCAAATATTTTTTATATTTCAATCAATTAATTCTAGTAACGGTCAATGGCAAGTCCCTAAACGGGGAGCCAACCTCTTGCGGAAACAAAACAGAGATTATAGTGGGTGACACATCTAATGAAGGAATCTATAACATCTGGAATCTTTCGTCGTTCTGTCGGACAAAAATTTCATCTAAATTCATTTCGGAAATACTGTCGAAAAGCACTTAGCCGAAAGGCTATTATTATTAGAAGGAAAAAACTGATCCAGCTCATGTAATTCGTCAACTCGTACGAACTCAGATACCTGTACTGTAAGGAACCAGGAGTTGGCAGGATAAGTTCGTTTAAGGGCTAATGATCTTAATGGACTTCGGCCTACCAACTCATTAGCCTTGTCTTCCATTGACTGTTGGGAAATTGCATACAGGATGTAATAAAAGGTCCGAACTCGCAAGCAAGGGGTTCGTCTATAGGGCTACAAACTTATAGCGAAAAGTTGCGACATGTGTGAGTCTAGCAAGCCACACGGGGCTTGCTACACGCACCCCTGGTTTGCCGACGTAAACAAGTTACTTTACATAAGTCCAAAGAAAAGAATCATATGTGGCCAGATCACTCGATATCGCTGGACAATTAATTACATCACGAGCTTAATTAAATCAGATCTTTTTGTTTACAAATCTACAACCAAAGTTCACTTTTATTACGCTGGTTTACAGCCAAAAAATACCAAGAACGCCACATGCCTAGATAAGTTAATCCGGACCTCCTCAACACGAACGCTGTAATTTTTTTTTTTCTAATTACCATTTTTCAAAAAATTTAAATTAAAATGACCCAGAGGAATGTCGTTTTTCTGGATGGAGGCAAGGATAGTTTGAAGGCAGTCTTGCTTCATAAAGGGAATACGAAACCACTAATTCCAATCGGATATGAAGGAAACATTTGAAGCAGTGAAAGAGCTTCCCGGTCTCATACATCAACAACATCCATGGAAAGTTTACCATACTATCTGGATTGTAAGGGGGCAATGCGAAGTTTCCCTGTTTTCTATGCCTAAGGGGTAGCCGTGACTATCAGAATCACTACACGTGATAATTTACCCCGAGCAAAGTGGACGTACACACGGAAAGTACAATATCCAAAATGACCCCCTTATTCCTAAGGAGAAGATGATACTTTCTCCATTATATATTAAGATTGTGTTATTTACAAATATTGTGAAAAAGTTTTCAAAAGCCAGTCTTGCCATGAATTACCTTAAACAAAAATTTCCGAGAGAAACAGCGAGCAAATTTGGAGCTGGTATATTTGATGGACCTCAAATTCGGGCTCTGTATGGTGACCAAACATTTACTTCATGTTTAGGTCAAGCTCATTTGGAGGCATATGAAGTATTCCAGGACATCGTTCACAACTCTTTGTGAAACTACAGAAGTCCTGATTATGCAGAGAAGATCGATACATTACTGCAATAATTCAGTGCCATTGGTAAGCGTTGAGTGAAAGCATCAAAGCAAAGTATATCAAAAATCCCGTTATCATATAAAAATTTATTCGTTTTAAATTTTAGGTTCAAAAATGACTTCTTATTCAGTCATTTGGATATATTCCCCACGAATTTGGGCTCCGAAAGTGATAAACAAGGTGAAAGATTTCACCAGGAAATGGAAGAAATCGAGACACGCTACAAAGGCTGGTGGGATGAGCAAATGATGGCAGGCTATTGTTGGTTTCTCATTCGCGGAGATCCATCTAAAAAAAACGCAAAAGTTCAAATCGCTAGCCATTTGAATTTAAATTTCTTGAATTTACACCGAATATAGTCTGTAAGCAATGAAAATATTGTCGTTCCACAAAATCCTTAATAAAACTTTATTTTTCATCCGTTTTTTTTTCAAATTACGTTAAAAATATAGGTAATTAAATAAACTATTTGGTAAAAGAATAAAACATTCCAGATCTTTACTACAACCTAGAAAAAAAAATCGAAATAATGGGTGATTTTATAAGAACTATCGGAAATTTAAAAAAAAAACACATAAAATTCAGAAAAATGCATGAAATATTTATTTGGATCGATGGTTGGGTCGATATAATTTAATGTTTGAAGATTATTTCATGCAAATGTTGGCCGCGGCTGCGCCTCAAATGGTCCATCCGCTTAGTCCAATTTTGGCATACTCTTTCCAACTATTCGGCCGGTATCTCACGAATAATGTTGGCAATGTTGGCTTCCAGTGCGTCAATCGAAGCGGGCTTGTCGCTATAGATATTAGCCTTAACATAGCCCCACAAAAAATAGTCTAGAGGCGTTAAATCGCACGATCTGGGCGGCCAATTGACTAGTCTCAAGCGTGAAATAAACTGTTCACCGAACTCGTCTCTCAATTGGTCCATTGTTTCGCGTGCTGTGTGGCATGTGGCACCGTCTTGTTGAAACCACATGTCATGCAAGTCAAGCTCTTCCATTTTGGGCATCGCACGGTAGCGCTCACCATTCACAGTAACGTTGTGATTCGCATCATCTTTGAAGAAATACGGCCCAATGATGCCGCCAGCCCATAATCCGCACCAAACGGTTGTTTTTTGTGGATGCATTGGTAGCTCTTGCAATGCTTCTGGCTGCTCTTCACTCCAAATACGGCAGTTTTGCTTGTTCACGTATCCATTCAACCAGAAATGAGCCTCGTCGCTGAACACAATTCTTCGATAAAAAAGTGGATCTTCATCTAACTTTTCAAGAGCCCATTCACCAAAAATTTGGCGTTGTGGTAGGTCGTTTGGCTTCAATTCTTGCACCAGCTGTATCTTATAAGGCTTCACACCCAAATCCCTCCGCAAAATTTTCCACGTAGTGGAGTAACAGAGGCCCAATTGCTGCGAACGGCGCCGAATCCATAATTCACGGTCATCACCAACACTGGCCGATACGGCTGCGATGTTTTCTTCAGTTCGCACTCTACGTAAGCATGTTGGTGGTTGAATGTCCAACAATGTAAATTTGGTGCGAAATTTTTTTACAATAGCCCGAATAGAAGCCTCAGTAGGTCGATTAAACTGACCATAAAATGGAAGAAGCGCGCGATGAACTTTCTTAACAGAGCACGCATTTTGGTAATAAAATTCAATAATTTGCAAGCGTTGTTCGTTTGTAAGACGATTCATGATTAAATTATAGACCAAACTGAAGATGTTTGACAGTGACACAAGATACAAAACGTGCGTGAGCTGTCAAAACTAGTGCATTTCTTGTCCGATAAAAATTCGCATTATATCGACAGAAAAGGCATTCAAATGCCTTTCCAAGGACGTGCAATTTATCTAGATCGGAGTTTTGGTTGGGTTCCACAAGGGTTTGAGTGGGACCATACAGCGAAAAAAAACAAAAGTATCGTTATCTAAAAAACGGTAATTAGAAAAAATATATTGCGTTTTTCGTGTTCAGCAGGTCCCAATTAACTTATCTAGACATGTGGCGTTCTTGGTATTTTTCCAAATTTAAAATTTGTAAAGCAGTGTTACTAAAATATTTCTTGTTATACAATTTTTGTTTAGACAATCAAATTATAAAATTTCTGTATTAACTTGTTTTAATGAATGCATTGTTGAGCAGGCAAAGCGATTACAAAGAGTATTGACTTGAACCAAAATCGATAGTAAAATTTTCTTTGTAGCAATTTTGCTCGGTTCTAATTTCTTTTCAACGAATTGTATATATAAAAGTCTGCTTTTAAAATATGTAATAAGCAAATTTGTTTGTATTTTTTATAGTAAATCAGGAAAAGGAAAAAAGGAAATGGAATTTCAGAAAACACGAATGAGACATTATCATTTTAAAAGTAAACATTTCCAAGCTTGTGACAAAGATACTCAGAGAGGGTCGTTCGCACAGTTTAGGTTTGTTTATTAGATTTAGCTAAGATTGAATTAGTGTCTATGGTGGTTAATAGAGGAAGTCACATCGCGCGCTATGTGGCATGTGGCTCCGCCCAACTGATTTTTTTTTTTTTTTTATATTGGACCAGTACTCAGGGGATGACCCCTACATATGCAGTGCATTGTACCAGAACTAGGAAAATAGGTTGTGAGGAGGGGGAAAGAGGGAGTAGTGTTTGTGAACATTTGACTTGAACTTTCCAACGTTATAACAGACAGGAAACACGTCTGCAGGCAACTTGTTCCACAGACGAAGCGTACGGCTGAAAAACGAATTCTCTCTGTAATGCGTAGTACGATTCCCCGCGCAATCAATCACAAATGAATGAGCTCTGGACGATGAACGCGTGTTACGCAAAAATGTGCGAGTTTCGGGAACAAGATCCCTAATCTCGTCAGAGCAAAATCCATTGTAGTATCGATAGAACAGAGTAACGCATCCGACACTGCGTCGATGCTCCAGTGAGTCAATAAAGTTGGATACCCTACTGTCACCGATGAGCTTCTTCGCCCTCTCCTGCACACGGTCGAGTAACCCCAAAATAGACTTTGAGGCACCGGCCCAAACGTGAGAGTTGGCCAAATCACCGTATACGATATCGAGCGAAATTATCGAAATATTTTATTTTGGTATCATGGCATACGATATCGAATAAATTGTATTTCAATAATATAAACAAGTTAAAGGATTTATTTTTTGTATTCGTACTTTTAGGACACGTATGGTCTCCAATAAATTACAGTTTGTTTAAATTACCATCCGATATGCATCGTTTGTCATAATTTAGATGTATCGTAATGTTATTCGATACGATAGTTAATTCGATATCGTATGCGGTGATTAGACCCCTGCTATTAATAAAGGGTGGTCCAACCATAAATAAGCATGTTGATTGTGGGTCACACCTTAACGTCAAGTTTTTTCCCAACTTAAGTTGCAATTATTTGTTAGAGTTATTTGTTAGATTAAGTTGAAATTATTTGTTAGACAATTTCAATCGTAGAGAGGTATACAATAGAGCAGAGCCTTTTACGAAATGGCGGTTTAGCAAACCGGATCTATAGAAAATGTGAAAACACCTGTGGATGCACTCGCAGTTCGTTCTCCGGAAAACGTTTCTGTTTTTCGTGATAGTGTGGCAGATGAGTCGTCAAACTCGACTCGTCGCCCTGCGCAGCAGTAGAAAATCTCACGAGCAACACTGATGTGATTTTCACTAAAGATTTGAGTTCACATGCTTAGCAGGTGTAATTGACTCAAGACCTGAAGCGTAATAACCATAACAAACGTCGCCAATGCACCGAATGGTGGGTTGAGTAAACAAAAGTAAATGGTGACTTTACACAGAAAATCATCTTCAGCGACAAGGCGCACTTTTACCTCAGTGGATTCGTTAGCAAGCTGAATTGCAGCATTTAAGCAAATGAGAATCCACGAATAATACATCCACAAAAAGTAACTGTTTGGTTCTTCGAAAATGACATAGGCCAAGATTTTGGCCAGAAATTGAGGATATTGATAGATACAGGATGATGCCACTTGCCTTATAGACAACGAAACAATGGCACTTTTGCACGTAAAATTCAATTCCCGTGTTTTCTTACGTCATCGCAATCATGTGATTTGACACCATTGTATTTCTTTCTTTTTATACCCTTTTTTTTTCTTTAAGAATATTTAAAAGAAAAACTGTCTATTTTATAATAATAAATCTTAAGTTAATTCTCTGAAAACTTGTTGTTTTACTTAGAACTAAGATCGTGCGTTTTAATTGAACTACCCTTTACTAGAGTATTACTATGAATGTGTGTGTGTGTGTGTGTGTGGTTATCAGTTCTATAAACCAATACAAGTGAAAAAGGACCAACACAAATATGATAAGTTCACTTCAACGGCGTCTTTACAGATGTGTGCTAAAATGTCCCAGCGGGCAACTTCTAAAGGTCTTCAACAGAAATTCTTTCTTGAAGGTCTTCTACGGCACAATTTAATATCCGATACTCATTCTTGCCTGCCTTCCAATGAAGGCCTTACAGAAGGTCTACATTCTCACTGCTATAGGAAGGGGCACAAACAAAGAGCCCCTTAGATGAGATCTGCTAAGAAAGCGCTGAATAAAGCTTTCTAACGAAGCCCTCCAATTAGACCTGCTAAGAAGGCCTCCAATAAGGCCTACTAAACTACACCTTCCATGAGAACTGCTAGAGCAGAACTGCAATAAGACCTACCGCGTAACGGAATGTGGAAGGCCTTGAGTTCCAGGGACATCGTGTGTAAAAAATAAATGAGTTATTTATAGCAATTGGATATTAAGCTATGTTTAACTCAGTTATAGAACAAATTTGGAAAGTTTAGTTGTGAACACAAAAAGTCTTTAGGTTTTATCGCACACCGTTCTTGAAATATCACCAATAAACCTCGAAGGCGTTTATGTCAAAACTAGCTTTTTGACTTGCCACGTTATTAAACTAAGCCATCGAGATACACATAAGGTAAATACATATTTATTGCAAATAAACGAAACGAAATTTTCAAGTAAAGCGATAAAAAAAAAGAATAACATACATATATGTCTGTATGTATGTATGTACAATTGTATGTGTATGTCACATCTGAAACTGAAATACTCTGACAGTAGCCAAACCCTCGATAAACTTAAATGCAAATATCAATTTGTCATACCGAGTGCATGAGAATTACCAAATAGGAATGCATTTGCAATATTTACGGGTAAAATAGCGAAAACTTCTATTTAAATGAAGCTTGCTGAAATCATTTTCATTAAGTATTATAAATTTATTTTATTTCAATATTGATTATAAAATGAAACAAATAAATTTATGAATAAAACATTTTGCTGTTTCGATGTCTTTTTACTTTTTTTTTTTCTTCTATAATTTATTAACATTACAAATTTATTGCTTAACAACTGAACTCAAGTCGTACATGACTAACATTTGAATTAATTACTCTGTTTAATGAGATTGTTGTCGGTTGATACTTGGCGGTTGGTGTTTGGTGGTCTAAGCAATTTTATGCAAAATTTGGTCTCTGGCAAAATTGCTAGAGGTATGTACAGGCATATGTATGCATAAGTGTATACATATATTACGGGCACTCGAATTTATTTATTCAATTTGCATTTAGGTATGCAGAATTCGAATGAAGTAAATATGTATCTTGTAAATGATAAGTAAATAAAGCGGGGTGAAAGTGTCACCATTGAAAGACCTTTAGGTGCATCAAATTCTAATCAAAATAAAATATGCCTTGCTCGCCTTTATAATGATTTTTAATTATTTTTTCTATTGATGTTTTTTCTTCCCAAGAAAGCGCCCTGGTGCTGGTATACAATTGTTTGGCTTAAAGAGTTAGAATATCTGTGTTTATACCCTGTGGTATGAGTAGAAAACATTGCCACAAATTGCTGTACTAATACAAAACCCATGATAGATGTTATGTACTTTACCATCATTACAAATGCAAGTATCTTAATTTTTGACCCCATGATAGTTTTCATCTATGTGATGTCAAATAGGCTATTATTTGTCATTATCGGCAATTATAACAATAATTTCATGACATATTAACATTAATTCCGGAATACTTTATCGGAATACGTTTGATACCAAAACGTAATCAATATAATGACAATATTTACCAGTAGACAACATTTACAAAGGCAAACTGTCATCAAATAAACTCGGATTCAATTCCGAGATATATATATATATATATATATATATATATATATATATATATATATATATATATATATATATATATATATATATATATATATATATATATATATATATATATATATATATATATATATATATAACGAGTGATTTTTTTGCTATTATCTTTTTGGCAACACTAGTTTTGACAGCTCACGCACGTTTTGTATCTTGTGTCACTGTCAAACATCTTCAGTTTGGTCTATAATTTAATCATGAATCGTCTTACAAACGAACAACGCTTGCAAATTATTGAATTTTATTACCAAAATGCGTGCTCTGTTAAGAAAGTTCATCGCGCGCTTCTTCCATTTTATGGTCAGTTTAATCGACCTACTGAGGCTTCTATTCGGGCTATTGTAAAAAAATTTCGCACCAAATTTACATTGTTGGACATTAAACCACCAACACGCTTACGTAGAGTGCGAACTGAAGAAAATATCGCAGCCGTATCGGCCAGTGTTGGTGATGACCGTGAATTATCGATTCGGCGCCGTTCGCAGTAATTGGGCCTCTGTTACTCCACTACGTGGAAAATTTTGCAGAAGGATTTGGGTGTGAAGCCTTATAAGATACAGCTGGCGCAAGAATTGAAGCCAAACGACCTACCACAACGCCAAATTTTTGGTGAATGGACTCTTGAAAAGTTAGATGAAGATCCACTTTTTATCAAAGAATTGTGTTCAGCGACGAGGCTCATTTCTGGTTGAATGGATACGTGAACAAGCAAAACTGCCGTATTTGGAGTGAAGAGCAGCCAGAAGCATAGCAAGACCTACCAATGCATCCACAAAAAACAACCGTTTGGTGCGGATTATGGGCTGGCGGCATCATTGGGCCGTATTTCTTCAAAGATGATGCGAATCACAACGTTACTGGGAATGGTGAGCGCTACCGTGCGATGATAACAAGCTTTTTTTTGCCCAAAATTGAAGAGCTTGACTTGCATGACATGTGGTTTCAACAAGACGGTGCCACATGCCACACAGCACGCGTAACAATGGACCAATTGAGAGGCGAGTTCGGTGAACAGTTTATTTCACGCTTGGGACCAGTCAATTGGCCGCCCAGATCGTGCGATTTAACGCCTCTAGACTTTTTTTGTGGGGCTATGTTAAGGCTAATGTCTATAGCGACAAGCCCGCTTCGATTGACGCACTGGAAGCCAACATTGCCAACATTATTCGTGAGATACCGGCCGAAATGTTGGAAAGAGAATGCCTAAGCGGATGGACCATTTGAGGCGCAGCCGCGGCCAACATTTGCATGAAATAATCTTCAAACATTAAATTATATCGACCCAACTATCGATCCGAATAAATATTTTATGCATTTTTCTGAATTTTATGTGTTTTTTTTTTTTAATTTCCGATAGTTCTTATAAAATCACCCATTTTATATATATTTATATATATATATATATACATATATATATATATATATATATATATATATATATATATATATATATATATATATATATATATATATATATATATATATATATATATATATATATATATATATATATATATATATATATATATATATATATATATATATATATATATATATATATATATATATATATATATATATATATATATATATATATATAAATATAAATATATATATATATATATATATATATATATATATATATATATATATATATATATACATATATATATAACAGAAAAGGAAATATGTTGTTACGGCGTTGTGAGAAACCATCAGATATCTTTTTTTTGAGCTTCAGCTGTGGTAGGAAACTTTATTACTGTCCCTGTTAGACGACATATAACTTTAAGCGTTTTCCTAAAAATAAAATCTGTCACTATATTTGTCGGAACGAGTTGTTATTGGCAAGTTTCAAAATTGTCATATACAATGCTCTTGTTAGAGGAAATGCTACACGCCCCATTGGTGACTCAGTCCACAAAGGGTTCACCATGGCCATCAGCTTCTAAAATTTAAGGGAACTTATTGTTAATCAGATTTGTGTATGCACTATACGTTTGTACTTTGCATACGGAAATGTGAATAAAAAATGTCATCAACCATTAGTTAAATGCATTCCCCTTGTTTTATGTATGAGTTGCATAACGACGTTCCTAAATGCCAATAAAATGCGAAAAATTTCTCTGCAACGCCAGCTTGTAAATTACGCATTGCAACTTGCGTTTGGGAAGTCGACTATACATTTAAACTAGTTCATCCTGTGGAAATCAATTACCCAATTGAAGTAGAGCTACAGGTTGTATCAAACTAGCTAATGAATTGCACGCATGAAACTATTATTCCCTTATACCACTGGGTTGTACTTGAATAATAAATATACTTACATCGGTTTATACGAATGTAAGTATGTACATATCTATCTCTGTATTTAGCAAAAAAAAAAAAAAAAAAAAAAAATGCAATTGCTTTTTACATTAGAAATAAAAAAGGAAATAATCGAATTATTTACAAAAAGTTTGTTTATAAAAATATACAATCACATATGTTCGTGTATACATATAGATGTATGTATATATATACATATATATATATATATATATATATATATATATATATATATATATATATATATATATATATATATATATATATATATATATATATATATATATATATATATATATATATATATATATATATATATATATATATATATATATATATATATATATATATATATATATATATATATATATATATATATATATATATATATATATATATATATATATATATATATATATATATATATATATATATATATATATATATAGATATAGATATAGATATAGATATTACATACACACACTTACATATATATATGTATATTTGTATCTACATACGAGTAGACGGTGGTTTTCATCGATTTATGATGATGTCAAGCAAACATTTTTATCATAAAATAAATTTATAAATTTTGCATGTGGAAATAAAACAAGTGAACAAGTTTATATTTTTACAATCCACGAGCAGGTATGAATGCGCTTGCGCACTAGACTAAAGCTAAGCTGCATCGGAGAACAAAGTTATGTGTGGAAACTGAAGATAAAAATCACGTGACGAATAGAACGCTTATATTTAGTAAAAGTTTAAAAGTTTTAAATGTTGCCAGCTTTGCTTTGATATACTGTCGACATGTTTGGGCAAAACGTCTGTCGAGTGATCTATAATTTATTGCTAATTAAAAATGTATATATACGTTGTTTAGTTAAATTGAGTTACTAAAAAGTTTCTGTAAATCTGATCAAGGTAAAAGTTCTGTTCCACGAGGACACTGCTACTTCCATAGCAAAAGTCCATGAACTGCTTACTCATCCTGGCTGTTCTTCTGATTTAGTCGCGAGTAACTACTTTTTGTTTCAAAACTTGAAGAAATAATTCAGCACAAAGATATTTGACTTCAATGAGGAAATCGTTTCCCAAACAATTTTCTATTTCAATAACCTTGAAAAATCATATTATTCAGAAGGTATAAAAAATTTATGAAACGTTGGGAGTTTAGTGACATTGTACTTTAAAGGTACAAATGTTCCAATTTTGGTAGTTGGCAAGATAGGTATTTTTTTACAGCTTACATTGTTATATTTTTTACATAAAAGATAACCATGAGCACACGTGTTTTGTTAATGATTTATTAAAGAAACGTTTTTTTTTTTTGTACAAAAGAAAGTTTTTTTAAGAAAATAAAATATTATAAAATATTATACGAGTATATGACAACACTGAAATGAACGTAAATATTTACGTTTGCTGGGTTTTTATATAAATTTATCATAGCAGATACGTTTTTTAAACATATTCCTACCTACATTTATACATTCGAGACTTTTAAATGGCATAACATTATACATACATATACACACACACAATCATTTATTTATACATATTAAAAACAAAATAAAAAACAAACGGGCCTTTGATCTTGCCGACGTTTAGCAGAAATGAAAGAAGCCGACAGTCGCATTTAAACAACAACATAACTGCCACCACCATGACTATCGCCACTACTACTTTTCTACAAAAGCAGCAAAAACAACAACAAACGCAAATAGTATTAAAACAAAAACAAACAAAAAACACCAACAACATGCAGCACTAGATGGTGAAGTCGAGTACTAGTTTTCGGTGAAGGAGGCTGGAGAAAAGTAATTCGACAGCATTTGAAAATCGACTTTGAGACGATAGAGTATTTTTAAATTTTGTGTTTTTTTTTAAATACATACATGTACATGTATATATATATATATATATATATATATATATATATATATATATATATATATATATATATATATATATATATATATATATATATATATATATATATATATATATATATATATATATATATATATATATATATATATATATATATATATATATATATATATATATATATATATATATGCTTTTTTAGTCGGTAAGTTTACTGTTGTGATCCGTCGGAGAGTACGGACCCTCTGGTCAGTGCGTAACGCAGTTTTCCCCCTCGACGAGTCAAAATACCAGGCGACACGCTTTGTTGATATTTACTATACTTTTCACTTTTGCCTTATTAACTTTGTGTGGTTTTAAAAAACTTCGCGGAGAAAAAATTTTTGTGAAATAAGAAGCAGCGTTTTTCTTAATTTTCATGAGTGGTGGCCAAGCCTTTTTCACAAAAATCAGCTGCATAGAAATGATCACATTATTGTATTAAAATTGGCTTTTAAAGCGCTATAAAGCGACGTTTTGCAATTGAAAATCAAATTTCGACAGTACACTTCATCCACTAAAGTTATCTACAAAATAACTATTACTCTTATTTTGTGATAACCAGTGATCACACTTTGGCTGCTTTCACGCTATTTTAGCTATGTTAATAATACTTAGGCCCAGTTTTTGACTGCGTATTTAAATACAAAATTAGTTACTTTTCATTTAAATTTAAGTTAGTTTATCGGTCTTAAATAATTGCTCTTATTTAAATGCGATAAAAGTGTGGCAACTTTACTTAAATTCCAATTATTATGGAAAGTGTTCCATGGAACAGCTGTTTGTTAGTGGAAGAATAGAAAAATTCTCAAAGAAAAATATTAAATTTATTAAAGGCGTAGAAAATTTTATAATTTTATTTTATGCGATGTTATTATACCCTTCACAAAAATGTAAAGGGTATATATAAGTTTGTGATTCCGTTTGTAACTTCTACAGTTTTTATTTGCGGCCCTATAAAGTATATATATATTCTGAATCAGAATTAATGGAAAAGTCAATTAAACGATGTCCGTCTGTCCACTGTTGAAATACCGTTTCTGAGAAAACCATTACACTCAGAAACTTTTTTCTTTCACCATTCTTTTATCCCATCGAATCCTGGGTTTGCTATTTAAATGCAGTCATATCGGTTCACGTATAGATGAGATATATTCAAAATTCCGAAAAAATACATTTTGTATGAAAATTTTTGAAAAAAATTTTTTGTTTTGCTTCAAACTTCACACACTCATTAAACATGGTGACTAAAAGGCAAAAAAAAATTTTTTCAGATATCGGTCCATATATACCCGAGATATAGCCCAAATCGGGGTTTTCATGAAAATGTCGAGTCAGCGAACTTAAAAAATTTGTTTTGCTTAAAAGCAGTTCTCGTTATAAAAGAAGATTACTAAAATACAGAATATAGAAAATTCCGATATCGGTTCATATATAACCGAGATATAGCTTAAACAAATTTTTCCATGAAAATGTTTATGAAAGATTTCTTTTTTGGAATGGTGATTACAAGGCAAAAATATTTTTTCCCCGATATCGGTCCATATATATCCATGACTATCATATACGTGACTATCGTGAAGGGTATTTTAGATTCGGCCCAGCCGATTATACCACACTCTTACTTGTTCTTAATCGGCGATGAAGAAAACATTTTAATTTTTAATGAAACTGTGACCATCTTTTTACATTAAACTATTTATTTCGCGCAAAAAAAAAATCTGTAATTTTTAGTTTCACTTCTTGCCTCTTTTCAACAATTAGATTCGAAGAGCAAGAAACTTATTTGTATAAAAGCGAAGGACTAATAGCGAGTTCGGACAAGTACTTTTACTAAAGACTATTTCCGCTAATTGAATAATATTGTTCTGCTGTTAGCATTTGCTGTTAGAATTTGCAATTAGCATTTGACAGAAGAAGAGTAGCTTGCTCGAATTTTGTTGTTTCGACATTTTCGCATTTAAAATGTCCAAAATTTTTACATTTACAGGAACACACACTGGTGAAAACCTGTCAAAGACAAACTTTTTAAACAATCTAAGACAAAGTCTAATGCTGAGCAAAAATAGATTCGTGCAAAATAACCAAACATGATGAAGAATCAAATTTTTAGACTTAAATGTTAATCCATTTCTTTGAAAACAGTTTTAGAAATATTATTTGGAAATAAATTATTTTAAGTTTTCAATTTATATGTAAGTGAATTACTATTCGTTTATCTAGTTTATTTACATACATATATTTATATATTTAAATTTTTATACACAACAATTCCTTGCTCTTAAGTTTAAAAAATATAACTTATTTTTATTTTTGAATTGGCTTTGTTTTAATTAATAAAAGAAAATAAAGGAAACAAAAACCTTTTTTATTACAGAGAGTTTCAACTAAACCTGTTTTTATTAGCTACGACTTAAGCGGTTTAAGATAATATCTCCTTTATTGCAACATAGTCATAACTAAAAAAAGCTTGTTTCGAGAAAAACGCATTTGAAATTTTTAGTTTCCTTACAAGTCTTAGAAAATGTTTTTAGAAAATATATATCCTAAAGAAAACAGTTTAAAAGTAATTTGAATTAATTTTTGGCATTATAAAGGGTGTTTTTTTAAGCTAGATAGAACTTTAAATTGTAAAAAGTAACACAAAAAATTAAATTTTGATGAAACATTTTTTTTATTTGTTTCAGTATACTCTGACAAATCATCATGAATAGACTCACGCTTGAACAACGCTACGAAATTATCCAAATTTACTTTGAAAATCAGTCGTCGATTCGCGCAACTTATAGACGACTTCGTCATTTGTATGGCGTACATAATCATCCATCTGAACAAGCCATTCGTCGAACTGTGGATAGATTTCGTACCACATACTCTCTAGAGGATGCAATAACACCAGCACGTCGAAGGAATGTGCGTACTGAAGAGAATATCGCCGCTGTAAACGAAAGTGTGGAAGAAGATCCAAATTTATCGATTCGTCGTCGGTCGCATGAATTGGGGCTCTGTCCGTCCACTACGTGGAAAATTTTGCGCAAAGATCTCGGCCTACACCCGTATAAGATCCAGCTGGTGCAGGAATTGAAGCCACGAGACCATTGTATGCGTCGTTCTTTCGCCGATTGGGCTCTAGAGCAGTTGGCAACTGACCCGTTGTTTTATCGCAAAATTGTGTTCAGCGATGAGGCGCATTTTTGGCTTAACGGGTTTGTTAATAAGCAAAATTGCCGCATATGGAGTGAGACCAATCCACAAGAGACCCTACAGACTCCATTACATCCAGAAAAATGCACTGTTTGGTGCGGTTTTCATGCTGGTGGCATCATCGGACCTTATTTCTTCAAAAATGAGGCCGGAGCTCGCGTTACGGTCAATGGATATCGCTACCGCACCATGATCAATGATTTTTTGTTTGAAAATATGGATGACATTGATCCGGAGGAGATGTGGTTTCAACAGGATAGCGCTACGTGCCATACGGCGAACGCAACCATCGACTTACTGAAATCAAAATTTGGCGATAAGTTGATTTCGAGAAATGGACCTGTCAATTGGCCTCCAAGGTCGTGCGATTTGACACCTCTCGATTATTTCCTGTGGGGCTACGTGAAGTCACTGGTTTATGCTGATAAACCAGCAACAATTGACGCCTTGGAGGCCAGCATTGTTCGTGTTGTTCGTGACATACGGCCAGCAGTGCTCGAAAAAGTGGCTCAAAATTGGACGTCCAGAATGCGCTTCGTCAAGAACAGCCGCGGTGCCCATATGCCCGAAATCATTTTCAAATGTTAATGTCACGTATTGATCTTTCGAATAAAAAAAAATTTTGATTACAATTTAATTTTTTGTGTTATTTTTTACAATTTCAAGTTCTATCGGGCTTAAAAAAACACCCTTTAAATATTTTGGCGCATTGCTGTGTAATAGAAATTTTCGCTGGGATATTATAATAATTTGGTGCTTGCTCGTATTTTTCAATACCTTAATTGAATTTTTGTATGTAAGTAAAAGCGTGTATTACGATAATCTCAATAAAAGTGCATGTCTAAACCGGGTATAAGAAATTTTTCACGGAATATCTCAAATGAAAAACCCCAAAATTATGTAAAGTTTTTACCAAAACAAGTTTTCTATGTGTTTAGCATCACTAACACATCTATAATTACAAAACACCCAAACAGAAATTCAAAATACATGAAAAAGTTTTAAATTTAGAATTTTAAAGCCGATATAAAAAACTTTACGTTTGATGGCACTATGCAATCAATATACTGATGTTACATACATACATACATACATATGTATGTGCGTACATAAACGTCAAACTCTTACAACTCTTCTCTGAAAACAGAGAGTATAAAAGAAAAAATTCCTTGACGCCGTTTGAAAATTAAAATTAAATAAATAAGAAAAACACAGTATCTGGAAAAATAGCCTTGTTGATTATTTTCCTATACAAATTTAAATTTTCTTATATTAAAATCTCTTTATCCAGAAGGATGCTGATGATTGCAACCCTGAGAATCGGCATGATATTTGCTCCACCCCTCTCAGTTTGGCGTTCGAATTTGACGCCATATTGTTACCATGCCATAAACACACAAACCACTACTTTTCTCTGTTCGTTCGTTTCTTCACATACACATACATACATACATTCATACATATGTATACAGCAATAAAGAGAGAAAAAAAAAAAGCAAAAACAGCAACGGCAACAGCAACAGCAACAGCAATAAAAGAAACAAACAACAATTTAACCAACTGTACGAAAACGCTACCACCCACCAGCTTGCTTCCAAACTTACCCCCAAAACTCCACCACCCCACCCCTTCTCATCCAATCACAAGGAATATATAAATACTTTGTTGTATTAAAGACTAACACATACTACAAACATACCCATTCGTACATGCATCCATATACGAGTTCCGTCTCGCATGTTCTGCTCAGAAAATCAATATTATTTTTTCAAGTATTTGCAGTTTGGTCCAAAATATCGTGTCAGCATTACACATACATACATATATACATACATACATATGTATATAAAGGTGTATTTGAAAGAATATGAGTGCTGTTCAATTAGAAAAAGAAATTATTTTGGGAAAAGTTAAACATTTACCCAGTTTCTTCGCAGCAGTTTTATTAAACAATAATCGGTGTTTCGTAAGCTTTCAAAAATCCAAGTAAATGGTTGTAAAAACTTTATGCACGAAGTTAATTGTGAGCTACATCTTAACGTCAAATCTTTTGCCTAACTTAGTTTGACTTATATTAGTTTCAATGTTTGACAATTCCACCATGGACCAGGTACACAATCGAGCAGTACGTTGAAATTTTTAAAACCTTTCATGATTTTTTTGGTCAGCATAATCGTCTAAATGTGCCCACATTGCCAGAATTATGCAAAAATTTCAGCGAACCCAGTCTGTATGTGAAAACAACTGCGCTTGCTCTGCCTATTCTCTGAAAACGTTTTGTTTTATTTACAATTAATCTCGTGCACGTTGGCTTTGTTACCTTTTATAATTTTACAATAAAGAAATCCCCAAAACATATCTTATGACTTTTTCATTACACTGTTTCTTAGGTTAAAAAATGTATAAGCTGATCATCAAGAAGTGAGCTTATGGAAAATATATATATAACGAATTTGAGTCATGATGTTTTAAATTATTTACTAATACTCAAAGTTGTGAAACAGATTTACATCAGCCTCTGCCTTGCGGCCTTATCTGATGATGGACAACTAGTCCACGGAGTGAATTATTCACGGGACACCAGCGCTCAGTGTGGCTGACTAGGCTCACATAGGTAGCAATTTTTGCCATATGTTTGTGGCCATATGAGTAACTTTTTATTGGGGAGTTCAGACCTTTTTTTTTTTTATATTGGACCAGTACTCAGGGGATGACCCTTACATATGCAGTGCATTGTAGCAGAACTAGGAAAATAGGTTGTGAGGAGGGGGAAAGAGGGAGTAGTGTTTCTGAACATTTGACTTGAATTTTCCAACGTTATAACAGACAGGAAACACGTCTGCAGGCAACTTGTTCCACAGACGAAGCGTACGGCTGAAAAACGAATTCTCTCTGTAATGCGTAGTACGTTTCCCCGGGCAATCAACCACAAATGGATGAGCTGTGGACGATGAACGCGTGCTACGTAAAAATGTGCGAGTTTCGGGAATAAGATCCCTAATCTCGTCAGAGCATAATCCATTGTAGTAACGATAGAACAGAGTAACGCACCCCACTCTAAGTCGATGCTCCAGTAAGTCAATAGAGTTGGATACCCTACTGTCACCGATGAGCTTCTTCGCCCTCTCCTGCACACGGTCGAGTAACCCCAAAATAGACTTTGAGGCACCGGCCCAAACGTGAGAGTTGTATTCCATTTACGGTCGAATGTAGGTGGTATAAATAGTAAGGAGATCGGATGGAGTGAAGTACATATTACACCGTTTCAAAAAACCGAGACACTTGAATGCTTCTTTAGAGACATGAAAAATATGATCACTCCAGCGAACATCACAATGTATTTTCATTCCAAGATTATCAAGAGCATCCGATTCTTCAATATTTATACCATCCATGAGTACAGATGAAGCAGCATTTGCAGTCGTTTGTTTGTGCGTTAATAAGCAACATTGGGTCTTACGAGCGTTAAAGGTGACCCTGTTTTTACGACCCCATTCGGAGATTAATAAAATATCACTGTTCAAGGTATCGTTCATATTTAGCCTCTTGGCAGTGATCTCTAATAGGCTGGGTCTATGACCAAAAGAGTACGAGCGACAAATGCTGCTGTCATCTGCGAAAGAGTAGATAGGGTTGGAAGTTTGATAGGGAAGGGCGTTGCGGAAAATAAGACATAGGAGAAAGAACGGAGCCTTGCGGTACCCCTGAATTAATCTTGAACTTGTTTGATGAGACCCCATCTATAACAACACGTATAGTGCGGTCTCTGAGAAAGCTCGATATAAACCGAGAGAAATCGTTACCGACACCAAAAGCAGTAAGTTTTTCCAGTAGTGCAGCATGCCACACTCTGTCAAACGCTTTGGAAATATCTAGAGCCACCACCTTGCTTTCAGCGAAATGATGGATTAAGTGGCACCATTTCTCCGAAAGATATGCCATAAGATCGCCAGTAGAGCGACCCTTACGAAATCCATATTGGCGATCACAAAGTAATTGCTGCGACTCTAGATATCCCATAAGATGGTAATTGACCATACTTTCCATTACTTTGGAAAGCGCAGAGCAGATTGCAATTGGGCGGTAATTTTCAGGGTTAATTGCCTCACCCTTTTTGGGGATTGGTGTTACATTAGCGACCTTCCAGCACGATGGAAACTCACCACCATGGTAAATTATGCTGAAGAGGCGTGCTAATGGACGCGCAAGCGTAGAAGAACACTGCTTCAAGACCAGTGCTGGAATGCCATCCGGTCCAGGAGTCTTGTTTATGTCGAGGTCTGCTAAAACCCTTTTAACTGCTCGCGCCCGGAAGAATATATTTCGCATAGTTACAGATACTTTTTCGAGCTCGGCAAGTGGTTGACTGCTTTCCGGCAAGCAGGAATTGCTTGCAAAGATTTCAGCCAACAGGTTAGCTTTGTCAACCGGGTCGGCGAATGCTTGGTCATAATTTAAGAGAGTTGGGATTGATAAACTAGCACTATTCTTTACTCTCTTAACGAAAGACCAAAAGGTCTTACTACCCCGAGGAGCTGCAAGGACCTTGGCACGAAGGCGCTGTTCGTGAAGAAACTTTTCACGTCTAAGTACCTTGGCACACGAAGATCTTGCCTTTTTGCGTAGCAGATCAGTGTCTGGATTTTTGTTTAAACGCCAATTACTGAATGCTTCCTCTCTGGATCTGACTGCGTTTTTGCACGTCTGATTAAACCAGGATTTCACTCTTGGTTTAACCGAAATCTGCTTGGAGGATATGAATGATATGAATGATTTCATCCCTAGCAATATCATATTCGCGACCATTTTTGCTGAAGCATTTATGTCGTTATCAAGAAAGCAGAGTTTCCAATTAAAATGCTCATAAAGTTGGTTGAGCTCAGCCCAACGCGCCTTTTCGTAAATAAATATTGAACGTTTCGTTGCTGATTTTGAAACGTTAACGAAGTTCAGAGACCGAAAAGGAGGCAGAAATGGTGTAATGATCCGAATTGCCGAGAGGTGCACTAACTTTGACTTCATACTTTTCAGGGTGTGAAGTCAGGAATAGGTCAAGTGTGTTTGAATGGTGCCCTTCAACACATGGAATATGCGTTGGATCATTCACTAATTGCGCTAGATGGTTATGCGCAGCGAATAACTCAACATATTGGCCTTCTGGAGTTGTGTGACTCGAATGACGAAGCCAGGATGAGTTGTGAACAACGATTTCACTGCTCGGACAATCTTCCAGGATCTTCGATATAGAGTCGGAAAGGGCATCGAAACCAAAGAAGGTAGTATCCCTCCCCGCGTTTCTTATCTCTCCTGTATGCGATTTCCCAGCAATAAATGGAAGACAAGGCTTAATGCTTAAGCATCAGCCCTTAAACTAACGCTTCCTTATAGTACAGGTATCTGTTGTATAGGCAACAGATCCTCGGGAGGTTGTTAGTCTCCGAAAAAAGCTATCATGCAGTGTGGGAGATGTTGGACTAAATTTTGTTAGTCTGGGCAGTGTCGAGGGTACTAATTTAATTAATTTAATTCCAACATTTTAAATGGTGTGATAACGTTTGTTTTGGTTTTTCTGTGATGTAAAAAGAGTTAAAACTGTTAGAATTGGGTTATGCCTAACATGGGCACTGCGCTTCCGAGAGTAAAGGGGGTTAAGGATGCCTCGTTTGTTTTAGTAAATACAACTTTAGGAAACATTAGGACTTTTGAAGCCCCTCACCAAGGATTAATTAGAAGAACAGGGATCAACTGGCTTTTCAGGCCATACTTGTGCCGAAAATGGTTGAGGTAGCTGCATTTCGGCTGAAACGCAGAGAGCGGTTATTAGTTTTCCCTGATAATTATGGTGCATGGCCATTTTTCGGGGAACTGAGTGCTGTAGATAAGGTACTGTTTTCTTGCAACATATATATGTTATGGTAGAAACCAAAAGTGGTGGAAGAGCGGATGAGTTGATGGACTATGGGCCATCAAATAGGTGTATATATGAAGAAACAAATGTCAAAACATATTTAAGCTGACCTCACATTTGAAAACGAAATGTGCGAGTATACATATTTCTCCCGCCTTACCAACAAAGTAAGAAACACAGCCGGAAAAAGTTTCAAAATGTAAACTGCGACCCACTTACCTTTAAAATTTTTATTTCACACAAAAATGGAACACTACCGCCCACTTTTTGCTTGAAATAAATAATACAACAGCGGCTCCAAATTATTCAACTGTATTATGAAAAATATCGTTGCGTAATAAGCGTATTTAGCGCGATTTTATTCAGTGATGATGCGGATTTCTGGCCGTATTTGGGTTGCTGAGCAACCCGAAGAGCACCAAGATTATATACATGAAAGATAGCGGCATAGCGTGGTTTGCCGACTGGCAGACTCATTGGGACGTATTTATTCAAAAATTACTCACATCAGAATGTTACCGTCACTGGTAACCGTTGTCGTTCCTAAAATTCAAGCGCTTGTTTTCGATAAGATCTGGTTTCGGCTAGGCGGCACAACGAGCATAAAACAATGGAATTGCTGAGAAAATATTTTGATGTGCGCTTAATTTCAGGTTTAAATTCGTCACACAGATCAACCAATACTAGACCTTCGGACTACTTCTTTGAGGATATGTAAAGTCTAAGAACTACAGGAATAAACCACCTATGATTAACGCTTTGGAAGCTAACATTATTTGTGTTATTTTCGAGATACCAGTCGCTATGCTTGAACGAGTCACCCAAAATAGGGTTTGATTCCGAATATAGACCACCTCTGACACGGCCGCGACCAACATTTACATGATAGCTTTTTTAAATAGTAAATGCCATAAATTGTTCTTTTAAACGATAATAAACATTCTAAGTTCACTTTCAAATTTATGTGTTTTATTTTGTATAGCAAAGCATTAAATCAATACCACAAACGGTTGAATATATCTTCACCGCTTGTGTCACAGTTTTTCAAACCGCAGCAGCTAAAAATCTGTAGACCAAACGAGGTTTCGATTCTCTGCGAATTCATGCCAATCAGCTAAAAACTCAAATAAATAATGCATTAAATTTTTCGCTCCTTCATAGCCGTCTAAAACTGTTAAAGAAAAGAAAAAAGGAGCTCAAATTCCCCTTAAAAATCGCCCATATATAGGGTGTTTTTTTAAGCCCGATAGAACTTGAAATTGTAAAAAATAACACAAAAAATTAAATTGTATTCAAAATTTTTTTTTATTCGAAAGATCAATACGTGACATTAACATTTGAAAATGATTTCGGGCATATGGGCACCGCGGCTGTTCTTGACGAAGCGCATTCTGGACGTCCAATTTTGGGCCACTTTTTCGAGCACTGCTGGCCGTATGTCACGAACAACACGAACAATGCTGGCCTCCAAGGCGTCAATTGTTGCTGGTTTATCAGCATAAACCAGTGACTTCACGTAGCCCCACAGGAAATAATCGAGAGGTGTCAAATCGCACGACCTTGGAGGCCAATTGACAGGTCCATTTCTCGAAATCAACTTATCGCCAAATTTTGATTTCAGTAAGTCGATGGTTGCGTTCGCCGTATGGCACGTAGCGCCATCCTGTTGAAACCACATCTCCTCCGGATCAATGTCATCCATATTTTCAAACAAAAAATCATTGATCATGGTGCGGTAACGATCTCCATTGACCGTAACGCGAGCTCCGGCCTCATTTTTGAAGAAATAAGGTCCGATGATGCCACCAGCATGAAAACCGCACCAAACAGTGCATTTTTCTGGATGTAATGGAGTCTGTAGGGTCTCTTGTGGATTGGTCTCACTCCATATGCGGCAATTTTGCTTATTAACAAACCCGTTAAGCCAAAAATGCGCCTCATCGCTGAACACAATTTTGCGATAAAACAACGGGTCAGTTGCCAACTGCTCTAGAGCCCAATCGGCGAAAGAACGACGCATACAATGGTCTCATGGCTTCAATTCCTGCACCAGCTGGATCTTATACGGGTGTAGGTCGAGATCTTTGCGCAAAATTTTCCACGTAGTGGACGGACAGAGCCCCAATTCATGCGACCGACGACGAATCGATAAATTTGGATCTCCTTCCACACTTTCGTTTACAGCGGCGATATTCTCTTCAGTACGCACATTCCTTCGACGTGCTGGTGTTATTGCATCCTCTAGAGAGTATGTGGTACGAAATCTATCCACAGTTCGACGAATGGCTTGTTCAGATGGACGATTATGTACGCCATACAAATGACGAAGTCGTCTATAAGTTGCGCGAATCGACGACTGATTTTCAAAGTAAATTTGGATAATTTCGTAGCGTTGTTCAAGCGTGAGTCTATTCATGATGATTTGTCAGAGTATACTGAAACAAATAAAAAAAATGTTTCATCAAAATTTAATTTTTTGTGTTACTTTTTACAACTTAAAGTTCTATCTAGCTTAAAAAAACACCCTTTACAAAATGAGTTTTTCTAAACTAAAAGAAAAATTTTTAACTTGGCGTGTTTCTGTTGAAATAACGCGATTTTTCTCCCTTTTCTAATGCGTTTTGAAAATTTCAAAGTTCACAGCGCTGACAAAATACTTGATATTTTCGGTGTTGTGTTGTTGCAGCGAAGCATGTACCTTGTAGCACGATGTAAGAATAAATTTGTTAATGATTTCCACAGATGTCATAATTGTGTCTAGTTTGAATTTAATTTTTGACAAGGAAAATCTTCTCCACAAATGTCTCGTTTGTGGCAGTCTCAGTTGTGTTCTATATTTTGCAGTGAAATGAGTTAAAAGTAAAAAATTGTATTTGTATTTTTGTTTTTTTACTGAACTACTATTTATTTATATTTTTCCTTAATATGTATAAATTTAATAACGTTATAGCTTATATTACAAAGAACACATATTTATAAATTCTTTCATATCATTAATCAAAAAAAGAAGAAAAAAAATTATACTCGTATATGAATATAAGTATAACCAGTGGTGCCAGAAATTTTTGTCGAAAAATCTTCATTTGCAAAAATAATATATCAGTTGTAGAGATAAATCTTAAGAAGTGTTTTTTGTGATTCTTTTGGTGTCAAACGCAATTATTATTACAAAGAGATGATTATCTCTAAAAATATAAGATGCAGAAGGATTTGAAGCACAAGTGGAAAATTATTTCAAGTCAAAATTTATCTTAAGAAGACCTTCAAGTCTTATTTTGCTTGTAAAATCTTAAAAATTAACTGAAAAATTGTTTTAAGTCAAAATTTATCTTAAAAATCTTAAGAAGATCTTCACATGTTATATCGCGTGTAAAATTTTCAAAATTAAGGTAAAATGTTCATTCTGGCGTCACTGTAACATTTGTTTTTTCAGCAAATTTTGAATTTTTATTGAACATAATAAAAACTAACGGGCTGCTTCACGATATCAAAAGTTTGAAACGGCATAGAAACATATTTGTAACCCAAAAATAAAATCTGTTAGGATGAGTTGGAGACGTTTTCTCTTGCTATGCTCCTTGCTGTTTGAACTTAAATGTGCACCACAGAAAGGTTCGTTCGCCTCGCAAAATGCTTACGAACGTTAACTTCGAAATCGTGAAACAGGCCCTAAATTAAGGTTTATACCTATAGTGTAGACATGTTTTTTTTTTGTTTGTTTTGTTTAATTCTGTGTTTTAGTGTGCTTTATGGGTAAAATAACTTCTTAATTACAAATTTAAACAATTCGATTCAAAAAAATGGGGTGAAAAAAAAGCCACAAAATAAATCAATATTTTTGTTTATAAAATAAATCGCTTGTTAAAAAAGAGTCCACCACAGAAATTCGATTGACTTAGTTTTAATATAGAAACAAGAGATTATCGGATTGGTGGATTAGTTGGTTTGTTTTTTTTTTCAGTTTAAAGTAAATTTGAATAAGGAATATTTTTATTGAAATAGTGGTAAGTGATAGAAATCAAATCCTCGATAGCCCTTGGCGGCCAGCCATATGTAAACGACATGATAAGCTCCTGGTATAAAACATATTAGGCCGACCATAAAAAAGATCACACCTTTTGAGGTGCTCGCAGGATCGGCAACGGCAAATGTACTCATAACAAATAGACCAGTGCCAACAATTAACAAGATAATGGCTGCTAAAACGATGCGCCAATTTTGTCGTACTTTGGGATGTCGCCAACAATATGTGATCACTTCATCTGTTGATGTACTGCCATACTCTTGTACCAAAGAATCACTATCGTGTGAAGTCGTACCTTCGGTATTGTAACATTTTGGACCTTGTATGTGTATAATGACTTCATCTGCAGAACGGTGTTTGGAACTCTCTGGAGTATTTTGCGAAGCACACAAGTTCTAATAAATAAATAAATATATATTATTTTAATAATAACGAGCAAAGTCTTTTTCAATCTAAAAGTACAGTGCACGCTCGGTATTTACGACTACCTATTATCCGATGGCCCGGTTATTGCAACAGCTTAGTTTTTAAGACGACAATCAACTTGTAATCAACATAAAGTAAAATTCTTTTCGATTATTTTGATGTATCATTTTATCAGTTTAGTTGTGTCATTTGTTTTGTTAACATTCCTTAATATGGGAAAAGTTCGACATATTTTAAAGCCCACGATTACTTAAAAGTTAGGGATTATAAAAAAAATTAAAATCTTCGCATTATAAAGCAAGAAAATTTACTAAAATATTTTGTTCACACAATAGATAGTAGGGCGTCTCGAAAAAAAAAGTTCGCCGTACACCACAGAATATAAAGTATTGTTGCAAGGCAGTTTTGAAAAAAAAATTTTTAGTTTTTTTTGCCGAAAGTAGGGGTCGCCAAACCACATTTTTCGTTATATTTTCGACATTTATAGTCCTATCTCAAAGTGTGATATATCGATGTTTTCGTCTTGAGGAGGCCAATATTTTGATTTAATAGTCATTAACCTCAAATATCTTATTCTAGTATTTACCTACCAGATCTCAGTTTCTACCACCCTAATGTACCACCCTATTGTCAGAAAATTAAAGCCCGCAAAAAATCATTAAACTTTTGTTAAAGAAGTTTTTCGATATTTCCAACAGAACTGTTAAAAATACAATTTATGTTTTTTGCCGAATGTAGGGGTTACCTTTTTGAGTATTTTTGTCAGATTTTCTGTATTTACTGTCGGATCTCACAGTGCGATATATCGATGTTTTTGTCTCGAGGAGGCCAATGGTCATCTTTACTATTCATTGACCTCAATATAACCGTTCTAATAGTTAAGGCTGTTCTTATGAAATATTTCCATAATTCCGGTAGATCTATAAGAAAAAAATTCATGTTTTTTGTTGAGCCTAGGAAATGTGATTTTAAATTGATTTGAAATTGATTTGAAATTTTTCGTACAAAATTTTATACCCGGAAATCCATCTTTCGGTTAGACGTTAACGGAAGATTAAGTAAATTCGAGTTAGTTTAAATCCTCTAATAATGGAAGTAGTACCGTTATTACTCTCATAGTTTATTTATTTTTGTATTATCCATGAAATATCTGTTGGAACTATCAATATTTAATCGTGTCGTGTCAAGAATTAATTTAAATAAACTAAAAAATGTCTTTTACTATCAGTGAATTAAACAACACTAAATTACCAACTAAGGGTGATGTTATTAATTTCTTTCAAAAGAAATAATCGAGATACCAGGTAGCACAAGAAAAACAACTTTGTTTGATAGTTTTGTTGACTAACCTTAATTAATTTCACAGAATATCCGTGCCATTCTCAAAACACCGAGCGTTTTGTTCATGTAGTACATGAGTCTGCCATGGCTGTTACCGATGAGCAACGCCTAGGCCACATTTTTTCCAAGCTCGAAAGCCGTGAAAAATATAGCCAACTTGGGTCATTTCAAAATATGATTATATAAAATTGTTTTAATATACACAGATCTTTGAATTTTTATTGTATTGGTACAGATATTATGGTAAGTTCGAAAAGAGTGTATCACTATTTAAAAAAGAAGATACTAGGCAAAAACATCGATATATAATACTATAAAATCCGACTGTGAATAACGAATATATGATAACTGTTTAAAAAGTCAACCCCTACATTCGGCAAAAAACATAAATTATATTTTTTTAACACTTCTGTTGGAACTATCGAAAAACTTCTTTAACAAAAGTTTAATGATTTTTTGCGGGCTTTAATTTTCTGCTATTAGGGTGGTACATTAGGGTGGTAGAAAATGAGATCTGGTGGGTAAATACTAGAACGGGATACAAAATACCATTGACTATAAAAGCAAAACATTGGTCTCTTTGAGACAAAAACATCGATATATCACACTTTGAGATCCGACTGTAAATGTCGAAGATATAACGAAAAATGTATTTTGGCGACCCCTACTTTCGGCAAAAAAAATTAAAAAAATTTTTTTTGAAAATGTCTTACAACATTACTTCGTATTCGGTGGTGTACGGCGAACTTTTTTTTTCTTGCCTATATGGCGAGACGCTCTAATAGATAGTCTTCCAAGCACATGCTGTAAATTAAAGGAAGCTGAGTACCTTAGAATGGAAAAAGTACTTTATAAGACGGACAGAAATTGCCAAGCCGACAACAGCACTGTATGAGTTACGGAAAATAATTTGCAAGAAAAAAAATCTCCAGTTTCTTTAATAGCATTTAATAAAACATTTAGAATTTTAACAATAACACGAAATTTTTCAATAAATTTATATATATTCTGTCATCGCAAAAATTAATTTTTCACGACAAGCCCGTTTTGTAATTAGTCGCATACATCCAGCGCGCACTGTATAGTAATATCAAGGCTGGTATATAGTTTAGTGATATTAGCTGTTCTCACGCTTCATGCTAAAGTACTACTCTAGAGCTTTTACATAATATACATTCAGTAAATTATCTTATATTAAAAACAGCAACAAAATTTATAGCTTTCAACTTACAACCTCTAAAATATCAAAAACAGTAGTAGATTTTTTAAACCTAGCAAGTTCACTTGTTTACAAGTATTAACCAGCTGGCAGTTTTTTGACGCTACATTTAATTTGTTGCTGCTAATAAAGTATATGTACATGGTGTGAGCCGGGAAGGTATACTACACGCAGTAATTCCTTTGTAATCCTGGCTTTATATGATGTGGCACCGTTTTTTTAATATTAATAATAACACGTTGATACCACATGTTGATCAAGCCCAAATCATGCTGTTGTGGCTTTAAAAGGCTCTACATGCACCGTTAGCGTTATGCCGTATTCATTTTCATAGAAATAAGGTCCAATGATTCCTCCTACTTTTAATGAATGCAAAGATGACCGATGTTTAACTCCAGGGTTTTCAATTGCTCAGCACCAACTCTTCTGTTTATTCACATATCAATTTAAATGAATTGCTAGATGATTGATTTTGATAAAATGTTTTAACGATTAAAACACGCTGGTTTGTCGACTATTTTTCCATAATAAATTTGCCATGTGTCAACTTCACGTTTGCCAAATATGAACTGTCAACATTAATATTTGCCAAAATGGCGGCAAAACAAATTAGTATACCTTCCCGGCGGACACCCTGTACATAAAGTATGTTTAAAATGGAAAACAACAAGAAGGAAAACGTGTAGAAAGTTAAAACAGAAGATGGAATCAGACGTTTTTTAAGATTTCATTTCATTTCACAAAACATCAACTGAAAACTTCTTTTGTGAAAGATATCAAAATGTTTCGGTTTCTTTTACTATACCAAATAAAAAGTCGCAGTGTTGCTTATATCGATCCTTTATTGCAATATAGTCATATCCCAAAAAATGAGCTTTTCGAGTTAACAATGCAGGATTGTTAACTGTACTACCTTTTATCCCCCCGGGGAACAGGTTTTGCCTTGGCGTATTCCTAACTTAGGCGCTTTGTTTTTCGGGGAAAAGAGGGGAAGGGGTCCCTCGTTTGGTGCGGCAAACAAAACTCTAGGAAGCCACATGACTTATGTTGTGTTGGCTTCCGAAACCCTTACCAAGGGTATAAATTGGCAGAACGGGGATCAGCATGGCCCCCGGGAAGCTCTGCTTGCGGTTCGACCCTTGGCTGAAACGTTCTGGCTGTGGTTGAAACGTAAAACGCAGGAAGGGAGTGTTAGTATCCTTGATAATTGTTTGGTCGTTTGTTTCGAGGGCTAACAATCTCCCGGGGATCTGTTGCCTATACAACAGATACGTGTACTGTAAGGAACCAGTGGTGATGATTGACGGGCGAGTTGGTTTAAGGACTGATGCTCTTAATGGGCTTCGGCCTACCAACTCATTAAGCCTTGTCCTCCATTGATTGCTGGGAAATTGCATACATGAGGGATTAGAAAGCCCGAACTCCTCAACAAGAAGTTGTTCATATGACCGCAATCATATGACAAGAATTGCTACCTGTGTGAGCCTAGCAAGCCACACGGGGGCGGTGGTGAATCGTGAAAAATTCACTTCGTGGAATTGGTCCACCATCAGGTTAGGCCGTCAAGGCAGGTACTGATGTAAATCATTTTCACAGTTGTACAATCAAGAACTTGTTGATGTCGTGTTCATGTCACGCCTCTTTTAATATGGAGAAGTATTATAACATATATGTTCTAAACGAATTTTTTAATGGCTCCTTTAAAATTTTTGGCAACATTTGTTCAGCCTTTTCTAATCACACTCAATAGAAATGATCAAACTCATAGTCTTATATTTTGAATTATCATTTTTATGACAATTATGCCACTAAAACCCCTTTCAACTTCGGCGTAACTAAATGACAAAAGCAGAAACTCCACTGCAAAAGTAGCTTTACACAAGGTGGCGACGAACTACCTTAATGGTTTGAATGTTCATTAACTTTTTTATATATTTTATATTTACATTGCAGAACTTTGTGAAGAAGACTTATGGAATTTAACATGGAACGCTAGAGAACAGTGCTCAGAAATGGTTGAAAAAGTTTTGATGCAACATGCTTATCGGACCTACAATAAATCGATTGGTTGCAAATTTTCCGGAAGACCAAGTACGGTCCACAAGAACGAAAATATCTAACGTGTTGCACAGAATAGACCGAAAACATCAACAAGAAGTGACGTTGAGCACAACTGACACTATCGCGGAGGAACGTTCAGAGGACTTTGGCCATATTGCTTGTTCAAGAATTGAAGCCGATAGACTTCTAAGTCTTAATTATGTCATTTCATTCCGACCATAAAGTAGTCCTGCGCTACCCAACATAATGCCTTTTAGAATCATATACATTTATCTAGAAATCAAGTGTTCAATTCTTATAGAACCATTCATATGGTTAAGAATATTATGTCACATTTAACCCAGTGTGCAGCTGTTGATCTGCTTGTTAAAAAAATACAAATATAGGGTGTTTTTTTAAGCCCGATAGAACTTGAAATTGTAAAAAATAACACAAAAAATTAAATTGTAATCAAAATTTTTTTTTATTCGAAAGATCAATACGTGACATTAACATTTGAAAATGATTTCGGGCATATGGGCACCGCGGCTGTTCTTGACGAAGCGCATTCTGGACGTCCAATTTTGGGCCACTTTTTCGAGCACTGCTGGCCGTATGTCACGAACAACACGAACAATGCTGGCCTCCAAGGCGTCAATTGTTGCTGGTTTATCAGCATAAACCAGTGACTTCACGTAGCCCCACAGGAAATAATCGAGAGGTGTCAAATCGCACGACCTTGGAGGCCAATTGACAGGTCCATTTCTCGAAATCAACTTATCGCCAAATTTTGATTTCAGTAAGTCGATGGTTGCGTTCGCCGTATGGCACGTAGCGCCATCCTGTTGAAACCACATCTCCTCCGGATCAATGTCATCCATATTTTCAAACAAAAAATCATTGATCATGGTGCGGTAACGATCTCCATTGACCGTAACGCGAGCTCCGGCCTCATTTTTGAAGAAATAAGGTCCGATGATGCCACCAGCATGAAAACCGCACCAAACAGTGCATTTTTCTGGATGTAATGGAGTCTGTAGGGTCTCTTGTGGATTGGTCTCACTCCATATGCGGCAATTTTGCTTATTAACAAACCCGTTAAGCGAAAAATGCGCCTCATCGCTGAACACAATTTTGCGTCTATAAGTTGCGCGAATCGCCGACTGATTTTCAAAGTAAATTTGGATAATTTCGTAGCGTTGTTCAAGCGTGAGTCTATTCATGATGATTTGTCAGAGTATACTGAAACAAATAAAAAAAATGTTTCATCAAAATTTAATTTTTTGTGTTACTTTTTACAATTTAAAGTTCTATCTAGCTTAAAAAAACACCCTATAGAATCATATACATTTATCTGGAAATCAAGTGTTCAATTCTTATAGAACCATTCATATGGTTAAGAATATTATGTCACATTTAACCCAGTGTGCAGCTGTTGATCTGCTTGTTAAAAAAATACAAATATATTCACCCAAACCACATAAAACTAAAAATCATAACACACACGTACGTAAAATTCCAAGTAAATCAACTACAAATGATGTTGTTGTTTTTCTTCTATTCTTGGTATTCGTTTTATTATTGTTTGTTGTGACTTGCTTATTGTTCGCAAGCATGTGTATGAGTGTGTATGTGCGAAAGAAATACATTTCTACATTATGAACGACTAGAAAATTTATGTCGTTTATAAGTCAGAAAGTAAACAAATCGACTGTTTTAGTACACAGTAGTACTAAGTGTAAATAAAGTTGTGAATTAATTAAGTATAATAAACAAGTGTGAGTGTCATTATTTATGAATATTATTTAAATTTTAAGGAAAAAAATGTAATGTATATTTTACACGGCCGAAATTTTCTTCAATTTTGTTATATAGTTTTTTTTTAGTTTTTACTTTGGTTTTATGTGTTCAATTGTAACTAAGACGTGTGTGTTTACTATACTAGAATCACTCAATTTTCACGACGACCTTTTCAGACAGGTTTGTTTTTTATTTTTGTCGCAAAATAATATCGTTTGTGTATGTTCATTCTATCGTTAATATTGTCTGGCGAATGTAAATAAAAAATAGCAAGAAAATTACACATGATAACAAAAATAAATTACGAAAAATACGCAAAAATCAGAGTTGTTGTGTTTCTTCTGCAGCTCTTTCCATGGTACAGTAATATACCAGGAAGTGTCGAAGCGCCAGCTGACCTTTTTTTGTTTTTCTTTTAATGATAGGAACTGTCAAAAGTTGTTTGTATTTTGCTAACACACGCACACACGCTTCTGTATTATTGCTTACAAAAGAAGAAAATTTTGTTTATAAAAAAGAAACGGAAAGTAAAATAGACATTTATTTTATTTTTCTTCTCTCTTGTTTGACAGTTCATAACTTAAAAAGCTGCAATACAAAAGCGTGTTGTTTTTTATTGCTGGCTTGTTGACTTCTTGTGGGCATGCATGCACCAAATTTCCCAACAAATTAAAAAAGATATGACTTAACTATAATAATTTAAATATTTATTTCTGAACAAAAGCCATGACGTCAGCAGAATAAATATACAAAAATGTTTAAGTTCTAGCTTATGTTTTTAGGTGTGGAATACGTATTGTGTATTAGACGTAAATTTAAAATATTTACCGTGAATGGTTTGGTTAGTACGCAGGCGTACAGACGGACTTACAATAATAAAATAAAATTGCGCCAATTTGGCAAATAGAAACAAGAAAAATTTATTGTTTTAAAATATTAAATTCAAAAATTATAAATAGCTTGTGTTCTATGTTTCCCAGCTATATATATATGTCGACATTTCATAGGAACTACCCTAATCCATCAGTAGACTTTGGAAATTTTTGAAAGATATTCTCAAACATTCAACTATATATTCCAACAACATAAATAAATTGTTGAGAATTTAAAAGAAAAATGCTCTAATAATACCTGTCAAAACACAAAAAACAAGCTTTTTCATTTATACACGTCTCTATCATTTCTTTACACCTTTCAAACAAATGAAGCAAAGTCTACTGATGATTAGGGTAGTTCCTATGAAATGTCGACATATAACGAGTGATTTTTTTGCTATTATCTTTTTGGCAACACTAGTTTTGACAGCTCACGCACGTTTTGTATCTTGTGTCACTGTCAAACATCTTCAGTTTGGTCTATAATTTAATCATGAATCGTCTTACAAACGAACAACGCTTGCAAATTATTGAATTTTATTACCAAAATGCGTGCTCTGTTAAGAAAGTTCATCGCGCGCTTCTTCCATTTTATGGTCAGTTTAATCGACCTACTGAGGCTTCTATTCGGGCTATTGTAAAAAAAATTTCGCACCAAATTTACATTGTTGGACATTAAACCACCAACACGCTTACGTAGAGTGCGAACTGAAGAAAATATCGCAGCCGTATCGGGCAGTGTTGGTGATGCCCGTGAATTATCGATTTTTTGCCCAAAGTGGAAGACATGTGGTTTCAACAAGATGGTGCCACATTCCACACAGCACGCGAAACAATGGACCAATTGAGAGGCGAGTTCGGTGAACTGTTTATTTCACGCTTAGGACCAGTCAATTGGCCGCCCAGATCGTGCGATTTAACGCCTCTAGACTATTTTTTGTGGGGCTATGTTAAGGCTAATGTCTATAGCGACAAGCCCGCTTCGATTGACGCACTGGAAGCCAACATTGCCAACATTATTCGTGAGATACCGGCCGAAATGTTGGAAAGAGTATGCCAAAATTGGACTAAGCGGATGGACCATTTGAGGCGCAGCCGCGGCCAACATTTGCATGAAATAATCTTCAAACATTAAATTATATCGACCCAACTATCGATCCAAATAAATATTTCATGCATTTTTCTGAATTTTATGTGTTTTTTTTTTGTTTAAATTTCCGATAGTTCTTATAAAATCACCCATTAGATAGCTGGGAAACATAGAAAACAAGCTATTTATAATTTTTATTGGTATAAATGGTAGAAGCTAAAAATAGCGAATAAAAAACTTAATTGTTTGAATATTAAATTCACTTATTGAAATGTCATGTGTAAAATAAATGAAAATAGTTAATAATATAATTATAATAAAATAAATATTCACTTGTTACGTCTGTTTTCAATCTAAACAAATTTGTAATTTGAAGAAACTGCAACTAAATTTGACAGCTTATGTTAAACATTATTTCTCAGCAATATTTTGCAAATATAGGGTGTTTTTTTAAGCTAGATAGAACTTTAAATTGTAAAAAGTAACACAAAAAATTAAATTTTGATGAAACATTTTTTTTATTTGTTTCAGTATACTCTGACAAATCATCATGAATAGACTCACGCTTGAACAACGCTACGAAATTATCCAAATTTACTTTGAAAATCAGTCGTCGATTCGCGCAACTTATAGACGAAAAATTGTGTTCAGCGATGAGGCGCATTTTTGGCTTAACGGGTTTGTTAATAAGCAAAATTGCCGCATATGGAGTGAGACCAATCCACAAGAGACCCTACAGACTCCATTACATCCAGAAAAATGCACTGTTTGGTGCGGTTTTCATGCTGGTGGCATCATCGGACCTTATTTCTTCAAAAATGAGGCCGGAGCTCGCGTTACGGTCAATGGAGATCGTTACCGCACCATGATCAATGATTTTTTGTTTGAAAATATGGATGACATTGATCCGGAGGAGATGTGGTTTCAACAGGATGGCGCTACGTGCCATACGGCGAACGCAACCATCGACTTACTGAAATCAAAATTTGGCGATAAGTTGATTTCGAGAAATGGACCTGTCAATTGGCCTCTAAGGTCGTGCGATTTGGCACCTCTCGATTATTTCCTGTGGGGCTACGTGAAGTCACTGGTTTATGCTGATAAACCAGCAACAATTGACGCCTTGGAGGCCAGCATTGTTCGTGTTGTTCGTGACATACGGCCAGCAGTGCTCGAAAAAGTGGCCCAAAATTGGACGTCCAGAATGCGCTTCGTCAAGAACAGCCGCGGTGCCCATATGCCCGAAATCATTTTCAAATGTTAATGTCACGTATTGATCTTTCGAATAAAAAAAATTTTGATTACAATTTAATTTTTTGTGTTATTTTTTACAATTTCAAGTTCTATCGGGCTTAAAAAAACACCCTATAAATGTTTTGTGGTCTATACGTGAACATTTAGTGTTAGGAATAGAATTTGACAGGTACGAAGATACCTAAGTCTGTAGGTACAAATAAAATTGATAACTTTCGACCAATATCCATCCTCCCTACTATTGATAAAATTTTTGAGAAATTGATTTCGGAACAATTAACAAATTACCTTGAAGTAAATAATCTGCTTTTCGATCGTCAATATGGATTCAAGAAAGGTAAAGGAACTGGTGAAGCAATAATATTTGTAATGGTCTTGATGACGGCCATAAAGGAGTTGCTAGGGTATTCTTCGACTTGTCCAAAGCTTTTGATTTAGTAGATCATAGATTACTAATTAAGAAACTTAAGTATTATGGATGTTCTCATCAGCCAATCAGTATATTTCAAGATTACTTAAATCACAGGAAGCAATTTGTACAAGTTGAAGAAGCTAGAAACTGTGAGATAGACGTTGATTGTGGTGTTCCACAAGGCAGTGTGCTTGGACCGTTGCTCTTTAAAATTTTTATCAATGACATTAAAAATATACAGTTTCATGGTAAGCTTTTCATAATCGCTGATGACATTTGCCTGTTATACAACTACAAATTTGAAGAAGTGCTTAATAGTACGTTTCCATATAGGTAATTTGAGCCAAATCATTTCATTTGCCCAAATTAAGTAATTTGCGACGTGATTTCCCATATATTTCTCATAAGATCAAATTATCTCAAATGACTTAATTTGTTTCAAATTAAGTCGAAATTTGTCTGTGCAACACTGTGCGGCTATAAATACAACATTGGAGTATTCATTATTGGTGAGTTACAGTTCGAAAAAGCGACATTCAATTACGAATCAAAATTGCTGATTTATTTGTTTATGAAGTTGAATTTAATAAAAACTAAATGTTAATTTCCCTTTTTATAAGTTTTTATTTTATTTTATTTTTTTTTTCTTTATTAAAATTATGAAATAAAGTATTTGTATTTGTTTATTCAATACCAATAAATAAAATAAAAAATATGAAACTTTTTTGTTTGTTTGCGAACTAGGTTCTCTATGTTTAACAGGCTGCCAGCTATTGAAATGCCAGCCCACTTGGGCCCAATCTGGTCCCGATGTGTTAATTAGATTCTCTAAATTAATGGCAATTTTACGAATTGCTTCCGAAAGCCCGTAGGTGGCCACAGCGTCTTCATTAAGCATCTATCTAAAAGAGGTTCCGTACTCCTTAAGTAGGGAAGATTCATTTGTATGCAAGTCACAAATGGCTAGTGCTCTGAAGGACGCACCCATAACTACAGCCTGATATCCAAATTTCATACAGTAGTTGTAAATTTTAGGGTCCTCAGGTTCATTTTATCTGTACTGACAGCAATCAGACTCACAAATGGGGAAATCAGTGCTATATTTACTTCGGCACAAGCGACGAAAACAATAAAGTCAAGCTACACTCTACATTTTTGGTTTCTAGGATTCGTGCGGTTTGGATACCCTTCCATTTTGAAGCTAATTTAAGAGGAATGCGTTCCTTTCCGATGTCTTCGTATAAGGAAATCAACTTTAAATCTTTCTGTACGCTTTTTCCGTTTTAAAAGAAAGTCGGGCATTAATTAATATTAATGCCAATTTTCAATATCTCGCAGCCAAAGAGAACTCGTAATCGAGAGCATCATTAATTTCCTCATTAGTGTTCAGCGTGTTTAATTGTTTATAAACAGCTTGTTACACAATGTTTATTGAAAAAAAAAAATTTTTTTTTGATAAAATGTAATCAAACAACACAAATGTCAAATTGATTTCGAAAATTCGAAAAGAAAATTACTTACAATACAGTGGAAACACTTCGATATGGTTTCCTCAAATCAACTTAATTTGCTTATAATGGAAACGCCTCAATATTATCTGAGTTTTTAAGAATTAACAAACTAGTTCTGAATGCCAAGAAAACTAAATTTGTGCGGTTTAAACTATATGTATCAAGTAATAATATGTTAATGAATGTATACATTGATGGCGAATTAATTACTGAATCGGAAAACGTTAAATATCTAGGTATGATTTTAAACCAAAATATATCATGGGATGACCATATAAGCCATATAAAATCAAAGGTATCATCCGGCATTGGAATTTTAAGCAAGTTTAAAAATAAATTAAATACTAAGACAAAAATGATGATCTACAAATCTCTCGTTCATTCTCATCTAACATATCTCCCACTAGTTTATGGATTCAAATCCAATTCGTCAATGCGAAATTGTTTTCAATCTTCCGCTGCGCTATAGTACAATTGACTTGTTTAAGAACTATGCAGTTGACATATTACCTGTTAAAGGTCTACGCAAACAACAATTATTGTTATATATTTTTAAAAATTTAAATGGTATTGGCACGAGCACTACAAGGTTTTCACGCATTAGTGAACATACGCAGAGAGCTACCAGGCAGACGATGGACTTGAAAGTTGTGAGATGTCGACTTGAGGTTACCAAACAACGGATTTTATTTGCCGCTCCTGATGAGTACAACCATTTACCTAACCATTTAAAGGCTACCTCAGCAATATCGAACTTTAAGAGTGGTTTGAAAGTATTTCTGTTAAAAAATATTGAACTGCTTCTTGCATAATGAATATAATTTAATCCATTTAATTAAATTATTTTAAATAATATCTTGTGTATAGAACATAATACAAATATTTTACTTTTTTCTCTCTCTTTTCTCTTTTTAATATTTTTTTAATTCATATATATAAAACATACATACATATATATGTTAGTATTGTAACATTTGCCAGTTTTGCCTCTATAAAGTCAATTTCGGCGCAGAGGCACATCAAAAATTATGAATTCATGTAAATCTTGTAATAAAACAAAATAAAAAATAAAAAAATTAATTTCAAGTTTATTGCGAGTGAAGCCCTTAGTGAAGGCATTTGAAAAAATCATCTTGTAAATTGTGTGAATGCTTAATAAATTTCTGAGGAAAATTATGGTATGGTGTGAATATATCGTACAGGGTGGTCGCCGGATACTTTGTTTTGCCACCATTTTGATAAACATTAGTCATGACGGTTCATATTTGGCAGAATCATAAAATGTTTGATGTGGGTTCCTGCCTTGATGGCCCATCCCCACGGTGATTCTCTCACTAGGCGAAAAAACGTTCACCTGGACATCCCCATCCATTTTACAATTTTCGATCACATGCTGAATGGCGTATGCTCTCCCCTGTGGTGTGGGGCGTAGCCATCCCAAACTTCTTCCGATCTCAGGGTTACGGCACCCGATTGCAGTGCAACTCCACACAGAGTCCGAAAACTATCCCCGCATTTAGGTATTAAACCACAACCACCACGTTGGCCCTGAAGGACCTCACAATAGCCGGGGATTCCCGGGTCCCATGGTACCAGAAAATAATAGCCTTAGGTCAAACTATCGCAGGCCTAAAAGGAGCTGCTACAGTTTTAAACCCAAAACGGTTCGAGGAACTGCTTCATATTTGGCAACTGTGAAAATGATTTACATCAGTACCTGCCTTGACGGCCTAACCTGATGGTGGACCAATTCCACAGAGTGAATTTTTCACGATTCACCACCGCCCCCGTGTGGGTTACTAGGCTCACATAGGTAGCAATTCTTGTCATATGATTGCGGTCATATGAACAACTTCTTGTTGAGGAGTTCGGGCTTTCTAATCCCTAATATATGCAATTTCCCAGCAATCCATGGAGGACAAGGCTTAATGAGTTTGTAGGCCGAAGCCCATTAAGAGCATCAGCCCTTAAACTAACTCACCCGTCAATCATCACCACTGGTTCCTTACAGTACACGTATCTGTTGTATAGGCAACAGATCCTCGGGAGATTGTTAGCCTTCGAAAAAAGCCATCACTAAACAATTATCAAGGATACTAACACTCCCTTCCTGCGTTTTAGGTTTCAACCACAGCCAGAACGTTTCAGCCAAGGTAGGCACCTCAACCATGATCAGCCCGGGTCGAACTGCAAGCAGAACTTCCCGGGGGCCATGCTGATCCCCGTTCTGCCAATTTATACCCTTGGTAAGGGTTTCGGAAGCCAACACAACATAAGTCATGTGGCTTCCTAGAGTTTTGTTTGCCGCACCAAACGAGGGACCCCTTCCCCTCTTTTCCCCGAAAAACAGAGCGCCTAAATTAGGAATACGCCAAGGCAAAACCTGTTCCCCGGGGGGCTTCATATTTGGCAGTCGTTAAGTACACACTTAGAAAAATATTCGATAAGCCAGCTTGTTCTTTTATCGTTAAAAGATTTTATCAAGTCAATCATCGCACCGAGTAGAACTCACAGCACTCTATATTTTTGTCTGGCAGTGGCTGCGCTTAAACTCCTCTTTTTAGTATTAAGATTTGTATACTCATAGTTAGTTAAATTTTTTTTTAGATTCAATAAATAAGTGAATGCATAAAAAAATATCAACGCGCATGTCATTCGAATGTGAATAAACAGAATAGTCGCTTCTGCGCAATGGAAAGCCTTCAAATTGCTCATCAGTCATCTTTTCATCCATTTAAATTGACCGTCTGGTGTGCAATTTGGTCATTAGGAATCATTGGACCTTACTTTTTTCAAAACGAAAACGGCGTAACGGTAACTGTGCATGTGAAGCGATACCGTGATATAATTGAAAACTTTTTAACGCCAGATCTACATGCTTTGGGTTTGATTAATACCTGGTGTCAACTACGAGTAGAAGGTCCGGTCCCACATCGCATACAGCCAGGATTACAATGGAATTACTGCGGGTAGTATACCTTCCCGGAGAACATCCTGTATATTTGTGTAGTTTAGCTTAAAATTATAATTTTGTCAGTCCCTGGTTAGAACACTAAAAGGAACGACCTTGGGTTCCAATTAATCGGTTTTACAGAACTAAAGTAGGTGGGGGGAAGCTACAAGGATGAAAGTTAAAAAAGTTTAACGCTATTTCCACTTTGCTAAAATATTCTTTTTAGCATTTTTTTTATTGAATCTTCAAAATGAACTAACAATAAGTATTCAAATCTTAATATTGAACATAAAATGATGTGTTTTCTAATTAAGTCCGGCCAATGATAGACAAAACGTTTCTTTATACAGGCCGCCAAAATTAAGTATGTTACCTTGCCGCATACTTTGAAACTTCGTCCTTTACCAGCGGAACACACAGATTTTTATGAATTCGTGAGTTTTTACGCACCATGGAGCTGCAGTAATCGATCGAAGAATTTGGTTTTGTCGCTTTTTTTTCAATGTTTGATATTGAGGCAGTGCCCCATAATTAAATTTCATATCACCATATAGGCTTAAGAATAGCGTTGTAAAATAAAAGTTTGCAAAACAACTTTAATGTAGAATTTCTGCCATAAGCCAATTTAGTTGCGCTGTTT
The DNA here is from genome assembly GCA_914767995.1 of Thecocarcelia acutangulata. Taxonomy (NCBI): domain Eukaryota; kingdom Metazoa; phylum Arthropoda; class Insecta; order Diptera; family Tachinidae; genus Thecocarcelia; species Thecocarcelia acutangulata. Next base: position 8,287,194 of record OU612099.1, on the reverse strand, counting down.
TTCGTTTCAACTGAGTCGAATGTGAATGTCAAGGTACCTGACTTCATTGCGGTGCGGAATAGATAGATTGTTAATTGTGATGGGCGAACATGTTTGTCTACATAATGTGAATGAAGAACATTTTTGTTCATTAATGTTAATTTTCCAAAGCCATTGCTTTAATATTAAAATATATTCCTGTAAATTTCGTGAAGCTAATGGATGGTTTTCATGAACGCTGCAAAATTCAGTGTCATCTGCAAAAGTTGAAGTGTTGTTTCCGGCTCTTGTTTTCATGTCAGAGGCGTAAATCAAATATAAAGTAGGTCCCAGAATGTTACCTTTGGGGACTGCTTTTACGATTGGCTGAGTGGAGCTCATAAATTGGCCTTCTCTGATAACAAATTTCCGGTCGCATATGCGGCTTCCCATAAGATTTTTAGTGTTTGCAGGCAAGTTTAACTTTATTTTGTGCATCAAACCGTCGTATCACATTTTATTAACTTGGGAAACGTCAATGAATAGAGCTCCAATGTGTTCATTTTTCGGGAGTGTTAGTCCAAACAACTAACACTGGTCATAAGGAATAAAAAATGTGAATGGGCGGTTCTTTATACTAAGCAGAATGTTCGGTTAACGACAATACAATACAATTAATTTCATTTGATACCCCTGTTTACTGACTGCAAAGAGACTGAAAATTACTGAAACAGTTCTGTATTTTTAATACCAGCGCAATATTTTTAATATGAGTGCTAACGGGTTAAGTATCGGGTGGTTAAATTGCAAGGGCCGATGTTGAATGTGAACCACACCTAAACGCCAAGTTTTTTTTCCGAATTTTATTTGACATTTCTCTATTTCAGACTTACTCAATTTGAACCATGGAGAGATACACAATCCAACAACGTGTTAAAGTTATCCAGACTTATTATGAAAATGATGATCAATTTTCGAAAAAAACCATCTTCAGTGATGAGGCACATTTTCACCTCAGTGGATTCGTCAATAAACAGAATTGCCGCATTTGGACGAATGAGAATCCAAGAGTGACTGTCGAAAAACCAATGCACCCACAAACAGTGACTGTTTGATGCGGTTTATGTGCTGGCGGCATCATCGGGCCGTATTTTTTCCAAAATGAGGCCGGTCAGGCAGTTACTGTGAATGGTGTTCGCTATCGTGAGATGATAACGAACTTTTTATGGCCCGAATTGGAAGATATGGATGTAGACGATATGTGGTTTCAGCAGGACGGTGCCACTTGCCACACAGCTAACGAAACAATTGCTCTTTTGCGCAACAAATTCAATGGCCGTGTTATCTCACGTAATGGCGATGTCAATTGGCCGCCAAGATCATGTGATTTGACACCGTTGGACTTTTTTCTTTGGGGTTATTTGAAAGAAAAGGTGTACGTCGATAAGCCAGCAACAATTCAACAGAATGAGATAATTCGGCACATTAACGGCATAGAACCTCCATTATGCCTCAGGGTCATCGAAAATTTGGACCATCGGATGGAGGTGTGCCGCCGTGGTCGCGGTGCCCATTTGGCCGATATTTTGTTCCATACATAATTGAATAATACCAATATATCATAATAAAATAAAATTACAATAATTTCCTAAATAGTTTGTGTTTTATTCAAAATCAACATCGGCCCTTGAAATTTAACCACCCTTTAGAACAAATCTAATTAAACGAAGTGAGTCAGTCGGTCATTTAACTAATCTTTACGTTTAATACTTTGCCTTTAGACTACGATCGTTTGCGTTTCTGATTTTTCTTTTTTTGCTCGATTGTAACGACATTTTAAAGTAAGGCGATGAACAAGAAGCCAAATATTTTATTCCCGCTCTTTTTTCTTTTTAAAATTACCCAGCAGTCCACAAGTTATTACAATTTGCAAAGCATCCGATTGTAAGCGATTGTGTCAACAACAAAAATCAAAATAAACATTTTTAGCTCAACAAACAACTAGCATTCGATTCAGATTAGTATTTTTTTCTACTCATATTGTTAAATTAAACGCACATAAAAAGCGAAGAAGAAAATAAATGCTAGTAATATAGTTATGAACTTATCCAATCTTCGCTTACAACGTATACAGTGTTGGATGCATCTTACGGCCTAGACCACCGCCTTGTATGTCGCAAAAATTTCACTGGGTATGTGCTTATGTTTTGCTCATGTATATAGATGTATATGTTAAATGTTGTTTTGTTTTTTCTATGTAATAATACTTATGTTATGCAGGGGTAACTTTCGTTCACTGGTAAATTCTACTACAGCCTTCGTTTATTTATGCCAGTATTAAACACAAAGACCCCGTTATATTTTTAGCCAAGATTTCCAGTGTAAATGAATGATATATGAACGTATGTAGATATGCATACACATAAGTACATGATTATATATACATACATAACAAATATATATATACATATATGTGCATGTAAGTATATGCGTGTATGAAAAGCTTGTATTGCAAAACAACCCCAAAGAGAAAAATCTTTCAAAAGGTTTGCTGCCTCACATGCACATACATGCATACATACATACCCAGCGGGAAGCTTTTAAGGGTCGCTTTCTTGAAGGCCTTCTTAGACATTATTTTAGATCCGTTAGTCATTCTTTCCCGCCTTATGAAAAAGGCCTTCTTGGAGGCCTACAGACTCCCTGTTATAGGAAGGTGGATAAACTTCTTTTGTGGTACATACTAACTATTGCTTGCCTTCCAATGACGGCTTTATAGAAGGCCAAATTCTCTCTGTTAGAGGTTAGAATACAAACAAAGAAGGCCTTCAATAAGGCATACGAAAGTACGCCTTCCATGAAAACTGCCAAAGCAGACCATCAAAAAGACCTACCGCGTAAGGGAGTGTGGAGGGCCTTGGATGCCTAGGTCATCGTGTGTAAATGAATGTGTAATCGAGTAGAAAGGAATCAGGCTTTTCAGGAGGCCTGCTTCTTCCTTCTTGTTACCAGTGGGTTCACATAAACATATAATTATTTAATTATGAGCACCTTAAGAATCTTTAGGCAAATTAAAATATATTTATATATTCTTTTAATAACAAAAAATACATTTATTTTAAAATTACAAAAAATATATTGTTTGTTTTTTTTCGAATGACAATCTAAAATCTAAAAAAATATATAATTAATATTTTTAAAGTGATGGTAAGTACTTAAAATGACTTAAAATGTCAAAGTAGAAGTAGTGAAGAATATTTTTATTAACATTTTAACACATTACTTTGCAAGAGAAGTTTTCGCTGGGTGCATATAGTTATATTATCTCTAATATTCCCTATTTATTTACTATATATTTGTATATGTAAAGGGTGTTTTTTTAAGCCCGATAGAACTTGAAATTGTAAAAAATAACACAAAAAATTAAATTGTAATCAAAATTTTTTTTATTCGAAAGATCAATACGTGACATTAACATTTGAAAATGATTTCGGGCATATGGGCACCGCGGCTGTTCTTGACGAAGCGCATTCTGGACGTCCAATTTTGGGCCACTTTTTCGAGCACTGCTGGCCGTATGTCACGAACAACACGAACAATGCTGGCCTCCAAGGCGTCAATTGTTGCTGGTTTATCAGCATAAACCAGTGACTTCACGTAGCCCCACAGGAAATAATCGAGAGGTGTCAAATCGCACGACCTTGGAGGCCAATTGACAGGTCCATTTCTCGAAATCAACTTATCGCCAAATTTTGATTTCAGTAAGTCGATGGTTGCGTTCGCCGTATGGCACGTAGCGCCATCCTGTTGAAACCACATCTCCTCCGGATCAATGTCATCCATATTTTCAAACAAAAAATCATTGATCATGGTGCGGTAACGATCTCCATTGACCGTAACGCGAGCTCCGGCCTCATTTTTGAAGAAATAAGGTCCGATGATGCCACCAGCATGAAAACCGCACCAAACAGTGCATTTTTCTGGATGTAATGGAGTCTGTAGGGTCTCTTGTGGATTGGTCTCACTCCATATGCGGCAATTTTGCTTATTAACAAACCCGTTAAGCCAAAAATGCGCCTCATCGCTGAACACAATTTTGCGATAAAACAACGGGTCAGTTGCCAACTGCTCTAGAGCCCAATCGGCGAAAGAACGACGCATACAATGGTCTCGTGGCTTCAATTCCTGCACCAGCTGGATCTTATACGGGTGTAGGCCGAGATCTTTGCGCAAAATTTTCCACGTAGTGGACGGACAGAGCCCCAATTCATGCGACCGACGACGAATCGATAAATTTGGATCTTCTTCCACACTTTCGTTTACAGCGGCGATATTCTCTTCAGTACGCACATTCCTTCGACGTGCTGGTGTTATTGCATCCTCTAGAGAGTATGTGGTACGAAATCTATCCACAGTTCGACGAATGGCTTGTTCAGATGGACGATTATGTACGCCATACAAATGACGAAGTCGTCTATAAGTTGCGCGAATCGACGACTGATTTTCAAAGTAAATTTGGATAATTTCGTAGCGTTGTTCAAGCGTGAGTCTATTCATGATGATTTGTCAGAGTATACTGAAACAAATAAAAAAAATGTTTCATCAAAATTTAATTTTTTGTGTTACTTTTTACAATTTAAAGTTCTATCTAGCTTAAAAAAACACCCTATATTAACGTATGAGATCTGGAAGAGTTTCCGAAGTCAAATCTGGATAAAATATAATTTGGTGAACCATATTTGAAAACTTTATAAAATATCATCATCAATCTGAGTTTTAAGAAATCATCAAAGGAACATCCTAGGAAATCTTTCACATAAACAGACGCGTGATCTCTTGCCTTAAGCTTTTTTTTTTTTTTTTTTTTTGTTATTGGACCAGTACTCAGGGGATGACCCCTACATATGCAGTGAATTGTACCAGAACTAGGAAAATAGCTTGTAAACATATCTAATTATCCTATTGAAATATAATTTTAGTTTTCCAATATTGCTCTCAGTGGTTCCACTATATATCTCTAAGCCATAGAGTAAAACTGGCATGAGCATAGCGTGAGCAACAAGTTTGCGAATGTTTAATGGCAATGAACAATTTATATTATAAAGTTTTCGCAGACCAAAAGATAATCGTGAAAACACATAGTTCAGTTGGTGGTTAAATGTGAGCCTATCATCAATAATAATCCCAAGAGTTTTGATATATTCCACATACTTGATTTCTTCACCACTCATAAATATTTGAGGCATATTGAATCCCGCAGCATTGAAAGATATAGCTTTTGATTTCTTAGGGTTCACTACAATAAAATTTTCATCACACCATCTTTTAATTCCATGTAAGTTATTATGAATACCAGCTGCTAATGAATAAACATCATTGTTTTTCGACGAAAACAACAGTTGAAGGTCATCTGCATATAAGTGGCTACAAACATCAGAAAAGCTATCGAAAATGTCATTAATGTAAATATTAAAGAATAGCGGGCCAAGAACGGAACCTTGAGGAACTCCACGGAAAACTTCTCTAACTGTTGACACGTTTAACCCACTCTGCACGAATTGTTGACGGCCTAATAAAAAATACCTTATTAACTTACAAGCGTTCTTAGCAAACGAAAACCTTGCATAAAGCTTATTCAACAACATTTCATGGCATATAGAGTCAAATGCTCTGCTCAAATCCAAGCTGACTAAAACTGAAATATGTTTGTAGTCAATATTGCGCCGAATTTCATCTACCAAATTTGTCATAAGAGTTGTCGTGTTATAATGTTTTCTAAACCTTGACTGAAAGTCAGAAATACGAGACAAATAGTTCCTGCTTTCAAGGATCTGATCACTTAGTAATACTTCCAAAATTTTCGAACAAACGGACAGTATACTGACGGGTCTAAAGTCGGACAGACGTTGTGGACTTTTTACTTTTGGTATTGGAACCACCCTCGCTAATTTCCATAATTTAGGAAAATTTGAGGTTGTTATGACATTATTGTAAACTTGTGCCATGTGTCTACCCACGGACGGAAAAATTAGTCTTAAAAACAATGGAAATTATTATAGATGATCTAGCGGAAAATGTATCTGTTGTTTTTGAATGCCGCCGAGGAGGTAAACAATTTTCTGTTGAATTGCAACTAGCAATTGTACTTTTTCGTCCGGGTTCATCAGGAGAAAGCGCGTCATTAAGGAAAATTGCTACTATTTTTGGAGTGGGAGTTGGCCGAACAATATCAGAAATTACAAGGGGGATTTTCAAAATACTCTTGCGTCTCCAGTCGGAATATATTTACTGGGCAAACGAAACCGAACGTTCTCAAATCGTATCGGATACATTTGACATAGGATATATTGATGGAACTGAGATAGAATTAGCAGAATCACCAATCGAGGATTGGTCATCGCATTTTTCTAGGAATCATGTATATTCAATAAAAGTTAAAATAGTTTGCGGTTTGAATCGTAAAATTTGACACGTAGTAGTTGCTCAGCCCGGAAGCTGGCACGATGCTCGAATATATAGAAATAGCTCACTATTTCTACAAAAGGAACAATATTTTTCTTCACATCAATGGATAGTAGGGGACTCGGCATACTCTTTGTCAGGTAGATTGATTACACCCTACAAAAGCAACGCGACAACTTGATAAAAATGCTCAGATAAGTTTTAACTTACGGCATAGCAAATATCGGGTTAGAGTGGAGCACTGTTTTGGACTTAAAAAAAAAAAGGTTTTGTAGTCTTAAGGAGCTGAGAATGCGTCTTGCCAATAAAAAAAACCACAAATTCTGTTGCAACTGGTTTTTAGTTTGTTGTGTGTTCCATAATATTCTAATAAATAATTATTCCAATTTAGGGCCATTATTACAACCTAACGATAAAGTTCTGGTTAACCTTAACATTAGTTAACGTGAACGATAAAGTCACTCTTAAGTTTTTCCCATTTTTACAACTGAAGTTACAACATTTTCAGCAGAAAATATGGCAGCTTCAAATGCTCAATGTTAACTTTGAAATTTACTATGAGGATAAACCTGCTGTTAAGTTATCAGCAACTTTTCAGGTTAATGTTAACTTGTAATAACCAAAAAAAAAAAAAATTATCTGTAGGATAAAATCCTAATGTTAACTATTCGTCAGTTGTAATAATGGGCCTTAGATGAAATAAATCCAACAACAACTCCAGCATCTAATGATCCCGAAGAAATTTTTTCAAATAGTATTGGAGAAACTAAAAGACTAGCCATATACTCATTAATGTTTTCTTAAATTCAATTTATTTATTAAAAGAAATATATGTACACATTCTTATAATAAACTAGAGCATACAATAAACATAAAAACGGACTTTATTCCATTTTTCAATTACGAATAGTTTTTTCTAAAATCCTTGTGCGGTTGGAGTCTATTATCAAATTAATAAAGCATATAATGGGTGATTTTATAAGAACTATCGGAAATTAAAAAAAAAAAAACATATAAAATTCAGAAAAATGAATGAAATATTTATTTGGATCGATAGTTGGGTCGATATAATTTAATGTTTGAAGATTATTTCATGCAAATGTTGGCCGCGGCTGCGCCTCAAATGGTCCATCCGCTTAGTCCAATTTTGGCATACTCTTTCCAACATTTCGGCCGGTATCTCACGAATAATGTTGGCAATGTTGGCTTCCAGTGCGTCAATCGAAGTGGGCTTGTCGCTATAGACATTAGCCTTAACATAGCCCCACAAAAAATAGTCTAGAGGCGTTAAATCGCACGATCTGGGCGGCCAATTGACTGGTCCCAAGCGTGAAATAAACTGCTCACCGAACTCGCCTCTCAATTGGTCCATTGTTCCGCGTGCTGTGTGGCATGTGGCACCGTCTTGTTGAAACCACATGTCATGCAAGTCAAGCTCTTCCATTTTGGGCAAAAAAAAGTTTGTTATCATCGCACGGTAGCACTCACCATTCACAATAACATTGTGATTCGCATCATCTTTGAAGAAATACGGCCCAATGATGCCGCCAGCCCATAATCCGCACCAAACGGTTGTTTTTTGTGGATGCATTGGTAGCTCTTGCAATGCTTCTGGCTGCTCTTCACTCCAAATACGGAAGTTTTGCTTGTTCACGTATCCATTCAACCAGAAATGAGCCTCGTCGCTGAACACAATTCTTCGATAAAAAAAGTGGATCTTCATCTAACTTTTCAAGAGCCCATTCACCAAAAATTTGGCGTTGTGGTAGGTCGTTTGGCTTCAATTCTTGCACCAGCTGTATCTTATAAGGCTTCACACCCAAATCCTTCCGCAAAATTTTCCACGTAGTGCAGTAACAGAGGCCCAATTGCTGCGAACGGCGCCGAATCGATAATTCACTGTCATCACCAACACTGGCCGATATGGCTGCGATATTTTCTTCAGTTCGCACTCTATGTAAGCGTGTTGGTGGTTTAATGTCCAACAATGTAAATTTGGTGCGAAATTTTTTTACAATAGCCCGAATAGAAGCCTCAGTAGGTCGATTAAACTGACCATAAAATGGAAGAAGCGCGCGATGAACTTTCTTAACAGAGCACGCATTTTGGTAATAAAATTCAATAATTTGCAAGCGTTGTTCGTTTGTAAGACGATTCATGATTAAATTATAGACCAAACTGAAGATGTTTGACAGTGACACAAGATACAAAACGTGCGTGAGCTGTCAAAACTAGTGTTGCCAAAAAGATAATAGCAAAAAAATCACTCGTTATTATTAACAAAATATACATACATGCACATGCACATACATATTGCAGCAGTTATTGTCAATAATGCCGGCTACAAAATGAACATGAAATGCTCTTAAGCTCATGATTATCCTTACCTCTATTTCTGGAGACTTTTGCAGATAATTTAATATCTTTATAACGTTGTCCTGAGTCCGTTTACTATTGGGTTTAACGCGCTTTATTCGTTTTTTTTTTTTTTACTTTTTCGATTTCCATGTTTCACTTTTGTCTATTTTTATCATCTGAGTGAACCAAGCCAATATACCTTCGCCGGCATCTAACAAGCGGCTTTTTAAGCCGGCTACGATTTTAAGTTAAATAGAGACAGCGATTGGTGTTATTTGAATGCTGGATGAGCGACTGCAACTAAGCGGCGATTACGAACTAATTGGCTTGGATCGCTGATTGTCAGCTGTCGATTTGCAATTAATCAGCGCAAATAAAAACTATAGATTTTAAATATTGCATATACACATAAGAGTAGCAAGTGTATTGCTGTGTATTTTAGCAAATGCAGTGATGCAATACCATTTGCACTAGACTGTGAATAGGGCTATTATGTTTTCCTTTTAAAATGGTTTATGAACTGACTGAAAATACAAAAAGAATTAGACATAGGACGAAATAACTAAAATATTAGTTTTTCTATTGGAAATCGGACAAACATTTTGTTCGTTCAAACAATGCAGTCATTCATGTATGTGATGACTCAATTTCTCTTTTCATGTGTAACCAAACACCGGTATGTAATATTAACAAAAATAGTAAGTAAGTGAATACTGCAACAGTGCAAGTTATTGGTATGGGATGAATACACGATGGCCTCCAAAAGAGTCGTAGAATCTTTAGATCGGACTATATAAGATAATGGACGGTGGTAATAATTTCAAGCAGACTCTATCGGTTATCGCTAGAGATACTCAAGCAGCGGAAATATATTCTTTCCCGGAAGCGTTTGCGCTGTAAATGCATGGGATTTTTTCCCTTCTTGCTACAAATATGAATTCAACGCGCTGTGATGCATATTCGGACCTGATCTTATACAAAATCATAAAAAATTAATTCTGTAATATTGTTCAAGACGCAGGTAGTTTAAAATTTCATATTTATCGCGACCTCAAAAATAATATTTTTTTTATCAATTTTTATTTATTTGTTGAATCTTCAAGAAGAACTAACAACAATTATTCAAATCTTAATAACTAAAAAATTTTCTTTAAGTCCAGCCAATGCTAGACAAAAAATTATGATTCAGCGAATGTATCAGAATACCGTGCCACAGGACATCATCTGTTATGCTCCCGAATGGAAGCCAGGGTGTCCCTTCTTTTTAATCGTGTGTGACCACCAAAGGTAAGGATGTCTCGAGCAAGTGGATTTGGGTGGATTTCAAGTTTGGTTATATACCTTCCAGCATATTTGACAAATTCATCTTTTACTAAAGGTACGTTTAGGTCCTTGTGAATTCGAGAATTTTTTACATACCATGGGGCTGCTGTAATCGTACGTAGAACGCTGTTTTGACGCCTTTGAATTTTTCCAATATCCGATGCGGAGGCGGTGCCCCATAGTTTAATTCCATAGCACCCTATTGGCTTTAGGATCGCGTTATACAGCAAAAGTTTGCAATCTAAGCTCAGGGTGGAATTTCTGCCGATGAGCCAATTCAATTGCGCGGCTATTAATTTCATCTGGGTTGTTTTTGCGTCAATGTGTTTCTTCCAAGTTAGTCGACGATCGAGATGAATACCGAGATATTTGACGTCACTGTGTTGTGAAATTATTTGATTATTAATTTTTATTGACGGGCATGTATTTTTACGCAGTGTGAACGTGATATGGACACATTTTTGTTCACTGACTTTGATTTCCCAGAGTTTTAACCATTTCTCTAAATTGTAAATATGTTCCTGCAAATTTTGTGATGCTGTTTGGTGGTTTTCCTGTACACTGAAAAAAGCCGTATCGTCTGCAAACGTGGATGTATGAATTTTATCGCTTGTTGGCATATCAGAAGCATAAATCAAGTATAAGGTAGGGTCCAGTATGCTGCCTTGGGGGACGCCTGCCTCGGTTGGTTGAATGGGGCTATAAAAGTCACCTTCCTTAACGATAAATTTACGTCCATACAAATAACTTTCAAAAAGTTTGTGGGTGTTCGCAGGAAAGTTTAGTTTTATTTTGTGCATTAAACCGTCATGCCACACTTTGTCAAAAGCTTGGGAAACGTCAATGAAAAGTGCAGAGCAATACTTCTTGTCTTCAAATGATTTTCTTATGACATTAACTAGTGTGTGTGTGTCTGTTCGATGGTACTATGTTTGGCCCTAAAACCGAACTGATGATCAGGAATACATTCTATTTTTTCCAGTACTGGACTCAACTTCATCATTAGCAATTTCTCAAATAGTTTTGAAATTGTTGGCAGTAGACTTATTGGTCTGTACGATTCTACTTTAGTATGATCCTTCCCCGGCTTAGGTATCATCGTTATCATAGACTTAGCGTTGAAAATAAAAAGAAGAATTCTTCTAGCCACGCGAGGTAGTTGTACAAGCATTGTACCAGTAATTTTATCCATACCTGGAGCTTTCTTAGAGTTTATTTTATTGATAATGTTTTCCACATCTGGAAAACTAAATCTCAAGGACACAGGCGGTCTTACGGCAAATGGCGGAAATACTGCTAAGTCGTTTGCTGCATCATCTGTAAAAACATTTCTGAAGTGATTTACATACAACATCCCTTTTTGGAATCGGTTCTTGCCCAGTCGCCAGTTGGAGTCCGCAAAGGTGGCTTACCTCTAACGGGTCTTTTTAAACCTTTTGCCGCTTTCCACAAAGAATAGTCTGATTGAGGAGTGCCCTCAAGGCTCTCCAAATATGATTTAAGGGAAGCCATTCTTTCTATTTCAAGCAGATTTCTCAATTTGGTTACACATTCTCGTAGCCTAATTTTAAGCTGGGGAGACCTGCGGAGTTGCCACTCCCTTCTAACACTTCTTTTTTCTGACAAAAGTTGCTCAATTTCCGACGAATAAGATTTATTGTTCTCGTTTCTGTATCTTATATAATTAGTGCTAGCATGTTGTACGGCCAGTTTAAGGCTTTTGGAAAAACTATTAATGGACACGTCAATATCAAAAATAACATAAATAATAAAGAATGGGTATAAGAAAGAATTATTTATGCAGTGGTTTACGAAATTTTGGGGCTTTCGGTGCTGTCGAATAAATGCATGTAGTTAATTTCATAGACACTAAGCTGACATATCACGTAGAGCTTTTCAATTCGTAAGAGCTAGCAAGGCTACATTCCTATAAATTGAGACTGAAAGTTGGTGTTGCAATTCCGAAACCCCAGATTCTATAAATCCTTCACATTTTTCAAAAGAATTGCAATATAAAACAAAAAATCGTTGCATACTTAGATTTGTTGTATGTAAATAGTATAGGGTGTTTTTTTAAGCTAGATAGAACTTTAAATTGTAAAAAGTAACACAAAAAATTAAATTTTGATGAAACATTTTTTTTATTTGTTTTAGTATACTCTGACAAATCATCATGAATAGACTCACGCTTGAACAACGCTACGAAATTATCCAAATTTAGCAGTTGGCAACTGACCCGTTGTTTTACCGCAAAATTGTGTTCAGCGATGAGGCGCATTTTTGGCTTAACGGGTTTGTTAATAAGCAAAATTGCCGCATATGGAGTGAGACCAATCCACAAGAGACCCTACAGACTCCATTACATCCAGAAAAATGCACTGTTTGGTGCGGTTTTCATGCTGGTGGCATCATCGGACCTTATTTCTTCAAAAATGAGGCCGGAGCTCGCGTTACGGTCAATGGAGATCGTTACCGCACCATGATCAATGATTTTTTGTTTGAAAATATGGATGACATTGATCCGGAGGAGATGTGGTTTCAACAGGATGGCGCTACGTGCCATACGGCGAACGCAACCATCGACTTACTGAAATCAAAATTTGGCGATAAGTTGATTTCGAGAAATGGACCTGTCAATTGGCCTCCAAGGTCGTGCGATTTGACACCTCTCGATTATTTCCTGTGGGGCTACGTGAAGTCACTGGTTTATGCTGATAAACCAGCAACAATTGACGCCTTGGAGGCCAGCATTGTTCGTGTTGTTCGTGACATACGGCCAGCAGTGCTCGAAAAAGTGGCCCAAAATTGGACGTCCAGAATGTGCTTCGTCAAGAACAGCCGCGGTGCCCATATGCCCGAAATCATTTTCAAATGTTAATGTCACGTATTGATCTTTCGAATAAAAAAAAATTTTGATTACAATTTAATTTTTTGTGTTATTTTTTACAATTTCAAGTTCTATTGGGCTTAAAAAAACACCCTATACTAATTCAAATTTGAACAATAATAAAATATTTTTTTAAATTCTGGCTACGCTTCAAAACACTTGTTTTCCGCAGACAAAGTCGCGGGTAAATGCTAGTTTCTAATAAATTGTATACCTCTGCCATAGGTTGATTTACAAATTCAGTTCCTCTATCGGATTTGAGTATCTTAAAATGACCGCATTAAATCATTTACTAGAGCCTTTGCAACTGCTTTATTATCCTTTGGGTCAATTGGACACGCTTTTATGCATTTGGTTAGGTCACATTGCAAGGTTAGGATATATCTAAATCTATTCGTATACCTTAATGGGCCTGCTGCATCTATTGATACAACTTCAAAACTCTTACATATTATGTCTGTTATTGTTAATTTTTCTTGCGTGTGTGTTGGTTGTTTATTTCTTTTACAATTATTGCAGTTCGAATTTTTTTTACCACTTTCGTCATATTTTTCCATATTTATTGCAACATAGTCATATCGCAAAAAAGTTCGTTTCGAGAAAAACGCATTTCAAATTTTTAGTTTCCGTACAAGTCTTAGATTTTTTTTTCTTTGTAGAAAATATCCCCTAAAGGAAACAGTTTAAAATTAATTTGAATAAATGTTTGACACAATATAAAAGATAGTACGAGTACTGTTAACAATTCTGCATTGTTAATACGAAAAGCAAATTTTTTGATATATCACTATGTTGCAATAACGGAGCGATATGTATTTTTGTTTTAATTTCAACGTTTTTCTAATTCCTAAATGACCTCCTAACTTTGAATTGTGGTTATCAGTGATTAGAGCATTTCGCAACTTTTTATCAGTTATTCTTCTGGTTGTTTGAAAAGCACAATTTTTAAACTTTTGTCATTTTTCATTGAAAATAATTTTGAGTTCTTGCGAGCTCTTTTACATCAACCGATAGCATCCTTAATAATGGCTTCTCCAAAACAATTAGACTTTGAAACGTTTTTCTTTCACCATTCTATTACCACATTGATTCAAGGGTTTGCTATTGAAATGAAGTAAAATCACTTCACATATAGCTGAGATATATTCTTCTTTGAAAAACATTTTTTGTTTTGCTTCAAACTTGACACAATTATTTAGCATAGCGATAAAAAGGGGGAAAAAAATGTTTTCCCCGATATCGGTCGATATAAGCCCGAGATATGACATAAACCGATTTTTAATGAAAATGTTGCGTAAGCAAATTTAAAAAAAATTTCTTTTGCTTAAAAGCTGCTTTGGTAATAAAAGGAAGTTACTTAAATATGGGAAATGTAAATTTCCGATATCGGTCCATATATACCCTAGGTATAGTCTAAACCGATTTTTCAATGAAAAATTTTTTTTTTATTTAAAAGCAGTTCTGATTATAAAAGAAGGTTACTAAAATACAGGAAATGTAAATTTCCGATATCGGTCCATATATACCCGAAATATAGCCTCAACCGATTTTCGCATGGAATTGACGCGTAAGCGAACTTAAACAACTTTATTTGCTTAAAAGAAGTTCTGGTAATATAAGAAGGTAAGCAAATAGACAAAATTAAAATTTCCAATATCGGTCCATAATACCCGAGATATAGCATAAAGCGATTTTTCCATGAATTTTTATTTCTTAGGAGCAGTTTTCGTTATAAACGAAGGTGACTAAAATACAGAAAATGAAAAATTCCGGTACCGGTCCATATATGTATAACCCAGATATAACCTAAGCCGAGTTTTCCATTAAAATTTCCATGAAAGATTACATTTTTGGAATGGGGATTACAAGGCAAAAATATTTTTTCCCCGATATCGGTCCGAGCATATTTAGTTCAAATTTGTATATTACAAATATATATATATATGTGACTATTGTGAAGGGTATTTTAGATTTGGCCCAGCCGAATATGCCACACTCTTACTTGTTCCTTTGAACTTTTCTATTATATCTCTGCCAATGATTCCATCTGTTGCTATTGAAAAATTGTTACTGACTACATAAAATTTGTGATAAATTTGAGAACCTCAAAGATTCACATATGCTGTACCTATACTCTCGATTGTCTCTAAAGTAAAACCACTTATATTTATATTTTTCAAATGAAGATATCTGCTCCCGTATCTAATAAAAAACTAAGGTTACCCTTATTGCTTCCACACGTTTTATACACTGAATTGCTTGTGTTTGCTAAAAGTTTGTATACCTTTGGCTATACCCTAATATCCCACACGCTTGTTTCGATTATTAGACTTGCACGCATGTTGCAATTCTATGGCTACTGCTCCTGAAGTAATTATCTTGAATTCTGCCATTATTTTCAACAACTCTATTACAATTTCTGCCGTTGTTGTAATTGTTCCGAACGTAGTCGTTGTTCTTGGTTCTATAGTTGTTATGAGAGTATCACTTCCATAATTGTTTTGTGCATAATTTCTAAAATTTTGTGTCGATTTCCATTGATTCTGTAATCAGAACTAAATCCATTTTCTCGCCTTCTTACTCTAAATACATTATTTTCATTACTACGCATATTATCTTCTAGAGTTAAACATTTTCCAACTGCATCATTCAATGTCTGCCGCTAAAGACAGCACCACAGCACAGAACAAACGCACAGACTGGTCAATGCCATAAAACAGATCTTTGAGGACAAGAAGTATTGCTCAGCTCTATTCATTGACATATATCAAGCTTTTGATAAAGTGTGGCACGACGGCTTGATGCACAACAAAAAAAGTTAAACTTGCCTGCAATTGCTCACAAGCTTCTGGCAAGCTACTTATGTATATGGGCGGTAATTTGTTATCAGAGAAGGCGATTTTTTAAGCCCAACTCAACCTATCTAGGCAGGAGTAAGCATACTGGTACCTACTCTTGCAGATGACACAGCATTCTGCATCGTTCATGAAAACCATCAATTAGCTCTACGTAATTTACAGGAATCTATTTCAATATTAGAAAAATGGCTAAAACTTTGGAAAATCAAAGTTAATGAACAAAAATGTTCTCATGTTACATTCACGCTGCGAAAAAAATATGTTCGCCTATCCAAATCAACAACTCACCTATTCCGCAGCATAAAGAAGTCAAGTTGAAATTAAAAGCAACACAATTAAATTGGCAGAAATTCTACATTGAAGTTAGATTGCAATCTTTTATTATACAACACAATCTTAAAGCTTATATGGTGCTACGGAATTTAATTATGGGGCACCGCGCCTCAGTCTCAAACATTGAAAAACTCAAAGGCGACAAAAGGATATTCTTTGAGTATCCTTTTGTCGTTAATTAGGTGACCGTTAAATAGGTGATTTCACCGATATAATTGGCGCAAAATTAAACTTTTTGTCTGGCATTGGCTGGACTTAGTTATTATTGTATTTAGTATTAAGATGTAGTTCACGTTGTGAAGATTCAATAAATAGTGAATTTACTATCATACCGCAGCCGACTAGCTCTTATTAACCTCCCTACATTGAAAAGCCGAAGAATTACATCATATATAAAGGGTGTTTTTTTAAGCCCGATAGAACTTGAAATTGTAAAAATAACACAAAAAATTAAATTGTAATCAAAATTTTTTTTTATTCGAAAGATCAATACGTGACATTAACATTTGAAAATGATTTCGGGCATATGGGCACCGCGGCTGTTCTTGACGAAGCGCATTCTGGACGTCCAATTTTGGGCCACTTTTTCGAGCACTGCTGGCCGTATGTCACGAACAATGCTGGTCTCCAAGGCGTCAATTGTTGCTGGTTTATCAGCATAAACCAGTGACTTCACGTAGCCCCACAGGAAATAATCGAGAGGTGTCAAATCGCACGACCTTGGAGGCCAATTGACAGGTCCATTTCTCGAAATCAACTTATCGCCAAATTTTGATTTCAGTAAGTCGATGGTTGCGTTCGCCGTATGGCACGTAGCGCCATCCTGTTGAAACCACATCTCCTCCGGATCAATGTCATCCATATTTTCAAACAAAAAATCATTGATCATGGTGCGGTAACGATCTCCATTGACCGTAACGCGAGCTCCGGCCTCATTTTTGAAGAAATAAGGTCCGATGATGCCACCAGCATGAAAACCGCACCAAACAGTGCATTTTTCTGGATGTAATGGAGTCTGTAGGGTCTCTTGTGGATTGGTCTCACTCCATATGCGGCAATTTTGCTTATTAACAAACCCGTTAAGCCAAAAATGCGCCTCATCGCTGAACACAATTTTGCGATAAAACAACGGGACTGATTTTCGAAGTAAATTTGGATAATTTCGTAGCGTTGTTCAAGCGTGAGTCTATTCATGATGATTTGTCAGAGTATACTGAAACAAATAAAAAAAATGTTTCATCAAAATTTAATTTTTTGTGTTACTTTTTACAATTTAAAGTTCTATCTAGCTTAAAAAAACACCCTATATTATTCTTTTTAAAGTTATTACAAGGGGATACTGGTTCAATTCATCTTCGCGATAGAATAAGCATCAATATACCTAACAGACAGCTAAGGTCGTACGTTCCACTGTAACTTCAATTTCATCGATCAAACTTCTCAAATTTTGATCCTTTCCGTAGAGTTTGTGGCGAAGTAAACAGATTTTATGATCTCATCGACTTATCTGACAATATTCATGTTACTAAGAGAAGACTTCTTTTGTATTTAAGCTCTAGTGATTATATTTATAACTGTTTGTAGTTTTCTAATGAAATTTTTGTTATATTAATTCTATCTATTTCCTTGTTATACTGATTTCTCAGCTGGTATTAAGCGTTTAGTTGAAATAAATAAATAAATAAATAAAAGCTAATAAAAAAAAGTATATTCTCTGTACCTATATGAATAAAAATATCATACGAAAACCTGGAAGTTTCCTCGTGGAAAAGGTACACACAAAGGGCTTAGGGTCAAATCAAAATCATTTTATTCTCTGCACCTAGTTCAACATACTATCATTTGCTGCGTGAAGCGCTGGTTCCCCTGGACCGAAGCACATCTCTTCAGAACAGTTGACATTCACCAAAAGCAAATCTACGGAGGGTTTGGAGTGAGATGTCTCCTCTAGGTATTCTCACTCCGTTATGGTGCATACAATTCGGGAAATACTAAATCCGCTAAGAATTTGGAATTAATCTTATCTCTTTGCGCGGGCCCTGCAGTGGTCTGTGAAAAGTGGCATATTAGCTAAGAGAAGGTGTTCAGTTTATGTTGGTATTGCGATCTGTCGTATCTCTACACGAATTAGTAAAGAGCATTACAAGGAATGCTAGTGTAGTATTTTTGCATTCTCTGTTCAGAGCTATAAATTTCTGTAACGAAATTTCAAAGAATTTGTCAAAAGTCAACGTGGAGATCAAGTTAAGTAAATATATCTGAGTCTTATATTCCCATCTGAATTCTAAGAATGTTGTAAAAGTCTCAATTGTAAGCTGACGACTTACGCAATTTTTCCCCTACAAACTGTCGGTATTGAACATATGACAGAATATGCTAACGGAGGAATATTTTCATACGCGCGACTTTATGTCACGTAGGCTAAACATTGGTTGTGAAGAATTTTCACCAGATAGAAATAATTGGAATGAAGCTTTTCTGACGAGTGGTTTTCTGAAAACCTTCTAATATTTTCCATTATAATTAAGCAAAAAACATACTTCTAATATTTTTGTGCTTCAAACTTTCAGATTTTATCATCTCATAATGAAGCTGTTGGAAATTTAACTAAAGTTTTTTTACTGTAGGTGTTATGACATTAATGCTTACTTTTAAATTTAAAACAAAAAGTTTAAAGATGTAAAACCTATAACTACAATTAGAACATTGATGCGTACAGCAATTGGGTATGTTAGCAACTACTCATTTGTATCTACATAAATAATTTCTAATTGATTTTCGTTTTAAATTGCTGCAACTACAAACATTTATACTATACCTATATGTATATAAATATGTACGAGTATATCTATGTATGTGTACTCCAGGCCATTCAGTTTTACAAGAGCTGCATACATGCAACACATAACTGTGCATGTATATGCACATACACATAAATAATTATATTTACCTTCATATGATTTGACTTAAATTTGTATGTGGCCTTAACGATTTGTCCCTAAAAAAGTGAGCATCAAATTTGTGATTTTGTGGCTGCCAATAATAGTACCAAATTTCGAGAAAGAAACCATTTAAATTCTTGTTACAACAGAGTTAAAAGTAAAAAAAAAAATATATATTTCTCTTGCCCACGACGTCTGACGGAGGACATATATCTGGCACCAGGGGGCCGGCAACTCTATGAACGTGTTCATGGCAGATTGTGGTGTGACCATTCGAGAATTATCGTGGTGGTTGTAGTTTGAACTCAAACCAGCGGGTGAGTTCATTTGAACTCGGTGTGGAGTTGCATTGCAAACGGGTACGTCACCCAAAGAGTTATGAGTTTTAGAAAGGCTTTATGAGGGGGGATGGTAGGCACTTCTACTTCACTCGGTGACCCACGGAAATCGTTTTCACATACGCCCAGATGTCACTCCTCACGGAAGTAAGTTTTACCAAGGTGTGTTGCTAATTAGGGCACTCTTTTTTAAAACTCTAGCAAGTTTTAGTACGACTTTGCCAGTATTCAGGAGATGGTCTCCATATACGCAGTACATTCTACTGGTACTAAAAACAAAACAGATTATAGCGAGGAGGAAAGATGTGTT
This sequence comes from Thecocarcelia acutangulata, assembly GCA_914767995.1. Lineage (NCBI taxonomy): Eukaryota > Metazoa > Arthropoda > Insecta > Diptera > Tachinidae > Thecocarcelia > Thecocarcelia acutangulata. The sequence continues at coordinate 8,267,425 of OU612099.1, read as the reverse complement.
ATTGGATGTATGACTTGAACCTATCAAAAACAATACGTTGAGACCAGAATAAAGCGTTACCCCAGCATTTAAAATTAGTTAAAACTGATCAAAAACGTGTGTATATGCCTTCGGCGCTGCTAAAACTAGCTAAAATTGGTGCATTCCGCACATTAAGGTAATGAATTTGAAATTTATAATGAACACATAAAGAAAATGCGGACGACAGTGAAGAAAACACGTGGAGCTTTCTAAAACTCTCCCCAAGGGTTAACTGGCAGAACGGTGATGTGATCAAGTTCTGTTTTATAGACCTTTCTGGTCCTGGTTAGATTGAGGTTCCTGAATCTTAGTTCAGAGTTGAGTTTTGGCTGTCGATTAGGCTTGAAATCGCAGGAAGATGTTGTTAGTACTGACTGGTAATTATGGTGCACTACAGATTTTCGGGAAGCTTATTGTAGTCGTCGATTCCTCTGGAACAGATTTTGTCTTGACGTAGTGCTTCCTTGACAATCAAATCGCCGCGAAGGTAATGCACGACTCAGGTTCTGCTGGATCTTCCGAAACCTCTACCAAGATCTTTGAGATCTTTTCAGAACAGGCACCCAGATACTTCTGCAATACTTTGCAAAAGAGATGCTGGTGTTGGTTGTCCACCTTGACTAAATCGTTCTTGCTGCGGTTTAAATCTGAAGTCTTAGAAAGAGAAGCAGATTCTTCTTGATAAAACTGTGTTTTCGAGGACCCAATATGTCCGCTATGTACTGTTGTTAGCAGATTTTCTAAAAGCGGTAAACGATAAAGTTCAGTCTACCTATCTCATTACTAAAACCTATTGTCATCAACTGTCAATAACGATTTTTTAATGCGTGGTTTAACGAATGGTCTTCATAGAATGGTATCGCTTATATCGATGAGATCTTTCAAAACGTCGGGCTGCCACAGGCCTAGTTTGCAACACAATCTACTGTACTTTCCACAGGATAAGTATATTTATTTGTTGTGATATACTAATTACTTTAATCCTTCTTTTGTCTTAATGTATTATTCCCTTTAACTTTCTTTCTGTTTATATTACTCAGTCTTTTATCACCGTAAATAGACAATAATTTAGCACAAATCAAGGAAATTTATTTCCCACACAATAACAACAAACCTTAACATTAATTCTACAATATGTTTAACATTTGGCAGGATAACACTTATTTTTTAACGCAGCTACATAGCTCTTGAGCTGCATACGTTCCTTTAGTATTGCATACCAATCCTGACCATAATTCAGTTCTGACCATAATTCGTTAAAGTTTATGGATTTAATAGCAGCTATTTGAAGATTTTGTGGCATTTAATATTTGAAAATGATATCATGGAAATGTAAGTTCATTCGAGAGATTCAGTTTTGAGCATAGAAACTGTTGTCTCAGGAATACTACGAATACCGCTGGCTTCATGAAGATCTTCTTAGCCTACATATATGCCCTGTAAGAAAATAGTGCCAAGATGTGATATTGCACAATCTAGGCGGCCAATTTACCGTATCAAAATGTGAAATTAAGTTCCCTGTTTCTCACGTCGTATGGTTTGTCAAGCCGTCTTGCTGAAAGTAGAACTCATTGAAACTATGCATTTAAATATCATTGTCCGTTAACATGGTGCAATAACCGTTGATATTAATATATCGTGACGTGACCGTATCAGGGCACCTGCCCTGTGCGCCTAAGCTGTTGATGGACAAACTCCTCGGTGTAAATTATTTACGATTCACCAGCGCCCCCATGCGGTTCGCAAGACTCACACAGTTTGTAACACTTTGCCAAATGTTTGTTGCCGTGTAGACTTATGCGTTCGGTCCTTATAATCTACGCAATTTCCCAATAGCAGCATCAGCCGTTAATCCAACTCACCCGTCTAACCATCACTTTTGGTTCCTTACAGTACAGGCATCTGTTGCAAAGCACCAGTACTTTTGGGGGTTGTTAGCCCCTGAAAAAAGCCATTCACGACACTATTATTATATAATTATCAGGGATACTAACTCCCGCTTCCTGCTTCTATAGGTTTAAGCCACAGCCGGAACATTCCCCCAAAGGTAGACACCTCAACCATGATCAGCCTGGGTTCAACTGCAAGTAGAGCCACCCGAAGGGAACACTGATCTCCGTTCTGCCCATTAATACCCTTGGCAAGGGTTTCGGTTGCCAACACTACATACGTCATGTGGCTACTTAGAATTTTATTTGCTACAACAGAGGGGGGACTCCTTCCCCTCCTTACCCGAAAAAACAAGTGCCCTGGTTTAAAATACGTATAGACAAAACTTGTTCTGTTCCAAGAAAGGTTCCCATTGACAGTTTTAAATAAGATTTACATCAGCACCTGTCTAGCGGCCTTATCTCATGATGGACCATTTCTACGGAGTGAATTACTAACGATCCACCAACACACCCATGTGGCTGACTAGGCTCACACAAGTAGCAATTTTGGCCTTCTAATCCCTCTTGTATGCAATTTCCCAGCAATCAATGGAAGACAAGGCTTAATGAGTTCAGCCCTTAATCCAACTGACCTGTCAACCATCAGCACTGATTCGTTACGGTCCTTAAAAAAAGCCATTCACCACACAACTATCAGGGAGGCACCTAAACCACGACCAACCTGGGTTCAACTGCAAGCACAACCACCCGGAGGCTACGCTGATGCCCGTTCTGCCAATTGAAGCCCTTCGTAAGGGTTTCGGAAGCCAACACAACATAAGTCATGCGGCTTCCTAGAGTTTTATTTGCTACAACAAACAAAGGACCCCGTTCCTTCTTTACCCGAAAAACAGAGTGTCCTGTTTAGGAATACGCCAAGGCAAAACCCGTGCCCCGAGGGGAGGTTCCCATTGACAGTAAGATCCTGATTTGTTTTATTTTAGAAGAAGTATGGACCAATGATACACTGTTTTTCGTAATAGATTTGGGGATGTTATGATGACTCGCCAAACGTTACTGCACATAAATTACAAAACAGTTTGATATAAGTCATGCGTGAGTCAAAAAAAAAACCCATTGAAAAAATTAAGCCTCACAATGAATCACCCGATATATGCAAAGCCGTGAAGGCTATTTGCCCGATGTGCTATTCCATAAATAGCCCTATCGTATGTAGCAATAAAAAAAATTACAATCAAAAGACTAAAAACTGTGCTTTCTTTTTATTAAAATCTTGCGTTAATTTCGGCCCACCCTTTATACGATTATAAAAACTGCTGGTATTTAGTCTTTATTGATAATTCTATCGAATGTTTCAGATGCCAAATAGTGCGGCCATGTCAGCGTTATCGTCTCTGATTCATTTCTGTATTTACACCTTTAATTGAAAATAAAGGGATTTGTTGTTAACAATTTGAAAAATCTAAAGATAAAAAAATGCATTAACATATACTTATTTGCATAAAATGCATACAAACACACACACACGCGCGCGCGATTGTATGTATATAGCCGAGCGCTTGCTTATGCGGCGAAGTTCACTAAACTCTTACTGCTCTGCCATTAACACTTTCTTTGTCCCACCACCATCGAAGGCGCCATTTGGAAATGTGTGTTTCTTCTATGCGGTAGAGTTTTGGTGAGTGCGCCAACCAGTGGGTTGGGTGGATGGTTAAAAAAAGCCATACAACCAGTGGGGTTTTGTTTTATTTAATCCATAATAAAAGAACTTTTCATGCAGTTGTAGGGCTTCTGGGGTTAATATTTGTTTTAATTGTTGTTGTGCAGTGCTATTTCATACACGTGTGTGAGTGTACTTAATTACACCTTCACCTGCTTTAACAACACTGGTTAATTAAATTTTTTTAGTTTCAATAAAGATTGTTAGAAAGTGAGCTAAGGCAGCAGATAGCATCTGGCCACTTTTTTTTTTTTTTTTTGAGATAAATATAGTCGAAAACTAGCGGTTTCGTTGCTTAAAAAAATTGCAATGGTAAAAATTGTCTACCCCTCAGGCGCTGATCTTATGTGTTAAAATACTAGCGGGAGCAGTATTTCAAAATATGTGTGATGCAATTAAAAATTACCTTATAATCATGCCCAAATGAGTTTTAATCATATCCGGTATAAACGTCTTTAAGAACCAGGGCTGCTGGTATAGGCGTCATTAGTTGTAATCGCCAAGTTCGATTTTCAATAGGCATTTTTTGACAGTTCACTCATTACTCACATCAAATTGCTTCGTCATTTTTTTCAATACTATGGGGCAAGTCTTCAGGGAAGCCTCACCCCAAAACTGCGTTTCCAAATACTTCGGCTGCACTCGTATTATATTTTGTCTTATAAATAATTGATATATTTGCAGCTTAAGATCTTTTATGTTTTTTATAAAAAGTAACGTTTTTTTTTTTAATTTTCTTTTCGATATTTCGATAACAGTTTGTGAGGATGATACCTCAGAAAAATTAAAATGTTATAAAAAACTATTTGAAAAATGTTGTCAAAAATTCTTACATACAACATTTCTGCAAATATCCATTTGTAATTAATAGTTTCTTTGCGTTTCATTTCATATTTGAGAACTATTCCAATAGTGAATTGAATGATGGCTTGCTCAATGCATTTTCTCTTAAATGCGGCCGACTTCCTAAATGCAAGTTGCAATGCATATTTACAATGCGTACACTTCCTAAACGCATCTGTAAACTTTCTGGTAAAATCCAATGTTCCTAAGTCCCAATTTTCACGAGGCAATTTTAGTTGCGCAATTCTTATCAAATTTTCTTTTCAACTTGCTTTTATGTTCAGACACAGCAATTTTACTTGAGCAATTTTCGTTTTCTATTACTTACACTTTCTTAACCTTGCATGTACTGCATTCTCAAATTTTTCCATTTAATTTTCACTTCTTCTAAATACTGCTGTCTATATTTTTAATTTGTCTACAATATTTAGAAAATATTTTTTTCAAATGAATTAAAATATCGCAATTTCGCGCCAATATTACTTTCATCACGGACAACATATCAATACATAAAAGAAACACAAATGAAAGAAAATGTAAAATTTCTGATATTACGAATGATAGCACAAAACGACTTTCCGAGTACAAGCAAGTCTGTACTCATTTTTACACTCCCCACTCTTTCCTCTCTTATTTGTCCACAAACTCAAGAATTGCGCAACTAAAGTTGCCTCGTGAAAATTGGGACTAATCGTTTGGCAACTCATTTTAATGAGAATCAGCTGTCAGAATCGCGCATCATTTTTATATTTTATGCAAACATTTTTATTTTTGATCACTTTTCTTCTCGGCATTTTTATTGTCCTTAATAAAAATTGTCTCTTCCACTTTCCTTTGTAATAAGTTTCTTTAGCAAATCAATATTTTTGCAGGTTTAAGGCCTAACTATAATGTGCATAGATTGGCTTAAGCTTTTACCAAAATTAAACGAAAAGTCTGTCAAATGCATATGTGAATGAAAAACGACTTTTAGTTGGCCATAATTTACTTATATGAACTTAATGATTTTAAACCCAGTGTTGCACAACTGCGTAGTACTTGTGTAATTACTAAGTAGATTATATAAAAAGTACTAAAAATGACAACAAAGTATTTGTATGCAATAATTTCCAAACAAAAAGTAAAAACAATTTTGTGGTAATTTGTGTAATTAAAAAAAGCTAAAATACATTTCTATTAAATTAAATACAATATTATTTGTTTAAATTTTTCTTTATTTTAATAATTTTTGTAAACACACACACACACAAACTCCTGAAAACAAATGATTCCGCACAGAAAGTGCGTTCAGTTTCGTACTTTGCTTAAGCAACTGATATTAGACGAAACTTAACGAAAAGTTTCATTAAGCACATTATAGTTGTACACATTTGATTATACGTATTCGCACAGTTGCTTAAGCTGGCTTAAATTAGTTTATGCACATTATAGTTAGGCCTTTAGCCCAAGACAATTCCTCAGCACAACAAAATGGATAAATAATTTTGTGTTACCTCCATTTTGCAAAAAAAAAAAATTATTCAATTTTATAACAAACATGTGTTTGACCATGATACAAAAAACAAGGTAGCCGCTTCGCTACAACAATACAACAATAAAAAAAACAACAGGTATTTTGTTTGTGTAAAAGGCGAATTCACACTTAAGCTGTCAAAAGTATTTGATAAATTACATGTAAAAAAATTTAAATGGCGCCGAAAAACGTAAACAAAACTTGACAGCAAAAGTGCCGCCATATTAACCGAATTCGCCTGAATTCGCCGATGCATCCACCTAATAATTAATTCGCCTTGTGTTTGACATTTGTTTTATGTATGAGTTGCATAGCGACGTTCCTAAAGGCCGATAAAGCGCAAAAAATATCTCTGCAACGCAAGTTTGTTCTTAAGACATGTTTAGCATTACATACGCATTTCTTTAAATTATGCATTGCAACTTGCGTTTTAGGAAGTCGACCTTCGTTACGATATTTTAACTAAAGTTTTCTATGCACTGCATATTTCGTAAGTTTGAAAAATGATACCGATTTTCCAAGCGATATAAAAAGGCTGATAAGTTTTCATTACATGCCAAATACACATTTTTTTAAACCACTTTTTATGAATTTTTTTTTTTCTACTTTTATGGTTGCCAACTTTCGTTCAATGTCCAACAAATACAGAAAAACAAAAACCTGTAAACATGTTCACAATGTAATAATACAAATTTTACTTGTTGTCACGTGTGGTGTTTATGTATTAATTTCTGACATACTAAAACTGATGACAAAGTAATACTAAGGCACATCTACCAGTCGTTTTACAATACGAGTACTGAAAAAAAGATAAACATCTTTGGAAATAGACAGGTGTTTGAAAAATTTCAGAACTTGAAACAAATGTTATACTTTTCTCTAACTCGGCTTGCAAACAAAATCTGCCGCTTGTTAGATGTATCTTAACTGACTTCAATACCTTTATATACAATCAGTAACATACTCGTATGATACTCTTTAATATTAGACAAATTTTCCAACAACATCATTGAACGGAAAGTCATGCCTAAGACGTAAATCTTATATTCTATCATTATTGGCGCTGACATTATTCTGACCAAATAACAGTCGTTATTCGTTCTGGAAACCCGTATTTTCATCAAGGGCACACCCATTTCAGTAGTGCGATTCACTAACTTTTAACACTTTAATAAGTGTTAACTTTAACCACATATTTTGGTGTTTGCACTAACCACCGCGTGATTCTCTAACTTACTTTTAACCACGGTAAACAGCTTTATATTCTTCTATATTCAAATTGATAAAACAAGGCAACTCTGTCAAGCCATATGTGAAATTAAGAGAGAAACCACACAGAAGAATACAAGAAAAACAAACCGAAAACCGTATATTACAAATTTTACAAAGTCTCCTGCAAGGTAAGTAAAACATTATTAATTTTTAATATTTTATTAGTTTTTTAGATATTCTAAAAGAATGGCTACTACTGCTACCAAAAGGAGCCGCATGTCTACAGAGCAGCTGAGTCAAATGGTTGACTTCATGGTTTGTTGGCGGAAAATTTAAGAAGCTTCACGGAAAACTGTGAAAGGAATTGTCAGAAACCCTTAATAATGCATTTTGTTACATTTATGTGAATTAATAAACAAATAATTTTGTTTTATTTCACCATTTTAAAAAAACAAAAACTTTTCATATAACAAAATTGGCAATATTACTAGATATGGATAATTTTTAAAATATTTTTTTTAGAAAAAAAATTTTTTTTTAACCGCAAACTGGTTTACGTAGCTTATAAATAGTTCTTAGAAACAAGTTGTAGGTGTTAATTTTTTTCATGTGAACCATTTGTATTCTATGTGAATTAGTACCAAGTTGCGAAATAATTTCATCTGCCAATTCCGCATTTAGAGCTTCCTAAATTCTGTTGCTGACAACTCAAAAGGATTGTCCAAGTTGTGAAGTTCACGCCGCCTGACTGAGGGAGCACTATCAAATAAGTAATTTTCTTATAAATTGTACTCGTAGCATAAATACTCAATCAACATTATATGTCACAATTTAAGGATGTCACAAGAAATTAACACTTTTCTAAACAGATTAAGCCACACCAAAAATACCGGCGTTAATAAACCACAATTTGTATGGTTAAAAACAACAGCTGACTGCAGTAGCTGTTTTTAAACGCTAGCAGATAGTGTTAAAGTGTTAGTGAATAGCAAAACAGGTCGATTTGACACTGAATGGCATGCTGACATTACAGGGAGAATTCGTTTTTTGGCTGAACGTAGGAGAGCTGCTACCAGTGTTGCCAGAATGAAGATTTTATCATAATTTTGAAGATTTTATAAGTAAAATAAGATTTGAAAATATTTTCTCAAAATTGAGATTTTTGAGGCTTAGTATTATAATACATGATTGACCTATTTTCAAGAAGATTGACTTCTTTCATAAAATGTTACTTAATTTTTTACTTGTTTCACAATTTTAATGCGCTGCACACATAAAAATGGATACGTTTTTTAAACAAACACAAAAGCTTTGAAGCATTTTGCTTTTCTGCTGTAACACCCAGAGGCATTGGCAGGAATAGAGCCAGCGTTCTCGAGACTGTTGGTCGAGAACTCTACCAAATCAGCAATTGAGCCATCGATACCCTATTACATTTACAGTGTGACTGGCGTATCATGCTATAAAACAAAGTGTGATAACTTTTAAAGACAAGACTTTTATTCAAAGCTCCGCCGAAGATGTAACCAATTTAATTGCGTTTGGTTTCAACAAAGAGCAGCAATTTCACACATAGCCAAGCGGATTATGGCTGAGCTTCAACGAAAACTAACAGCTACACTTTCCTTCCACAGGCTCTCTAGCTCATCTGATCTGATTGCACTAGACTATTTTATTTTTATTTTTTATCGAGTTATGTCGAGCCAAAGACGTAAAGAACGAAACCATGGAATGTGACCGAATTGAGGCAGTTATTAAAACAATAACGTATGCAATTCCAGCCGCAATCAATAAGCTTCTGATCAAGTGTAAGGAGCATGGGAATCCTTTATGGTGTATTATCTTATCATTTATTATCTATAAACTTATTATATAAAAAAAAAATTAAGCTGAACTACACAAAAATAAAAAATACATGAATAATATATATTGATGAAAATAATTATATGAATTGTTTACTGTTTACGCTATGCAACGAGTACTACTAATTTTGAAAGGATATTTGATTGAGTTGAAGTTTTGCTCAAATTTTTCATTATATATTAACAAACATTATTTTTGAATTTGATTTAAAAAATGAAAAACATTTTAAGATTTTTTTCCTAAAATTAAAATATTTTTTCCGTAAATGAAGATTTCCCGACAAAAATTTTTGGCACCACTGGCTGCCACTTACATATATCATTAATTAGACCTCATTCTTGGCTTCTACTTACTTAAGGTCCAATAAGTGACAACCACAGATTAGATTAAAATAGCTGATTACATTTCTTCTAAGTTAAAATATCAATATTTTGTTTAAATAATTTCAAATATTTTGATGAGGACACTTCATGTTCCCTCAACGAAGATTTAACTAATTTTGCTCGAACCCGGGAAAATATATAATATATAATCATAATTACAGATACTCTTTCGAGTTCAGGTAGTAATTGCTTGCAAAAATTTCAGCCAGCAGGTTAGTCTTGTCGACCGGGTCGGTGAGTTCTTTAAGAGAGTTGGAATTGATAAACTATCACTGTTCCTTATTCTCTTATCAAAAGACCAAAAGGTATTCTCCATATTTGACATTTCTTTTTTGTATACTGATCATTTGTTGGACTTCTGGCATTGTGTCGACTGTCAGACTGGTTTTGGTTTCATCGCTCCATAAAACTTTCTTATTAGTTATAAGTAGTGATGTTTCAGTGTTCTTTAGTAAACTATATTCGAGCCTACTTGTTCTTAGAACTTAACAAGGAAAGAGTAGACCACTTCCTGTCAAATTATGTGCTAATAGTCTGCGCTACACTGGCGATGCACTAATTATATTGGGTATTTCTGAAGCAATTGAATTTGATGACATAAATGGGTTTCTTTTTGGTAAATAATGCTACTCGGTAATCAATGGATAATAAAGCTTTTCGTCGTCTCCCGCGCGTTTCTCTTTCATGCAACAACTTTATAGTATTTTTGAAACAGTATTCCATCTTGCAAGGACTATTCTAATGAAATCCAAAGTCTTACATTCACCACAGTCCACACAAAATAAATTTATTCTTTCTAATATTATGTGATAAGCCAAAAAATATTTTTTTTTTTTTTAATTATAACAATAATTGCCGCGATCAGTAACTCTTGATCGAAGAAGACAGGAAAAAATATATATGAACTCGAGCTAGACGAATGATACCAACTCATCATCATATAATATTAGAAACATTAAAATAAAAGTTCGACTATTTTACATTAATACATACAAATAAATTTATTCTTAAATTTTATCAAATCTTTTCACAAACGCCTAAATAGTTTTTCGTATAGTTACAGTTGCACTGAAATTTAATTTTCAGCACCTGCTTTTCAAACATTGAGAACTCTAACTTGATTGCCACAATTTTAGATAATATATTTTCTCTTAATTACCATCAATAATGTTATTTTTCTGCTTAACGTTCAAATCTCACTTTCGCTAAAAGGATTTTTTTCTTATCAAAGTCGGATTTAAACTTTAACCAAAAAAATTACATCATGTATGCTGATAAGGTATGTATGCCAGTAAACTGGAGCTTCATCCAAACCCTCTTGCGCGCAATATACTTAATTTTGGCAGCCACACTCGGTTGAGAAGAAGGTATACCGTTGCCACCATCAGGACGTTCAATAGGTGAATTTACCGATATAGCTGCCGCATAATAAAACTTTTTGTATAGGCTTGGCCGGACTTACATAAAAAGCACATTTTTTTATTATATTTAGTACTAAGATTTGAATACTTAATGTCAGTTCATTTTGCAGGTCCAATAAATAAAAAACGCAAAAAAAATAAAGCAAATGTAATAGGAGAAATATTTAAGAAGAAAAAAAGGTCCTTGTACCTTGTACTAGTTTTTTGTAATTTTGGTGAACATTAGTTTTGACAGTCGCAAAATAGGCACGTGGCAAATTTATTATGGAAAAATAATCAATATACCACCGTGTTTTAATGGTTAAAATATTTTATCGAAATACATCAGCGATTTTCATGAGGCACATTTTCATTTCAATGGAGTAGTCGGCTCTCGGCAATTGAAACCCCTTAAATTATTCATCAGTCACCTTTGCATCCATTAAAAGTGACAGTCTGGTGGGTGTGCAATTTGGGCAGAAGGAATCATTGGACCTTATACTTCTTTGACAGTGAAAACGGCGTAACGGAAACTGTCAAAGAGGAAACTTTTTAACGCCATGGGCTTGATTAACATGTGGTATTAACAAGACGGTGCCACATCGCATACAGCGGGGATTACAATGGAATTACTGCGAGTAGTATACCTTTCCGGCCGACACCCGTTACTTAAACCATTATACCCCAACGTCCTATTTATAGGACAGTACAAAACCAGGTGTTTTTTGTTCTGTATATAACATGTTTTTTTCAAAATAGTATTTTTTATCGTTATGTGGAGTCCCATCAAGCCTTTTAGATGTGTTTGGCCATATATAAAGGGTGTTTTTTTAAGCCCAATAGAACTTGAAATTGTAAAAAATAACACAAAAAATTAAATTGTAATCAAAATTTTTTTTTATTCGAAAGATCAATACGTGACATTAACATTTGAAAATGATTTCGGGCATATGGGCACCGCGGCTGTTCTTGACGAAGCGCATTCTGGACGTCCAATTTTGGGCCACTTTTTCGAGCACTGCTGGCCGTATGTCACGAACAACACGAACAATGCTGGCCTCCAAGGCGTCAATTGTTGCTGGTTTATCAGCATAAACCAGTGACTTCACGTAGCCCCACAGGAAATAATCGAGAGGTATCAAATCGCACGACCTTGGAGGCCAATTGACAGGTCCATTTCTCGAAATCAACTTATCGCCAAATTTTGATTTCAGTAAGTCGATGGTTGCGTTCGCCGTATGGCACGTAGCGCCATCCTGTTGAAACCACATCTCCTCCGGATCAATGTCATCCATATTTTCAAACAAAAAATCATTGATCATGGCGGTAACGATCTCCATTGACCGTAACGCGAGCTCCGGCCTCATTTTTGAAGAAATAAGGTCCGATGATGCCACCAGCATGAAAACCGCACCAAACAGTGCATTTTTCTGGATGTAATGGAGTCTGTAGGGTCTCTTGTGGATTGGTCTCACTCCATATGCGGCAATTTTGCTTATTAACAAACCCGTTAAGCCAAAAATGCGCCTCATCGCTGAACACAATTTTTCGTCTATAAGTTGCGCGAATCGACGACTGATTTTCAAAGTAAATTTGGATAATTTCGTAGCGTTGTTCAAGCGTGAGTCTATTCATGATGATTTGTCAGAGTATACTGAAACAAATAAAAAAAATGTTTCATCAAAATTTAATTTTTTGTGTTACTTTTTACAATTTAAAGTTCTATCTAGCTTAAAAAAACACCCTATAGTTTGTACCTCTGAAAAGATTTTTTTCATCCTTACATTTAATCTCAAAACACCGTTTTTATAACGTTATACATATGTTTGCAAATCATATAAAAAATGGTTTAACGAACATTTAATATACTATTCACTCAAAAAAGAGTTCACCAAAGCGGTTGCTCCAGTTAGTAAAAAAAATGTTTAGAAACTTTACAATATAGATGGTTTATTATGGCTGTCCTATTTATATGACACTGGAACTTCGCGTTATCAAATTTACAATGTTCTTTTACTTCATATTTCGAGTTTTTCAAGATTTCACCATCACAATAGACAAACTAAAATCGTTTATAGGTATTTTATCGCTCAGCGGATATCATCGATTACCATCTGAGAGAAGTTATTGGAGCGAGGAAGAGGATGTTGGTGTAAATAAAAAAATTTATACATTTTGGCGATAACTTGGTAATAGACAAGGATGATAGAGAATCCAAAATTAGACCTTTCCTAAAAATGATAAAAGAAAACTTTAAAAAATTTCAGGCATTTAAGAAAGAATTAGCAATCGACGAAATGTTTGTCAAATATTATGGGCATCATGGTTTAAAGCAATTTATACGGGGAAAACCTATTAGATTTGGCTGTAAATTGTGGCCTCTTTGTGGCGTTAGTAGGCATTGCTATAATTTTGACATGTATACTGGAAAATCAATTGCAAAAAACGATCGTGAAGATTTGGTCTTAGGATCCAGGGTAGTACTTGATATGTTTTCGAAGATGTAAGACATGACAACCAAGGACATTTTATGAAAAAAAGACCGGAAAAGCGAATATGTCAAGGAAAAAACTGTTCATCCAAATCTATTTCATGTTGTGTCAAAGTTGATGTTACGCTCTGCAAGAAACGCTTCATTCATCACCACAAAAAATAATCTGCGTCTTAATTTCACCTATAGTACGGTTGATATGTGTATGTACCAGTGTCCTATGTTTAGGACAGGCTATATTTACATTGTATTCATAAAAAATTAATAAATTTTTGTATTTTCGTATTATTTGAATTAAAAACGTTTCTCTAAAAAAAATCTTTTTTAAAAGTTGGGCGTATATTACTATACTTTTCAGAAAATTCTTAAACTATGACATCAAGCCAAATTACTAAAATAACATGAATAATGAACTAAAAATAGTTGAACGGATGATTTGATTTTATTTTTGAAAATGTACGATGTGACTGTCGAGGGTTTGATGTAAAGTTTTGTATTTGATAAAAAAAAAAAAAATACCTACATTAAAAAATATAGTTGAAAGCTGAAAAAAATATATATATACGTATATATGTATGTGCATACGTATGTATATATGTGTGTATGTAAATGAAGAAAATATAAACTTTATTACAACAATAAAACACAAAGCCTCCGTTCGCATTTTGCTCTCCGTACAGTTAATCCTTCTTTTTCGAGGTCTTAGGATTTTTTTTTGTTTATTATTCTATAGAGACCAGAAAGTAGTTTACTTTATTTTCCCATTTTTTATTTCTTTCTTTCCTTTTTTACGCTCGCATTCTGCACTCAACCATTTAAAATAATAATAATTAAAATGTAAAAAATATATACATACATATGTATGTAGGTATGTACGAATTTTAAACCGTATGTATGTATGTATATACTTATGTACGTAATTGCAAACTATTTTATTATTCTTGAGTACAAACTCATGTGAATGGAGGAAAAAATGTATAGAGCTGGTAAATCTCAATAAAGCATCACTTCTCATGTTTACTGCAGTAAAATCTTTCGTATTTTTTTTTTTTTGTTTTCGTTTCTGTTTTAATTTCAGCATTTAAGTTTCAAATTTAATTTATGTACATATTTTTATTACTATAACGTTATGTGGCACTGAAAATTATTATTCCTTCAACTTGTGACTCAAGACGTCATATACATACATATGTACAAAGTTTGGACAAATGATTCGATAAGTTTTTGATGACCCAGGAAAGCTTCTAATGAAAGAAAAAGTGGAAAACAATCTTCTTCGCAAATGTTGTAAATATTTGCTTGAGTACAGAGAATTTAAAAAAGTAGTAAATTCGTTTTACACAGTTAACGGTAGTACGTCATTCTTTGAACTCGCCTCTAGAGCAGTTTCAGTCAGTGTTGCCGGAAGCGCAAATTAATTTTAGGCACTTGATTTATTCGACCGGTTTTTTCGGGTGTACTGGTACGGGTTTTATTAAATGGCTATTTTTCGAATATCGAATAAACCGGGGTTTTAATATATAAATCTTCTACGTAACTGAAGTATTTTTATGGCTGAAAAAGATTTACATCAGCACTTGCCTTTAATGACTTATCTGATGGTGAACCAATGCCACGGAATGAATTATTCACGACTCAGCTGCGCCCTTGTGTGGCTTATCAGGCACACACAAGTAGCAATTCTTGTCATATGTTTGTAGCCATATAAGCAACCTCTTGTTGAAGAGTTAGGGACTCCTAATCCCTGCTGTATGCAATTTCCCAGCAATCAATGGAAGACAAGGCTTAACGAGTGAGGTAGGCCGAAGCCCACTAAGATCATTAGTTTATATAACAAATAAATACGTAGTTTTTGACTGCACTTGTTATAAGATTGCTATAATACCAAGCGCTATATACGAGTATCTGTCACATAAATTCTCATACACATACAAAATATAATAGAATAACCCAATTAGCGCGACATAAACACTTTGAAACTGGAAAATCTAATTTTGACAGCGCTTGAGAAACTAAATCTTACTGTTTAGTCTCCAAAACAACTGTTACTTAATCTTTTTATGATAATTAGTAATCGCATTTGCAGCTCACTTTAGCCAACTTTATCTTCATGCCATTTTCGGTCGGATGTAGGTGGTATAAATAGTAAGGAGGTCGGATGGAGTGAAGTACATCTTACACCGTTTCAAAAAACCGAGGCACTTGAATGCTTCTTTGGAGACATGAAAAATGTGTTCCTGTCCAGCGAACGTCACACTGTATCTTCATTCCAAGAACTCCAAAAGCATCCGATTCCTCAATATTTATACCATCCATGAGTACAGATGAAGCAGCATTTGCAGTCGTTTGTTTTTACGACCCCATTCGGAGATTAATAGAAGATCACTATTCAGTGAATCGTTCATATTTAGCCTCTTGGCAGCGATCTCTGATAGGCTGGGCCTATAACTAAAAAAGTACGAGTGGCAAATGCTGCTGTCATCCGCAAAAGAGTGGACAGGGTTGGAAGTTTGATAGAGAAGGTCGTTGAGAAAAATAAGAAATAGAGTAGGTGAAAGAACGGAACCTTGTGGTACCCCTGAATTAATCTTGAACTCATTTGATGAGACCCCATATATATATAACAACTCGTATAGTGCGGTCTCTGAGAAAGCTCGATATAAACCGAGAAAAGTCATCACCGACGCCAAAAGCAGTAAGTTTTGCCAGTAGTGCAGCATGCCACACTCTGTCAAACGCTTTAAAAATATAATTACTTTCACCGAAATGATGGATTGAGTGGCACCATTTCTCCGAAAGATATGCCATAAGATCGCCAGTAGACCGACCCTTACGAAATCCATATTGGCGAACACAAAGTAATTTTGTGTTCATTGTGTTTCATTTGTATTTTTGAGTATTGTTCATTGTTGCGAGTGTTAAAAGAGTAGCATAAATCTGTGTTAAGTAATTGATATGGCTTTGTATTAGACTCTCATATATAAGCATTTTTATGTTGGCATCAAATTGAAATTTAAACTTGTATAAAAGCCCAATAGCTGATGAGATCTTTGACTTGAGATAATTTATGTGCTCATCCCATGACAAATTTGACCCAGATGAAGGCCCAAAGATTTAACTAAAGATAACTCTTGAATCTCTTGCCCATCAAAATGTAAACTGAATATCAGTTCTGAACGACAATTGATATCAAATCTTATAAGTTTTGTTTTTTTCGAGTTGATAAACAACTTCTTCAACCGCATACATTCAGATATTACTGCCGAATCATATTCCATATACGGTTTTATAGCTTCTTCATATTTATATGGTTTGGAACCATAATAAAGTAAAATAATTAATTCAAATAATGATTTTGAGATTATTACCTCTTATATAGTTTTACTTCTATGACGATTCATAGAAGGTCTATTACATAACTAAAATGCACTTCATTGTCACCACATTCTTTAGAGCCTTCTTTTCTGGGATATATTATATTGGAATCTTATCTTATTAAACGAGCAATTCTTGTTTATATATAAATATATATATTTGCAATTGGGTTCTCGAAAACAGCTCTAACGATTTTGATGAAAATCGGTATCCAGGGGTTTTTGGGAACGAGAAATCGATTTAAGTTCGTCTCGGGTCCGAGAAAATCCATTTTCTCCCGGTTTTTACCCATTTTAACCACTTGCAATACTTTCATTGTTTCTCGAAAACGGCTTCAATGATTTTAATGAAAATTAGTATCTAGGGGGTTTTAAGGATGAAAAATCGATCTAGAGTGCCCCGGGCCCCGAAAAGACTCATTTTGTCCCAGTTTTTGCCCATTTGTAAAACTTTATTGGTTCTCGAAAACGGCTCTAACGGATTTAATGAAAGTCAGTTTCTAAGGAGGCTTTAAGGTCAAAAAAGCGATTTAGATTGTACCCGGTCCCAAAAACACCCATTTTGTCCTGGTTTGTACCCATTTGTAAAACTTTTATTGGTTCCCGAAAACGGCTCTAACGCTTTTAACGAAAATCAGTATGTAGGGATTTTTAAGGTCAAAAAAGCGATCTAGAATATCCCCGGTCTCGGGAATACCCATATGTAATACTTTTATTTGTACTCGAAAACAACTCTAATGATTTTAGTGAAAATGAGTAACTAGGGGGTATTAAGGCCAAAAAAGTGATCTAGAGTGCCCCGAGTACAGGAGAACCCATTTTGTCCCGGTTTTTAAAAATTTGTAATACTTTTACTGGTTCTCGAAAACGGCTCTAACGATTTTAATGGAAATTAGTATGTAAGGGTTTTTAAGGTAAAAAAAAATAATCTAGATAGTTCCCGGTCCAGGGAAAACGCATTTTGTCCTGGTTTTACCCATATGTAACACTTTTATTGGTTCTCGCAAACGGCTCTAACGTTTTGAACGAAAATTTGTAACTATTGTGTTTTGATAAAAGTCGGCAGCTAGGAGCTTTAAGATCGAAAAAGCGAGTAGGCCTCGATAACGACTAAACTGAGTTTGATTATTTTAGCGATCAAGATTTCATCACAATTTTTATACGGGTTTTACTAACATTCGACGTTATGGCATATGATATGTTTTCGAAAACCGTTTCAAAGAGTCAGTATCTGGAATTTTTTGGAAACATACATATATGGTGAAATTTTGATATGGATATCAAACTAAGAATTTTAAATGAGAGCACAGATATTGATGTTTTTGGTGAAAAACGGAATAATAAATAAGCGAATTGCTATATTACCCTCACTCCACAAAATATTTAAGAAAAAATTAAAAAGGTAGTCAAAGTACAATTTTAACTTGATTTTTGCCAACAGCGTAAACATGGAAAAATCTTGTGAATTAAGATTTACTAAAGTAAATATATCTCAGTATGTATACAATTTGAAAGCTCCGAGTAACGCTCGGTGCCCCAGGTACTTATATTTATTCAGTATATTTGGAAAAAGTACAAAACACGTGAAACATGTTCTATAGACATTCATATTATTGATAATTCGTAATAACGCATCCAGGATTTCATATTGCATTCTATTTGGAAGCCATCGCAAACTTTTAATACTTCTCAATGAAGATATTACATCTTCTGACTGCCGTTCAATTTCTTCCATGGCAGAAAATAGTTTTGATATATACATTCTTCTGTGCATTCATTTAAATGTGTTAATAAAGTGATGTGTTCTTTATACACGATCTACACAAGCACCCAATTTTAATGCATTAAATGATATTTATGAATATACCAGCAAACAAATATAATATACATATATTCGATTTTAAAAATTAATTCATGGCTTATCAGAAATAGCCAACTATTTTACAAATCGACAGTCGCCAAATCGAAAATCAGGCCGCCACACAAGTCTTAAATCATTACAGTTGGCGAGAAATCACCGAATCTGACAACCCTGCTGGGCACTGATCAGTTTTAACTAATTTAATTCGAACATTTTATATGCTGTAATAGAGTTTGGTTTGGTCTTTTATGTTGTTATTGTTCAAGTCAAACGTCCACAAATACTACTTCCTCTTTCCCTCTCCTCATAACCAATTTTCCTACTTCCACTACAATGCACTGTGTATGTAAGGGGCCAATCACTGATTACTGACCCAACAAAAAAAAAATTTTTTTTTTTACTTATGCCCAAATCCGTGTTATGTGAACATATATACATACATATTTACTAAGTGTAAGATCAGACAGGGCGATTTTAATTACCCAACTTTCTCACTTCACTCCACAATCAAAACGATCGTCATCTGTGTGGACAGCAACCTCGTCCAAAGCACCCGAAAGCACAACAATCGGCTGGAAAGGTTATGGCCTCGGTATTTTGGGATGTGTGTGGTGTAATAGTCATCGACTATCGTGAGAAAGGAAATGCTATTAACAGTGAATATTATATAGCGTTGTTGGAGCGTTTGAAGGCTGTAATTGCAAAGAAACGACAGCATATGCCTGTTGTTTTCATCAAAACAACACACCGTATCACAAATCAATCAAAACAATGGCAAAACTACAAGAATTGAACTTCGAATTGCTCTCGATTAACTTGAGTATAGTTTTTGTCGTTTTCATATATTTAATAACATTTTTTAGTTTATATTCTCAACTTTGCTGTCACTGTGTCATATTTATTAACACACAAAATATTATATAACTATAAACTAAATTCCCACTCTACACCTTCAATTCTTCAGTTGTGAACATATTTGTAATTGAAATAGAAACCAAGATATGAAATTTATATACAGGGAGGCTGATGAAAGATGCTACCAAAAAAAAAATAATAACGAAATAACTCATTTTCTGTGTAACTAACCTGTTCCATTTTTATTGTATATATTTTATAATCTTTAAAGGTTAACTAAAAGGGAGAATAATGATAATGAAACAAGGATTTGGGTAATGCAACGCTTTCACGCTTTAGAGGCCTTATAATCGAGATCCCTCAGTTCGGACTTAGGAAACTATCGCTGCTGCTATACAATCCAATCCTAGAGTTACGGCAAGGATCTTATCTGCTCAAATGGGTGTCAACAGACAAACAGTGCAGACAATTTGCACCAAGATTTAAACTTATTTCCATATACGATTCAATTAACAAACAAAATGAACCCTACAGACTTCCCGATTCGCTTGGAATTTTGTGAGATCATTCAAATGGTGTCAGATGATGAAGACACATTTTGATTTAAACGGCAATGTTGACAAAGAAAATTGTCGAATCTGGAGTAATTCTAACCCACAGATACTCCATCAGATGCAACTACATCCACTTCGCATCACAGTGTGGTGTGCAGTTTCTCAAGGTTCACTGTTGGGCCTTACTGTTACGGTCAATGGAGACCGTTACTTAAAGATGTTGAAACAGTTTTTGTTTCCAGAATTATGCCGGAAGAGAATCCCTTACAACTCTGTTTGGTTTCAAGAAGTTAGAACCACTTGTCACATGTTCATTCGAAAGTTAATTGAGACAATCCCGCTGCAACACTCCGGGCAGTAATGAATAACTTTTTGATAAGATGTCGCACATGTGACACCGAGGGTGGAGGCCATTTGAGTTCCATGATTTTTGGCGAGCATTTACGGAAGGGGGGGGGGGGGGGGGGGCAAGATATAGTTCGAGACAGTGACTTGGACTGTACGGTAGTGACTAGTAGCCAATGGTTGGGGGGTTGCATTCGCGTTGAGAGGGCGTTTGGAGAGATGTTGGTGGCTGTTGGTTTGGCAAACCCCTGGAGCGATACATAAGGTATATGGATACGGTGCTACTACTTGCGAGTAACAATCCGCTGATCCTATGTCTGGGCGCCAATGCGTCTTCTCCCATGTGGTTCTCCAAGATGCGAAGATAAACGTCCGAACATCGGAGCCATATGAGAGGTCAGATACAAAGCGAATGGATGGTTTTGGAGGGCTTCGGTGTTTTGAATGAGCCGAGTGATCTATGTACCTTTGAAGGGCCTGGGGGTGTCAGTGAGAGTTACGACTGGGGCAGCGATGACAGCGTTTAGGTTTAGGTGGAGGGTGTATGACGGGTGGTGAATAAGTGATTATAATCTTATTGAGATTATGGTTGCTTATGCGGGACTTACGTTGGTTATGACTGAGCAACTTCGTCGATGGCGCCTTCACGGTGTAGACTGGGACCTTTACGCGGACGCTTTTAGAGCGGCAGCTGCGTTGCTGCCACTAGCTGACTACAGGGCACGTACTCTTGATGACTAGAGCGCCATGTTGGATCAGTGAATGTGCACGGTTAACGGTGCAGTACGTGGTCATAGTAGCCGAGCTAGGCCAAGTAGGGTCAAATGGTGAACCCCTGAGTTGAATATGATGCGAAGGAACATCAGGCGTCCAAAGAGCCAGGTGTTCCAATGCGGATGGTTTAGCTCAACATAAGACTTCATGACTGTTCTTAGGACGTACAAGGACGCTATTGTTAGGGTCAAGGAGGACAAGTGGAGAAATTTTGTCAGGGAGAACAGGGACGACTCTGGTGCGGTCTACCGTATTTGCAGGGTTCTATTGGTGATGCCGCAAAAGAAAAACACTCAAATAATATTTCACAACCAAAATAACAACAGCTTTCTTTTCTTAGCGAACCTCTTATTCCTATCTCTCAGCAATTCGCTCAATTGTATGTACGAGTATATGTGTCTTTGGCTTGGTTTTTACCTGGATCAAGAACAATCTACATGATTTAATAATTTTATACTAATTTTAAGACATCACAGGATTGGGATCCCTTGTCGGGCTTATTTTAAGTACACTTGTGTGTTATTCGTACCTTAATTTTTGAGTACGACTCGTGCTAAAACCAAGTAAAAATTGCTTAAATTTAGAGCGAGTTTTTCTTCCTGTGTAGGGATAAAGATAATGTGAAAACAATTCCAAAACTATTTATTTAATTTTTTTGCCACGCCTTCAGATAGCACCCTTTTTACTATCTTTTTCACTATATCGCCGTTTTTAGTTCAATCATGACATTTTATACACCGGTGTTCATAACCCTGTAAGTGCTGCATTTCTGGATTTAATACTTTATTGCCCCCACGTCAAATTCTAGTTATGACTTTTATAAACTCTGTTCAAAAATATTTACTATTAGGCTGGGTACGATAATGAATAATTCACGCGTTTGACAATACGACGGCCGTCAATGGTAGACACGATTGTCAGGTGTCTGACAATATTATTGCCAGCTAGGGGCTTGACAATGCTTTTGCTGACAATATGGTCAGATAAAACGCATAAACTTACACGGTTCCTACAAATTTTCTGAAAACTTTTCTAACAATATTATCAGATTTTACAAACGTCAGAACCAAGCCTTAGACTGTACTGAAATAAGATCCTGCTACGTAAATGATCAAAAAATACACATTCGTCTGACGCTGCTACTAATACAACCGTATACCAGTGGATGTATGTATGTATGTGGTTGGCCACTGCTGATATAGAAACAATTATATTGGAACGAAACAATTATTTAGCCTGCGCTTTAATTTTTACAGCTGCAATAAAATCGCGAAAGCCTTTTCTTACAGGCAAAGTTTAAAAGCATAACTCAAACCACAAGAAGCATTAAAACCTTTAAACGATCCAGTAAGTATAAAAATATGTATATAAATGAACGTGAGTATATACATGCACACTTACATCCGTATATGTATAAAAATGCTCAACAACAATAAGAAAACAGCAAAAATGAGTATCCTAACGGTAGTACTCTTCGCTTATTAAGTGTGGTTAGTTTGACACGCTTCGCCACCATTTCAAAATGACCATTTAATTGGACGTGTCGACCTTATATTATCGCCGTCTTAATACTGTTTGTATAGTGTTTTGTACGGTACAGTGACCACCCAATCATACGTGCCAGCAAATATATAAATGTTTATATGTATGTATGTATGTTGGCTTGCTTGTGTATACACACATATGTACGTACAAACACAAAAATCATCATCCTTCGAACAATAATTGTTATTTCTTTTTATTCAACCTGATTATCAATTCAATTTACGAGTATTATGGGCAGTTGAAACGAATTTTCTTTTCTATTTGTATATAAATTTAAGTCTAAAGAAGAAATAGCAAAAAAATAAATAAAATCATCTACGGAAAGGACATAAGTACGTACGAACGTATTCGTAAATTTCTGTGTGAGATGAAGTATGCTTTTGTGGGAGGTCATTATTTAAGGATTTCCTCTTCATCTGACAATAGGAAAACCAATATTTGCACTTATACAATTACAACAGAAATAACAAATATGTATGAATGAATGTAGTATATCCAGACATCCATACATACATGAATATGTACATATATATATACTTCGAAAATCACACTGACCACTGTGAAGACTGTTTAGCTGTTATTTATTTATTTGTTTTTTCCTTAACATTGAATTTCCGTTCGACATCCTTTCTCCTAGATAATAATTTGATGATGATATTTGATTTGTACACAGGACAATTGGAGATATGTTCGATATTGATATGTAGCTGATTTTGAGCCCTCAAAATCAGGGTACGAAAACGAAACATATTCTGTTTCGCTCTTTGTGAGAAAAGCAAAAGTAAATAAAAAAAAAAAAAAACAACGCAGAAGCGAAAAGGTCGATTACAGAAGCGAATACTCGATGCACACAACACAGTAATGCCCACCATCATATAAAGGATGGTTCAGTCACAGTGTGACCATATCCAAAAGTATTTTGCAGCTAAATAATAAAATAATGCTATAAAAATCCTAAAGTGCAAAAAAAAAGAAAGCTAAAATTTTATATGTTAATACGAGTAAATAACATGATTTTTCATAATTCTTCTCTTTAAACTCTTATGCTCATCATTTCAATAAAACAAACTGATTAAAAAATTATAATAAAATATTTATTGGACATAAAGTCTCAAAAGCACAAAACAAATATTCGAGTATTTCAGTCAGCTTATGAATACCTATATGAAAAATTTTCAGCCAAATATAATGTCACATACTATGTATGTACATAAAAAAATTTATTTTTTCATAAAATTAACAAAAAATCAAAGGAACTTGAACTATAAATAGTATTTCAATACCAATTATATAACTTAAATAATAAATTAAATACGTCATCTTTAGTTCTAGTTAGTTCGAGATATTACTAGTACTGAAGAGAATATCGCCGCTGTAAACGAAAGTGTGGAAGAAGATCCAAATTTATCGATTCGTCGTCGGTCGCATGAATTGGGGCTCTGTCCGTCCACTACGTGGAAAATTTTGCGCAAAGATCTCGGCCTACACCCGTATAAGATCCAGCTGGTGCAGGAATTGAAGCCACGAGACCATTGTATGCGTCGTTCTTTCGCCGATTGGGCTCTAGAGCAGTTGGCAACTGACCCGTTGTTTTATCGCAAAATTGTGTTCAGCGATGAGGCGCATTTTTGGCTTAACGGGTTTGTTAATAAGCAAAATTGCCGCATATGGAGTGAGACCAATCCACAAGAGACCCTACAGACTCCATTACATCCAGAAAAATGCACTGTTTGGTGCGGTTTTCATGCTGGTGGCATCATCGGACCTTATTTCTTCAAAAATGAGGCCGGAGCTCGCGTTACGGTCAATGGAGATCGTTACCGCACCATGATCAATGATTTTTTGTTTGAAAATATGGATGACATTGATCCGGAGGAGATGTGATTTCAACAGGATGGCGCTACGTGCCATACGGCGAACGCAACCATCGACTTACTGAAATCAAAATTTGGCGATAAGTTGATTTCGAGAAATGGACCTGTCAATTGGTCTCCAAGGTCGTGCGATTTGACACCTCTCGATTATTTCCTGTGGGGCTACGTGAAGTCACTGGTTTATGCTGATAAACCAGCAACAATTGACGCCTTGGAGGCCAGCATTGTTCGTGTTGTTCGTGACATACGGCCAGCAGTGCTCGAAAAAGTGGCCCAAAATCGGACGTCCAGAATGCGCTTCGTCAAGAACAGCCGCGGTGCCCACATGCCCGAAATCATTTTCAAATGTTAATGTCACGTATTGATCTTTCGAATAAAAAAAAATTTTGATTACAATTTAATTTTTTGTGTTATTTTTTACAATTTCAAGTTCTATCGGGCTTAAAAAAACACCCTTTATAATGAGATAACTCGTTATTTAAAAATGTTCGCAATATGTGTTCAGCCTTTTCAAACCATGCCTTATATAAAGTAGCGAATTTATAGTCTTCAACTTTATTCTAAATCGCATTATATTAATACTTTATATATTATTAAATATGATATTATAATACACAAAAATACAGCAAATATGAAGCTTCCATTTCTGATATTTAACTTGAATGATGGTAAAACTTTCTGGAACAACTACGAAAACTTAGAGAATTTTGTATTCGCTCACCTCTAGTTTAATCACAAACACACTGTCAAATTATTAACCCACGTCCACACGAGCAATCTGATTGGCGAATACATATTCAGCAATTATTGCTGAAACATATTGCTGAGTAATTATCCCTGAGCATAAGCTGTCAAATTCAGTTGTCATTATTGGCTTTTATGCACATACATTTTCTTTTAAAGAAGTTCAAAATGCGTACAGTGTTGAATATTATCTATTTGATGATACAACTCTGCCGACGTTGTTGTTAGCACAGGGTAGTGCAGAGCTACCTTATGATTTAATGTTCAATAACTTTTTTGTATATTTTTTATTTTTATTTCAGAACTTTGTGAAGAAGACTTAAGGAATTTAACATTGAACACTACACAACAGAACAGCGATCAAAAATTGTTGAAAAAGCTCAATTGTTTGACGCTACGTGCTTATCGTCGTTCTTTTTTTAGCACCTACAATAAACTACCTGATTATAATTTTTCAACAACATGGTACAGTAAGACATCTTGTGTCCATGACACCGTGTGGACCACATATTGAGCACACTGAAGAAAATATGCAACGTATTGCGGATAGTGCACAAGATAATTTAGAAACATCAACGAGAAGACGTTCGGCAGAACTGGGCCTATCGCAGAGGAACGTTCAGAGGGTATTGGCCACATTGCACATGTTTCCGTATAAGGTTCAGCTTGTTCAAGAATTTAAGCAGTTAGACTACGAACAGCATTTTAATTATGCAATTAAATTCCAACCATAAAGATAGTTCTGCGCCACCCTGTATTAAGACATAAACGATAGTCCGTGTGGTCGCGCTGTTACATTTCTTTCTGACACATAAACATTGTAATGCCAGATTTTTTGTTTTTTTTTTTTATCTGGGACCAGTACTCAAGGAATTGCCCCTACATATGCAGCGCATTGTATCAGAACTAGGAAAATAGGTTATGATGAGGAGGAATGAGGGAATAGGGTTCGTGGAGGTTTAACTTTAACAGTAACAACACGAAACACTAAAACAACCCCTATTGCAGCATATAAAATGTTCGAATTGTATCATTTTGTTTTGGTGGCATGAATCTTTTTTTTTTTTATATTGGACTATATTGGAGCAGTACTCAGGGGATAACCCCTACATATGCAGTGCATTGTACCAGAACTAGGAAAATAGGTTGTGAGGAGGAGGAAAGAGGGAGTAGTGTTTGTGAACATTTGACTTGAACTTTCCAACGTTATAACAGACAGGAAACACGTCTGCAGGCCACTTATTCCACAGACGAAGCGTACGGCTGAAAAACGAATTCTCTCTGTAATGCGAAGTGCGATTCCCCGGGCAATCGACCACAAATGGATGAGCTCTAGACGATGAGCGCGTGCTACGTAAAAATGTGCGCGTTTCGGGAACAAGATCCTTAATCTCGTCAGAGCAAAATCCATTGTAGTAACGATAGAACAGAGTAACGCACTCCACACTGCGACGATGCTCCAGTGAGTCAATAGAGTTGGATACCCTGCTGTCACCGATGAGCTTCTTCGCCCTCTCCTGCACACGGTCGAGTAACCCCAAAATAGACTTTGAGGCACCGGCCCAAACGTGAGAGTTGTATTCCATTTTCGATCGGATGTAGGTGGTATAAATAGTAAGGAGATCGGATGACGAGAAGTACATTTTACACCGTTTCAAAAAACCGAGGCACTTGAATGCTTCTTTAGAGACATGAAAAATGTGTTCTGTCCAGCGAACGTCACACTGTATCTTCATTCCAAGAACATCAAGAGCATCCGATTCCTCAATATTTATACCATCCATGAGTACAGATGAAACAGCATTTGCGGTCGTTTGTTTGTGTGTTAATAGGCAACATTGGGTCTTACGAGCGTTAAAGGTGACCCTGTTTTTACGACCCCATTCGGAGATTAATAGAAAATCACTATTCAGTGAATCATTCATATTTAGCCTCTTGGCAGCGATCTCTGATAGGCTGGGCCTATAACTAAAAGAGTACGAGTGACAAATGCTGCTGTCATCCGCGAAAGAGTGGATAGGGTTGGAAGTTTGATAGAGAAGGTCGTTGAGGAAAATAAGAAATAGAGTAGGAGAAAGAACGGAGCCTTGCGGCACCCCTGAATTAATCTTGAACTCGTTTGATGAGACCCCATCTATAACAACTCGTATAGTGCGGTCTCTGAGAAAGCTCGATATAAATCGAGAGAAGTCATCACCGACACCAAAAGCAGTAAGTTTTGCCAGTAGCGCACCATGCCACACTCTGTCAAACGCTTTGGAAATATCCAGAGCCACCACCTTACTTTCGCTAAAATGATGGATTGAGTTGCACCATTTCTCTGACAGATATGCCATAAGATCGCCAGTAGAACGACCCTTGCGAAATCCATATTGGCGGTCACAAAGTAATTTATGTGACTCTAGATATTTCATAAGGTGATAGTTGACCATACTCTTCACTCTTAATGCAATCCCATGGAACACGCAATTGATTTTTAAAAGAGGTGAATATATAAAATACTATTAACTGCCCTACACAAGAATTAATTTTAAATTTCGCATACTATAAATAATTCAAGAGCTAGAATCTTATTTAAAAAGAAAAGCATTTTTACTGTTGTCAACGCAATTTTTGTCAAAGTTTTGCTTTTAATTTTGTTTTTAATAAAATTTTCGAAATTTTTGTTTTTTTTTATATTGGATTAGTACTCAGGGGATGACCC
Organism: Thecocarcelia acutangulata; assembly: GCA_914767995.1. NCBI lineage: Eukaryota > Metazoa > Arthropoda > Insecta > Diptera > Tachinidae > Thecocarcelia > Thecocarcelia acutangulata. The sequence continues at coordinate 8,239,457 of OU612099.1, read as the reverse complement.
CTACATATGAAAATAGGTTGTGAGGAGGGGGAAAGAGGGAGTGGTGTTTGTGAACATTTGACTTGAACCTTCCAACGTTATAGCAGACAGGAAACACGTCTGCAGGCAACTTGTTCCACAGACGATGCGTATGGCTGAAAAACGAATTCTCTCTGTAATGCGTAGTACGATTCCCCGGGCAATCGACCACAAATGGGTGAGCTCGATGAACGCGAAAATGTGCGCGTTTCGGGAACAAGATCGCTCATCCCGTCAGAGCAAACTCCATTGTAGTATCGATAGAACAGAGTAACGCATCCTACACTGCGTCGATGCTCCAGTGAGTTTTGCTTTTAATTTTGTTTTAATAATATTTTCGAAAAAAAAATTTGCCGAATTTGTAGAGCCATTATCGTTTTGCGCCATTAAGAAATCAAATGCGTCGAAATTTAATAAACAAGATTTAGTAATTGCTTAATATTTGCTATTTCTTGTTGACAACGAATGTTGTTATTAATTTTATTGTTTTTGTATTGAAGTTAATTTTTAAAAAGTTAAACAAAAATGTATCATATTGATGTAAATTTGTAATATTCTTCAAGCAGGCAAAAATAACCACAAAACGAACAAGGATATACATACATATACCGGGTGTCTGCCGGGAAGGTATACTACAATACCTCGTTTTGCCGCCATTTCGACAAACATTAGTCTAGTTGCGCAGTAAGCACGTGACAAATTTATTATGGAAAAATGTTCGAAAAACATTTTATCCAAATCAACCATCGATTACTGTGACGATGAGAAAGTTACGTAAAATTTTAGGGAGATACAACGCGCCAACAAAACGCACTATTTATCGTGTAGTGGATGATTTTAAAGTTAGAGGGGTACAGGTGATACGCTCACGCATGGGCCAGCACGCACTACGTGATCGGCTGAAAACATTACTGCTGCTGAAGAAAGTATTCAAAACAATCCATCAAACTCAATTCGACGCCGTGCTCAGGAGCTTGGTCTTCAAAGGCCAACTTTGACCACAATTTTGCACAAGGATTTGCATTTGTTTCCATTTAAGACCATTTACGCCGCCGTACATATGCTAATTGGATGTTACAGCTCGCCCATGACATCCCCGATTCATAATGAATAAACAGAATAGTCGGTTCTGGGCAATGAAACCGCTCAAATTATTCATCAGTCACCTTTGCATCCATTAAAAGTAACAGTCTGATGTGTCATTTTTGGAATGAAAACGGCGTAACGGTAACTGTGAATGAGGAGCGAGATCGTGATATGATTGAAAACTTTTTAACGCCAGAACTGCATGGTTTGGGCTTGATTAATACGTGGTATCAACAAGACGGTGCCGCATCGCATACAGACAAGATTACAATGGAATTAATGCGAGACCTCTTTCCACAACATGAGAAATGTTGATGTTAATTGGCCTCCACGGCCACCTGATTCGAATACTCCAAACCTCTTTTTGTGGCGATATCTGAAAAGCAAGGTTTATGCAAGGGCTCGCCTTTAAGAGACAAACAGAGGCTGTCATTTATCTGATATTGTATTCCATACATAATCGCCGTCATTAAACAAAGCATTTATCAGTATAAGATCCATTATTTTTCATTTAATCACAAATTATAAACAACACGGGCACCCTGTGCACAACCGTTAACATTACATTATACACAAACATGATTAGGGATGGAACGATACGAGTAAATACAAGTAAATACTCGATACTTTACTTTCGATCCTAAGTACTTTTGGTATCTATGCTTTACTATCGAGTACCAAGTAGGTATCGGTCCAAACTACTAGTATCGGTCAGAAATACTCGTTTCTTCAGGCCAGAATTATGTGACTGTAGGTTAGGTTTAACAGGATGCCAGCTATTGTAAAGCCAGCCCACTTGGGCCCAGTCTGGTCCCGTTATGTTGCCTGGGTGTGATATGTATCTCAATACATCTACATATCACTGGTTTAGAACCAACCCGAGGATCGGATAAAGGAGTCCAATCCATTTACATCACATAGCGATACCTCCGCCTAATCATGGAGCATCGGTCACAATGCCCTCATATAAGAAAGAGCTGGACACCGACAGAGAAATTGCTCAATGCTCTCTACTTCCTTCACGTCTCTGCAACTTCTACAGAAGTCATTAAATAGTAGATTTAACCTCCTCGCCTGCGTCTCTATGTGGCAATATCCCATCAGCTCGGCCATAGCAGAACGCAACCTTCGTTTGGGCAAGCTCTAAGAATGATGGTCGTCATGTTATCATATTCGGGCTATGTCAGTCTTGATATGTGATTTTGTCGAAGTTTATACTAACGATAAATTGTCTTACATCCAAGCTATAAAGTTTTTCTTCTTCCATTTAATGTCTTAGACAGTTACAAGACAAAATATTGGGTTAATATAGCAGAAGAATCACTATGGTAGAATTCCTGCGTTCTAAAAATCATTGCTTCCGGGAAGCTAATTAAGACACCTCAATTTCAGCCAGTAAAGCAGAAGCTCCAGCCGAAAACAAAGATTTTGATTTTTGGCTCTATATGTTCTTCCCTGCCACTAATCGACCGATGCCGAGTAGGTATCGATACTTTGCGATCGATACCGTATTGAGTATAAGTATCGATACCCTACTGGTATCGTTTCATTCCTAAACATGATGTTAATTATACTTTGTCATCAAAAGAAAATGAAACTATGCAGCAAAGAAAGAGAATAATTTATCATATACAGAACACGTACATACATATGTATACTTTTATTGAAAAAAGATAATACTGTGACACACTGACATTTTATTGATATGACTTACATTGTGACCGTAAATATTTGACGCCAAAGAATAATACCAAAGAGAGTAATTTGCGAACTAAAATTCACAAGTGCTATCAAAACATATTTCCTTTTAGTTCTCATTATCTTCTTAAAAGTAATAGAATGTAGAGTTAAATGTTTGGAATATTTTCTTTCTTCTTTTATCTTGGACCAGTAATCAGGGTATGACCCCCACATATGCAGTGCATTGTACCGGAACTAGGAAAACAGGTTATGAGGAGGGGGAAGGAGGGAGTATTGTTTGTGAGCATTTGACTTGAACTTTCCAACATTAAAAGAGACAGAAAAAACTTATGCAGGCAACTTATTTCATATGCGAAGCATACGGCTGAGAAACGATTCAATGGGCAATCAACCACAAATGGATGAGCTCTGGACTTTGAGGCACCGGCCCAAACATGAAAGTTGTGTTCCATTTTCGGTCGGATGTAGGTGGTAGAAATAGTAAGGAGGTCGGATGGAGTGAAGTACATCTTACACCTTTTCAAAAACTCGAGGCACTTGAATGCTTCTGTAGAGACATGAAAAATGTGATCATTCCAGCGAATATCACACTGTATTTTCATTCCCAGAACATCAAGAGCATCCGATTCCTCAATATTTATACCATCCATGAATACAGGTGAAGCAGCACTTGCGGTCGTGTGTGTGTGTTTTCATATGAACAAGAAGTTGCTCAGATGGCAAAAATTGCTACCTATGTGAGCCTAGCAATCTACAGGGGGTGCTGGTGGATCGTGAGTAATTCACTGCGTGGAACTGGTCCATCATTAGATAAGGCCGCAAGGCAGGTAGGTGTTGATGTAAATCTTTTTCACAACTGTCGATATAAGCTTTCGCGCAGGTAAGAAAATAACCAGCAAGCCGAGTATCATCTGAGTAGAAATAAACTTTTAGCAAACTTTAAAACAAATTGTATATTTTAAATTAACATGTATAAAAAAATTTATCTAGTTTTCCTTGTGAGTATGTATAGCTTAGCGCTTTTTAGCGCCTTTTGGGTAAGTTCTCAGCGCAATTTGGCTGTAAATAGTTGACAACGCTGCATCGGCTGCTTGATTTGCTCTCTCAATTATTTTTTCCACACTCGGCAAACGTGCTCTTTTTTTAATAACGAAAATTTTTTTACCTTACGTATGAAAGTTTGAGTTTTAAAAGTTTAATTTAATGTTTCCACAGCGCAAACAAAACAAGTTTCACAATTTTGTAATGAAAACACTTAAAGCACGTTTACATGGTAATACAACATATTTAGATTATGTGGGAGCGAAATATTACGAAATTCGCTCCGTACTTAAAAAAAAAGTTTACAAACATATGCTGTAAGTATTTGGCATGTTTACATTTGTAGGACAAGTAAAATCAAAGTATTATTATGAAAATCTAATAAAATTATGCTACAACATTTACAAAAACAACATGCAATATTATTGAATTGCAATTGTTTGGGTTTCTAAATGTTGTACAATCTTTAATAAATACTCCAAGTGCTGCCAATGTAAATTTAAAAATACACCTCTGATGTGAAGAAAATACAGAGGTTTCTGAAATGGTTTAGGAAATGGAAATTTACCGACCGCTTGTCAATTTTTGCATTTGGATTTGTCTCCTACTGAATACGTTTTGTTTTTAGACTGAAATATTACCTTTATTCTATACACATTTCTGTGTAGAATACATTTCTGGCAGATCTAAATATTTGTTGTATCATGTAAAGGTGCGTTTAAGTGCATTTCATATAAAATCCCTTGAGAAGTCGTGTAGAAACATCACATAAGTTTTTCCCTTTTGACACTCGGTAAACGTATTCATACAAAGGGCAGCGTTGCCAGAAGGTTTTGAAGTAAACAATCATAATTTGGCGATTTTACTTTATTTAAACATTTTTGTTACAAAAATGATAACAACCATATTACTTGCGTCGAAAGCAAATGCTTTTTTTTTTGTATTACATACCTTTTCATCAAATTTCTAAAAGTAGTTTGTTGTGAAACAGGTGGTTAAATGAAAACTTTTGGTTTATATAATTACACCAATACCCCGGTTTGCGACGCTTCAGTTTGCGTCGTTTGGAAATTTCTGAGGTTTCGATATTGCATCGTTTTTGTTTCAGTTTGCGTCGCATGGCTTCGATATTGCGTCGCATGTGCTTCGATTTGCGTCAGTGGAATAGAAATGTTTTTACAAAGCTAAAACAGAAAAAGGGGATTTCCCGTTTAAGTTGAATATAAAATTGCAGGTGCACGTTGTATGCATGTTGAACGTCGTGAGTAGTTTCAAATTACATGTGGTGGGGTTAAGTTCGGTCTTAAAATTTAAAAAAATGAGCCAAAAAAGAAAGCAGATAAGCTTGGAACAAAAGCTGGACATTTTAAAACGTGTTAAATCAGGGGAAAAGTCTGTTGGTATTGGGAGAAACCTTGGATTAGCCCCTTCCACAATAAAATCTATTTGCTCTATAAACATATTTTCATTGAAAAATCTTTTATTTTAGCTAAAATTTTTAAAACCTGAACTAATTAAATGAAAATAAAAAAACTTAAAAATTCGGCTTCGATTTGCGACGTTTCGGTTTGCGTCTCATTTCTCCGGTCCCAATTAGCGACGCAAACCGGGGTATGGGTGTAGTATCAACAAAAAAAAGTTCAACTCAGCACTCAGAAAGCAAAGACAAAACAGAGTTGCTATTCTAGTTTGTATTAAATAAAAATAACGTGTTCATATACCAAAACTGATTGACAAGACAACGTGTTTTGGCAGCTGTCTTTCGTTTACGCACAAGGAAATGTCGACTTCGTATACACTTTGTCTCCTGGTAAAAATTCTAAATTGTCCAGCGTGTTGTTTTAGTTGATTGTGTGCTTATCTCATGTTAATGTTACCAAAAAATGATTAGATACGAAAGTAGAATATACTCAAAATCTTTCTCCTACTGAGTGCGAATTGGTTATCACGTTTTCGCGATAACTTTCTTACGTTTTTCCTCTAAATATACAAGAAACGAAAGTGATTGAAAATATTTTTGGAACTGTTTAAAATACTCGGTTGTGAAAATGACTTATGGTTGCAGTGTGTCCATGCAGATCTCTGGTATAAATATCGTCCTCTATAGAATATATGTTTGACATCTTGGGTATTTCATTTTCAAGAAGATAACATGTTGATTCATTTTTAGTTGGAATTCCACGAATTCATTTTGGTATTTCTTTTTCTCATTTTTTTTACTTCGTTAATTTTTTTTTTTTTTTTTTCTTTTTTATTTGGTTTTTGTTGCGAATCCTTGCTTTACTTGTTTATGAATTTTCGATCAGAGTTTTATGTTGTTTCATTCAAGTTTTATTTTTATTCGCAGTTTTTTTTTTTTGTTTTTTTTTTTTTGCTTTGTTTTTCTTTTCTTTTTACAACACGCTTGTTGTTCGTTCATCTTTAACATAAAAATTGTTTAAGTATGTGCGCGCGCATTATTTTAAATACTTTATATTTTGCTTGTATTTACATGTTTTGGCAGCCAACACTGAGCAAAAAAATCATTAAAACTACATAATTTAGCAAAAAATCAAGCTCTCCTAGTGCTGGGAGTAGAAAAGAGTTTCCGCCATTTTTGGCAAAAAAAAACTATATAATGGGTGATTTTATAAGAACTATCGGAAATTTAAAAAAAAAAAAAACACATAAAATTCAGAAAAATGCATGAAATATTTATTTGGATCGATAGTTGGGTCGATATAATTTAATGTTTGAAGATTATTTCATGCAAATGTTGGCCGCGGCTGCGCCTCAAATGGTCCATCCGCTTAGTCCAATTTTGGCATACTCTTTCCAACATTTCGGCCGGTATCTCACGAATAATGTTGGCAATGGTGGCTTCCAGTGCGTCAATCGAAGCGGGCTTGTCGCTATAGACATTAACCTTAACATAGCTCCACAAAAAATAGTCTAGAGGTGTTAAATCGCACGATCTGGGCGACCAATTGACTGGTCCCAAGCGTGAAATAAACTGTTCACCGAACTCGCCTCTCAACTGGTCCATTGTTTCGCGTGCTGTGTGGCATGTGGCACCGTCTTGTTGAAACCACATGTCATGCAAGTCAAGCTCTTCCATTTTGGGCAAAAAAAAGTTTGTTATCATCGCACGGTAGCGCTCACCATTCACAGTAACGTTGTGATTCGCATCATCTTTGAAGAAATACCGCCAGCCCATAATCCGCACCAAACGGTTGTTTTTTGTGGATGCATTGGTAGCTCTTGCAATGCTTCTGGCTGCTCTTCACTCCAAATACGGCAGTTTTGCTTGTTCACGTATCCATTCAACCAGAAATGAGCCTCGTCGCTGAACACAATTCTTCGATAAAAAAGTGGATCTTCATCTAACTTTTCAACAGCCCATTCACCAAAAATTTGGCGTTGTGGTAGGTCATTTGGCTTCAATTCTTGCACCAGCTGTATCTTATAAGGCTTCACACCCAAATCCTTCTGCAAAATTTTCCACGTAGTGGAGTAACAGAGGCCCAATTGCTGCGAACGGCGCCGAATCGATAATTCACGGTCATCACCAACACTGGCCGATACGGCTGCGATATTTTCTTCAGTTCGCACTCTACGTAAGCGTGTTGGTGGTTTAATGTCCAACACTGTAAATTTGGTGCGAAATTTTTTTACAACAGCCCGAATAGAAGCCTCAGTAGGTCGATTAAACTGACCATAAAATGGAAGAAGCGCGCGATGAACTTTCTTAACAGAGCACGCATTTTGGTAATAAAATTCAATAATTTGCAAGCGTTGTTCGTTTGTAAGACGATTCATGATTAAATTATAGACCAAACTGAAGATGTTTGACAGTGACACAAGATACAAAACGTGCGTGAGCTGTCAAAACTAGTGTTGCCAAAAAGATAATAGCAAAAAAATCAGTCGTTATATATATTGTGAGAGAACGCTAGTTTCGTTTTAATCGAAGTGTTGTCATCACTAGTAACTACTGTTTCCAATTTTTTTTTTTCAAGCAGCGTTCGGATTCTGTATCTGAAGAACTTATTGTATTTTAAGGCTAACCACTAATCAACCCAATTTCTGATATCTTCATATGATGCGAATCGCTGTTACAACAGAGTAAGCGCAACGGCCCGGAGCATATGAATTAATTGTTTTCAAATAGCTTTTCGCTGGAACTGATACATGCGGATGAGGACTTAGAAGAATAATTTTGTCGTATCTGAGTCACATAAATAGTGTGCGGTATAGAATTTCAATGATTGTTTCGCTGGGATTAAACAAACTCGCTGTAAATCCCACCAAATACACAGCTAAAAGTTTCATTCGTGAATATATGGGTTTGCTGGGGATACTGAGGCCAGGCCAGGTGTCCCCTATGATTTTCTTCCATTAGGATTATCATAATTAATGTGTATTTTGTTAAACAGTTTTTTTTTTTATCCTGAGCTAGCAGCATTTCACCAATGAATGCATAAGTGGACTGCTTGCTGATTGACTTCTTGCGTAAGTGAAAATTCCATTTGTGTTTGAAACGAATTTCCCTTTAATTCTACGTTCTCGTAAGTTTTTAGCTTGCACTGCGATCTTTAGGTGCTACGTCGAAATCACGCTTTTCAAACTTTTGAAACCACACAGGATATAGTCTCACTCATGGCAGCCTCTTTATAAGCTTTTATGCAGGGTAGGAAAAATTTGTGCTCGCGAACTAAATTTTATTGGTCTATACGATTCTACCTTAGTCGGATCCGTAGCTGGTTTGGGTATCATAGTAATCATTGAGACCTTCTCCTCTGCAGGATAATACTCAAGGTGTAAAATAGCGTTAAAAATAAAAGTAGAACTCTTCTAGCTACACGAGGTAACGGTTCAAGCATTTTACCAGTAATTTGGTCAATGCCTGGAACTTTCCAGGGGTTTGTATTACCGATAACGTTTTCGACATCTTGAAAATTAAGTATCAAAGACACAGAAGGTCTAACAACATATGGTGGTAATTCTGCTGTATTATTCACTGAGTCATTTGTAATAACAGCGTTTCTCATATGATCGACATACAACATCCCCTTTTCAGAATCGCTTCTTGCCCAGTCACCAGTTGAAGTTCGCAAAGGTGGCTTACCTATTACGGGTCTTTTTAAACCTTTTGTCCCTTTTCACAAGGAATAATCAGATTAAGGAGTAGCATCAAGGCTTTGCAAATATGTTTTAAGGGAAGCAATTCTGTAGATTTCAAGCAGATTTCTTAACTGAGTTATGCATTTCCGTAGCCTAGTTTTAAGCTAGGGAGACCTGCAAAGTTGCCACTCTCTTCTGACTCTTTTTCTGACAGAAGTTGCTCAATTTCAGACGAATAAGTTCGATTGTTTTCATTTCTGGATCTTCTATGACTAGTGGTAGCATATTGTACGGCCAGTTTGAGGTTTTCAGAAAAATCGTTAAAAAGCTATTCTCTCTTTTGTAAACAATAATACAAGAGTTTGTATGTACGTTCTCTCTCATGCAAACAATAATGCAAATGTGTGTGTGTGTGTGTGTATAAATTATCTGCTTTGTACACGATATGTAATATAGAGTATGTGTGCATGTTAGCAAAATATAAACAACTTTTGACAGTTCTTATCATAAAAAAATCAGCTGTCGTTTCGACACTACCTAGTATATTATTGTACCATGTCCCAGTTGTACAATCAGCTGTTTAAGTTTTCGGCAACTGTCCAGGATGTAATTAGTATCGTTTTTTATGATTATGCTGTTACAGCCCACGTTCATTAGGTATGAAATGCTCTTAAACTTGTTTTAGAAAGCCAAATTTTTAATGCTGGAATACAGGTCTGTCGCAATGTTTTATTATTTTTATTCTCACAAAGCCTAGACAACGCCACTTTTTGTGCTGTTTTTCATGGTTGCACCCTAAAATATTTATTTGAACATTGCTTTAAAATTTCTTTTAATTTGCAATAACACAGAAAAGCAAGCTGTCAAACCAAAACGTAATTTTCTACCAAAACAAATGTTTTGGCGAGAAATCATTGACAGTTGTAGCCTACACTTGGCATGAATTTGCTGTCTATGTTGGTATTTTCATGGCAGGTACACTAATTATAAGTTTGATACGAACGACTCAAGTTATTCTTATTTTCACATAATTATTTGTACATAAATATTAATAATAATAAACCACTAAATTTATCTTCTAGAATGTAAACAATACATTTGACGTTAATCGCTCAGTATTTTAAAAGAAGCAAAAAAACTTTCACATCTCGTAGCACTGCCGCCTTCTAGACGTTAACACTCCCTGTTTTGTGCAGCTAAACTTGAAATGAGATACCAAAGATGCATGGAATTTCCAATGATATGTTTGAAATGGATGAGTCATATTTCAGAAAACTGTCAGTAAAAATATGTTTGTCCTGGTAAAAATCTTATTATTTGAACGAACAGTTGGCTTTCTCTCCTTTTAAGGGTAACTTGTAGAATATTACCCCTATCTGGACATTCAAATATCATCACAACTTATTTCATCATTTAGGCGGATAAGGATAAAGTTGGCAGACAGACGGTGCTACGATTCCAGAACTAGATTAAACAAAATTCAACTATTTATACTTTTATGTGTCACAGAAATTAATTTCCATCTAAAGTCACTACAATTCCAAAAAATTTTCACCATGATATGGAAATCAATATATTTCCGCGGAATGAAATCACTTTGCTTTTTATAATCTAATTAATAGCTTCTGCATCAAATTTAAAGCAATTTCATTCAATAAATATTAAATTTAACGAACATATTGCCATATTTAAATTAAAAAATGTGTATTTGTCGAAGGTAAATCGATCCGCTGACAATTTTGTAAATTACGATTTTCGAAATCTTCCAGAGCTTGTGAGACTCAATGTACAGTATAAACATGAAACAAAGCCACCCATAAATATTATGGCATTAGAGTGTTTTATTCACTCAGCAAAGTTATATTGTAGCTGTAATGCCAGATACGATTTTTGCAAGCGGAGAAAATGACAATTACAAAAGCGTTGATCTGATATAAAACAGCAAAGTCCACCATCTGATATCCGAACCTAGTATACATATTTGCAGAGTGAATGCCTTCCACTTGAACACAAATTTAGCGGTATACTAAAATGTTCATCCGCCGAACATCAAACATCATTATTGCCTATCATATATTGAAAGTTAGGTAGCAGCAGGTAGTTCAACGGATGTCTCACTTAGTTTGTGAGCAGTTGTGAAATCGATTTACATCAGTAGCTTCTTGTACGGCCTAATCTAATGCTGAACCAATTCCACGCGGTTGTTAGGCACACAGATCGCAACTTTTCGCTGTAAGTTTGCAGCCCCGTAGACGAACCCCTTCTAGTCCATTCAAAATGCAATTTCCCAACAGTCAATGGAAGACAAGGCTTAACGAGTTGGTAGGCCGAAGCCCATTAAGAGCATCATCCTTTAAACCAACTCACCGGTCCTTACAGACAACAGCAGCTCGGGGGTTTATTAGCCCTGAAAACCGGCATGGAACATAGATATCGGGGAAACTAATTTCTCTTCCTGCGATGTTAGGTTTACACCACAGCCATAAGGTTTAACCAAGGTAAGCATCTCAACCATGATCAGGACCGAGAGATTTGCAGGGCAGAATCTCCCGGGGGCTTTGCTGATCCCCGTTTTGCCAATTTTTATTCTTGGTAGGGGCTACGGTTACACAACATAAGTCATGCGGCTTCCTACAGTTTTGTTTGCTGCAACAAACAAGGGACTCTTTCTCTTCTATGCCCTGGTTTGGTCTACGCCAAGGCAAAACCTATTTTAGTTTGTGAGCAGGTAGAGAACACGTCTTCAGCACGACTTCGCACATATTATGATAATAATGTAATTTCCCAGCTGCAAACATAGCCTACCAATGTTTGCTGCCGGGTTCCTGTTTGGGATGTCTGAATTTTTTGCCAATTTTGTTTAAATTTATTGCTGAATATAACGGATGTTCGCCGGGAAGCTATACTACTTTGTTTACTTCCATTGTAATCCTGGCTGGACGCGACGTGCTACCGTATTGTTGATACCACGTGTCAATCAAGCCCACATCATGCAGTTGCAGCATTAAAAAGTTTACAATTATATCACGATATCGCTCCTTATTAACAGTTACCGTTACGGCACACCAGACTGTTACTGTTGGATGCAAAGGTGACTGATGAATAATTTGAGGGGTTTTCATTGCCCAGAACCGACTATTCTGTTTATTCATTATGATTTTTTTATGAAAACCGGGTATGTACAAATAGTCGTATCTCATATGGGATTGACAAAAAAAAACTACTTGATTTGTACGACAAGGTACACGGGTACGTTCATAAAAATCTTAGATTTTATATATAATATAATAGACAACAACAAACTTTAACATGTTACAAATATTTAATGTGTTTACAACGGCGAAATGTAAAATATCAGCGGAAAATAAATTGAGTTAGGTAATTCCCCTTACAAGCAATAATATAAGCGTTGGCAGACTATTTCTTCATTATTTTCATTTTACTTTTACACAGGGCAGTTCGTTTTGCAGAAAAAATTGTATTATTGCTGTGAAAGTTTTCAAATATGTAATAAAATGAGCTCAAATACAAAGGATACGTTATAAAGAATTTAGCTCTACAGAAATAAACAATTTATTGTGTAAGAGTGAATCGAGTGACGAAGATTTTATTTGTTCAGATGAGGAGGACGATTACATTGCAGCAGATATCAAAGTAGATATGGAAGCTTTAAATGCTGAACCTACAGAGATTATAGAAACAGATAGATGAGGATTCCTACGACTGGGATAATATCAACAGTAGTGATGAAATGGAAAGTAGAAAAGTTTTTTTTTGGCAAAGATGGTTCGTGTTGGTTACTGGAGCGATTTCCTCAAATACAGACTCCGAATAGAAACGTAGAGCAAATCCTTATTATGTAACGCTATAGATGTAGCAGTCTTGGCTTCATATATTATTTATATGGAACACAATGCACTCTCTAAAAGATCTCGGTGTGAAATTGTCCATTGACAAATCTCCCCGGGGAAAAGGTTTTGCCTTGGCGTATTCCTAACTTAGGCGCTCTGTTTTTCGGGGAAAAGAGGAGAAGGGGTCCCTCGTTTGGTGCGGCAAACAAAACTCTAGGAAGCCACATGACTTATGTTGTGTTGGCTTCCGAAACCCTTACCAAGGGTATAAATTGGCACAACGGGGATCAGCATGGCTCCCGGGAAGTTCTGCTTGCGGTTCGACCCGGGCTGGTCATGGTTGAGGTGCCTACCTTGGCTGAAACGTTCTGGCTGTGGTTGAAACCTAAAACGCAGGAAGGGGGTGTTAGTATCCTTGATAATTGTTTGGTGATGGCTTTTTTCGAGGGCTAACAATCTCCCGAGGATCTGTTGCCTATACAACAGATACGTGTACTGTAAGGAACCAGTGGTGATGATTGACGGGTGAGTTGGTTTAAGGGCTGATGCTCTTAATGGGCTTCGGCCTACCAACTCATTAAGCCTTGTCCTCCATTGATTGCTGGGAAATTGCATACATGAGGGATTAGAAAGCCCGAACTCCTCAACAAGAAGTTGCTCATATGACCGCAATCATATGACAAGAATTGCTACCTGTGTGAGCCTAGCAAGCCACACGGGGGCGGTGGTGAATCGTGAAAAATTCACTTCGTGGAATTGGTCCACCATCAGGTTAGGCCGTCAAGGCAGGTACTGATGTAAATCATTTTCACAGTTGTCCATTGACAATAACTAAAAATCCTAAGATGATGACAAAAGCTCGGACAATATCAGCAATAGATATTATATTTGGAAAAGAGTTTGATACTACTGTATGATGTCAAGATACCTCAAAAGTTCAGGCAGATAAAAGTGGCCGTATTGCAGTAGCAGGAAGTCTCAAAATCTGTTCGAAACTTCGTCCGAAGCAAGTCGCATTCGGCAAACACTGTTTACACAATGAATGATATCTCCACATGAATGTGTATGTATGAATATGTATGTGTATATATGTATATATTTTTTGTAAAGATGCAAATATGTAACTGAATTTCTAATACATTTTGTAAATATGTAGCTGACTTTGTATTACTTTTTGTAAATATAACTTGCAATAAAAAAGAGAAAAAAAATTACGGTACATTATTCATAGAACTGTGTCGACCAGTTAGGGTGTTTGAAAAATTTATTAATTTTTTCAAAGCTCTGAAAATTAATAAAATAACGAAAGTTAGGAGCTTTCAAGAAGCTCCAGGTACGATTGTTGCCAATTTCTACATACAAAATTTTGTTTTTTTTTTCAAAACGCAAAAGGCACCTGGGTGCTTTGTCAGTCTCATAAGGGTTAAGTGGTCTTTGAAAACTAAGCTTTTGAGTGTGGCGCCGAATTGAGGTTGACGGATTGCTTTGAACACTTTCTTGAGCAGTAGCAATATTTTCAGCGAATGCTGCAGTACATTGTGGCTCATGCTTGGGCCTATCACCTACAGACCCTCTTTCGTCGAAATCATTCACTACGCAATAAAAAATTTCACGTAACTTTCTCATCGTCACAGAAATCGATGATTGCTTTTAACGACTAAAGCATGTTGGTTTACGGAATATTTTTCCATAATAAATTTGCCACGTGTCTACTTCACGACTGCCAAATATGAACTAACTTTTTTTGCTATTATCTTTTTGGCAACACTAGTTTTGACAGCTCACGCACGTTTTGTATCTTGTGTCACTGTCAAACATTTTCAGTTTGGTCTATAATTTAATCATGAATCGCCTTGCAAACGAACAACGCTTGCAAATTATTGAATTTTATTACCAAAATGCGTGCTCTGTTAAGAAAGTTCATCGCGCGCTTCTTCCATTTTATGGTCAGTTTAATCGACCTACTGAGGCTTCTATTCGGGCTGTTGTAAAAAAATTTCGCACCAAATTTACATTGTTGGACATTAAACCACCAACACGCTTACGTAGAGTGCGAACTGAAGAAAATATCGCAGCCGTATCGACCAGTGTTGGTGATGACCGTGAATTATCGATTCGGCGCCGTTCGCAGCAATTGTGCCGTGGAAAATTTTGCGGAAGGATTTGGGTGTGAAGCCTTATAAGATACAGCTGGTGCAAGAATTGAAGCCAAACGACCTACCACAACGCCAAATTTTTGGTGAATGGGCTCTTGAAAAGTTAGATGAAGATCCACTTTTTTATCGAAGAATTGTGTTCAGCGACGAGGCTCATTTCTGGTTGAATGGATACGTGAACAAGCAAAACTGCCGTATTTGGAGTGAAAAGCAGCCAGAAGCATTGCAAGAGCTACCAATGCATCCACAAAAAGCAACCGTTTGGTGCGGATTATGGGCTGGCGGCATCATTGGGCCGTATTTCTTCAAGGATGATGCGAATCACAACGTTACTGTGAATGGTGAGCGCTACCGTGCGATGATAACAAACTTTTTTTTGCCAAAAATGGAAGAGCTTGACTTGCATGACATGTGGTTTCAACAAGACGGTGCCACATGCCACACAGCACGCGTAACAATGGACCAGTTGAGAGGCGAGTTCGGTGAACAGTTTATTTCACGCTTGGGACCAGTCAATTGGCCGCCCTGATCGTGCGATTTAACGCCTCTAGACTATTTTTTGTGGGGCTATGTTAAGGCTAATGTCTATAGCGACAAGCCCGCTTCGATTGACGCACTGGAAGCCAACATTGCCAACATTATTCGTGAGATACCGGCCGAAATGTTGGAAAGAGTATGCCAAAATTGGACTAAGCGGATGGACCATTTGAGGCGCAGCCGCGGCCAACATTTACATGAAATAATCTTCAAACATTAAATTATATCGACCCAACTATCGATCCAAATAAATATTTCATGCATTTTTCTGAATTTTATGTGTTTTTTTTTTAAATTTCCAATAGTTCTTATAAAATCACCCATTATAATAATATACCTTCCCGGCGGACACGCGTACATATAAAAACAATTGCGATTTCTTTATTTTGCAATCAAAAGAATATAATATTAGATTAAAAAAAAATTCGTGGATTTCCCGAACACCCTTTATAGGTCCACATTTTTGCAAAATGTGTAAAAACACAAACAAGGCATATTTCATAAGGCATAAATCTATTGATTAACAATTTAACACAAACCAGTTCATGAGTGTTTCCGAACTGTGTTTAGCTTTTTAGCGTTTTGTTTTTTTTTTTTTTTCAAGTATACTTATGTGTTTTTACTGCAGCACCGTGTAATTTTCGACTAATTTTTGCAACTCGTTTTTTTAAATATATACATACATATGTATGTCTACACATACATCAGCCAGAAGGAAGAAACTCATTTTTAATACTTTTTTTTTTCGTTGTATTTATTTTGATGTACCTATAATATTAAGTAAACGTTCCTACATACACAGACTTATGTGTACATTTATACAAACATGTACGTGCTGCATACGTATGTATGTATGTATATATATATAAGTATATATATGTATGTGCATAAGAATTTATTTATGTATGGAAGTGATGCTGTTTATAGCTGAGTATCTGAAATAACATGTTTTTTTGTTGTTACTGATGTCGATGGTGCTGTTGTTTTTATTATTGTTGCTGATATTCCTGGTATTTGCCATAACGTATGTAGTTAAACGAACAGTTTGCCGTTTTATTTTTTATTTTATTTTTTATATACTTTTTTTTTTTTTTTATAAAGCGACGCAGGAAGGCGTTTTTGCTCGTTAGCATTGATGATGTTGACGCTTCATTATCATCATATGATTTTTGAAATCGTTGGTTGCTGCCACAAGTTGGTGCACATAATGATAAAGCGCGACTCGTTTGTTTCGTGTGGTTGATGTAGATTTTATTTCTTTTAATTCCCTTTGTTTGAATCCACACAATTTTTAGCAAAAAAAAATCTGTTGGATAGTTTCGGTTTATCATTCAAAATGTACGACTATTGGTCACAAAAGAATACTAAATACATACTTTGCAGTAGTTTTCCTTATAACCACATTTTAAATACAGTGCGTGCTCGATAGCCGCAACCCGAAAAATCTGACCGAAAAGTCGCAATGATCCAATTTTACAATAGAAAACTTTATCTTTTACCGTATGTTTTTAGATAAGCTATTAATTTATGAAGAAATATTTTTGAGCCATCCAAAGCTAGCATTGAATTCTGTAGGTTCCTTATTAAATTGGTTGTGAAAAAACCTTGTCATTGATCTTAAAATTTGTTGCGTAGCAAGCAACTTTCTTAAAAGAGTAGTAATAATGGGTGATTTTATAAGAACTATCGGAAATTTAAAAAAAAACACATAAAATTCAGAAAAATGCATGAAATATTTATTTGGATCGATAGTTGGGTCGATATAATTTAATGTTTGAAGATTATTTCATGCAAATGTTGGCCGCGGCTGCGCCTCAAATGGTCCATCCGCTTAGTCCAATTTTGGCATACTCTCTCCAACATTTCGGCCGGTATCTCACGAATAATGTTGGCAATGTTGGCTTCCAGTGCGTCAATCGAAGCGGGCTTGTCGCTATAGACATTAGCCTTAACATAGCCCCACAAAAAATAGTCTAGAGGCGTTAAATCGCACGATCTGGGTGGCCAATTGACTGGTCCCAAGCGTGAAATAAACTGTTCACCGAACTCGCCTCTCAATTGGTCCATTGTTTCGCGTTCTGTGTGGCATGTGGCACCGTCTTGTTGAAACCACATGTCATGCAAGTCAAGCTCTTCCATTTTGGGCAAAGAAAAGTTTGTTATCATCGCACGGTAGCGCTCACCATTCACAGTAACGTTGTGATTCGCATCATCTTTGAAGAAATACGGCCCAATGATGCCACCAGCCCATAATCCGCACCAAACGGTTGTTTTTTGTGGATGCATTGGTAGCTCTTGCAATCCTTCTGGCTGCTCTTCACTCCAAATACGGCAGTTTTGCTTGTTCACGTATTCATTCAACCAGAAATGAGTCTCGTCGCTGAACGCAATTCTTCGATAAAAAAATGGATCTTCATCTAACTTTTCAAGAGCCCATTCACCAAAAATTTGGCGTTGTGGTAGGTCGTTTGGCTTCGATTCTTGCACCAGCTGTACCTTATAAGGATTCACACCCAAATCCTGCCGCAAAATTTTCCACGTAGTGGAGTAACAGAGGTCCAATTGCTGCGAGCGGCGCCGAATCGATAATTCACGATCATCACCAACAATGGCCGATACGGCTGCGATATTTTCTTCAGTTCGCACTCTACGTAAGCGTGTTGGTGGTTTAATGTCCAACAATGTAAATTTGGTGCGAAATTTTTTTACAACAGCCCGAATAGAAGCCTCAGTAGGTCGATTAAACTGACCATAAAATGGAAGAAGCGCGCGATGAACTTTCTTAACACAGTACGCATTTTGGTAATAAAATTCAATAACTTCCAAGCGTTGTTCGTTTGTAAGACGATTCATGATTAAATTATAGACCAAACTGAAGATGTTTGACAGTGACACAAGATACAAAACGTGCGTGAGCTGTCAAAACTAGTGTTGCAAAAAGATAATAGCAAAAAAATCACTCGTTACAATTATTTTAACCCACGCTTCTGAGTAGAGTAAAAATATGAATTATAAGTAGCAGGCGACATGCTATATCAGTAAGCTGGAACTTCACCCAAATCCTATTGCCCGCAACATACTTAATTTTGGCGGCACCGCTCGGTTGAGAAGAAGGGTGCCATCATCAGAGCGTTATATAGGGGATTTTACCGTTATACAAGTATACTTAGCTATAATTTTTTTATACCCTTCACAAAAATGTAAACAAGTTTGTGATTCCGTTTGTAATTTCTATGAAATATGTTCAGTAAAATCGGTTCCCATATATGTAGCTGATATATCCAAAAAATTCAACTATTTTTGCAATTTTGTATGAAATTTAAAAAAAAAAAGTTGTTTGTTTTGCTTCAAACTTCACTCAATTATTAAGCATGGCAATTGCAAGGTATAAAAATTTTTCCCGATATCGGTCCACATACATTCAATTTTTTAATGCAAATATCGCGTAAGCGAATTTAAAAAAATTTTATTTTTGCTTAAAATCAGTTCCGGTAATAAAAGGAGATTGCCTAAATACAGTAAATGAAAATTTTCGATATCGGTCCATATATACCCAAAATATAGCCTGAACTGCTTTTTCATGATAACCTCCCATAAGTGAACCCAAATATTTTTTTCTTAACATCAGTTCTGGTAATAAAAGGCGGTTAGTAAAATAAAGAAAATGAAAATTTTCGACTTTTCAATAAAAATTTTTTTTTTTTTATTTTTCCTTAAAAGCAGTTCTGATTATAAAAGGAGTTTACTAAAGTACAGAAAATGAAAAATTCCGATATCGGCCCATGTACTCGTATAGCCGAGATATAGCCTGAACCGATTTTTTCATGAAAATGTCGGGTAAGCGAACTTAAACAATTTTTTTTTGCTTAAAAGCAGTTTCGATAATAAAAGGAGGTCCAAGTAAAAATTAAAATTTCCGACATCGGTCCATACATTTCCGAGACATAGTCTAAACCGATTTTTCCAAGAATTTTTTTTTTGTCTAAAAGCAGTTCTGGTTTCCGGTATCGGATCATATATATCCGAGATATAGCCAAAACCGGTTTTTCGTGAATATGTTGTGTACGCAAACTCAAACAACTTTTTTTTTTGCTTAAAAGCCGTTCTGGGAATAAAATCAGGTTACTAAAATACAGACAATGAAAATTATCGATATTGGTCTATATGTACCCGCGATATACCACAAACCGATTTTTTTCATGAAAAGGCCGCGTAAGCGAACTTAAAAATTTTTGTATATATATTTAATTAAATAAAAGCGAAAAATATATAGCAGACAAAAATTTTTGAAACAGAGTAATGGGTTAGAAATATTATTGAAATAGGGTTCGATGGCTTGATTTGACAAAACTGCGTTTCTGAAGAAGAAATACAAGAAAAGAGAAGCATTAAACGTGAATAAAAAGGATATGTTGAACTTGTTGAGACTCTTTATTGAAAATAAGTGCAGTTATAAGGACTGTATGCAAAAATTTTGGCTCGAACGATGCGGTTACCGAGCTCGTACTGTATTAGGAGTACAAATAAGATGGAGAGGTAGACAGTGGAACAGCGTATTAAGATTCCTGGAGCGTTTTACAAAAATGCTAAAAGGGCCATCGTCGTGCCCAACAATTAAATATCTCACTGATATCAATATGGACCTGGACACTATGTGGTTTCAAAAAGATAGTGCCACTTTCCACACATCCAATTTAAAAATAGTTCGAATTTCATAGACAGTATTATCTCAAGTTGTGGCGATGATAATTGATCTCTACAATTATGTAATTCTACACCATTGCACTTTTTTCTTTGGGGATATTTAAAAGCAAAAGTCTATGTCAATATATCAAAAACGTTGAATTGTCTTAGAGTATTTGAAAATATGGATCGTCGGATAGAGGTATGCTACAGATGCCATCATAGATCCTTCTAGCACAATAAAAAATATTAAGTAAACGTTTCGTTTTATTAGCATCGTATATTACTCGTATGAAAAAATGGATTCATATGGCATCAAATTCTCTGTTTTTGCCATTTTCATATACTAATATTTAATCAAAAACTAAATTCACTGCTTTAAATAACTGTAAATAAACATTGTTGCACTTGACAATTTTTCTGCGCAGTAAAAATATGTCACTATTTTTTGGCTGCTTCTGTTTTTCTAATAAAACAAACGAAAACGAAAGGAAAGTAGCATAAACTACGTATTAGTCGTAAAGCAGCTCTGGGCTGGGGAACAGCTCTCGCGTCATCGTCGCGTCAGGCTTGTCGCTGTTGTTTAGCCTTCGGGAGTTTTGCGTCCCACTCTCATTGGCTAACTGTCTACCTCAACTAACTGTATTAGTTTACAGTTTCTGTGAGGTATTTCTTTGTTAACCACGCGGCAACTTCCTATGCGAAGGCATAGGTCGGTACAGTTAGTCACAGCGCCGCAAACAAAATACTGTTAATACCATCGTGGGCACAAGGTCTGCATTGCTCCGCCCATGCTGTGCATCCAGTACTTTGCAAATTTATTTACAATTGTATGGTTACAAATAAGTAAATAAATAAATAAACTACGTATATAAAAGAGTCCGCAAAATTAATCGGCTCAATTAGCTCTCTCATGTGAATAAATCAATTGTATAAGCTCGTTACTGAAGTACTGTGAGATGTTATCGCACAACAGATATGGATTATACGATACGAAAATTAGTAAAACCGGATTAGGGATTCAAGTAAAAAATTCAAAAAAAAAATCCATTAATGAAAATCCCGTTATAGAGTTATCAAGCTTTTTAGGTTTTCTTTTCGTTTCACCTTTTACAAACGCCGGAAATACGTTCATTCATTTTACCGGGCTTAACTAAAATCAAACTCATAAGAAGAATGCACGTACTGGGAAAAAATGCGTTAAATAAAGGGTGTTTTTTTAAGCTAGATAGAACTTTAATTGTAAAAATGCAAAATTGTGTTCAGCGATGAGGCGCATTTTTGGCTTAACGGGTTTGTTAATAAGCAAAATTGCCGCATATGGAGTGAGACCAATCCACAAGAGACCCTACAGACTCCATTACATCCAGAAAAATGCACTGTTTGGTGCGGTTTTCATGCTGGTGGCACCATCGGACCTTATTTCTTCAAAAATGAGGCCGGAGCTCGCGTTACGGTCAATGGAGATCGTTACCGCACCATGATCAATGATTTTTTGTTTGAAAATATGGATGGCATTGATCCGGAGGAGATGTGGTTTCAACAGGATGGCGCTACGTGCCATACGGCGAACGCAACCATCGACTTACTGAAATCAAAATTTGGCGATAAGTTGATTTCGAGAAATGGACCTGTCAATTGGCCTCCAAGGTCGTGCGATTTGACACCTCTCGATTATTTCCTGTGGGGCTACGTGAAGTCACTGGTTTATGCTGATAAACCAGCAACAATTGACGCCTTGGAGGCCAGCATTGTTCGTGTTGTTCGTGACATACGGCCAGCAGTGCTCGAAAAAGTGGCCCAAAATTGGACGTCCAGAATGCGCTTCGTCAAGAACAGCCGCGGT
Organism: Thecocarcelia acutangulata; assembly: GCA_914767995.1. Classification (NCBI taxonomy): domain Eukaryota; kingdom Metazoa; phylum Arthropoda; class Insecta; order Diptera; family Tachinidae; genus Thecocarcelia; species Thecocarcelia acutangulata. The sequence goes on along the minus strand of OU612099.1, from coordinate 8,217,435 downwards.
GCCCATATGCCCGAAATCATTTTCAAATGTTAATGTCACGTATTGATCTTTCGAATAAAAAAAATTTTGATTACAATTTCATTTTTTGTGTTATTTTTTACAATTTCAAGTTCTATCGGGCTTAAAAAAACACCCTATACTAAACAACAGCATATAAATGTATAAAGGTTGCCCCAAAATTACTGGAAGATGCGAATTAATTCGAAAATACAGTTTTTTCTCCTTTGATTGCAATTTTATGGAATGACACATCGGTCAACTAGCCACGATAGCTTTGCATGCCACGGCCGGCCATCTTGCATAAGTGAAACAAAAGGCGAATTGATCCGTTGATAAAGCATTGAATCTGCTTCTTTAATGCATACAACTGTGATTGCAAATAAACCCACAGAAAGAAATCTAATTGTATTAAATCACACGAACCAAGGGTCAATCCTGGCTGCTGAGAATATACGACATACATACTTGTACAGGAATAGCTGGAAATGAAGCGGCAGATTATTTAGTCAAGCAAGCAAATTTGCACCCAACATTTACGATACTGATACGAACGGCTTTAAATCACCTTAGTAACTCTCTTTTAAGATCATGGAAAAAATACGATCATCTATATAAAAGAATCAACCCCGATAAAGTTCCACTGAAACTACCTACCACAACCAGTTTTTTCAACAATAAAGCCTACACTCGTCTGCGTCTTACACACACAAAACTCACTCACCAGCACCTTCTTTCACGAGATCCTCAACCCATATGCCCCTTCTGCAACAAGACAGCGTTAAGTATTATACACCTCTTGAAAACGAGCGCTTCCTTAAGCTCCATTCGCCTCAGACTGTGTGGTACTGATGACATCATTAACCTCCTACAAACCCCATCAGAACATAATGTAAATATCACCAATGCTTTTCTAAATTGCTTAAATATTAAACACAAAATTTAAAATCTGAAGGTTAGATTCAGTCAAATATTTTTTTTTTCTTTTTGTATGTAAAAACTATTTGTAATATTCCCAAGCCGATAGCCTCTGTTGCTAGTGCTTTATTGTTACAGATTTATTATAATTTAAATTGTAATAATATTTTTTTTTTTTTTTTTTATATTGGACCAGTACTCAGGGGATGACCCCTACATATGCAGTGCATTGTACCAGAACTAGGAAAATAGGTTGTGAGGAGGGGGAAAGAGGGAGTAGTGTTTGTGAACATTTGACTTGAACTTTCCAACGTTATAACAGACAGGAAACACGTCTGCAGGCAACTTGTTCCACAGACGAAGCGTACGGCTGAAAAACGAATTCTCTCTGTAATGCGTAGTGCGATTCCCCGGGCAATCGACCACAAATGGATGAGCTCTAGACGATGAGCGCGTGCTACGTAAAAATGTGCGAGTTTCGGGAACAAGATCCCTAATCTCGTCAGAGCAAAATCCATTGTAGTATCGATAGAACAGAGTAACGCACCCCACACTGCGTCGATGCTCCAGTGAGTCAATAGAGTTGGATACCCTACTGTCACCGATAAGCTTCTTCGCCTTCTCCTGCACACGGTCGAGTAACCCCAAAATAGACTTTGAGGCACCGGCCCAAACATGAGAGTTGTATTCCATTTTCGGTCGGATGTAGGTGGTATAAATAGTAAGGAGGTCGGATGGAGTGAAGTACATCTTACACCGTTTCAAAAAACCAAGGCACTTGAATGCTTCTTTGGAGACATGAAAAATGTGTTCAGTCCAGCGAACATCACACTGTATCTTCATTCCAAGAACATCAAGAGCATCCGATTCCTCAATATTTATACCATCCATGAGTACAGATGAAGCAGCATTTGCGGTCGTTTGTTTGTGTGTTAATAGGCAACATTGGGTCTTACGAGCGTTAAAGGTGACCCTGTTTTTACGACCCCATTCGGAGATCACTATTCAGTGAATCGTTCATATTTAGCCTCTTAGCAGCGATCTCTGATAGGCTGGGCCTATAACTAAAAGAGTACGAGTGACAAATGCTGCTGTCATCCGCGAAAGAATGGATAGGGTTGGAAGTTTGATAGAGAAGGTCGTTGAGGAAAATAAGAAATAGAGTAGGGGAAAGAACGGAGCCTTGCGGAAAGAAATAAATAAATAAATAATACTTGTCCAGTAATCTAATTGTTTCATGGACTGTACGGTATGTGACATCGTCTTGTTGAAATCACATATCATCCAATTTCTGCAGAGGGAAACGTGTTGTGATTTTCCGATATCGAGTTGCAAAAAAGAAAAGGGTACAATTATTCTAGCTCTAGTTTTAAGTGGAGTACAGTTCTGCGTTTGCCTGAGATTTCTTAACAATGAGAAAGTTTGGCCGCAGGCATTTCGTTCCGCCAAGTGAGAGTGTTGTTAAAGCACACATCAAGAATTTACGCAGAGTTAACAATATTAGTAGGTGAGTTATTGATTTAGACAGGAAAGCACGTTTTTTTTTTTTTGGCAGCGTAAATGTAACATCTATGTAAGATCTATAAGTAAAATCTAAAGACTTCTTCTTACTTACCACTTGGAGTTATTTCCAAAATATTCGTGTGTTAATAGAAACGATGTAACTGTAAGTTCAACATCTTCGCACATTCCACAATTGCGCTAGGAGCACAGCTAATGTAAAGTATGCGAGTGTGCCCTGGATATGATTTACTTACATATATGGAAAAACGAATTACACCCGAGATAGAGCCTGGTGAAGCAACATGACTTAATAGCAAATAGGCTGAGGCGGAGGTGTTTCTACATAATAAGATTTATTAGGCTGTTGATGAAAATCTGTGGTAAACATTTGCCGCAGTTAAGGCCAACCGTACCGAAAGAACGCCCGGCTATGATTCAAAAGTATATTAACGCGATCTACATGTTGCATTATGTTTTCAGCAACATCTACAAGAACTCTGATGGCTGACCCGTCCCTCAAATACTTCGCTTCAAATACTTTGGATAGAAATGACAGGATAGCAATCAGTCTAAAATCGGAATTCCCTTCTTGTAGGTAATAGAAAAATTTTAGCAAGCTTTATGTGATGCAAGGAAGAAGTTTCGCAATAAGAATTTGCAAAAACTTTGGGTTTTGTTCCATCCACACCAGCGGTATTCAACTTTATTGAAAACAAACTGGATACAACATCATTGTGCCACTGGGCACTGATCAGTTTTAAATAATTTAATTCCAACATTTTAAATGTTGCAATAGAGTTTGTTTTAGTCTTTCGTGTTGTTATTGTTTAAGTTAAACCTCCACGAACACTACTCCCTCTTTCCTATCTCATCATAACCTATTTTCCTAGTTTCAGTACAATGCACTGCATATGTAGGGGTCATCCCCTGAGTACTGGTCCCAGATAAATAAAAAAAAAAAAAAAAAAAAAAAAAAAAAAAAAAAAAAAAAAAAAAAAAAAAAAAAAAAAAACTTGCCTGCAAAATATCATTAAAAACTATACCAATCGGCACCGGGGTGTAAATTCGGAAATCCCTGACTACCAGATTTGCCAATACCAATTTGGCCAAGTTTTCTTCCAGCCTATGGCAGCGCAGAACGTTGCAGCAATGTAGATTTCTCGTTTTTAATCAAACAGTTAAGGTACAATTATGCGAACGTCCACGTTCGTTTATGGAATGGTCGTTAGTATTAAAGTATACAAACAATTAAATTCTTTATTCGCTATTTTTAGCTTCTACCATTTATACCAATAAAAATTTTAAATAGCTTGTTTTCTATGTTTCCCAGCTATCTATATGTCGAAATTTCATAGGAACTACCCTAATCATCAGTAGACTTTGGAAATTTTTTTTTTTTTTTGAAAGATATTCTCAAACATTCAACTTTATATCCCAGCAATATAAATAAATTTTGTTCTCTGCTTTTCGATACTTTCAAAAAGCAAATCGTAGCAACCAACGGTTGTTCATTTGTTTGAAAGGTGTAAAGAAATGTTAGAGAGGTGAATAAATGAAAAGGCTTGTTTTTTGTGTTTTGACAGGTATTATTAGAGCATTTTTCTTTTAAATTCTCAGCAATTTATTTATATTGCTGGGATATAAAGTTGAATGTTTGAGAATATCTTTCAAAAAATTTCCAAAGTCTACTGATGATTAGGGTAGTTCCTATGAAATGTCGACATATAGATAGCTGGGAAACATAGAAAACAAGCTATTTATAATTTTTATTAAAGTATACATTTATAATGTAACTGCTTACTGAAATTAACTGTAGCCTTGCCGGAACGTCTCAACCTGTTTAAAATAGGTTTTGACGCCTTTGTTACGTGACATTCGTAACAAGTGCTAGAACTCTTATATGAGAGATAGTATTCTAGCACATTAACCCCTTTTTGGAACTTTTCTAGTGATGCAAAAATAATATTATAATTATCAGTTTTTGCCAGTTTTATCATAAAAATTATAATTAATAAATTAGATTAAGTTTGAATAATCACCATAGAACGGTAAAATATATGTGTACAATTATTTCTTTAAACACAAACTTTTAATTTCTTGAAGCCAATTGGTACTTATTTGTCAGTTGCAAGTACGAAAACTAACTTAAGTGTTCATCACTATGTTGAAAAGCTCAACACGAACACAACTGTGGAGTGCAATGTTTTGTTTATTTTTTCTTAACATGTGGTACGTTTTTTTTAAATTCTACAACTATACAAACGGCTGTACGTTAAGGCACGTTAAGTTTTTCTAACATCAATGTTCGCATAACGAGCCCTTAACTCATTTTACGTATTAATCGAGTATCGTCCTATTATTCTGTGGTTCAAAACCGTTTCTAGCGAGCGTACAGAAAGCCTCTTTGTGTCCTTAAAGGTACAGCTAAATGTATCGTTTTTAAAGAAGTACGGACAAATGCAGCCCGACAAGCACATCTAACAGTCAGTTTTTCTGGATGTACTCGTAACGTCGTGTCTGCACATACATTTAAGGATCATCATCACTCCAAATATAACAGTTTTATTTACTAACGTATGCATTCAAACAAACAACAAAAGTCGCTTATGGTAACCGGAATCGGGATTTGTACAATTTGGAAGCGTTGTTCAGGCGTGCGTCGGTCAGTCATGTTGAAATAGGAGAGCAAGCTAAATATAAATCACTTAAGGCCCAATCAGACTATTATACAAGTATAAATACTTTCATTAGATTTTGTGAGATAAAAGTCTAAACACATTTCTTGCGACTGTCAAAAAGTCTAACGTAAATTAGATTTTGCATTCATACCATCACACTTCATATAAACCAACATAGATGTGCCATCATAAAACTTTTCACGGCGGCAGGTGCGCTATTCGCCGTAGGCGATAGACGTGCCGGCGCGTGAAATTCTTCAACAGTTAAAATAATAATTATGTATAACACATCCAAATTCAATAGCACAAACATATTTTATGTTCTAAATATAGCATGAGCAAAATACATTTATAAATGACAGCTAAATTCCAAATTTCGAGCTTTTTTATAACGACAAAAAATACTATCAGTGACGGCACCCCATCGGCTACGAAATAGCCGACTACTCAATTTTTAATTAGCTGGTTTGCTAAAAAACACAACCCTGATCCAATGTAAAGTATTATCGTTTTGAAAAGTTTCAAAGAACAACAAAGTCGTATGGGATGTCAAATTTTTATCGTACTATTTTTCGTATGTATGACGGATTACATTCAGACTATCAGACTTGCACGTATTATTTAAATTTTTGACAAGTATTAATACAAAGTATAATAGTCTGAACTGGGCTTTAACAGCTGACAAAATGGCCGCACACACACACATTAAATAATTTTTAATAATTATTTTTACACAATCTATTTTAAAGTCACGATGTGCTCAAGCACATTTGACTTGAAATTATACGTTATAAAAATAAGATGATGGCACGAATAACAAGAAGCAGACACTTCGTCATATAGCAAAGTCTTTAGAGATATCGCTGGTGAAAAAAAGGTCAAAAAGTGTATTGTCTGTATATGTAAAATGTGTAGCATACCCGTTAGTTAAATAAGGTTTGACTAGTATATTTGAATTAAAATCACCTGCTGTAGTTATATCTGGGTGTAAAACTGTGAATGACTCTAGGGTGCTCATAAATCTCCCTGTGGCATTTTGTAGTAGTCCAATTCCCCAGAGCGATTGTGTTAGATATTTGGGAATACATATTGACAGAAGGTTAACGTGGAAATCACACATAAAGGCAAAAAAACAACAATTAACTATAAAAACCAAACCTGTATTGGTTATTAGGGCCAAATTCAAAATTAAATTTGAGAAACAAATTAACAATTTATAAAGCTATTCTTAAACCTGTTTGGACTTATGGAATACAGCTGTGGGGCACATCCAGCAACTCAAACTTAGAAATTTTGCAAAGATACCAATCAAAAACTTTGAGGTTAATTGTCAACGCACCTTGGTATATATCGAATAACTCAATACACTACGACCTTGCTGTACCGAAAGTTATTGAGGAAATAAAAAGATTTAGCGAAAACTACTTGGAGAGGTTAAGTCATCATAACAATCCATTGGCAATTGTTCTTCTTGATGACACTGAAGAAATAAGACGACTTAAAAGATACCATATCCTGGATTTACCATTCAGAAAATAAAAATGTAAAGCCGTATTAATTTTCATTCAACATAATATTTTAAATATTTATCCGTATACACTGATGTAGCTATTGAATTTTTTTAAAGAATTTATCAATATTAACTGCAAACGCCTGGTGTTGTCCTCTGTGGAGTTCAACAATCTAAATTATTATTTTTTCCCCCCTAATTTATATAAATTTACTTATTATCCTTAAATGGATAGATTGTAAATAGAAAAAGCATTATTAAAAAAAAAAAAAAATTGTAGTCACTGCATTCACGTAAATATCGTTGATAAAATAATTACGAATTATATTTTGGTGAAAAAATATAATTACTAAAGTTTTCTTATGCATTAATCATTTTAACATTTCTTATGTATCAAATGTCCGAGAACAGCAGCAAATTAATAATTGTTTCTAGAAAAATATATTGAAAATTTACTTGAAGAATGTGCTAGTTATTCAAGTAATTTTGTTTCCTCGAAAAACGTTTTGGAGCCTTCAAATTGTTATTTTGAAGAGCCATCTGGCCGCTTTATATATAGCCGATATTTTGCCTGAAGTACAGTGCATCCGTCTACTAGTCTGAAGGAAATTTTAGTGTTAAATTCTTCTATGTAAACGCCACCCCCAACCCTTTCTCCTCTTCTGGACCCATCCGTGTAAAGATAGAAGTATCCAGATTCTAGGGGAGATTCCTCAATTTGGTAGCCGAAGCTCCTTGTGAGGAATGGTTTTGGGTTCCAGTGGTCAATAAGATCGGGGGCTAGTTCTCCTTCAATCTCTAATATATTAACTTGTCCCCACTGTATTTGGGTCCATGCTCCTGCCGCGTTCAACCTGATCGCGGCTTTCAGTGCTATCTGCTTGGCTTCTGAGTCGCATAGCATCCAGCTCATGAGTGCAAAAAGTTAAATACAACAATCCAGAGATCAAGTTACCAGGCAAAACTGACGAATGAATTAGGAATTCGGATTCAGTTTATGTATCTAAAATTCATTTCACTGGAGTATCACGCTTATGTCGCTTGGCAGAAATATATTAAGGACGAATAACAGATTTGCAACTTAAAATGACGCTACAATAATGACATTCCAGCGAAATGAAAAAATTCCTTCAAATTTGAATTTTGCAGACAATGAATGCTCCGTTACATTAAAGCGATAAATAATTTAAAATTCGTTCAATCATGGTTCAAATCTCTCCGGCGAACGAGTTGACACATCCCTTTAATTGTTTGGGTGGGAAGGACATCATCCTAAGAAAATGTCGAAAATCGTTGCACAAAATAAAATGTTACCGTATTATGGGCAGGGTAATGTATAATATCAATCACTGCTAATAACATTATTCATATGCAAAATTAAGGAAATGCAGTAATTATAGAGAGGGGAAGCCCATTTATAATACCCCATCCCGTTATTCTAGATGAATCAAATCAAACTGTCATTTAATCCAAATCTAAAGAAGTGATATATCACAACACGGGCAAATTTCTAACGCATGGGTGAGTAGAAAATTCTGCCGTCAACAACGAAGCAAATACAAATGTGAAATAGATGCATGCGCATGTAACAAAAGGTAAGAAAAACTAAGCTCTAATAAGAAAACAAACAAAACAAATTATTTGAAAAATAAATTTACGACACAAAGAGCCAATCACGAGTTGTCTAGAGTATCTTCATTCTCTTCATTGTTGTACACTATCTCGTTTAGGAATTTATTCAATAGTTTTGATCTTTCTGCACAAGATCGCTTACACCACCCACTTGAACACCTTTTCTATAACCTGTATTTTGCTAATAGTCCTAGAGGTAGAAAAATAAGAACTCCCTCACATGATGTTTCGGTGGCAAGTTTTTGCTACCGCATTACAGCTCTGGAGTTTCATATAATTTTCAAAATTTAAGTAAGGCGCGAAAATGTTAGTATAACCTTGTAAATCGTTTTCTGCATAAATATTTTCATAAAAATGATATATTGACTATACTCGTATATGTGTGTATTCCGGAATATGTTCTTTATGCTAATTGTGTATGTTCAAGTCTATACTCATAGAAAAACTGTCACAACTGTGATGTATTTTAACATCAATGCAATGCCAAATATCATCATTTTTGACCCCATGACACTTTTCATTGCTGTGATGTCAACCATTACATCAGTTACTCTAACTATCATTAGCAGTAATTATGACAATTATTTCATCAATGACATATCATACTGACATCATAGTGATGTTTTATTGGAATACGTTTGATGTAAGCATATGATCAATTCAGCGGCACTCTAATATCGAAGAAATGACTAAATGACAAAATATCAGACCAACTATAATTTGGATTCAATTTGATGTAAACATTTTTTTTTGATGAAAGAGTTTTTTAAAAGAAAAATTATTAAGTGAAGAAAATTTTATGACAAAATGTCTCCAGTACCATGGCACGCTATCATCAACTAAACTTAATTTCGTTAAGTTTAATGATTTTAAAATATGTTCAAACGTGTAAATTTATATTTTACCATTTTCAAGAAATCACTGGGAATTAAAAGTGTTTTAATATTTTCAATATACTGTCTGTGTGTGCCATTATCATATTTTAATTGCCGTGTACGAGAAATTACTTTCTTGCTTTGCCTCGTATTTATTATTTATTTTACTCTACTTACTCATTATATTCCTTATTTAAATAACGCCGCATGTGACAAATAAGTATTGTCAATATGATTATTATCGTTCCTTTATTTATTCCCTTTATAGTTATACTTGGCCAAAATAATTCTTGCTGTGATTACAAATTTACTTCAATGTGATGAATTTTTTTCTACTTCTTAAAAATTAATTTAAGTTTAAAAGAAATTCTAATGTTAAGAACAAAATTGTTTGTATTATTTGAATACTTATTGTTAGTTTACACTGTAAAGATTCAATAAATAAATAAAAGCTATCGGGTGGTTAAATTTCAAGGGCCGATGTTGAATGTGAACCACACCTAAACGCCAAGTTTTTTTCCGAATTTTATTTGACATTTCTCTATTTCAGACTTACTCAATTTGAACCATGGAGAGATACACAATCCAACAACGTGTTAAAGTTATCCAGACTTATTATGAAAATGATGATCAATTTTCGAAGAAAATCATCTTCAGTGATGAGGCACATTTTCACTTGAGTGGATTCGTCAATAAACAGAATTACCGCATTTGGGCGAATTAGAATCCAAGAGTGACTGTCGAAAAACCAATGCACCCACAAAGAGTGACTGTTTGGTGCAGTTTATGTGCTGGCGGCATCGTCGGGCCGTATTTTTTCCAAAATGAGGCCGGTCAGGCAGTTACTGTGAATGGTGTTCGCTATCGTGAGATGATAACGAGCTTTTTATGGCCCGAATTGGAAGATATGGATGTAGACGATATGTGGTTTCAGCAGGACGGTGCCACTTGCCACACAGCTAACGAAACAATTGCTCTCACGTTTTGGCGATGTCAATTGGCCGCCAAGATCATGTGATTTGACACGGTTGGACTTTTTTCTTTGGGGTTATTTGAAAAAAAAAGGTGTACGTTGATAAGCCAGCAACAATTCAACAGCTAAAGGATGAGATAATTCGGCACATTAACGGCATAGAACCTCCATTATGCCTCAGGGTCATCGAAAATTTGGACCATCGGATGGAGGTGTGCCGCCGTGGTCGCGGCGCCTATTTGGCCGATATTTTGTTCCATACATAATTGAGTAATACCAATATATCATAATAAAATAAAATTACAATAATTTCCTAAATAGTTTGTGTTTTATTCAAAATCAACATCGGCCCTTTAAATTGAACCACCCTTTATAAAAAAAATGTGTTTGTGCTAAGAAAATGTAACAAACATAACAAAAAAACTTATCGCATGAAAAGGGTTGTATGTAACTTGAGTTTAGAACAGTGTAGAACGGGTTTTGAACCGCGGAAACGCTTAACAATGTCGTATGTACGCTCTGACATAAAGGGCCAATTTCACGACAACGAAGTTGTTCGTTCGTTCGCACAATTACATTTAAAACAAAAACAACATTCAAAATTTTGTTATTGTTTTAAATGTAATTGTGCGAACGAACGAACAGCTTCGTTATTGTGAAATTGGCACAAAGAGAACGAAATCACGGGATTTAGTTCTCATGCTTGTTGCATGTGTCAGTGTTTGTTGCTTTAGGTATGTTATCTATGAGAATATTATCAGAATAATTAGATATAATGGGTTAAATATAGTGGGTTCAGTGTAAGAAGTATTCAATTCTTTGAAATAAGTCCTTCTCTTTGTGGAATGACAGCCATTCTTTTAGATTTACGATTTTCTCTGTAAGTAAATTCACAAACAAGTGTATTTTTTTGGCCGAATGTTAAGATCCAGAATATAACTCAGGAGTTCCTGGGCAACAGTCTATTTGAAAGACGAAAAAGTTCTCTGCTCAGAGTGTATAAAATTATGGATCGAAATGTCAGCATCCTGACCAATCTTGTTTTTTAAGTAGTTAGTAGACCACAGCTTCTATTACCGTTTGCAGAAGATGTGGATTTCTACTACTGTTTGCCAAACGTGATATAAAAATAAATTTTTTAAGTGGAACAACTATCAGCGGCTTAACAACTGCTATATGATTTGAAGACCCATTAATCGGGATTTGAGATGAAGAAGGGATGGATGGGGAGAGAGCTGCGTTTGCAGATGTTGATGGGAAAATAAAACTTTCTTTGTCTACGGTCGTATTACACTGAAAAGAATTCCTTCATTAATATAATGAATATTGACATTAATCTAATGAAAATTTTCATTATTTTTCGGCCAATGATGGCCTTCATTGGACTAATAAATCTTGTTTTATTAAAAATTATGTAATGAATATATTCGTTAGATTAATGATAACTTCATTAAGTTAATGAAGCACGAATCATAATATTTATGAATAGTTTACATTAAAACAATGAAAATATTCATTAAGTTAACGACTCAATGTCATTAGTTTTATGAATTTGGTAAATTAACATTAAGTAAAACTTTAATTCTTTTAATGAATCTTCTTCATCATTCAAACGTAATTTTTTCATTAGGCCAATGAATGTGTTACATTACTTTTTTGAAATATTTTCACTAATGTAATGAATACATTTGTTGAACCAATGAAAATGTTCACTAATTTGGTGAAAAATTTTCTTCATTCTAACGAAATAAAATCATTAGTTTAAGGAAGAGTTGCATTACTCTAATGATCTTTTTTCATTACAATTGTGCTACTGAAGAGAAACTAAACATTTTTTTTTATATTAAGTATAAAATAATTTTTTATTGTTTTAATACACTATTGAAATTTTTATTAAACAATTTTTTACAGAGTAATTAATGTATAAAATAATTTACTTTATCATTTAGTTAGTAGTTGTAATATATTTATCATCTTACTCTCTGCAATTTTGCACTCAGCCTTCAAAAAAATTTTATTGCAAATCCAATGAAATTTTCTAATGAAATTATGAAACCTAATGAATCAATTTGAATGAATATTTTCATTAATGCTATGAATCTTCATTGATGGAACGTAATTTTTCATTCCGTTAATGAAAATTATCTAATGAATTGGGTTCATTAGAAATATGAAGCAAATATTTTTCAGTGTAACAGGAACAGCTATAAAAGGTGCCGGATATTCCACCAGTTGCCGGATATAATGTACTCGGCGTTTTCTTTTGTTTAGAAGATGAGTTTATCTTTTCTTTAAATCGATCCAAATTTTGAAATGTAGTAAATAGATCACCAAATGTAGAAAGTTTAGATTGAACTGATAAGAATTCTTTATTAAGCTGTTCAAAATCATCTTTATTGTTTTGGAAAAATTTAAAGAAATCAATTTTGATATTTTTACAGTGAGCTCAGTGCAGAGATTTATTCAAGTCTGCAATAGCATCAGCATCACGTGCCTTAAGACCCCTACAGTTAACACCATGCGATCGTTTCTAGAAATAGTGAAATTTCCTTGCAGGCAATCCATTATATTATTTTATTTAAGTTTTTTGTTTTTAATGTTATATTAAAATTTAACAATTAATTATTGATAATAAACGCCGCAAGTCAAGGTATAAGAGGTTCCGTTAGTGTGAGTACATAAAGATTGTTTGTTTAATTTAAGAGATTTGTAGCTTATTTTTTTTTTTTTTTTTTTTGTGTTATTTCTTTTTTATTAATCCTATTTTTTCACAATCAGAGCAACAGAATGTCACTGATTTAAAGTAATTCTTTTAATAGTTTGCTTGAATAAATGTGCCTGTAAATATATGTCTGTATGTAGAATGTATGTTTGCAAAGAATTAAGGAAAGAAGTTATCAGGCGTGTTCTAAAAACCACATGATTTCAAAGCACATGCCGTTTCAAAAGCACAAATGTGATTTGTGCCTGTTCTGCAAATCACAATTTTTTGTGACTTTCCATGTGATTTCTACTCTTCTGAAACACAAAAAAACAGCTGTTTTTTGCTTCGAATTATTGATATTCTTATTTTCAGGTTGAATTTTTTTATTCGCGGTATTATTTGCAAAATAAGTTTAATTTCTTCTAACGAGTATAGAAGTTAAAATAAATTAAACCAATAAACCAAATCACAAAATAATACAATAAATCTTGCAACAAAATAAGCGTATCTAGTTTTTTCTTAATTTAGTCAATTATTTCGCATAAAATAAATGATTTTACTTAAATAATCAATAGAAAACACATTAAGTTATTCATTCATGTAATAAATTATAAAAGTCATAATAAAGTACGTGCAAAAATTGGGATGTGATTTCAAATTGATTGCAAGTTAGCTAACCGATTTAAAATCACAAAAATCAAAAATATTTTGTGTGCAGAACACCTTTTATGTGATTTCAAATCACTTTCACAAAAAGTGATTTGCAGAACAGCCCTGTATTTTATTATTTTAACAATTATTTTTTTATATATAATTATTCGAAAATAAAAGTAAATTTCCAAAACGCAGCATATACGCAGCTCGGATTAAAAAAAACAACATATGCAACATTGTCATATCTCAAAAAATGATCTTTTCGAGTTAAAAATGCAGAATTGTTAATAGTACTTGTGCCAAAAATGTATTCTAAAATTTATTTATTCAGGACTTCATAGGTGCATCGCAAAAAAAATCCTCATGTTTCAAAAAGAAATATTAATAAGCGGTTGCGGTTTACTAGGGAAATGCTGAGAGTTTTCTGGAGTAACGTAACCAAGCTCAACTCTTTTCGGTCTGTCTGGAAAACGAATCTGAGAAACGAAGCCTTAGTTGGCAGGCACACTGAAGTTGGGAAAGACAGTGATTATATTGTAGTTCAACAAAATGTTTAAAATATATAACCAAATACGTATGGCAGCGTTTTTGGTGCTTTTTAAAATTTTTTGTGCGAAAAAAATCCCTAGCCGGTGCGCGGTGCGATTTTTTCCAATTTTCGGTGCGTGTTTTTAATTTTCGGTGGCACTATATCAATTTCAACATAACTTTCGATTCTAGTATAAGCAACAAATTTTTCCACTATATATCTGTAAAACATTCAATAGCATTTTATACAAGTGGGCAAAATTTACACATATCATTTACAGAGTAGAAGAACATACACAGAAAGTTAACTGTACAATGTCTTGAGCAGTGGTGCCAGAAAGTTTTATCGGAAACTTTTCATTTGCCTAAAAAAATATCTTAATTTTTAAGCTAAAATTCAATAAAATATCCTTTCAATATTAGTACTCGTAGTACAAAGCTGCAGACGAATTGTGCTGCAGAAATAATTATAAAAAAGATTTTTCATCAATGTATTTTATTTATATATAATAATATAATATATGATTAGAAAATAGACTGCAAATGAGACCCATGATCGTGATACCTGATCAGAATCTTATTGATACAAATGTATATACCTAGTTACATTTATAGTGTAATTGACGAATCGTGCTATAAGACAAAATGTAATAACTTTATGCCATTATTTAAATATGTTGGATGAGGGTTTTATTCAGAACCCCACCGAAGACGTATCCAATTTAACTGACACATAGTTAGATGGGTTATAGCAGAGCTTCAACGAAAACTCCCAGCTAGACTTCTCACAGGCTCTTCAGGTCAGCTAATCAGATTGCACTAGACTTTTTTTCGAGTTATATCAGGCAAGAGCTGCAAAAAGCAAAATCAAGGAAAGTGACCCAATGTAACAGTTCATTAAAACAACAAATGTAAAATTTTTTAAAAGAAGTCAAAATTCTTGATAATAAAACCTTAATTTTGGGAAATACATTATTTTACTTATAAAATCTTCATTTTGGCGACGCTGGTTTTCCACTAAGTGCTAGCAGGGAAAAGAGAGCCACTCTCTTTGCAAAGTAAACTTTCTGTATGTGAAAGCAGTGTAAGAATAAGGAGTAACAACACAGCCCAGCGACTCATCTAGAAAAATTTATTGAAAATACTTGTTTTCAGAATGCTTTCCATACAAATTTTGTAGACGAGTCATACGTAAACACAATATTAAATAAAAAAGAAATTTCTAAGTATAAAATTAATAAAAAAAAGTTTGTTGCGTTTTCTTTGAAATAACGCGTTTTTCTCCCATTTTGGTGCGTTTTGATATTTCAAAGTTGACAACGCTGACGTATGGTGCGAAGCCTTTTCTAATTATAAGACCAATACGTGTTGCATGTGAGATTTTAAGCAAAGTCTTTATAAGATCAGTAGGGCGATTCTGTAACTTATATAACGATAATCGAATCATTAAAATAATTATAACGATATTTTATCGAATTTGCTATTCTGTAACATTTTCTTAACGATATTCGCAGTCGATCAAAAACAGCTGTTAATTTTACTGCCGATTGTCGATTTCAAAATCAGCTGTTAATTTTACTGCCGATTGTCGATTTCTTAAAGACAAAAATTTTCTTGCTGTTTATTCAATCGTTAAAGTATATATTTTTTAATTGTGCATCCATGAAATAAAGTGCTTACAATCTGATTTTTAAGACATAAAAATATTTATTATATATTAAATACATAAAATATTTATTAAATAAATCGTTACTGCAAGCGATGAAATTTGATGACAAAAGTTGCGATTATCGAATCGTTAAAAGATAGAGAATCGCACTACAGTTCTCTTGCGCTGGCGTCAATACAAACAAATAAATGGGAATGTGGGTAATGCCTGATGACTCTTCATAAAAAAAAACTGTTTCTACAAATACCAACCTTTTTGAAACTGCCTGGAGGCGGAAAAAATATATAGTTAAATTTTAATAAGTTAACGTAAAGTTTAGTGTTTAGGTCGCATTGAAATTAAAGTTGTAAGTGGTGTATTGTCTTCCATCCTGTGTACTCATGTTTTTCTACTGCCGCCTGTGTTCATTGCCAAAAAAAAATAAATAAATAAATTTAAAACCCAATAACACCGGAATAAATGACAAGTAGGAATAAGTAGTGGTTCGACTTCCATCCTCTGTACATGCGTTTTTCTTTTTCACTATCGTCCGGGTTTTTTTTTACATGTTTATTATTAATTTCTTTTCACGGGGCACTGATCAATTTCAATATATTTTTCTCAATAGAGACAACAACTGCGAAGCTTTTTTGCCTGTCTGCTGTAACACCCAGAGTCTGTGCCAGGAGTCGAACCTGCGACCTTAAGACTGTTAGTCGAGTACTCTACCCAATCAGCCATCGAGGAACCCAATTTAATTCCAATATTTTAAGAGCTGTAATAACGTTTGTTTTGGTTTTTCCTTGCTGTTAAACATCCACTTTCTCCTCCTTCTTTCTTCCTCCTCACAACCTGTTTTCCTAGTTCCACTACAATACACTGCATATGCAGAGGTCCTGAGTACTCGTCCAAGTTAAAAAAGAAAAATAAATAGTCTTTCAAATTAACAAATTATGTTATATTATTAGCATTGCAAAGGGTTAAGGCATCATCATAGAGGTGCAGCACCAAAATATACATATGTTAGCACGCGTCAAATGCAAATAGTATAATATCGGTGTACATTTTTGCAAATTATTCCTATACAGAAAGCCAAAATAAAATTCAAAGTTTCGAAAATGAAAATTAGCATTTTTTCTTATATGTATGTGTACAGTTCGCCATAAAATCAAGTTGAATGTCTGGAATAGGGCATGTTTATTGTTTTTTTTTTTTCTTCTTTCTTTCTTTTATGTCGGCAGTGTCATTTGTGTTTTGGGATTCTGTTTTTCTTATTTTATTATAAAGTGAGTGAGTATGTGAGGCTTATTTTAAGTCAATTTATACATATTCTCTTAAAAACAGTCGTCGTCGTCATCATCGTCATCTACACATTATAAAACTTCTTCAGATATTGTTTTACTGTTCTTCTTTTTAGAAACACTAGAACTTGGTTGGATTTCGTTCAAATTGAAATATGCATATTTACTTGCATTAGTCGTCCTTTTCTTGCTTGCCTGCTCTTTATTTTTAAATAGGTAAATTAATGTATGCAAGTATTTGTCTATGTCACATACATATAGGTATAGGTAGGTATCTACTTACATTTTGAAAAACGTTCAATTGTAGATATTTATGTTTGTTTGCCTTGAATGTAGTTTTGCAAAAGTGCTAATGATAGTGTTTTATATCTTGAAAAGGCACAACTGCGCCTTACTATTTTTGACAGAGTTGCCATTATTACAATACAAAACGAACAGTTGGATGTCAAAAATATATTTTATATG
This sequence comes from Thecocarcelia acutangulata, assembly GCA_914767995.1. NCBI lineage: Eukaryota > Metazoa > Arthropoda > Insecta > Diptera > Tachinidae > Thecocarcelia > Thecocarcelia acutangulata. The sequence goes on along the minus strand of OU612099.1, from coordinate 8,200,049 downwards.
TATTGTAGAATAAATAAATATGTACAACATTTGCTAACTGAAACGAATATAAACAATTAAGTTTTTCATTCGCTATTTAAGCTTCTAACATTTATACCAGTAAAAAATTATAAATAGCTTGTTTTCTATGTTTCCCAGCTATCTATATGTCGACATTTCATAGGAACTACCCTAATCATCAGTAGACTTTGGAAATTTTAGAGCATTTTTCTTTTAAATTCTCAACAATTTATTTATGTTGTTGGAATATAAAGTTGAATGTTTGAGAATATCTTTCAAAAATTTCCAAAGTCTACTGATGATTAGGGTAGTTCCTATGAAATGTCGACATATAGATAGCTGGGAAACATAGAAAACAAGCTATTTATAATTTTTTACTGGTATGAAACGAATATAATTACAAAAAAAAAAAAATAAATCTCTAATGATGGGTTTAATTTGAAAGACGGTGGCATCAATGTTAAGATATGTTTTTCCATGTTCGCTATGTCACATTTTTAGAAGGCTCTTTTATTTCCAATTTGTTATATTTGTTTTATTTTTGCAGCAACCGCAGCACTATAAGTTGTTTTAACTTATAATTCTTTCATTGCTTTCAGAATCCAATCTCAAGTGCAATGTGTATGCACACTAGGGGATAGATTATTCTACTTTTTTTGTAAAACCGGTTTCCGAATAATTTGAATAGTGGTAATTTAAAAGCCCCGGTTTCCGGCTAAAAATTAAAGGAAAACCCGCTTTACCGAGAGAAAATAGTACTTGAAGATAAACAAATTAATTCACAAAAAGGAAAAAATTAAAGAAAGCTTAAGAGTTACTCGTAAAAAATAATTTCTTTTTTAATTTACGCCACTCACTAATTTATTAAAATCTCAATAAGTGCTCACGAACACAAAGAAATATCGGGTGGTTAAATTTCAAGGGCCGATGTTGAATGTGAACCACACCTAAACGCCAAGTTTTTTTTCCGAATTTTATTTGACATTTCTCTATTTCAGACTTACTCAATTTGAACCATGGAGAGATACACAATCCAACAACGTGTTAAAGTTATCCAGACTTATTATGAAAATGATGATCAATTTTCGCAGAAAATCATCTTCAATGATGAGGCACATTTTCACTTGAGTGGATTCGTCAATAAACAGAATTACCGCATTTGGGCGAATTAGAATCCAAGAGTGACTGTCGAAAAACCAATGCACCCACAAAGAGTGACTGTTTGGTGCGGTTTATGTGCTGGCGGCGTCATCGGGCCGTATTTTTTCCAAAATGAGGTCGGTCAGGTAGTTACTGTGAATGGTGTTCGCTATCGTGAGATGATAACGAACTTTTTATGGCCCGAATTGGAAGATATGGATGTAGACGATATGTGGTTTCAGCTGGACGGTGCCACTTGCCACACAGCTAATGAAACAATTGCTCTTTAGCGCAACAAATTCAATGGCCGTGTTATCTCACGTAATGGCGATGTCAATTGGCTGCCAAGATCATGTGATTTGACACCGTCGGACTTTTTTCTTTGGGGTTATTTGAAAGAAAAGGTGTACGTCGATAAGCCAGCAACAATTCAACAGCTAAAGGATGAGATAATTCGGCACATTAACGGCATAGAACCTCCATTATGCCTCAGGGTCATCGAAAATTTGGACCATCGGATGGAGGTGTACCGCCGTGGTCGCGGCGCCCATTTGGACGATATTTTGTTCCATACATAATTGAGTAATATCAATATATCATAATAAGATAAAATTACAATAATTTCCTAAATAGTTTGTGTTTTATTCAAAATCAACATCGGCCTTTGAAATTTAACCACCCTTTATATCACTTATATGTGACATGAGTTTTGTTAAGGTGATTGATTCTCTAAATAATGTAATTTCTAAAAATAAAAATTTCAAAAATTTTAATACTTTTTACATATTAATGTAAAAGCCCGCTAGCAGCTACCAGACCCATTTGCCTACCATGCATGAGTTGGGGATTCACTAAGCCCGAAGTGGTGGACGTGACGGGCGCTCAGCCAAGACAGGTATCAATTTTTGGCTAATTCTAAATCCATTTGACCACATCTGCTGCTTTGAAATTTGAAAATATATTACTACTACTATCGGAAAATAACAATAGCAGACATCTAAATGGCGGACATAGATCACCAGATAATAAAATCTTTTAGCTATTACTCGGTCGTGTGCCACAAGACAAGCTGTCTCTGAGTCACTCTTACTCGTAGGAGGATAAAGTGTAAAACTGGACCCCACCCAAAATGTTTCTCTCTACATTTCTCTTCAAGACAAGCAGCAGAAAATCTGCAAATAGCTTCATAACTGTCGTCTCTGAGTCGCTCTTCGGGGGATAAAGTGTAAGACTGGACTCCACCAAAAATTTTCTCCCTACATTTCTTGTGAACATATCTACCGCCTAACTGCTCGCCTCAAGGGCGAAAAAATACAAAATATTAGTTTTTAACATTTTAGGATCAGCCGCCCTAACTAGCCGCAGAGGCCAAATGTACCAAATGTATGACAGAATTCCAATATTACTTTAAACCGAACATTTTTATAGGACATATCCAGCTTCTACTTTAAATCATTAGGGGTCCCCATACAAAACCTTAAGTTAAAAAAAAAAGATTATTTTTTTATTATCTTAATCCTAATTTTTTGACCTATTCACTAAATTTAGTTGAAATGTTGTTCAAGCCTTAGGGATATTCGTTTTGTATATCAAAAAATATTTAAAAGATTGATTTTTCTACTAGAGACAAAAGACATTAAGAAAATTATATCCTACAAGCTTTTGTCACATAAATATATGTAATATTTGTTTCCATGAAAATTTTCACGTCACGGGCGGTTACCCCGCCCGGGAAGGTATACTGTTTTGTTTTGCCGCCATTTTGGTACACAATAGGCTGGACAGTTCATATTTGGCAGGTGAGAAGTAGACACATGGCATCGTTAAAACATTTTATCAAAATCAATTATCGATTTTCATGAAAAAATCATATCGAGTTACGAAGCACATTTTTATTTGAACGGATATGTGAATAAACAGAATAGTCGGTTCTGGAATGGAAACCCTTCAAATTATATTTCGGTCACCTTTGCATTCATTAAAATTGGCAGTCCCTTCCGTACCATACTTCTTTGAAAATAGAAACGGCGTAACGGTAACTGTGAATGGGGAGCGATATCGTGATATGATTGAAAACTTTTTAACGCCGCAACTGCACCTTTGGGCTTAATTATTTTATTCTGACTTATGCACAAGATTTAAATTTAAGCTCGATCTGATATTTGTACTTATTTATTACCTTCTACATTGTTCGTGAGCCTTCTAATTAATGATATTACAATAACTAATATAACATACATGTAATTCAATTAAAATTTTATCATTATTTCTTGGCAGTTTAGGATTTATTATTTTAAAGCCAATTTAGCTGTAGAATATTTTTGGATATGGCCACACTGGCTATCTGTCCTTACTCCCCAAGAAGTAGATTTTGTCTTGGTACAGGCGCTGGACAACTATAAATAATTCATAGTGCCGTCAAACCATAATCAATTACACATATCTATTCATACATCTCGCTGAAAGTTAAAAACCTGATCTTATATTATTCAAACGCTAATTTTTCAACCTCTCTGAACTTTGCAACCAGACGTCGCCACAACAAACAAGTTTCAACTGTTTGCATTTTAAAAAATTATCAAACTTATAAACGGGTGTGTTGACTCCGAATTTTGATCAGTAATAAAGAGTGATTTTTTTGCTATTATCTTTTTGGCACCACTTGTTTTGACAGCTCACGCACGTTTTGTATCTTGTGTCACTGTCAAACATCTTCAGTTTGGTCTATAATTTAATCATGAATCGTCTTACAAACGAACAACGCTTGCAAATTATTGAATTTTATTACCAAAATGCGTGCTCTGTTAAGAAAGTTCATCGCGCGCTTCTTCCATTTTATGGTCAGTTCAATCGACCTACTGAGGCTTCTATTCGGGCTATTGTAAACAAATTTCGCACCAAATTTACATTGTTGGACATTAAACCACCAACACGCTTACGTAGAGTGCGAACTGAAGAAAATATCGCAGCCGTATCGGCCAGTGTTGGTGATGACCGTGAATTATCGATTCGGCGCCGTTCGCAGCAATTGGGCCTCTGTTACTCCACTACGTGGAAAATTTTGCGGAAGGATTTGGGTGTGAAGCCTTATAAGATACAGCTGGTGCAAGAATTGAAGCCAAACGACCTACCACAATGCCAAATTTTTGGTGAATGGGCTCTTGAAAAGTTAGATGAAGATCCACTTTTTTTATCGAAGAATTGTGTTCAGCGACGAGGCTCATTTCTGGTTGAATGGATACGTGAACAAGCAAAACTGTCTTATTTGGAGTGAAGAGCGGCCAGAAGCATTGCAAGAGCTACCAATATATCCACAAAAAACAACCGTTTGGTGCGGATTATGGGCTGGCGGCATTATTGGGCCGTATTTCTTCAAAGATGGTGCGAATCACAACGTTACTGTGAATGGTGAGCGCTACCGTGCGATGATAACAAACATTTTTTTGCCCAAAATGGAAGAGCTTGACTTGCATGACATGTGGTTTCAACAAGACGGTGCCACATGCCACACAGCACGCGAAACAATGGACCAATTGAGAGGCGAGTTCGGTGAACAGTTTATTTCACGCCTGGGACCAGTCAATTGGCCGCCCAGATCGTGCGATTTAACGCCTCTAGACTATTTTTTGTGGGGCTATGTTAAGGCTAATGTCTATAGCGACAAGCCCGCTTCGATTGACGCACTGGAAGCCAACATTGCCAACATTATTCGTGAGATACCGGCCGAAATGTTGGAAAGAGTATGCCAAAATTGGACTAAGCGGATGGACCATTTGAGGCGCAGCCGCGGCCAACATTTGCATGAAATAATCTTCAAACATTAAATTATATCGACCCAACTATCGATCCAAATAAATATTTCATGCAGTTTTCTGAATTTTATGTGTTTTTTTTTTTAAATTTCCGATAGTTCTTATCAAATCACCCATTATTATTGGCGTATCACTAAATGCAAGCTTTTGCTTCCAGGATGGAAGGCCGACCCAGCAATAAAACTATGTTGCGGTTTTAATGCCACCGTACTGTCTTATAGATTTTTTTCATTTAATTTAAAATTTCAGAAGCGTAAGAATTAATGTATGCAACGTTTCCATTTCTTGTGCTATTCAGCAAGGAACTACTCCGTAGACTTGTTAAATAAATATAAACATAAATAAACTATTTTTAACCATTTATTTTCCGGCAACTAAATGATAACTACGGGTTAAACACTTAATTATAGACGTATAAAACAAATTTTTAACACATGAGCAAATATTTCACCAGATACTCCTTTTCAATTTATATTTAATTGTAGTTTATTAAAATACAGAAAAAAATATACATATATAAAAAAGTGGGAATCTAAACACACACACACATACTGTCACCGTTTATTTTTTCCCAGTCTGTTCGGCAGTCGTATATACATATGTACACACAACGCACGTATGTACATTTGCTGTTTTGCTTTTTCATTCGTTTAACCTTTTTCAGTGGAGATAACTGAACAAACGAGCAAGCGAGTGTCAGCGAATTTTCACTCTATAATTTTATGCTCACAAAGTATGTATAATCCCAAAAATACGCATTTCTAATGCATCATCTTTGCACAATGGTTTGCAAAGGCTTTTTGGTAGTAATTTGTATTCAAGTGAATCGTTAAAGACATCTTAATGAATTTTCACTTGTTTATAAAATAAAAATGTTCTTTCCCCCCGATGTTAAAAAATGCAAAGCTGGTCATCTTGCAAATATATTTTAAGTTTTAGTTACCTAGCCTTAAACTAATCGGACACATAACTGCCTACCTCTTTTAATCCTTGTGGCCCCGATAGCTAGTCGGTCCTAAAGTTTCTAGTAAGTTGAGTGTTTACGTTCAATGTCACAATAGGTGAAATGTACTGCTGAATCAGAATGCGATTACTGAGGTCTAGGTACCAGGACATGGGGGATGTCAGACATTTACGTAAAAAAAACGAACTAGAGGGACTATGATTAGATCCACTCCATACTTTGGATTCAGCAAGCGCCTCCTCAAGAAACAGGTAAAGAAATCGATATATTGGAACAAGGGAAACCATCATGAATATTCCAAAAAGTAGAAGTTATTGCCGTAAAATCGAAAAAAATTAAACCTTTAGGGGGCAAACCTCAGAATTTTGTGTATTCCGGTCGAGGAGATATTACGTACTTTATTAGTCATGGTTCTCTGATATGGGATATGTAATTGATCTACATCAGCACCTAACTGGATGACAATACCTGACAGTAGAACAATTCCAAAGGGTAAACTAGCACACGATTCACCAATACCCCATGTGGCTTGCTAAGCTCACACAGGTCGCAACTTCATGTCATATGTTTATAAAGGGTGTTTTTTTAAGATAGATAGAACTTTAAATTGTAAAAAGTAACACAAAAAATTAAATTTTGATGAAACATTTTTTTTATTTGTTTCAGTATACTCTGACAAATCATCATGAATAGACTCACGCTTGAACAACGCTACGAAATTATCCAAATTTACTTTGAAAATCAGTCGTCGATTTCCCGTTGTTTTATCGCAAAATTGTGTTCAGCGATGAGGCGCATTTTTGGCTTAACGGGTTTGTTAATAAGCAAAATTGCCGCATATGGAGTGAGACCAATCCACAAGAGACCCTACAGACTCCATTACATCCAGAAAAATGCACTGTTTGGTGCGGTTTTCATGCTGGTGGCATCATCGGACCTTATTTCTTCAAAAATGAGGCCGGAGCTCGCGTTACGGTCAATGGAGATCGTTACCGCACCATGATCAATGATTTTTTGTTTGAAAATATGGATGACATTGATCCGGAGGAGATGTGGTTTCAACAGGATGGCGCTACGTGCCATACGGCGAACGCAACCATCGACTTACTGAAATCAAAATTTGGCGATAAGTTGATTTCGAGAAATGGACCTGTCCATTGGCCTCCAAGGTCGTGCGATTTGACACCTCTCGATTATTTCCTGTGGGGCTACGTGAAGTCACTGGTTTATGCTGATAAACCAGCAACAATTGACGCCTTGGAGGCCAGCATTGTTCGTGTTGTTCGTGACATACGGCCAGCAGTGCTCGAAAAAGTGGCCCAAAATTGGACGTCCAGAATGCGCTTCGTCAAGAACAGCCGCGGTGCCCATATGCCCGAAATCATTTTCAAATGTTAATGTCACGTATTGATCTTTCGAATAAAAAAAAATTTTGATTACAATTTCATTTTTTGTGTTATTTTTTACAATTTCAAGTTCTATCGGGCTTAAAAAAACACCCTCTAGTAATATGAACAAACCCCTTGCTGGAGTGATTGGAACTTCTAATCACTCACGTATGCAATTCCGCACGCAGTCAATTGCAATTATATTGCAAGACAGCAACACCTCGGGAACCATAACTAGTTTTCTGAAAACCGATTCGATGCTTTCATATGAACCCGCTGCTATTATACATACAATCTTGCGGCAACCCAATAGGACCAAATTGGAACCATGTATGCTGGATACAGTGCTGAGCAGCATTTTCACCCTAACCTTGATGTTTTTACAAGTTCTCAATTTATTTAAGTGTTGTTACAAAAACCCGCAATTATTTTAGAAATACTTATCCGTTACCTTCAAAGACCCCATTCAAGGCTGGAAAAATCAGCATAAAATTTTTTTTTTTAACATTGTCCATATACAGTAATTCTCGGTTAATTGTTGCCCTGATAATGGATATTCCCGCTTGAATTTTAACAAAAACGTGAAATTAAAAATTTCAGCAATTTGCACATATACTTATGTAAAAATTAGTATACCTATAATACGTGCTGTTAATTGTGAGTTACACCTTATTCTCTGGTTTTTTCCCCTAACTTAATTGGACATTTGTTTTACGAGTAGTGTGTGAAAAATGTTATGATGGAAATTGATTATTGAAAAGCCATTGCATCCACGAAGTTGGTACGGTTTATGGGCTTGCTGCGGCATTGAGTCATACTTCTTCGAAAATGTGAGGTGAGCAATTATCGTGAGTGCTGTTCACTATCGCGAAGTAATAACGGATTTCCTGTGGCCAGAAATTGAGGTATTGGACCCGTACGATATGTGGTTCTAACAGGATGGTCACATATGACACACACATCTTTTGCGCGAGAAATTCGTGGTGATGTTAATTGAATATCGGAGGTATGCCGCCGAACTCGTGCCGAGCTTTTGGCTAATATTTTGTTTCACACTAAACTGTCGCAGATACTTCCACATAATGGAAAATGTTAAGATTATGCGTCGAAAAATTTTTTGTGTTATGCATTTTGGCTTTATATATGTGTGCATATACATATACTTACTCGTAAACATGAATATAACACATATGTATGTTCATCATTGCACTCTGTTATACGTTTGATCGTTTTATACACTGCGCTGCTCAATTAACTAAATCAATGGTTCGTCAACAAAATACCGGATAAATGATTTCCCACTTAATAGCTTCCAAAACCGTGTATTTTTAGAAACGCAATTCAGCAGGAATTACTGTATAAAAATAGCACTGATGATGCACATAATTTCAGGAAGATATCTATATATATATGGACAGCCCATAAAAAATTAAATTACTCTTCAAGAAAGCCTTAACAAAACACTGTGCGCTGCTAAAACTTTGAAGGTTTCATGACTTGAATAATATGAATGTTCGAGCAATTAACAAGTGGTTACGGCCGATAGTGCAACAGTCAGCCAGCCTTTAAATGAAACAAATTTTTTTTATTAATTTTTTTCCCCCTTTCGTTTATTAATCTCTTGAGCATGTTTTAACCAAAAAGAAAATATTTTATTTTATTGTCTAGTGCAGTGATCACCAAAAATCATGTTTTTGTTTGATTAACGCATACACTAAAATTTACAATTATTAAAAACCAAGCAACAAACTTCAACGTTGAGTGAAATCTAATCGTCTTGTAAACATTCTGTATTTGTAATCACCAAAAATAAGGCAAAATTGTTCATGTTGCGTAAAATCAACTCGTTTTGTAAACATTCCGCATTCATCTTTGTGTTGAATAAAATCGGCTTCATGTTTATTTCTGCTTTGATAGTGAGTTGTATGTAACACATTTAAAGTAAACATATTTACATAAATGTTTTTTGGTTTTTCTTAAATTCTATTTTAAGTTTCACGTACTCGTACATATGTACCTGATAAAGTAATTTTATGTCTATATAAATTGTTCTTATTGATTTTTTGTGTTATATTTTAAGTATTTTAAGTCTAATTTAATTTTTTAAAGGTTTTTTAAGAAAGTTCTAAAAAGCAATATATGTATATGTGCATACATACATACTCGTATGTATGTGCATTGTCTTTTTCTATGAAAGCCTTTTATTTCTATGCGTATTTTATTGTGGTTTCTTCAATAGAAGCTTAAATAAAAACTGTTGAACACATCATTGCATTGATTTTTGTTAATTTTTTTCTTCTTCTAAAACAAAAGTTCAAATACAAGAAATCACTGCAGAACTACAAGCGCAATAATTTATATTCAAACACAAGCACCATCGTCAAGGTGCATTGCACTCACAAAGAATAGCCCGCAACGGACTAGGAGTAGCCCAAAACTAACACAATTGTATGGCAAAAACATGGTCTTTTTATCTATTACGATATCCTAGGGCTGGACCACATATAATAACCCTGCTTTACATTACATAAGAGTAGTCTCAAAACTACTCCATGGTACACCACAAAGGAGTAGTTTGTAAAATACTACCCAAAATATACAGCTATAATAAAATTCCATTAAAAAAAGAACAAAACAACAAAAAACTCTTGTTTAACAACGAAATGGTCCATATCTGCATTACATAGGACCACATTGTAACTAGTTTGTTTTAACAAAATTGCATCACGTAGTAAAATATTATTTTCAGGGCACTCAGCGAAGATATTGCTCATTGCGTTACTGATTAAAAATCAACTGCGTATTTGTGTGGCTGGACTCAAAATCATATTTGAACGAAATGTATTGTTTACCTTGTTGTTGTACAAGTACGATTTTTTGCAATTGCTCAAAGCTGTTCTCTGGTCTAGCGTAAAATTTGAACATTCGAAGGGGTAATTGTGAATGAGTATATCAATTCAAAGAAGAAACTGCCACCAACACGATAGTAACAGGGTTTTTTATTCATTTATTTATTTCTTTTTTGTCTTGATAGTATTAAATTCAATACCAGATAGACGACATTTTCAGTTAATTAAATGTCAAAAAAAAAAAAAAAAAAAAAAGGGTAAAAAGGTTTTGGTTTTCATTTACTGTAACTATTGTATATTCTGTACTCGTAAATTAAAAAAAGGGAATGAAAACAGAAATCAATGCCTACAAAGAAAAGATGTTCTAATCTGTACTCATGAAATTGATACTTTAAACTGTAATTGTGCATTTGTAACGAAAGACTAAGCCAGTGCAAGGTCGGTTCCATAACGACCCGGTACTTAAAAAAAAAAAAAAAATTACTATCCATGAAATTTGAACAAACTGAGCGAAATCGAGCCTTAATCAATCACAACATTTATTTTTTGCGCTGCACATAACTTTGTTCATACATATGTGTATATATGTTATAGGGCATATAATTTTTGGAATTTGGTACGCAAGTACAATACACTCCAAATAAGAATATCCAGAATTGTAGGGAAATCGAAAAAATGTTTGCAACATCAGCAAATCCGGTACTTAAGAGTAACATATTTCAATAACAAATAATCCAAATTTTTGGAAAAATCGGCTTGAAAATAGGCCGACTTCCTAAATGCAAGTTGCAATACATATTTACAATGCATACAGTTCGTAAACACAAGGTCCTAATCGTTTTGCAATTCATTTTAATGCGTATCAGCTGTCAGAATCGCGCATCATTTTTATTTTTTATGCAAACATTTTTATTTTTGATCACTTTTTTTCTCCGGATTTTTATTGTCCTTAATAAAAGATGTATCTTCTTTTTTTTCCTTGTCTCACTTCCCATACACAGTGAAATATATCTAACGTAAAGAAGCCAATTTAAAAGTAATTATTCAATAGCATGAACATTTTAAGAAGCTTTTTACATAATTTTAGTTTCACATTTGAAATGTTGGCTTTATTTTAAGAATTACATAAATAGATATGTGAAGAAATATATTTTATTCACCATCTGTTAACGCATCCTTATCAACGTGTTGGAAGAGAGTAAAGCTTCACACACTCAAACGTGCCCAAGAGAAATGGCTTACAGGGCCCATATGCCTTATATCAAGGAATCTGTGGCGGCATATTAACTTTCAAAGAACGTGGGAGCCCCTCAAACGGCCCAGATCTGAATTGAGACTCACTATAGGAGTCATCACTGGATACTGCCCGTTTGAGAACCATGGCAGGAGACTAGGCTTACCCTATTACTTCTGCAGAAGCTTCCAAAGCGATAAAGAGAAGTAGACGATCCTTTATCTCCTCGGAACATGCCCGTCATTAGAGCATCTCCGCCTAAGATATCTAGGAGCTTCAATAGATTAACATGTCGGTCAATCCGATCGGACTAGCCTCTTTCATAAGGAGCAGCGGATGGCTAGTACAACAACATGCAATGCCACACTAAGCCACCTTTCCTACACTTCTATTTTTCACTTCTAGCTTCTACTCTACCACTTTTCAGGCAATCATAAAGGAAACGACTTCAGGACCCAAGTCAGCTGCAGAACCTAAGTTACATCAGCGAATCCATTAGCATGCCTAACTAACTTAGCCTACGAGTATCTGTTAACGCAACTCCGCAAATCGCTATAATTTCATTTTATGCATATTTATAATTCATCTATATAAATAAATAAAAATAACCAGATAGTACAATTTGAAGACCGAAACGAAAGTTTGGTGTACTTTATAGGCTGGTGTAATCATTGGTCATACGGATCACCATCCTTAAAACTGATGGTGGTCAGAACGTTAACCGTCAATGGTGACCACTTGGTTTAAACAAGACGGCTTACCCTGCCACATAGCTCAATTGCAACAATTGATTTATTGAAGGAAACTTTTGTTGATCGCATAGTGTCAAGTGTCGTATCCGCGAATTGTTGGAGACCGATCGTGCGTTCTAATGCCGCTAGTTTATTTTCTGTGAGGATATGTGAAGTCACCAACGTTATTGCCGATATACAAGTACAACCACAAATGTTGAAAAAATTCATAGAAAATTTAACATCTAGATTAGCACGCCTCAGAGCAGTCCTTGGCGGTAAGCCGTATTTAAATTATGTTTAGAATAAAGTAAATGTCATGTCCCTTTAAAAAATTCATCTTTGTTTTGTTCCATTTCAAAATTCTATATCTGTACAACTAAGTTTTTTATTCCTATGAAATGTCCACATATAGATAGCTGGGAAACATAGCAAACAAGCAATTTATTTGGATTGTTACGATATAAAGTTGAATGTTTGAGAGTATCTTTCAAAAATTTCCAAAGTCTACTGATGATTAGGATAGTTCCTATGAACTGTCGACATATAGATAGCTGGGAAACATAGAAAACAAGCTATTTATATTGTTCTATATCTCTCTAAAAATACCCTTTACAAGCGTATGATGATAAATGTCAGTGTTTGGTCTGGCTGACCTGATTTTATGTCTGATTGTTTTCTTGTGCGTCCATCAAGGTTAAATGTCTACCTCAATTTCGCACTCTAACAGAGGCTTTATATAATTTTTGTTTCGCAATAAATACGGCACTTGCTACTTTTAATATACTCGTATGGCGAAAATATGAGTTTATTTCAATATCTCGGAAATTGGGGCCAAATCACCGCATACGATATCGAGCAAGATCGAATGAATTGTAATCGTAATAATACAAAACCGTTAAACAATTTTTCTTTGTATTCGAATTTTTGGGAACCAGACGGTCTTAAATCTATTACATTTTGTTTGAATTACTATCCGATACATCGCTTGGCATAATCTACAAGTACTGGAAATCCATTCGATACAATAGTTAATTCGATATCGCATGCGGTGATTAGACTCCTGGTTTAAGCGGAACTTTGTTCGACTGACAACATTAAAAGCGGTACATTGGTTACGACACCCGTCATACAGAGAAAATATAGGGTGTTTTTTTAAGCCCAATAGAACTTGAAATTGTAAAAAATAACACAAAAAATGAAATTGTAATCAAAATTTTTTTTTATTCGAAAGATCAATACGTGACATTAACATTTGAAAATGATTTCGGGCATATGGGCACCGCGGCTGTTCTTGACGAAGCGCATTCTGGACGTCCAATTTTGGGCCACTTTTTCGAGCACTGCTGGCCGTATGTCACGAACAACACGAACAATGCTGGCCTCCAAGGCGTCAATTGTTGCTGGTTTATCAGCATAAACCAGTGACTTCACGTAGCCCCACAGGAAATAACCGAGAGGTGTCAAATCGCACGACCTTGGAGGCCAATTGACAGGTCCATTTCTCGAAATCAACTTATCGCCAAATTTTGATTTCAGTAAGTCGATGGTTGCGTTCGCCGTATGGCACGTAGCGCCATCCTGTTGAAACCACATCTCCTCCGGATCAATGTCATCCATATTTTCAAACAAAAAATCATTGATCATGGTGCGGTAACGATCTCCATTGACCGTAACGCGAGCTCCGGCCTCATTTTTGAAGAAATAAGGTCCGATGATGCCACCAGCATGAAAACCGCACCAAACAGTGCATTTTTCTGGATGTAATGGAGTCTGTAGGGTCTCTTGTGGATTGGTCTCACTCCATATGCGGCAATTTTGCTTATTAACAAACCCGTTAAGCCAAAAATGCGCCTAATCGCTGAACACATTTTTGCGATAAAACAACGGGTCAGTTGCCAACTGCTCTAGCAGTTGGCAACTCTGCTCTGTTCAAGCGTGAGTCTATTCATGATGATTTGTCAGAGTATACTGAAACAAATAAAAAAAATGTTTCATCAAAATTTAATTTTTTGTGTTACTTTTTACAATTTAAAGTTCTATCTAGCTTAAAAAAACACCCTATAGTTTCTAATGAGGCGAAAGAATTGGAGACGAACTGTTTGATGGAATAATACCAGTACTACGGCAAGTGTACCTAGACTCATAGAACCCCCGGCCATAGCTGTGATGTATTTTAACATCAATAAAATGACAAGTGCCTTAATTTTTGACTATACTACACTTTTTTTCGCTGTGAAATCAAATATTGCACCAGTTGCTCTAATTGTCATTAGTGGCTATTATGGCAATTAATTCATCAATACAATGTCCGTCTGCTTGATGAGCGGTCAGGCGATGTTTAGTATGCGACTAAATGAGCTAATTTAAATGATATTTTATAAGTAATTATTGCAGCTAGGTGAACTGGCATACCTGGCATTCAAATAATCATAAAAGTATAGCACTATGACAAGCCAATTTTACCATCTCTTAGCCAAATTAACCACTTTTACTTTTATTCTTTGCATTAAATCATCATAATTACAAGTTTTATGCTCTAATATACAGTATGCATGTGCATGTGCGTGTGCATGTATGTGTGTCATATTAAGTGTATATTATTAAAAATACAGGAATAGGAGGTACATGCAACACATGTGTACACACGTATAGAAGCGTACATAAAATTCATTAGACGTCAAGGTTGTATGATGACAGACGATAAGCAAGCAGCTAAAAGACAACAAACAAAACAACAAAAAATTAAACTTAAAAAAAATAAACTGTGATTAAATGAACGATTGCTCAAAAATATTTAATCCCCTCGTCATAGAGAAGGGTTTCATACTTCAGTTCAATATGTGCCACTACAAGTTAGAGACAAAAAACACGCAGCACTACATTATTTGTTGAACGCAATGTAACTTAAAAAAAAAAAAAAAAAAAAAAAAAAACTATGCATTGTATGTTTATTATCGCATTTACAAATGATGACAAGATGATGATGATATTTGTAAATTAGAAGGGTGAGCGAAATTATACCTTCGCCTCAAACAAACTACACGCACATAAAGCCCAGCCCAGCCCATCGCACAAAAGCCGAAGGAAGCACCACACCGCACCGCACCGTTCGTTTCAAACAATAAACGTATTTGAACATTCTAATTTTGATTGCATGCAGCAATTATTCGCTAAACTCTATTTTATTGTTTGCATTTACCAAAAATTAGGAGGGGTGCAGGCAAGAAAGGATCACACGCACACACAGACTACGAGTACAATTGAAATTGACCGCATAATATTACAAATTTTTAAGTATCAACAATACTGGAAAAGAAAATAAAATAAAATAAATACAATGCAATTAACAACGACTATAACCAACCAGTAGATAGAAAAAATTTCAAATGCGGTTTAGAAAAAATTGTAAAATGTAGAGAAAATATATTATAAATTGTAAGGAGTACTATTATGTTACAGAGTACTACTAGTAAATGTGCGTAACCATATACATTTCTTAAAATTATGATAAATGATACACAAAATATATTCTACACACTCCACTCATGTCTAGTATCCCAGTTGGCAAAGTTCTCGTCAGCGATTTATGCAAGATATCTCTTACTTAGGATTTTTGGAAGATAATTTTATGGAAAGTTTCGTGGATGACAAAATGGTTGATATCGTCTAGGCTACTGTCTACGTCTAGGCAACATGACCGATTATGTTCTGTAATTTGTAGTCTTCCAAAGACTATCCACGATAACATAACCGATATTATCTTGTAATGGGTGTTTTTTTAAGCTAGATAGAACTTTAAATTGTAAAAAGTAACACAAAAAATTAAATTTTGATGAAACATTTTTTTTATTTGTTTCAGTATACTCTGACAAATCATCATGAATAGACTCACGCTTGAACAACGCTACGAAATTATCCAAATTTACTTTGAAAATCAGTCGTCGATTCGCGCAACTTATAGACGCAAAATAGTGTTCAGCGATTAGGCGCATTTTTGGCTTAACGGGTTTGTTAATCAGCAAAATTGCCGCATATGGAGTGAGACCAATCCACAAGAGACCCTACAGACTCCATTACATCCAGAAAAATGCACTGTTTGGTGCGGTTTTCATGCTCGATTCTTACTCGAGTCCATATTAGATGTACTAGACAGCCAAGTCTATCACACTCACTTACACTGCAGCTCTTATTGAAGGTCTGCTTTAACAAATATTATTGAAGGTCTTCCTATTAGGTGTAATTGGATGCCTTCTTTAGAAGGTCTGAACTACTAATTATCCCATTATAGTCGATTGGGTATTTAAATACCCAAAGAGTTAAAGTAGTAAAAATATTTCTGCGTTGGTCTAATAAGAGATAATGACTGCAAGTTGCTTTTTATATAATACTAGAGAGTGATTAATGTGGGAAAAATTAAAAAAAAAAATTTTTTCTATTCTATCGGGTGGTTAAATTTCAAGGGCCGATGTTGAATGTGAACCACACCTAAACGCCAAGTTTTTTTCCGAATTTTATTTGACATTTCTCTATTTCAGACTTATTCAATTTGAACCATGGAGAGACACACAATCCAGCAACGTGTTAAAGTTATCCAGATTTATTATGAAAATGATGATCAATTTTCGAAGAAAATCATCTTCAGTGATGAGGCACATTTTCACCTCAGTGGATTCGTCAATAAACAGAATTGCCGCATTTGAGCGAATGAGAATCCAAGAGTGACTGTCGAAAAACCAATGCACCCACAAAGAGTGACTGTTTGGTGCGGTTTATGTGCTGGCGGCATCATCGGGCCGTATTTTTTCCAAAATGAGGCCGTTCAGGCAGTTACTGTGAATGGTGTTCGCTATCGTGAGATGATAACGAACTTTTTATGGCCCGAATTGGAAGATATGGATGTAGACGATATGTGGTTGCAGCAGGACGGTGCCACTTGCCACACAGCTAACGAAACAATTGCTCTTTTGCGCAAAAAATTCAATGGCCGTGTTATTTCACGTAATGGCGATGTCAATTGGCCGCCAAGATCATGTGATTTGACACCGTTGGACTTTTTTCTTTGGGGTTATTTGAAAGAAAAGGTGTACGCCGATAAGCCAGCAACAATTCAACAGCTAAAGGATGAGATAATTCGGCACATTAATGGCATAGAACCTCCATTATGCCTCAGGGTCATCGAAAATTTGGACCATCGGATAGAGGTGTGCCGCCGTGGTCGCGGCGCCCATGTGGCCGATATTTTGTTCCATACATAATTGAATAATACCAATATATCATAATAAAATAAAATTACAATAATTTCCTAAATAGTTTGTGTTTTATTCAAAATCAACATCGGCCCTTGAAATTTAACCACCCTTTACTCTATTTAACAAAGTAAATTTGTAAAGTATATGATGCACAGCATGGACGGGGTGACGGAGACTATTTGCCCAAGATGGTATTAACAGTACATTTGCAGCATGTCTGTGACTGCCTATAACGACCTAGCCTTCACATAAGAAGTTGAAGCATGGTTAACAACGAAGTACCACTAGAAAAACCGTAGTTTATTTAAAACGTAAGTTTTATTTTTTATTAATAGATTTTACTTTAAAACAACAAAAAGAATACATGCCGCGCAACCACTTTATACAAACTTAAATCACTACTACTTGAAGCTAATTATGGATCTCTTCACTTTTTATATTCTGGTGATTGGAATGTGATATTAGTATTGCAACGATTTTTAACAAAAAATGTTTCTACCCTTTCTTATATCAAGAATTTTGTAGGCCTTATAGAATGTTTTCAAACCGGCCAGCAAGAATGAATGTCGAACTTAGTATAATGTCTTGAAAGCTCTTCAAGAACGCCTTTAGAAGTTTCCCGCTGGATTGGAAGCTGCCCTCTATCAATACGTGTACATGACACTATGAGCGCCAATGTAAACTGGCTGTCCTCTATCAACGCATATGTTTGTACGGTAATAGGTAAATAAATATGTAAATATCACCTCTAAACAAAAAATAAAAAAAATTAATTTGTTTGCACAAATAGTACAAATTTCAAAGAAAATAAAAAAGTCACAGAGTGAAAAGTCAAGTATAGAAAAGATCTTTGGAGAAGGTAGACTATACAGCCCGCTATATAATCAGAGCTGAGCACAATCGACATCTTATGTATTTCAAATACAAGTTAAAAAATACTTTCCAGCTGTGTATTTCAAATGCCAGATACAAAATACTTTCTAGTTGTGTATTTCAAATAAAAAAATACTTCAATTTGCGTATTTCGAATGCAAATTGAACTAAAATAAACAAATACTTTTTTGTATGTAGGTCTCATAAAAATGTACCTCTCTGGTTTTAGATATTTCACATATGCACTTAAATTTAATAAAACTAAGTTGCATATTGTCAGCTAAAACTCAAAAGGACGTAACTGGCAAAATATTAAAAGGCTAGTAAACTTTGTGGATAATAACACCTCATTTAATAAAAATTAAAGATTAGAAAATTTTTGTTAGATACGCTCTTTTGCATTTTAGGCGACAGTATATATTTTCATACCTACAACTGCATATATACTTATTTATGTATGTATTTAAATACTAGAAATAAAGCTGTGTAATATTAAATATTAAACACATCAATTATTATATACATTTTACACAGTCGTAAAACAGCTCTGTAGTGCAATTCACTAACCTGTTTTAACGCTAATAAAATTCGTTTAGAGAAATTAACACTAGCGTTGGCGTTTTCGCGATTCTATAACAGTTTTTAACACTACACCTAAGTCTGTTTTTACACGGTCTTTTTGTACACGGTTTTGATATAACACGGTTTGAAAATTGAATATTTTTAATTTTTTTACACGATTTTATTCCATTTAGCACGATTTGAAATTTTATGTACTTAAATTTTTTTTGTCAAATTTAATTTTTGCGAAGTATGTTCATATCACAAAAAAGTATTTATGAAAGAAAAAAGTCTGAAACCATCGATAGTATCGATAGTTTGCGAACACTAGCTTAAAGATTTAAGTGAATTCCCCTTTAGCGCGTACAAACAATTTTTACTGGTCAAAGCAAATGTGAATAGCACTAATTTAGGGGAATTCCCTTTATGTGCATACAATAAAATTTACTGGTCAGAGCAATTGAAACGTGTTAATATTTTGTGAACTGTCAATGCAATAAGACGTGTTTGGTAAAGAAATTTTTTGCAGGCAAATTTGATTTTCCATTAAATTTAATTTTAACGCATTAAGATAAAAGGTAAGCCAAAAAATATTTTGTATTTATTCAGTTATTTATGTTTTTTAATTTTGTTAAATATTTTATGTATCCCTAAAAGGAAATGTCAGATATAAAACTAAAACGGAAGGCAATTTCTTTGGAAACCAAGATTAAAATTTTAGATCGCCTTCGAAATGGAGAAGGTTCAAAAACGTTCGGTTTAAATGAAGCCACAATAAGAACTATAAAGAAAAATGAAATTGCAATTAGGCAATCGGTGATTTCTGGAACGAACGTATCTGTTAAGTCTTCATCATACACTAGAGATGCTGTTAAAGAAAAAATGGAAAAAGCACTCATAATATGGCTGGAGGAAAATGCCCAAAAAAGAATTCCCGTAGACGGAAACAATATCAAACAGCAAGCATTAAGGTTCTATAAAATGATAAAAGACGAACAACCGTCTACATCCACACAAACAACTGCTGAGAAGAGCTACGTATTTTCTGCAAGCACAGGTTGGATGAGGGGATTTCTCCATAGGCATGCGCTTCATAACATAAAAATCAAGGGCGATATTGCTTCTGGAGATCAGAAAGCCGCCGAAGAATACCAACTAAAACTTAAAAAAATAATAGCGGATGGTGGATACAGTCCAGATCAGGTTTTTAACGCTGACGAAACCGGTCTTTTTTGGAAAAAAATGCCGAGAAGAACATATGTGGCCAAATCACAAAAAAGTGCTGAGGGTTTTAAAGTTGAAAAAGATCGAGTCACATTTTTATTGTGCAGTAACGCTTCTGGAGATCGGATGTTAAAGCCCCTGCTTATCAATCGTGCATTAAAGCCTCGAGCAATGAAAGGTATCGATTTTGATACATTGCCGGTTAATTGTAGATGCCGAACGAGCAAGAGAAAGTCCAGTTCAAAATTATTCCAGCGATGATAGTGAATGTATACGCGTTCGAAGCAAGCGAATGCGAATAACTGATGACGACAGCAATTAAATTTATGTTGTTGTATTTATGATTATCACTTATTCTATTTTATTTTATTTTTTACCTTAAAAATTGAATAACCTATTCTTTTCGTTCACAACATAGTTTTTTAGTTCCTGAACTTGCCATACATTTAATTTATATTACTTTTAAGTTTAGAGTGCATATCTTTTTTATCATTAATTACTATGCTTGTGAAAATAAGCATTATATATTTGATTTAATAAAATAAACATGAATTCTTGTTCTTAAAAATTCTTGTTTTTCACTAATTTTAATAGGTTTTAGAGATTAGGAACAAATCACCCATTTTTGTATAAGATCAATGTCTTTTTTTACACGTTTTGTTTTTTTACACGGCTTCTTCTGGAACTAATCTACCGTGTAAAAACAGACTTAGGTGTATTTGTCTTCGTTTTACATCAGCTGTTTTTATAGCCTGACTGATTAGCGTTAACTAAACACCAATTATTTTTGTGGTGTTTATCTTAACAACAATGTCGTTAAAATTCTACTAGAATAACTTCACAGCATCTGGCATATGTCTTGTCGGAAGACTCCAACAGTCGGTCGGTGTGTTCTCCGTGAGAAGAACTTATCTTATTTATCAAAAAATATTTTAATTAATAAACATATAAATAGTTTTACTTTCCCTAAACATGGAATTATTTGCAAATTTGTTTGTTTTTTTCCTGTTCCTCTTTGTGGTTTTCTTTATTTTTAACAAAGCTGCCACATTATTTCAAATTTTTTTAACATACAACCAGAGGTGTTACGAATAAGTTAGTGAATCACATAAGCGTTAGTGCAAACCACAGCAGCTCGCGTTAAGTTATGCTCTTTTAAAATCGTTAAAAGTTAGTGAATTGCACTACTGGGCTGAGGAACAGCTCTCGCGTCATCACAATTATTTCATAAGTGCGGTCAGGCTTGTCGTTGTTGTTTGGCCTTCGAGAGTTTTGAGTCTCACTTTCATTGGTTAACTGTCTACCTCAACTAACTATATTAATTTACACTTTTTTTTGAGGTATTTCGCTGTTAACCACGTGGCAACTTCATAGCATAGCTGTCTACATGTCGACATTTTATAGCAGCTATCCTAATCATAACTAGACTTGTGAACCTTTGAAAGATATTCTCAACTTTATATCCCAATATTCTCAATAAATTATTGGGAATTTAACAAGAAAAATATTTTAATAATACCTGCCAAACCCAGACTTTTGCACAAGTCTTTACTTTTATCTACACCTTTCAAACAAATGAACAGCCGTTGGGTGCTACGATTAATTTTTTTTAAGTATCAGAAAGTAAAGAACAAACATATAAACAATTGAGTTTATTATCTTTATTAGCTTCTAATATTGATACCAATCAATAATTTATTTAGAATATAGGTATACAAAGTTGAATGTTTGAGAATATCCTTCGAAGATTTCAAAGTCTACTGACGATTAGAGTAACACCTACAAAATTTTGACATATAGACAGTTAGGAAACATTGAAAACAAGCTGTTTACAATTTTCAAAGTTCATCTACAGGCCATAGCAATGTTTTTATATAAAGTTTTGGCTTATACGTTTGTAACGAATTAATATTAGTGACAACATTCAATGAAATATTGTACCTACAGCAACTGAAATTTTTGCGTAAAATAGAGGTTCCAAAAAAATGTTGGCTCAATTACTATGTGTTACACTGCTCTATATAAAAAGCGCTAAATAAAGAACGATAAAAGCGATAATTTTGCGCGGCCTGAAAATGTGAAAATGCGCTTTTTTGGGCCATTCAATTGCGCTGAATCTAGCGCGTAACATCGGTTTACGCAAAAGCAAAAAGCCGGCGATGACAGTCAACTGCATACACAAAATTTACAAACATAACAATTATATTATAAAGTTTGACAAAAAAAGCTGGTAGAGAATATGTGGGAATTCTTATTGATATCACCTGAAATATGAATTAACTCTGGACAAAACAATTGAAAGATGAATTGCAGTGTTGCTAAATGATAAACATTTTAATGATTGTAGTTTCTAGTGATTTTTAGCGAACGTTGGTGTGAAACAACTTATTTTCAATTTATTTTAAAAAATAAATATATTTTTGAGCTACATTTATTTGAAGTGCAAAATATTTTAAAAATGTGTATTTCAAATACAAAAGACTTTCAGGTCGTGTATTTGAAATACAAAATACGTATTTCAAATACTACCCAGCCCTGCATTTCGTCCTGGGGCCAAATCACCGTATACGATATCGAGCAATACTATCGAAATTTTTCAATTCGGTATCATGGCATACAATGTCGAATGAATTATATTGCAATAGTATAAAAAAGTTAAACAATTTTTTCTGTATTCTTACTTTTAGGAAACATAATGGTCTAAAATATATTTCATTTTGTTTAAATTATGATCCGATATGCATCGTTCGCTACAATCTAGATGTATCGTAATGTTATTCGATATCGTATGCGGTGATTAGACCGCTATTCAACTTCATCTTGTTTAAACATGTCGTCGACGATGAGCATTAAACTATGTATGAATCACCAATAGCTCGTGCATGGCATAGGCAATTGGGTAATCTACAGACATACACACTCCTTCATGTATTTATTAGGGTGGCGCCCAGTGAGAAAACCAAAAAATATTTAATTGAAATTAGTGAAACATGTATACAAAATATCGAACACTTCGCTATATTTACCTTCGTTAAACAGCTTAGCTATAATATAATTAAATAATAATATAACTGTGCAACTAACGAGTGATTTTTTTGCTATTATCTTTTTGGCAACACTAGTTTTGACAGCTCACGCACGTTTTGTATCTTGTGTCACTGTCAAACATCTTCAGTTTGGTCTATAATTTAATCATGAATCGTCTTACAAACGAACAACGCTTGCAAATTATTGAATTTTATCACCAAAATGCGTGCTCTGTTAAGAAAGTTCATCGCGCGCTTCCTCCATTTTATAGTCAGTTTAATCGACCTACTGAGGCTTTTATTCGGGCTATTGTAAAAAAATTTCGCACCAAATTTACATTGTTGGACATTAAACCACCAACACGCTTACGTAGAGTGCGAACTGAAGAAAATATCGCAGCCGTATCGTCCATTGTTGGCGATGACCGTGAATTATCGATTCGGCGCCGTTCGCAGCAATTGGGCCTCTGTTACTCCACTACGTGGAAAATTTTGCGGAAGGATTTGGGTGTGAAGCCTTATAAGATACAGCTGGTGCAAGAATTGAAGCCAAACGACCTACCACAACGCCAAATTTTTGGTGAATGGGCTCTTGAAAAGTTAGATGAAGATCTACTTTTTTATCGAAGAATTGTGTTCAGCGACGAGGCTCATTTCTGGTTGAATGGATACGTGAACAAGCAAAACTGCCGTATTTGGAGTGAAGAGCAGCCAGAAGCATTGCAAGAGCTACCAATGCATCCACAAAAAACAACCGTTTGGTGCGGATTATGGGCTGGCGGCATCATTGGGCCGTATTTCTTCAAGGATGATGCGAATCACAACGTTACTGTGAATGGTGAGCGCTACCGTGCGATGATAACAAACTTTTTTTTGCCAAAAATGGAAGAGCTTGACTTGCATGACATGTGGTTTCAACAAGACGGTGCCACATGCAACACAGCACGCGAAACAATGGACCAATTGAGAGGCGAGTTCGGTGAACAGTTTATTTCACGCTTGGGACCAGTCAATTGGCCGCCCAGATCGTGCGATTTAACGCCTCTAGACTATTTTTTGTGGGGCTATGTTAAGGCTAATGTCTATAGCGACAAGCCCGCTTCGATTGACGCACTGGAAGCCAACATTGCCAACATTATTCGTGAGATACCGGCCGAAATGTTGGAAAGAGTATGCCAAAATTGGACTAAGCGAATGGACCATTTGAGGCGTAGCCGCGGCCAACATTTGCATGAAATAATCTTCAAACATTAAATTATATCGACCCAACTATCGATCCAAATAAATATTTCATGCATTTTTCTGAATTTTATGTGTTTTTTTTTTTTAATTTCCGATAGTTCTTATAAAATCACCCATTATATATACAAGTAATGAGATGTTTTACAACTATAATATACGTAAGGAAATTGCGTATAAGTAAAGTACGAAACTGAAAGCACTTTCTGCATGGAATCATTTGTTTTCACAAGTTTGTATGTACGTTTGCAAAAATTATTCAAAAAAATAGAAAATAAAAATTGAAGGCACACAAACCAGCGTTGTCAACTAGGTGAGTTTCGCACCGTTTTTGGTGCTTTTTAAAACTTTTTGTGCGAAAAATTTTTTAGTTGGTGCGCCGTGCGGTTTTTTTTTTAATTTTCGGTGCATTTTTCAAATTTTGTTGGCACCAAATCATGTTCAACTCAACTCTTTTTTAATGTAAGAAAAAGGTTTATTTAAGTATCCAAAATTGTTACATACCATTTTGTAGAAAGCACAATGAGAACACTCAGTAATAATGTGGAAAATGTACCATATTAGCACAAAGTAAGATAATCTTGCTATTGTACACATATTCTCGAAAAAGAAGAAACATTTCGGTTAATAAAATTTGCTGCTTTTAGAGAGTGTTTTGCTATTCAAGTGAAGTTTGTCAAGTATTACAATAAAAGCAGACACTGAATAATGAATTGCTATTACACGAGTTTGATGGCTTGCAGTAGATTCCGTAATAATCCGATAATCGTAAATATTTTATATATATTTATCCCTTGTAGTAACGATTGTATACTCCTGCAATATAATATAGACAATACAACTAACAACGAATAGGCAATAAAATATAACAGCTGATTTCGGTCGACACGAAATATATTTAAATAATGATATAATTATTGTAAAGATACCATTGTTTTAATAAAAGTACCAGAATCGCACTAGAGGCCAAGTTAGGCAACCACAAGTTCTAGCTATTGAACGAATTTGATGAGCCGGTGCTATCAGACCTAGTTTGATCGTCTAAGATCCGACAAAAAAAGACAGTTTCTTTATCGTGAAAATACTATACTGTCTATTAGACAAAATGGTGTTTTAAAACTGAAAAGAAAAATTCTAAACTTGGTGACTTTTTGTTCAAATAACACGCTTTTCCCCATTTTGGTGCGTTTTGAAATTTCAAAGTTGACATCTCTAACGCAAACAAACAAACACATTTGTATTTAATATCGGGTGGTTAAATTTCAAGGGCCGATGTTGAATGTGAACCACAGCTAAACGCCAAGTTTTTTTTCCGAATTTTATTTGACATTTCTCTATTTCAGACTTATTCAATTTGAACCATGGAGAGATACACAATCCAACAACGTGTTAAATTTATCCAGACTTATTATGAAAATGATGATCAATTTTCGAAGAAAATCATCTTCAGTGATGAGGCACATTTTTACCTCAGTGGATTCGTCAATAAACAGAATTGCCGCATTTGGGCGAATGAGAATCCAAGAGTGACTGTCGAAAAACCAATGCACCCACAAAGAGTGACTGTTTGGTGCGGTTTATGTGCTAGCGGCATCATCGGGCCGTATTTTTTCCAAAATGAGGCCGGTCAGGCAGTTACTGTGAATGGTGTTCGCTATCGTGAGATGATAACGAACTTTTTATGGCCCGAATTGGAAGATATGGATGTAGACGATATGTGGTTTCAGCAGGACGGTGCCACTTGCCACACAGCTAACGAAACAATTGCTCTTTTGCGCAACAAATTCAATGGCCGTGTTATCTCACGTCAATTGGCCGCCAAGATCATGTGATTTGACACCGTTGGACTTTTTTCTTTGGGGTTATTTGAAAGAAAAGCTGTACGTCGATAAGCCAGCAACAATTCAACAGCTAAAGGGTGAGATAATTCGGCACATTAACGGCATAGAACCTCTATTATGCATCAGGATCATCGAAAATTTGGACCATCGGATGAAGGTGTGCCGCCGTGGTCGCGGCGTCCAGTTGGCCGATATTTTGTTCCATACATAATTGAGTAATACCAATATATCATAATAAAATAAAATTACAATA
Organism: Thecocarcelia acutangulata; assembly: GCA_914767995.1. NCBI lineage: Eukaryota > Metazoa > Arthropoda > Insecta > Diptera > Tachinidae > Thecocarcelia > Thecocarcelia acutangulata. Next base: position 8,173,662 of record OU612099.1, on the reverse strand, counting down.
ATTTCCTAAATAGTTTGTGTTTTATTCAAAATCAACATCGGCCCTTGAAATTTAACCACCCTTTATAATAGAAAATGTGCTTTCTATCCATTTTTAATTAAAGAAATTGCTGCAAAATCTTTTCACCTTTTGTTCGCAAATTCTTGCATACAAATACTTTGTTGTTATTTTTAGTACTTTTTTATATAATCTACTCAGAAAACACAAAAGTTGTACGCAGTTCTGCAACAATGGGGTTTAAACTCATTAAGTTCATATAAGTATATTATGATCAGCTAAATCCCGTTTTTGATTCACTCATGCATTTGATAGACTTTTCGTTTAATTTTGACATAAGCTTATGTCAGTCTATGCACATTATGGTTAAAGTTTGTTTCCTTGGACGAAAGAGTATGATAAGTTTAGAAAAAACCTCCTTTTAATATACGTGCTCTTTTTAGATATATGGTGTACTCGTTTTTTCACTAAACTTTCCATATGATCACTTATACAGGGTGACATAAGATTAATGAATGGGTTTTAATTCATCGTAACATTTCATTGGATTATAGTTTTATTTTTATTTTTTATTTTTTTTTCTTATAAGCATTTTGTACAGAAATCTTAGTAAATTTAAAATTAAACAGCGCACAATTCAACAATGTGCCCAAATCGTTGAACTTTATTCCTCAAATAAACGGTCTATTGTTTCGACTCAATGTGCATATCCTCGTTATCTTAATATGCAAGATGGACCCCCTGAGACAACAACAAATTGTCTGGTTACAAAATTTCGACAACAAGAGGCAGTGCGGAACCTTCCTGTTGCCAGCAGATCACGAACGGTGTACAGGAATGAATATGTTGAACGGATACAGAAGATTCGGAGCCACAGACGATCGTTGCAGAGAACATTTCATACCATACAAAATTTAGATTGTCCAGGTATTGATTACATTCAGATATACACTCAGATCCCAGGAAACCTCAATTTTGTGCATAGTTGAAGCCTATTTTCAATTATATGAGTTCGTTAAGCGGCAAAATTGTAGGATATGGGCTATGAAAAATTAAAACCACTCAAGTCTAATCTTGGATGTTTCGTTGGAAAACATAATTAGTCTATATTTTTTTGCAAATGCAAACAGTGTCATTATTCTTATTACAGGTGTATCAAATACCTGTGATAGGAATCAGGCAAAGTTGGATAACATTTTAAGGTAAGCCGTGGAAACTAAACGGAAGTTGGTCCCAAGAGGTTGAAGCTACAACCTACCTACGGGGAAACAATAACTCTTTTATGCGACATTTGTTTGAACAAATTATTTCATATACGATTACAAATGATTTCAATTGGCTTCCGCTTGCACCGGACTTACCCCTTCCAGACTACACCCCTTAGGGTTATTTGAAATAACTTGTATTGATGATTTTCATCGTTATATATTAGATTAGGGAGTTTGTTTCCGAAACTTACTCATTCTTACGTAATATACGTGCAACATCGAGAACTAATCCACTTGAGGTCGATTCTTCCTTCAGCTGTACAGCACGTCTGCAGGCAGTCTTGCAGTACCGGTACACTGCAATGGATATGTGGGCGTCGTCCCCTGGGTATTAATAGAAAGGTAACATAACAATGTTTTCGATATAATCAACAAACTAATACCTGAAGTTTTGCGAAATTGTGTTGGAAAGAACCCCAAAATGCTAAGCAGACTATGGCCACCATTTGCGAGACATAATATATCATAATTAAATTAACAACATTTTCTATTATAATACTATATTGAGCAAAAAATTTATAATTGTGGCTTACGTAAAAAGTAATAATGAACACAAACGCGTCTGGGCCTACCTGCATTAAAAAACAGATTCAGAAATGAAGTTCCTGGTGAAACAGAATATCTTCATGCTAACATACGATTCCATTAACACTTGCATTCAATAATTCTTTTATCGCATACAAGTAGAAAAGAAAACGAAGAAAAACTTGCAAAAGCAGAAACATACATTTAATATTGAACACCTTTAAATTATATTCGTATAAAAAATATTAAGAATAAATATCGTGCGTTTTGGTTGGACCAACCGTTAGATTAACTCATCATAAAATCATGTAAATTTTACATAAAACGGCAATATCGCTCCAGTTAAGAGTTTTCTTCATTACAAATTATAACATTTGCTAATTCCAACTAATCTATACGAGTATAATTAATAGGCAAACGCCTGTTTTTAAATCCCTTTTGTAGCCGTACTACTGCACTGGTTTAGAAATGTTATCTATCGTTTTAAAGTTCTTTCTGCACAGCAGTGAACGAGCTTAATTTCATTTTGATCGGTTCAGTTTTTTAGGAGTTGCACGGCTATTAATTTAATACAAAAATGAATAAAATATTTGTATGTGTTTGATTTAAATGCAAGTAAACCAAAAACAGTGTGGCCAGGCATGAGTAAAGTATATATTTGTGGATTTTCACAGTATTATTGGTTTCAACATTGGAATTTTTTGGAGTAAAAAAGAATGCGGCATGTTAAATAACAGCGTTGATTTTTTCCAGTGTTAGTTTAATCAACTGTCGCTATGAATCACCCTGGCCATTTAGGAGCAAAAGCTTCACTTAAAATTTTGAAAAGTAGCCACCCTAATTTATAGAAGTATACACACACATATGTACGTACTCATATATACATTTATTTTTCGTATGAACTACTACTTTTCTAGAGAGCATAAATAATGTCAATTAAAATAATTAAAAACAATCAAACGTATAGAAAATGTAATCAGCGCTCAAGAGCTGCAAGCCGAAAATATAACAAGAGCAATCAAGCTATTTTTCATCAACAGGGGTTACATACACACACACACGTACATATATATATATATATATATATATATATATATATATATATATATATATATATATATATATATATATATATATATATATATATATATATATATATATATATATATATATATATATATATATATATATATATATATATATATATATATATATATATATATATATATATATATATATATATATATATATATACATATATATATTTTGCATTTAGAGTGCGATATACATATTAAAGTATATAATTGGTTTCTGGAAAGCGATTTTAACGAACAACAGTATCCAGGAGTTTTCGGGAATGACAAATCGATTCAAGTTGGTTCCGGTCCCGGAAAAAAACCATTTGCTCCCGGTTTTTACCCATTTTGATATTTTAACGAAAACAGTCTTTAAAATTTTAATGAAAATTTGTATCTAGAGGTTGTTAAGGTCAAAAAAGCGATCTGGAAAATCTCCGGTCTGGAAAGACCCATTTTGTACTGGTTTTTACCCATTTGTAATACTTTTATTGGTTTTCGAAAACGGAGTTAACACTATTAATTAAAATCAGTATCTAAGGGTTCCTAAGCGAGAAATTAGTTGAGACTGTATCCGGTCCAAGGAAACCCCATTTTGCCCCGGTCTTTCCCCATTTTTAACACTTTTATTGGTTTTTGAAGAAAACGATTTTTTTTTTGGCGCTACCTATGTGCTTTTAAGTCCAAAAGATCAATCTAGACTGCCAACGGTCCCATTATGTTGCAGTATTTTTCCCGTTTGTTCTCGAAAACTGGTCAAACAATTTTGACAACTTTCGGTATCTAACAAATTTTAAGGTCGAAAAATTGATCAATCAAATATCACTGGTAACACCAAACCCATTTTTCAGCCACTGTAGTTGTAGTATTGCATCTCTAACCCTGAGTTGCGGTTAACATAATTTGTAATTATTATAATATGTAATTAACACATAAAAAGAGTTTGTAAGTGAAATAAGAAATGGAAATAATTATTGAACTACCAACTACGAAACATTGTAGTTATAATTTTATTGGTTCTCAACGGCAAACGGCTTATCTGGTTTTGATGATTTTTGCGCTTGATTAATCTTTCAGGATTTCGTCGCCCGATGAAAACCGATTTTATCCCGGTTTACATTGATTTCTAAAACTTCGTTTTTCGTATTCGTTCTTGAAAATGGCGTTAAAAATGTTTATAAGAAGTAGTATCAAGAAGTTTTTAGAAACCAAAGGCATCTAGATTGTTCCGAATCCGTGAAACCGTTTTCCGGTTTGTTGTGGATAGGAGTTACATGATATAATTTTTAAACAGTAAATGCTAAATGTCATTCTTTTAACCGATAACAAAAATCTTAAGTTCACTTTCAAATGCTTGTGTTTTGTTTTGCATTATATCGGGTGGTTAAATTTCAAGGGCCGATGTTGAATGTGAATCACACCTAAACGCCAAGTTTTTTCCGAATTTTATTTGACATGTCTCTATTTCAGACTTACTCAATTTGAACCATGGAGAGATACACAATCCAACAACGTGTTAAAGTTATCCAGACTTATTATGAAAATGATGATCAATTTTCGAAGAAAATCATCTTCAGTGATGAGGCACATTTTCACCTCAGTGGATTCGTCAATAAACAGAATTGCCGCATTTGGGCGAATGAGAATCCAAGAGTGACTGTCGAAAAACCAATGCACCCACAAAGAGTGACTGTTTGGTGCGGTTTATGTGCTGGCGGCATCATCGGGCCGGTCAGGCAGTTACTGTGAATGGAGTTCGCTATCGTGAGATAATAACGAACTTTTTATGGCCCGAATTGGAAGATATGGATGTAAACGATATGTGGTTTCAGCAGGACGGTGCCACTTGCCACACAGCTAACGAAACAATTGCTCTTTTGCGCAACAAATTCAATGGCCGTGTTATCTCACGTAATGGCGATGTCAATTGGCCGCCAAGATCATGTGATTTGACACCGTTGGACTTTTTTCTGTGGGGTTATTTGAAAGAAAAGGTGTACGTCGATAAGCCAGCAACAATTCAACAGCTAAAGGATGAGATAATTCGGCACATTAACGGCATAGAACCTCCATTATGCATCAGGGTCATCGAAAATTTGGACCATCGCATGGAGGTGTGCCGCCGTGGTCGCGGCGCCCATGTGGCCGATATTTTGTTCCACACATAATTGAATAATACCAATATATCATAATAAAATAAAATTACAATAATTTCCTAAATAGTTTGTGTTTTATTCAAAATCAACATCGGCCCTTGAAATTTAACCACCCTTTAAATCAAACCTCTTGCTGAATCAAACCATACTCCCCACTTTCAAACCAAAATGTTTTCATTTTTTTTAAGAATTGAAGATTGTGGTTTTAAAGACGGGATTTTTTTCCGAGCATTTGAAGAGATAATAACAATTTCAAAACATAAGCAGTCAAAATTGAAAATTTCAATTATTCAGCAAAATTTACAGCAGCCTTAGAAATGTATTTTCACTTTTATTTGCAGCCATGCGTATGTCTACACATGTAAACTTAAATTGTAATTTGATTTTTAATTTTTTCCTCACAACAACTGCAGTTACATGTGTATGTATGAGTGTCGTTTTAAGCATAGTCTGCAAATAACACATTTAGATCCCATCTCTGGTGTCCATACTCGGAAAAGTATTTGTATACAAATAAGCTTAAACGGTTTATGATTATGCCTAAGATGTCTTTTTTAACATGTTTTTATCTAAATATTTGTGTGAGTTTGTATGTTTCGTTCTTATTTTATGTATTTCTAAGGTTATTCAGAGGATCAATCTACTTAAATGATTAAAATCTTTTATATCTGCTTTCGTAGCAAAAAAATAATAATAATAAAATAAATACATAAAAAAAGATAGATAAACGGATAGAGAACATCAACAATAATAGAAAACATAAACTTTTAAATACACATCCCAACAAACACATGCTTTGGTACGGAAAGTGATTTTAACTAAAATTTTCGATAAGATTTTACATGAATGAAATCTTTTAGAAAAGGGCTTGACAACACAAATTATATCGTAGTGATTTCTCAAACTCTCAATAAATCCGTGACTCTTCCAATTTTTCAACCCTGTAATGACAATACTGCTCCTATCATTAAGTAACTAGCAGTTGACTCCTGTCTACGTCTTAAAATAATAGGAAGGGGAATTAGTTTTCCTGATAACTATGGTGCACGCCGGTTTCCGGGGGCTAACAACCCCTCGGGGTGCTAGTGTCTTGCAACAGATAATTGTACTGTTAGGAGCCAGAAGCGATGGTTGGACGGGTAAGTTGGTTGGTTACTTACCACCTCAATGAACCTTTTCTGTCAGTGAATGTTGGGAAATAGCGTGCAGGAGGGATGGGTGGCCCGAACTCTTAAGCAAAGGATTCGTCCATAGGGCTAAAAACTTATAGCGAAAAGCTGGGACTTGTATGAGCCTAGCAAAACACGGAGGCACTAGTGATTCGTGAATAATTCAATAAATTTATGTATCTACATGTGCAGTCATCAAACATTTTTTTAATTAATTGCAATAATAATATTACTATTAACTTGTAGCTAATAATAATGGGTGATTTTATAAGAACTATCGGAAATTAAAAAAAAAAAACAAAAAATTCAGAAAAGTGCATGAAATATTTATTTGGATCGATAGTTGGGTCGATATAATTTAATGTTTGAAGATTATTTCATGCAAATGTTGGCCGCGGCTGCGCCTCAAATGGTCCATCCGCTTAGTCCAATTTTGGCATACTCTTTCCAACATTTCGGCCGGTATCTCAAGAATAATGTTGGCAATGGTGGCTTCCAGTGCGTCAATCGAAGCGGGTTTGTCGCTATAGACATTAGCCTTAACATAGCCCCACAAAAAATAGTCTAGAGGCGTTAAATCGCACGATCTGGGCGGCCAATTGACTGGTCCCAAGCGTGAAATAAACTGTTCACCGAACTCGTCTCTCAATTGGTCCATTGTTTCGCGTGCTGTGTGGCATGTGGCACCTTCTTGTTGAAACCACATGTCATGCAAGTCAAGCTCTTCCATTTTGGGCAAAAAAAAGTTTGTTATCATCGCACGGTAGCGCTCACCATTCACAGTAACGTTGTGATTCGCATCATCTTTGAAGAAATACGGCCCAATGATGCCGCCAGCCCATAATCCGCACCAAACGGCTGTTTTTTGTGGATGAATTGGTAGCTCTTGCAATGCTTCTGGCTGCTCTTCACTCCAAATACAGCAGTTTTGCTTGTTCACGTATCCATTCAACCAGAAATGAGCCTTGTCGCTGAACACAATTCTTCGCGATGAACTTTCTTAACAGAGCACGCATTTTGGTAATAAAATTCAATAATTTGCAAGCGTTGTTCGTTTGTAAGACGATTCATGATTAAATTATAAACCAAACTGAAGATGTTTGACAGTGACACAAGATACAAAACGTGCGTAAGCTGTCAAAACTAGTGTTGCCAAAAAGATAATAGCAAAAGAATCACTCGTTAATATTAAAAATATTTCTTTTAAAAAGTAAACCAATGTTAATGCCTTTAAAAAACAAAAGTTAATGTCGTGTGCTCATCAAGTATTATTTTTTGCGGAGAAAAATGATTATTCAAACTAAGGTAAGCTTGATAAATAATATGGGGGCTCTGCACCATCCATATTCATAGAAAAGAAGTGGTTTAATGAATATCAATTTGGCCGTAGAGACACGGAATATAACGAATGTTCTAGACGTTCAGTTGAGGTCTAAAATACAATTTCGCAGTACTGTTTGACGTTGTTCAACCGCGCTATGGAAGAGTTTTTTGCGCCATAGATAAAACGTGAATCCACCACAACGTACCAGAGAAAAAGAAAGTACTAGGTTTCTCGGGTTGAATCGAGCCCAAGGAAGGCAAATATGTATTTGTCAGTCAATAAAATCATGGCGACCGTTTTTTGGAATGCACGCGGAATAATCTCGATTGCCTTGTGAAAGCGAAGTAAACAACATAATACTATATCAAAGTATTGTTGGCGTTGTTTGTTATGATGCCTAAGCCAGGAAGGAATCACACAAAAATAGAATCATACAGGCCAATGAATCCACTGCCACCAATTTTTAGCTGTTCCACAAATAGCTAATGAAGAAGTTGAGGTCAATAGTAAATGATGTCGTATTGATTTCAAGTTAGGGATATCCCTACCTCAACATCAATTCATTAAACACAGAAACAAATAGCTGCTATAAGAAAACCGTTTACAGATAAAAAGGTTTGTTCAGCTCTTTTCCTTGACGTTTTCCAAGCTTTTGACAAAGATCGGCACATCGCTTTAGTGCATAAAATAAAATTAAGCTTGCCTGCTTTGCGAAAGCTACTTATATTGCCGCAAGTCTATCATTCAGAAGGTGATTTCATAAATCCCACTCAGCCACTCCAAGGTAGCACACTGTGTTCACACTTTTATTTATTATTTATTGAATCTTCAAAATGACCTAACAATGAGTATTCAAATCTTAATAACGAGTGATTTTTTTGCTATTATCTATTTGGCAACACTAGTTTTGACAGCTCACGCACGTTTTGTATCTTGTGTCACTGTCAAACATCTTCAGTTTGGTCTATAATTTAATCATGCCAACATTGCCAACATTATTCGTGAGATACCGGCCGAAATGTTGGAAAGAGTATGCCAAAATTGGACTAAGCGAATGGACCATTTGAGGCGCAGCCGCGGCCAACATTTGCATGAAATAATCTTCAAACATTAAATTATATCGACCCAACTATCGATCCAAATAAATATTTCATGCATTTTTCTGAATTTTATGTGTTTTTTTTTTTTTTAATTTTCGATAGTTCTTATAAAATCACCCATTAGTAAATATAAAAATCCTACTAAAAAAGGTGGGCTTTTCAGTTAAGTCAGACAAAAAGTTTAATTTTGCGGACCCTTTATCGGTAAAATCAAATATTTAACGTGCTGATGGTAGCAAAGGTATCCCCTCTTCTCAACTGAGTATGGCCGTCAAAATTAAGTATGTTGCGTGCAATAGTGTTAGGGTGAAGTTCCAGTTTACTAATTGATATACCTTGTAGCGTACTTTCAGATATAGTCTTTTACCAGCGGAACACACTGATCCTTATGAGTTCGTGAGCTTTTTGCATACTATAGAGCTGCAGTAATCTTACAAAGAATTTGATTTTGTTACCCTCAAGGCGAATTAATTATAATATTACCTTGTTTTTTGTATCATGGTTACATGAATACTTACCTTGTTTTTTGTATCATGGTTACCCTTTAATTCTTACAATGTTTGACTATTGACTCCATTACCACCATATAGGCTTTAGAATTGCGTTGTATAACAAAAGTTTGCAATCTAACTTCAAGGAAGAATTTCTATCCATAAGCAAATTTAGTTGCGCTGCTTTTAAATTCAACTGTGTGAAACATTGTGCCGTGGAATAAGTGAGTTTTTAATTTGGATAGGGGAATACGTTTTTTTTTACGTAGTGTGAATGCAGCATGAATACATTTTTGTTCAATAACTTTGATTTTCCATAATTTTAGCCATTTCTCTAATATTGAAATATATTCGTGTAATTTTCGTAATTGATGGTATTCTTGAACGCTCAAAAATGCTGTGTCGTCTGCAAAATTTGAAGTGTGGCTGCTGGATCTCGTTGGCGTGTCAAGGGCGTAAATCAAATACGAAATAGGTCCGAGTATGCTATCTTGGGGAAATTCTGCTTCGATTGGCTAAGTTGGGCAAATTTCGCCCAGAAGCTTGTGAGTGCTTGCAGGCAAGTTTAACTTTATTTTGTATATCAAACCGTCGTGTCACACTTTATCAAAAGCTTTGAAAACGTCAACGAATAGAGCTGAACAATACTTTTTCTTAGTCTGTGAGTTTGTTCTAAGGTGCTGTGTTTAAGCTGAAATCAGAATTGAGGATTAGGGATACATCCTACATCATTCAATAGTGGAGTCAACTTCGCCATCAATAATTTTTCGAACTCTTTTGAAATTGTTGGTATTAGACTTATAGCTCTATATGATTTAGTAAGATGCTTCCCTGACTTGGTATCATAGTAAATTAAGGCATCTTCCACTCTGCAGGATAGTACTCAAAGTGTTAAATAGCGTTAAAAATAAATAGGTGAGTGCTTCTTCTTTTCTGGGTCTTGTATTACCAATAACGTTTTCGACATCTTGAAAATTAAGTCTCCAAGACACAGTTGGTCTAACTAACTCTAACTCAGCTGTGTCGTTCGCTGTATCACTTGTAGTTTCTCAAATAATTAGCATATCCACTTTTCGGAACAGATTTTTGCCCAGTCCCCAACTAAAGTTTGCATAGGTGGGTCTCTTTAAACATATTGTCGTTTACCACAAGAAATAGCCAGATTGGGGAGTACCATCAAGGTTTTTCAAACATATTTTAAGGGAAGCCATTCTTTGGAGTTCAAGTAGATTTCAATTGAGTTATGCATTTCCGTAGCCGAAAAAAACTGGGGAGACCTGTGGAGTTGCCACCATCTTCTGGCTTTTTCTGTTTACGAAAGAAGTTGTTCAATTTCAGAATAGTAAGTTCTGTTATTTACATTTCTGAATCTTATACGGCTAGTTTAAGGTATCAAAAAAATCTTTAATTGAGACATCAACGCCTGAAGGCGTTCTCAAAGGAAGATACTTGACCATACTCGTATATCAAAATTAACAACCACATATTCCGCAGTCAAAGTGTAAGTCGGCCGTCATCCTACATGGAAGTCTGACATTGATGGGAAGGCCACTCAAATAGAATTCAAAACAGTTCAACAGAATTAGCTTATCTTTAAATCCTTCTTTGCAGCTGAATAACTAGTATAAAATATTAAGGAATGAAAATAAACTTTTGTTTTAAAATGAAATTTGAAAGTCTATATGAACTCTTATAGAGCACCGCCTCGGCATTTAACGTTGAGAAAACTCGAAGTCATCAAAACAAAATGCTACTGAGCAGTAGGTTGTAATCTCTCCAATACTTTAGATTATTGTTGTTAATTCTATTACTAATATGATAGTAAAGGAATAAAATGCTTTTAGTATTAAGAACGTTTCCCGATTTATTTAGTAATATGACGTTCAATGCTTTTTGTTTACTCAGCAACTGGGCTACAGGCAGTGGTCTGGAGGCAAAACAGAATTAAATCTTTAGACTACCACGATTAAGAAGCTGTAAAATTCCTGTCTGGGTGCGATCCTGGCGGCTAATTCTCTCAGTAGATCTCATACAGGATTTACGTGCAGCTGCGATTAGTTTTTAATTTTGGGATTCTGTCAGTCATCGCCGAGTAAGTTGTATCGAAAAATGGTGATAGCACTCCGTAGCGAGCTTATGCTCGTGTGCAACCGTGTGATTTCAATTCGACTGCAAATTTGTGGCCGAAACTTGATTTTAAGTAGTTCGGTGGATAAGAAGAAAATGCATGCTTGGATTTTTTTTTTTCAAAGTAAATAATTTAAAATATAATTCTAACAGCGTTAAGATCTGAACACAGCAAGAAAAGATAATTAGTTACGACGGTATTTCGAAAGCTGGCAGAAGCTAAAAGCAACCGCGTTTACTGGTGCTACCTTTGTTAACCTTGTCACAAGTTTCAAAAATGTGGCTTAAAGCTTCCTTTGAAACTCTACTACGTTTTTTAAGCTTTAAACACATAGACCACAGCAGACTTCACATCTTCACGACAGCAAATGCTGCAATCGGCAATTGTAGTTCTGTAGGCGACTACTGAAATATTTAAAACACGGCAGCAACATAAATTCATTTGAATAAAAGTATACTTCAGTGTGGCCACCTTTGAATTTTTAGCTTTTCAAAAATCCATTGTTTTGCAGAACAAGTTCTGTTTATATCAATCCTTCATGAAAAAAGTTCACTCTAAAAAAAGGCCTTAAAATCTAAAAAAAAAAAATTAATTAAAAAAGCTTTTGTTTGCTACGCTTAATTCAGGTTAGGCGGGTTTAAAAATGGAAAATATAATCTTTTGATCTATAATCGGAACATTTATGTACATCGAATTTTTCAAAATTTGGACAAAAATAGTTCGACTCGAGAAAGAAAAATGTATGTAAATAAATTATAAAATTGTTCGTCGAAGATATGCAATAAAAACTACTCATAAATGAAGTAACTGGTATATATCTAATAAGGCAAATAAACTATGCAAACCTTTCGGCAAACACGCGCTTTCCGTTTGCTCATAACGATACAAATTCAAACACAAATTAATAAATTTTTTTTTTTCAATGATTACGCTGCTGCAGTTATCTCGCCATATTAAGTTTACACCACATAAATCATTTTATAATTTATTTTAGCCTCTATTTCTTGATGTTCTGTTTCTATAATCTTTGATTGTGTTTTCAATTTCTACAAAGAAAGTAAACTTTAATACAATACTAAAAATTCTAACAAGAAAACTTGTTCATGATACATTTTGTGTGCTGCTTATTCCATCACTTCATTGTGCAAAAGTTTCTTTGAAATGACAAAATTTTGCGTTCGACAACACAAACATTCAAGATGTTTGCGCAAAAACCATGCAAACATGTTTCAAATATATGTACAAATAAGTAAACACGCCGTTTCACAACGCTTTATGTTTGTACAAATGTTTTTGCATGTTTGTTAAGCTGTTTGCGTAGTTTGTTTGACCCTTAACTAGTTCTTTTATAAAATTAGGCATTCTTATAAATAATAAATATGTATACACATATTTAACAGTAGAACAAATAAATTTATTAATTTATTTCACAGCCCATATATATAGGGTGTTTTTTTAAGCTAGATAGAACTTTAAATTGTAAAAAGTAACACAAAAAATAAAATTTTGATGAAACATTTTTTTTATTTGTTTCAGTATACTCTGACAAATCATCATGAATAGACTCACGCTTGAACAGCGCTACGAAATTATCCAAATTTACTTTAAAAATCAGTCGTCGATTCGCGCAACTTATAGACGCAAAATTGTGTTCAGCGATGAGGCGCATTTTTGGCTTAACGGGTTTGTTAATAAGCAAAATTGCCGCATATGGAGTGAGACCAATCCACAAGAGACCCTACAGACTCCATTACATCCAGAAAAATGCACTGTTTGGTGCGGTTTTCATGCTGGTGGCATCATCGGACCTTATTTCTTCAAAAATGAGGCCGGAGCTCACGTTACGGTCAATGGAGATCGTTACCGCACCATGATCAATGATTTTTTGTTTGAAAATATGGATGACATTGATCCGGAGGAGATGTGGTTTCAACAGGATGGCGCTACGTGCCATACGGCGAACGCAACCATCGACTTACTGAAATCAAAATTTGGCGATAAGTTGATTTCGAGAAATGGACCTGTCAATTGGCCTCCAAGGTCGTGCGATTTGACACCTCTCGATTATTTCCTGTGGGGCTACGTGAAGTCACTGGTTTATGCTGATAAACCAGCAACAATTGACGCCTTGGAGGCCAGCATTGTTCGTGTTGTTCGTGACATACGGCCAGCAGTGCTCGAAAAAGTGGCCCAAAATTGGACGTCCAGAATGCGCTTCGTCAAGAACAGCCGCGGTGCCCATATGCCCGAAATCATTTTCAAATGTTAATGTCACGTATTGATCTTTCGAATAAAAAAAAATTTTGATTACAATTTCATTTTTTGTGTTATTTTTTACAATTTCAAGTTCTATCGGGCTTAAAAAAACACCCTATATTTTGTTCTTTGTACTTTGTTGGAAAATAAAATATTTCCAAGAGCAACATTTTTTTTTACATTTTTTTTTTTTTTTTATATTGGTCACACTGTTTTTATTTTGTAGTCAACAAAAATAGAAATTAGTTTAATTCGAGTGCGGCAAAAAAAATCAGCTTGGACAACAACCTGCAGTCGTGTCGTCTTGCTGTTGTCTAAATAAACATTTACATTTAAATGCATATATTTTATATTTGACATATTGAAGTCGGTTGTCTGCTGGTTTCAATGTGTTTAATGCTTTAAACTTATAAAAGAAAATTGAATATCCAACATAGAGTCGGAGAGTCAATGATGAGCACCTGTTGTTGAATATTTGATTTAAAATGGAGACTTAGGCATAGCATTGTGAAATCGGTGTGTAAAGCTATTGCACGTGCGCGCCTCTTAAATGTGGATTTGTGGTATAGTGACCGCCAGAAATAACTTTTTGTCCCGCAGTTTTTTTTTTTTTTTTGTCTTTTTAGTTAATTTTTTCTTAATTTTAAGATTTGTATACTTACTTATACGAAAAAAAAAAATACACTATATAAAATGCTTAATTTTAAGTTCCGCGGTCTCTAATGAAATTAGTTTGGATTTTTTGCTTTTCATATAGCGATTGTTTGCTGGGCACCGTGACACATTGAATGCTTGTTGATTTAAGATGCCTTTGTAATTTTGCTGTTTGAGTGTGTTGGTGTGCGTGTATGGAAACGTAATAGGAATACGTTGTATTTAATAAATATTAAAGAATACATAGATGTGTTAAGATTTTATTTCTTACTGCTGGTACATAAAAACATTTCCGGAACAAATAATTATACACAGAGCAAGCCATTTCATCCACGCTTTTAATAGCTAGTTGATTTAAAAATTCAAGTCAAAAACACGAAATGCAAATGAAAACTATTGAAATACTTTAATGACTTTCAATATAAGCAAGTAAATTTTTTTGTAATATAATATTTCTTTAGAAAAATACTGCAATAAACCTTTTTACCATTCATTCTCAACGGCTGAAGCAGCAGCATACAATACGAACGAAAACGACAATTAAAATTCTTATAATGACTTCAAAAAAGTCACTACTAAACAGCTTTTGAAATAAATATTGCTTAAGAGAATAATTGTTTTGAATCTTACCATTGTAACGGGAAGTCCCCCAGCGCCTCCATTTGAATATGAGTACGGTGATACTAAATAACCCATATTAAAACTAGATGCATGTGGCTCAATCTTACCTAAAACGAAAGAAATAAGTTGAAATGCATATTAGCTTAAATTAAAAATATTCAAGAAGTGTTAGAACATAATATTGTAGCAAAATTTGTTTCCGCTGATTTGTTATTTAAAAATTATTTTATCAAAGAAACATAGTTAAGACAATCAATTGTTTAATATTAATTACACATTCCAATGTCACTGGAAAGGCGACTTTCTTTAATGCAGGTTAAGCCACTGCAAAAAAAGGATAACTTTATTCTATCTAAATAATTTTGAATGTTGTTTTTTTTTTTGTGTTTGTTTTGTAAATTGATCCTTACAGGCCTGTTCTGCAAATCACTTTTTGTCAAAGTGGTTTCAAATCACGCAAAAGGTGTTCTGCATATAGAAAATATTTAAATCACGTGTTTTTAACCCGGTCAGTCAAATGACTGGCTTTTTGATATCACTTGGTTATTTTCTCTGTGTTTTTCATTACAAATTTAATAAAACTATTTTTAGGTATTTAAAACGATGTGTTGTTTGCTCATTTTTATAATACAACTAAGTTTTATTCAAACAGAAACATAAATATTAATAAAATTATAGACACTGCTTGTTTTGTGAAAAATTGTTTTGCTTTGTTTACCAACGATCGTGATTTACATGTTTTCCCTTCAGCAGTCAGTTGGTTTATTATTTTTTTTTACTTAATTTTCATTTTTTATTGTAGTTAAGAATATGAAACTATAAACAAACAAAGCAAAAAATGTAAATAAACAGCTGTTTTCTCGTGCTTTCGAAAAATTAAAAGCACATCGAAAACCGTAAAAACACGGGATTTGCAGAATAGCTTCATATACGTGGATGCAAAGTTTCACATTTACTAACTAATATTGTTTCTATATACTTACACATAGAAAGAAAAATTACCGAAGAATCATTTTTGAAAACTCATTCCAAAAATCTAGCATTGCCATATTTATGTCGTAAAACAAATTTTCCAAAATTAATATTGTTACATTAATTCGGATTAAAATTCTCGTCTTTCGAGATCTACTCTTTGATTATATCAGAAAACAAAAACACTCTCTTCTTTTATAACACCCCAGCAGTCCACAAGTTATTACAATTTACAAAGCATCCGATTGTAAGCGATTGTGTCAACAGAAAAAATCAAAATAAACATGTTAAGCACAACAAACAACTAGCATTCGATTCAGATTAGTCTTTTTCTACTCATATTGTTAAATTAATTGTACATAAGAAGCAAAGAAGAAAACAAATGCTAATAATATAGTTTTGAACTCATCCAATCTTCGCTTACAATGTATACAGTGTTGGATGCATCTTACGGCCTAGGCCATCGCTGTGTAAATGTAAGTAGGAATTGTATACAGACTTCGGATGGGTCGCACTTACATTGTCAATGCTCTCAGATCGAAGATGTATGTGACAAAAAGTTCACTGGGACCCCAGCAGTCCACACGTTATTACAATTTGCAAAGCATCCGATTGTAAGCGATTGTGTCAACAGAAAAAATCAAAATAAACATGTTAAGCACAACAAACAACTAGCATTCGATTCAGATTAGTCTTTTTCTACTCATATTGTTAAATTAATTGTACATAAGAAGCAAAGAAGAAAACAAATGCTAATAATATAGTTTTGAACTCATCCAATCTTCGCTTACAATGTATACAGTGTTGGATGCATCTTACGGCCTAGGCCATCGCTGTGTAAATGTAAGTAGGAATTGTATACAGACTTCGGATGGGTCGCACTTACATTGTCAATGCTCTCAGATCGAAGATGTATGTGACAAAAAGTTCACTGGGACCCCAGCAGTCCACACGTTATTACAATTTGCAAAGCATCCGATTGTAAGCGATTGTGTCAACAGAAAAAATCAAAATAAACATTTTAAGCACAACAAACAACTAGCATCCCATTCAGATTGGTCTTTTTCTACTCATATTGTTAAATTAAATGTATATAAGAAGCAAAGAAGAAAACAAATGCTAATAATATAGTTTTAAACTTATCCAATCTTCGCTTACAATGTATACAGTGTTGGATGCATCTTACGGCCTAGGCCATCGCTGTGTAAATGTAAGTAGGAATTGTATACAGACTTCGGTTGGGTCCCGCTTACATTGTCAATGCTCTCAGATCGAAGATGTATGTGACAAAAATTTCACTGGGACTGTAAGAATTTATGAAAGTTAAAGTTTTATAATTATCTTTAAGTCTTAAGTGTCCTTAATATAAAAGCGCACGCTGTAAACATGAAAATGTTTACACTTTTTAGAATATAATTTTTTCAAGTTCTATTCACATATGGTCTTTTAAATACATCTCTAACCTATACAATATGTGTATACTCCAAAATAAGTATTGCGTATCATTTCAATTTTACATACATATTTACGTACGGATTTATTTTAATATATTTTTTTCTATCCCTCAATATTATTTTCATTTTCTACATAAATTAACTTAAAAAATGAGGTATGCATTAGGTTGTAGATGTGATCTACAAAAATCGTCAAAAACAGGCCTTAAATCGTCAAAGTACTATCTTGAGCACCCAAAATCGTCAAAATGACGATAAATCGTCAAATATGGCAACTATGTCTGTACATCTTTTGCGCGAAATTAAAATATGTACTTACAGTATTGGGCAAAACCTAAGAAACGCTGCTTGATTTTAGCTTGTAGTCAAAATTATATTTAAATGAACCTATTTCAATTCAATGTTTTAATGCAGTTTTATTAGTAAATGTGTCATATAATATTACAAAAAAACAAGTAAGAGTGTAGTATATTCGGCTGGGCCGAATCTAAAATACCCTTCACGATAGTCACGAATATGTATAGTATATTAAAAATGTGGCCTGAATATGCTCAGTTATATATGAACCGATATCGGAATTTTCTATTTTCTGTATTTTAGTAACCTTCTTTTATAACAAGAATTGCTTTTCAGCAAAAAAAAAAAAAAAATTTTAATGAAAAAATCGGTTCAGGCTATATCTCGGGTATATATGGACCGATATCGAAAATTTTAATTTTCCATATTTATATAACGTTATTTCATTACCAGAACTGCTTTTGAGCACAACAAATTGTTTAAGTTCGCTTACGCGACATTTTCATGAAAAACCCGATTTGGGCTATATCTCGGGTACATATGAACCGATATCGGAAATTTTCATTTTCCATATTTAGGTAACCTAATTTCATTACCAGAACTGCTTTTGAGCACAAAAAAGCTGTTTAAGTTCGCTTACGCGGCATTTTCATGAAAACCCTGGTCTAGGCTATATCTCGGGTATATATGGACCGATATTGGAAATTTTCATTTTTCATATTTATATAACTTCATTTCATTACTAGAACTGCTTTTGAGCACACAAAAGTTGTTTTAGTTTGCTTACGCGACACTTTTATGTAAAACACGGTCTAGGCTATATCTCGGGTATATATGGACCGATATCGGAAATTTTCATTTTTCGTATTTATGTAATCTTATTTCATTATCAGAACTGCTTTTGAGCAAAAAAAAATTGTTTAAGATCGCTTAGGCGACATTTTCATGAAAAACCCGATTTGGGCTATATCTCGAGTACATATGGACCGATATCGGAAATTTTCATTTTCCATATTTAGGTAACCTAATTTCATTACCAGAACCGCTTTTGAGCACAAAAAAGTTGTTTAAGTTCGCTTACGCGACATTTTCATGAAAAACCCGATTTGGGCTATATCTCGGGTATATATGGACCGACATCGAAAATTTTCATTTTTCATATTTATGTAACCTAATTTCATTACCAGAACTGCTTTTGAGCACAAAAAAGTTGTTTAAGTTCATTTACGCGACATTTTCATGAAAAACCCGATTTGGGCCATATCTCGGGTATATATGGACCGATATCGGAAATTTTCATTTTTCATATTTATGTAATCTTATTTTATTACCAGAACTGCTTTTGAGAAAAAAAAAGTTATTTAGCTTCGCCTATGCGACATTTTCATTAAAATCCGATTTGGGCTATATCTTGGGTATATATGGACCGATATCGGAAATTTTCATTTTTCATATTTATGTAACCTAATTTCATTACCAGAACTGCTTTTGAGCACAAAAACGTTGTTTAAGTTCGCTTACGCGACATTTTCATGAAAAACACGATTTGGGCTATATCTCGGGTATATATGGACCGACATCGAAAATTTTCATTTTTCATATTTATGTAACCTAATTTCATTACCAGAACTGCTTTGAGCACAAAAAAGTTGTTTAAATTCGCTTACGCGACATTTTCATGAAAAACCCGGTTTGTGCTATATCTCGGGTATATATGGACCGATATCGGAAATTTTCATTTTCCATATTTATATAACCTAATTTTATTATCAGAACTGCTTTTGAGCAAAAAAAAAGTTATTTAGCTTCGCCTATGCGACATTTTCATTAAAATCCGATTTGGGCTATATCTCGGGTATATATGGACCGATATCTGAAAAAAAAATTTTTTGTCTTTTAGTCACCATGCTTAATAAGTGTGTGAAGTTTGAAGCAAAACGAACAACTTTTGTTTTCAAAAATTTTCATACAAAACTGCAAAAAAAAAAATGGCTTTTTTCGGAATTTTGAATATATCTCAGCTATACGTGGACCGATATTACTGAATTTCAATAGCAAACCCATGAATCGATGGGGTAAAAGAATGGTGAAAGAAAAAAGTTTCTAAGTCTAATGGTTTTCTCAGAAACGGTATTTCAACAGCGGACAGACGGACAGACGGACATCGCTTAATCGACTTTTCCATTAATTCTGATTCAGAATATATATACTTTATAGGGTCGCAAAAAAAAACTGTAGAAATTACAAACGGAATCACAAACTTATATATACCCTTTACATTTTTGTGAAGGGTATAAAAATTTTGTAATTTTCTCTCACCTAACGGTTCTTTTAGTACAACAACAAAAAATACTCAAAAATTCATTGGGCAAAACCTAAGAAACTTTTAATATTTGGTATAATAACCCTTATTTTTTATTACTGCGGCGCACCGACGCGGCATAGATTTGATTAAATTATCAATTATTTTTGGATCTATGCGTATCCATTCATCCTCCAGGCACAAAAATAAATCGCCTCTATTGGAAAATCGTTTCGATCCAACATTCCTCTTCAATATGGAAAATTGAAGAGGAATGTTGTTCAAATCGGGAGATTGAACCGGCCAATCAAGCACTTGAATTCCTTTCGATTTTATCCAGTCCTTCACCAACTTCGATGAGTGTTTCGCATCGTTATCATGTTGAAACACCCATCGAAGTGGCATATTCCACTCGGCATATGGCAATATCTTATTTTCTAAAATGTACCAATACACAAATCTGTCCATTTTGGCAGAAATTTTGTGGAACGGCCATAGACCATGACCTGAAAAATACGTCCACACCATCACACTGCCACCCCAATGCTTGAGAGTGTTTTTTACAATATCGGGATTTAAGCTTTTCACCTGTATTGCGCCTCACACGACATACGCCATCGCAGTTGAACAAATTAAATTTGCTCTCGTAAGCAATCAAAATATGTTTTTGCAAATTCGAGCCTAAAAAAATCAGACATCAATGGGTGACTTGCATAGCTTAAAAATACATACCATTATATTAATTAAATAGAAAATTACAACATTTTTTTTTTTGTAATATTATATGACACATTTACTAATAAAACTGCATTAAAACATTGAATTGAAATATGTTCATTTAAACATAATTTTGACTACAAGCTAAAATCAAGCAGCGTTTCTTAGGTTTTGCCCAATACTGTATGTATGTTCTATACATACATACATAAGTAAAAAAATATTCAAACAAAAATGAATTTCTCAATAAATTTAACATAAATTTTTGCACTTAATTATATATGCACACAAATTAATTTTTAAAAAATAATCAATATCCAAAATGTTATTTATTATTTTCAAATAAATTTTTTTCCCTTTTTTATATTATTTAAAAAATTTAAACGATTTTTATGTTACTTTAAATAATTCGCTGACAATTTGTTAGCATTCTCTACAAACTGTATTATGACACTGTTAATAATGTTATAAATATTTTCTGATGATTTAAAATAGAGTAAATAAAAAGTTTAGTGAAGATATTGTCGGAAAAACCGTCAACGATTATGTCGCCTATGCAATCGTCGACGATACTGTGGTGGAAATCCTCGCCTACACAATCGTTTACGAGATAGATATGTGGATATTGTCACTTATGTATTCGCCCACGACATGGTAGAGAAACATGTAGTGTATATAATCGTCGACGATGCGGCGATGAAAACTGTCGCTTATGTGGTCTTGCGTGATTTCGTGGCCCAAATGTCCAATGATTTGTTTGTGGTGTCGTCAACATCTTCCACGATTTTCTTTTGTCTTGTACCCATCGTTTAAGATATGGCCAACTGGGTACATACATACATATGTTTTTTTTACAATGCATACGAATACATACATATACTTATATGTTCATATGTATGTTTATACTAATAATAGGGAATGAAAATAGTACATATGTAAATGATAGCCTCTTTCTTTCTATGTTGAAGATTTCAAAGCCCAACAATTCACATCTAACAAAATGCTTATTAAATACTGCAATTCATTCCCTCTTAAGTTTTGCTGATTGTTAGGAGGGGTGTTTGATAGATCCGTCAGAATTTCAAGTACGCTTCCAGTAACTTTAAATGCAACACAGCTGCTGTCAACCATCGACTTTTATTACACTACTATAAAATTTTGATCAAACTTGTCATTAAGTTTGTGTTCGACAACCATTAAAAGCAGATAACTTCGCGAATTTTATCAAAAACAAAAAATTATTTTTCTTTTATATAGTTTGTTTTTTTTTTTTCATCCATGACTTGATAATAAAGGGTGGTTAAATTTTAAGGGCCGATGTTGATTTTGAATGAAACACAAATTACTTTAGGATTTACTGTCCTTCCGATGGGCCAAATTTTCGATGACGCTGAGGCATAATTGAGGTTCAATGTCGTTAATGTACCGCATTAGCTCATCCTTTAATTCTTGAATTGTTGCTGGCTTATCGACGTACACCTTTTGTTTAAAATAAGCCCTAAGAAAGAAGTCCAACGGTGTCACATCACATGATCTTGATGCCCAATTGAAGTCGCCACCTCGTGAGATAACACGGCCCTTGAATTTATCGCGCAAAAGTCATATACATATAAAAAAACGAGCTTTTGGAGTTAACATAATTGCGAGAATGCATAATTGTAAACAGTACTATCTTTTATGTTGTGCCAAAATTTTATTTAAATTATTTTTAAACTTACATTACTTGCCACTATTCTGATCATTGACGACGCTTGGAATCTTGAGTCAATTGCACTTTGTAAGCATGCAAATGCAAGTCTTCATCAACGACAAGCGTGAGAGGCGCAATTTTTGGGCACGAAGATGAGTTCAGGTGAGCGGCTCTTCAGCAACAGCAGCAATATTTTCTGCAGAAACGGCTGTTCGAGCATACACTGGTGGTTTCAAATTTTTTACACGACGATTATATAGACCGATCAAATCACATTTTGATTTTTTTTTTGTATATTGGACCAGTACTCAGTGGATGACCCCTACATATGCAGTGCATTGTACCAGAACTATGAAAATAGGTTGTGAGGAGGGGGAAAGAGGGAGTAGTGTTTGTGAAGTTGTAGTGTTGACTTGAATTTTCCAATGTTATAACAGACAGGAAACACATCTGCAGGCAACTTGTTCCACAGACGAAGCGTACGGCTGAAAAACGAATTCTTTCTGTAATGCGTAGTACGATTCCCCGCGCAATCAACCGCAAATGGATGAGCTCTGGACGATGAACGCGTGCTACGCAAAAATGTGCGAGTTGTGGTAACAAGATCCCTAATCTCGTCAGAGCAAAAGCCATTGTACTGGGTGGCCCAGAAAGACCGAAGTGGTGTGAATTCCTTATAACTTTTTTATTATAATTTTTTTTTTTTTTTTTCTTTTCAGTATTTTGTAAAGAAGACTTGGATAATTTATAATGGAGCAATACACAATTGAACAACGTGCCCAAATTGTTGAAATTTACTTTTCAAATCAACGGTCCATTGTGTTGACTCAGCGTGCATACCGTCGTCAATTTAATGTGCGGGTTGCACACTCTCAGTCAACAATAAACCGTCTGGTTGCAAATTTTCGAGAACAAGGAGCAGTAAGGAACCTTCCTGGTCCCGGCAGACACCGAACTGTCCACACGGCTGACAATATTCAAGTGGTACAGGAGAGTATTCGGGAGGATCCAGAAACATCAACCAGGAGACGTTCGTCACAACTGGGCCTCTCAAGGACGTCGCTGCAGCGAATTTTGCACACCATAGGATTGTTTCCATACAAAATTCAACTTGTCCAAGAATTGAAACCAACAGATTACCAGCAACGACTTGACTATGCAATTTATTTCCAGCAAAAAGCACAAGAGAATCCAAATTTTATTCATAACTTAATAATGAGTGACGAAGCCCATTTTCAATTAAATGGGTTCGTTAACAAGCAAAACTGTAGGATATGGACTACGGAAAACCCGAGAGTACTTCATCAACGACAATTGCACCCAGTTAAGTGTACCGTTTGGTGCGGTGTTTCTTCAGAAAGGATCATTGGCCCATTTTTTTTGAAAATGAACAAGGTGTCGCCATTTCCGTCAATGGTGATCGATATCGGGCCATGTTGCAAAATTTTGTAAGGCCAACC
Source organism: Thecocarcelia acutangulata (assembly GCA_914767995.1). Classification (NCBI taxonomy): domain Eukaryota; kingdom Metazoa; phylum Arthropoda; class Insecta; order Diptera; family Tachinidae; genus Thecocarcelia; species Thecocarcelia acutangulata. The sequence continues at coordinate 8,150,005 of OU612099.1, read as the reverse complement.
GTAGAAAACCATCCGCAAATATGGTTCCAACAGGATGGAGCCACAGCGCACACTGCGAGGGCCACAATGACTCTTTTACGCGACATCTTTGGTGAAAGAATAATTTCTCGTAACAGCAATTTTAATTGGCCTCCGCGTTCCCCAGATTTAACCGCTCCAGACTGTTTTCTTTGGGGCTATTTAAAAGGAAAAGTTTATGTTAATAAGCCTAGGACTATTGAGGAGTTAAAAACCAATATTCGAGAAGAAATTAACAACATACCACCGGAAGTTTTGCGAAAGGTCATGGAAAATGTGTTGGAAAGAGCACATTTGTGCGAAGCAGAATATGGCCACCACTTGCGGGATATCATTTTTAATAACTAATCCAAAAATATTCCCCATAAATTTAATGTATTTCAAAAAAAAAAAAATTAAAAAAATATCTCTTAAATAAAAAGTTATAAGCAATTCACACCACTTCGGTCTTTCTGGGCCACCCTGTAGTAACGATAGAACAGAGTAACGCACCCCACACTGCGTCGATGCTCCAGTGAGTCAATAGAGTTGGATACCCTACTGTCACCGATAAGCTTCTTCGCCCTCTCCTGCACACGGTCGAGTAACCCCAAAATAGATTTTAAGGCACCGGCCCAAACATGAGAGTTGTATTCCATTTTCGGTCGAATGTAGGTGGTATAAATAGTAAGGAGATCGGGTGGAGTGAAGTACATCTTACACCGTTTCAAAAAACCGAGACACTTGAATGCTTCTTTAGAGACATGAAAAATATGTTCAGTCCAACGAACATCACACTGTATCTTCATTCCAAGAACATCAAGAGCATCCGATTCCTCAATATTTATACCATCTATGAGTACAGATGAAGCAGCATTTGCGGTCGTTTGTTTGTGCGTTAATAAGCAACATTGGGTCTTACGAGCGTTAAAGGTGACCCTTTTTTTACGACGATCACTGTTCATTGAATCGTTCATATTTAGCCTCTTGGCCGTGATCTCTGATAGGCTGGGCCTATGACCAAAAGAGTACGAGTGACAAATGCTGCTGTCATCTGCGAAAGAGTGGATAGGGTTGGAAGTTTGATAGAGAAGGTCGTTGAGGAAAATAAGAAATAGAGTAGGAGAAAGAACGGAGCCTTGCGGTACCCCTGAATTAATCTTGAACTCGCTTGATGAGACCCCATCTATAACAACTCGTATAGTGCGGTCTCTGAGAAAGCTGGATTTGAACGCCCATTTCCATAATAAGCTAGAAAACTTTAACGCGTTGCTCTGTTGTTTATCTTTCCACGGTTCAAATTGAGTTGCTCTGAAATTTAGCCTTCTGAAATGAAATGCAGAAAAAACGTGACATTTAGGTGAAGTTCACATTCAACATCAGCCCTTAAAATTTAACCACCCGATAGATTAAACAAAGCAAGACTCAGGCAATAAAAATGATGGTAACACCGCAAGAAGACTAGAAACTCCATCTAATATAACAGGTGTTGATATAAATCTTATTTCAAGAACTAAAACACTTACTGAAGTACTTGCGTATAATGATTAAATATAGGGTTTTTTTTTAAGCCCGATAGAACTTGAAATTGTAAAAAATAACACAAAAAATTAAATTGTAATCAAAATTTTTTTTATTCGAAAGATCAATACGTGACATTAACATTTGAAAATGATTTCGGGCATATGGGCACCGCGGCTGTTCTTGACGAAGCGCATTCTGGACGTCCAATTTTGGGCCACTTTTTCGAGCACTGCTGGCCGTATGTCACGAACAACACGAACAATGCTGGCCTCCAAGGCGTCAATTGTTGCTGGTTTATCAGCATAAACCAGTGACTTCACGTAGCCCCACAGGAAATAATCGAGAGGTGTCAAATCGCACGACCTTGGAGGCCAATTGACAGGTCCATTTCTCGAAATCAACTTATCGCCAAATTTTGATTTCAGTAAGTCGATGGTTGCGTTCGCCGTATGGCACGTAGCGCCATCCTGTTGAAACCACATCTCCTCCGGATCAATGTCATCCATATTTTCAAACAAAAAATCATTGATCATGGTGCGGTAACGATCTCCATTGACCGTAACGCGAGCTCCGGCCTCATTTTTGAAGAAATAAGGTCCGATGATGCCACCAGCACGAAAACCGCACCAAACAGTGCATTTTTCTGGATGTAATGGAGTCTGTAGGGTCTCTTGTGGATTGGTCTCACTCCATATGCGGCAATTTTGCTTATTAACAAACCCGTTAAGCCAAAAATGCGCCTCATCGCTGAACACAATTTTGCGATAAAACAACGGGACTGATTTTCAAAGTAAATTTGGATAATTTCGTAGCGTTGTTCAAGCGTGAGTCTATTCATGATGATTTGTCAGAGTATACTGAAACAAATAAAAAAAATGTTTCATCAAAATTTAATTTTTTGTGTTACTTTTTACAATTTAAAGTTCTATATAGCTTAAAAAAACACCCTATAATAGAGAAAGAATAGGTTAATTGTATATAATTGTGCATTGGGCACGATATGTGTTAAGAGAGAGTTACTTCGGTCAAGAAATTTGTATTAAAATCACCGGAAGCAATATTTTATAATAAATTATTAATTTCTGCTTATCCCTCCAGCTAAAGATCTTTGGTTTGCTGATTAAAATATATTATTATATAAAATTGTTAGCGGTATTCTCTTATACGCATCAGCAACTTATTTCCAAATGATAAGTGAACAGCCCTTTGCAACATATGGCTTGTGGCATAATTAACTTCATAAAACTTTTATTAAATAGCATTATATTTCAATTAGCAATTATATTGCCACTTTTTTTATTGACTAAGATTTTACAAAAACAAAAATATATTATAAACGGCAACACTGATACTTAAAAACATACTTTTGTGTTGATGTATGTACATACATACATATGTATGTAGTTATAAATGAATAGCTACACATAAATAAGAGGCGACCTGAGTTTTATTGGGGATATGCGTATTCTGTAAATGCACATACTTACGCATGTACATAACTATGTACCTATCTTCAATATTATTGTTTAATATTTGAACGCAATTAACAAACAAAAAAAAAACATTCAGTTGTTTTATAGCGCACTTTATAAATATCAAACCGATTTAATCTTTTGTTACTTATTATTCTTTCTTTTTGTTGTTGTTTTTTTGTTTTGTTTTTTACTTTGTTAACGTAGATAACTATGGTTGGTGTTGTTCGGAATTTATCTGAGTGCTCTCTTAGGCTTTACGCTCGTTTCCTATATACACTCGCTGAATGATGCCATATGAGACGCTATTTTATTGCCCTCTACATATTTTTGATCATTGAAGAGAGATCTTTTTGTTTTTAAACCGACTAGGAAAAGTAAATACATACATACATACATATACTATATCTACACATATATTTCTAAGTTTACGCGTAACTTCATTGGCATAGGATTTGACACGTTGTTTGCATTTTGACGAACATGCTTTTTTTCGGGCGACTTGTTGCAATTATTTGTTTGAAAAAAAAAAAAACGGGAAATGAGAAAGCAAACACATGGGAATAGTTACATACATACAATTGGTACATACATACATACCTACATATATATTTCCATATGTTTATAATATATGTATGTATGTAGAATATGCAAAGTTATGTATGTATGTTTATGTGTGTAGGTACATAACGCATATGCAAAAAAAGTATTTATATCTATTGAATAGTTTTTGTTTAAAATTAAGTTAATTAAATTAGGACGCTTGTGGGGTGTTCCTTACAATATTTGAAATAGAGATATTAATTGGAATTGGCATAAGAATTACTGTACTGGAGCATGCCATATTGACATGGAGAAGGCCTTTGATAACGTATGGATCGCGGCATTAATTTATAAATTAATTCAATATGAATTTCAAATGTATCAGGTGTTTCTAACTTATAATATGATAAGTGAAAAAAACTTCATTGTTTGTTCGAAAATACAAGAAGCCGCAAATCGTTTAGGGTTAACAATGGATTGCAGCAAGGAACGGTGAACTCACCCATTCTTTTCAATTTATATATCCTAGATATGCTTAAAAATATAGATAACATAATTTCCTTTGCAGATGATATCGGGTGGTTAAATTTCAAGGGCCGATGTTGAATGTGAACCACACCTTTTGACATTTCTCTATTTCAGACTTTTTCAATTTGAACCATGGAGAGATACACAATCCAACAACGTGTTAAAGTTATCCAGACTTATTATGAAAATGATGATCAATTTTCGAAGAAAATCATCTTCAGTGATGAGGCACATTTTCACCTCAGTGGATTCGTCAATAAACCGAATTGCCGCATTTGGGCGAATGAGAATCCAAGAGTGACTGTCGAAACACCAATGCACCCACAAAGAGTGATTGTTTGGTGCGGTTTATGTGCTGGCGGCATCATCGGGCCGTATTTTTTCCAAAATGAGGCCGGTCAGGCAGTTACTGTGAATGGTGTTCGCTATCGTGAGATGATAACGGACTTTTTATGACCCGAATTGGAAGATATGGATGTAGACGATATGTGGTTTCAACAGGACGGTGCCACTTGCTACACAGCTAACGAAACAATTGCTCTTTTGCGCAACAAATTCAAAGGCCGTGTTATCTCACGTAATGGCGATGTCAATTGACCGCCAAGATCATGTGATTTGACACCGTTGGACTTTTTTCTTTGGGGTTATTTGAAAGAAAATGTATACGTCGATAAGCCAGCAACAATTCAACAGCTAAAGGATGAGATAATTCGGCACATTAACGGCATGGAACCTCCATTATGCCTCAGGGTCATCGAAAATTTGGACCATCGGATGGAGGTGTGCTGCCGTGGTCGCGGCGCCCATTTGGCCGATATTTTGTTCCATACATAATTGAGTAATACCAATATATCATAATAAAATAAAATTACAATAATTTCCTAAATAGTTTGTGTTTTATTCAAAATCAACATCGGCCCTTGAAATTTAACCACCCATTATATTTATCTTTATATCCTACTAATTACTAGAAATAAAGTTGTGTAATATTATATAACAAGTGTTTTATTTTCTTTTTATTATATACATTAAATACTATACACATTTCACATATAGGTACACACGGATGGCATACGTACATATGTATATTCATATGATTGTTCTAAGCTTGCCAGCTGGGAAATTAAAGGAACCGATCTAATATTTATGATTTGATAGATAGTAAATAAAATATTCATTCGGTAATAATAAATAAAACCCAAATATTTTAATGAGTCATCCGACAAACAATCTCTTGTTGGGGAGTGAATAAAACCTGCTGAGGAAAATAATATTTCTATAGGTCCTGAGGAACAGAAGCTGGTGTATAATAATGCATAAATGCATAAAAACATAAAATTCTCACCATCTTTACAGCGAATACTACTGCTTCTCCTGCATCCATGTTTGGTTTCACGTTTTTTGTAATTTTTCTCCAAAGTATATATTGCAAAGTTTTGAATTCGTTGCCTCTCTTTTAATGAGATGCTTTCTGGTAACTAGCGCATTTTGAAACTAGGGTGGAAGCATGACGCCCATATGGCTCTATTTGCTTCAGGTATCAGCATGAGAAACTAATTAAATCTCCTTTCCAAGCTCTCCCTCCCCCCGGAGAACAGGTTTTGCCCTGGCGTATTCCTAACTTAGGCGCTCTGTTTTTCGGGGAAAAGAGGGGAAGGGGTCCCTCGTTTGGTGCGGCAAACAAAACTCTAGAAAGCCACATGACTTATGTTGTGTTGGCTTCCGAAACCCTTACCAAGGGTATAAATTGGCAGAACGGGGATCAGCATGGCCCCCGGGAAGTTCTGCTTGCGGTTCGACCCGGGCTGATCATGGTTGAGGTGCATACCTTGGCTGAAACGTTCTGGCTGTGGTTGAAGCCTAAAACGCAGGAAGGGAGTGTTAGTATCCTTGATAATTGTTTAGTGATGGCTTTTTTCGAAGGCTAACAATCTCCCGAGGATCTGTTGCCTATACAACAGATACGTGTACTGTAAGGAACCAGTGGTGATGATTGACGGGTGAGTTGGTTTAAGGGCTGATGCTCTTAATGGGCTTCGGCCTACCAACTCATTAAGCCTTGTCCTCCATTGATTGCTGGGAAATTGCATACATGAGGGATTAGAAAGCCCGAACTCCTCAACAAGAAGTTGTTCATATGACCGCAATCATATGACAAGAATTGCTACCTGTGTGAGCCTAGCAAGCCGAACGGGGGCGGTGGTGAATCGTGAAAAATTCACTCCGTGGAATTGGTCCACCATCAGGTTAGGCCGTCAAGGCAGGTACTGATGTAAATCATTTTCACGGTTCCAAGCTCTCCATTAATTTTGTTAAAATACAACTGAAATGCCTCAAATTATTATACTTGCAGTCGATCTAATCTGGTTCTCACAGACATTAAGGTTTATTTCCCTGTATATAGTCCAAAGCGTTGGGAAAAAGCTAGTGGCGAATATGTGGAAATTATTATTGATATCACCTGATTAGTGTAAAATTCATTAGCTCTGGACAAGACAATTGAAAGCTGAATTGCAGTTTTGCAAAACGATAAACATTTCAATGGCCGTAGTTTTTAGCAATTTTAGCTTTTGTGTGAAACAACTTATTTTGAATTTATTATAATAAATAAATGTATTTTGTAAAAATGTATTTTTGAGCCAAATGTATTTGAAATACTAAATACTTTCAAGTCGTGTATTTTAAATACAGATACAAAATACGTATTTTCAAATACTGCCCAGCCCTGCCTGCATATATATGACCTAGTTTTTACACATACATGCATTTTTGCTAAAACCTTATCTTTTAGGCCCTCGGCGCAGGTGAGCACGTAGTATCTCATTTTTTTATTTCAATTATCTTGTTCAAGTTAAAAATTCCTAAAGCTCAAAAACCTATTTATATATTTTAGTATATATAAACATAAAACTTTAAAATACGATTAAGTTTTCCAAAAACTTTTTGTACGCAGTTACTCGCGGGGTATAAAAACCACCCCAAAAAATTGTGCAACTGTTCGTTTACCTCAACGGCAGAATCAATGCTAGCTAGCGTACGCTAGCTAATAGAGTGAGTTCAGCTACTAGAGAATTTAACGCATTTATTTAGGAATTTAACCTTAAAAAAAAAAGTTATAGTAATAAATACAAGTCGTGGATTGCAAATTGCACATCGCGAGCGATTTATATATATACATATATACTAAATGGGTGGTTTTAAAAGTTGTGTTTTTAATATTGCATAGGGTTCACTTGATTTTACTGAAACACGTTTTATTCATTGTTTAAGAGTACAAACACGCAGAAATTAAAAATGAGTGAGATGCACAGAGCTTTTATGCCTATTACGAGATCTAAATAACTATGAAAAACACATTTCTTTTTCAAAAACCATTTATTTCTCAATATAGTCTTCTTTTAGCTCAATACATATAGTACGAGTAAGACGATATTCCAATTTTTTATACAATCTGTATAGTACGATCTTGGGAACCCCTCAAAATATGCGTTAGATTTGGTAATCACTTCTACGTTTGAGATGAGTATTTTTCCTGCGAGCCATTGTGTCAAGTTTGGAAACGGGAAATAGTCATTAGGAGCTAAATCTGAACTAAGAGCTGGATGATCATTCAGTTGGGAGTATATTTCACGTAATTTCTGCATCTTGTCTAATGCTGTATAAACCGGTGTATTGTCTTGAAAAAGCAGTACTTTTTTCTGCTTTAAATCTGGTCGTTTTGTCTTGATTGCAGCAATCAGTTGACCCAATAATGCACAATAATACTTTCTGTGATTGTGGACCCTTTTTTAAGATAATCGACGAGCAAACCAGCTTCCATTCATTCTTTCGATTGATTTTTGGTTTCAGATGTGTAGTGGTGGATCCACGTTTCATTAACAGTTATTAATCATGTCCTTATCCCATGTCCAAACCTTATCATGTCCAAACACCGCTGTAAAGTGGTCTGCCGAGCTTGTTTTTGCTCGACGCTGAGCAAACGCGGCACCCATCTTGCCAATAGCTTTTTCATATGCAAATGTTCATGCAAAATATTGAACACATGTCCATATGATATGTTTACCATTTCAACAACCTTACGTAACTTGACTCGACGATTATTCATAATGATATCGAGGATTTTCTTGATATTTTCTTCAATAATCAGCTCGTTTTGCCTTCCCGCTGCTGATATTGTTCGGCCGCATTTAAATTCAGCAATCCAATATTTTACCATGTAGTCTAACAGAGCAGACCGACCGTAATATCGAAGTTTTTTTTTGTCGAACTTTGTTTTCGCTTTCAAATAATAGTGTTTACTCACTGCACGAAATTCACTTTCTTTCATTTTTCAAGAAACACAAAAGCTGATTACTTCAAATGAATTCAAAAAATAAACTAATCGATGAGTTTGGGTGAAATTTTAACAGCTGACATTTGACAGATCGTAATGTTAAAAAAATTTCGCAAAAAAAAACTGTAGAAATTACAAACGGAATCACAAACTTATATATACCCTTTACATTTTTGTGAAGGGTATAAAAAATATGAATATTGAAATTCATTTGCTGAAAATCGGGGCGGTGAGTAAATCGAGGATATAACAATGTTTTCGTGAAAATCTTCAATGCATATATTAGTTGCGAGGAGATACTCCTCACGTGTCCCGCTCAGTAAATAGTGCTTAATTTTGGTTTTTATTAGAATTGCCGAGCCTCCACAAGATTTTCCACGGGGATCTTTTGTTGCTTATTTTGAATTATATTAATGCTTATTTTCAAAGAATTTCTTTGCTGATCGATACAATAAACAAGACAATCGCTTTGGAGCAACAATTCAGTACTAAAAAACAAGTAATTTGTTTGTGTAAATGCCGAATTCAAACACTCAGCAGTCAAACGTAGCTGATAAGAAACACGTGCACAGTTAGTGTTATATTTTTTTATCGTGCGAGTGTGAAGAGTAGAGTTAATAGATTAACATTTTTTGCTTTCCATCTTTTAAGCCGGGTCTAGGTCAAAGAGATTTTGAACAATTTAGAAAAGCAAAAAAGGTACCCGTGATAAAATAATGCTTCAATATACAAGGTTTGCAAGAACTCAGCGTCAAGCCGAAACAAGTTGACAAGATTGATTGTAACCATCATGCGAAAAATCAGAAAAAAATCTAGGTTTTTTACGAGAGCATTGCCTCTCTTGCTCTATATCAAAATAATTCAGATATAAGCGCAATACAACATCGGTAGCATCACTGAGATTGCAGGTCCGGGAACATCATATTACCTCAAAAACATGCTAATGGTGACACTAAGAAATAATCACATTGTAAATGAGGAATGAGAAACAAAACTATTGGCGCATTCGATGCAGAAACATTTGGAACATATTATAAAATACAATGGAAAATAAACCTGATACTAATTATAACTTTAGTTGTTTAATTTTTAAGACTTTTGTTGCTGCCGGTCCATCAAAAATGTGCGCAATATACTTTTTTAACATATTTTTAAATAAAGCTAAATAATAAAAAACATTTTACTTGAAACAGGAGCTAAATAAAGTAAATTTCTTCTGATATTTATTTATATTAAAACTCAAATTACGGTGACTTTTGCCCACCAGAGTATGTATGGCCAGCGTTGTCAACTTTGCGCGTTTTTCAACGAAAACGCACCGAATTTTGAATTTTTCCTTTCATTTTTAAAAAACTATTTTGTATTATAAAATTACATATTTATATTAAAAACACGATAATAAAACAGCCTTTTAAACGAGTACCTATTATACCATAAAACTGGGTCCAATATCACTGCCTGATGGCATGCCATCAAATTCGTTCAATAGCTAGAATTCGTGTTTGTCAAACTTGGCCTCTAGTACGACTCTGTTAGTTTTATTAATGTAATGTTACCTTTATAATAATTATAACGATATTTTATCAAATTTATTATTAAGTTTCATCATTTGATTATTTTTGCCGTCAGCCGAACTCAGCTATTACTTTTACTGCCTATTATCAGGGACACAAAAATACAGCTGCTTAACGTCACCAAAATTTAATTACAGGAGCATACAACCATTACTGTCGAAAGAATTTACGATTATCGGATCATTAAAAGTTAGATAGAATCGCACTACAAGCCTTGAAGGCTTGATTGAATCACTGGCAATTCTACCAAACACAGTGTACATTTCACATGTGTTTTCGTATGCGGTGTCTATAAAAAATTTTTTTGAAATAAACTAAAATTTGCCAGAATTATAATATATAGAAGATGAAGTTTACCATGATCAATATTTAATGCAAACGTTTTGCAAAAACTTTATAATTTATTTAATAATTTGGTCATCTCTCAATTACTAAAACCGTAACAACATCAGCGACTGCATTTATCGCAATATTTAACAGCCTTGGCTTGATCGATTAATAGCAAAACACTCCCTAAAAGCAGTAAATTTTATAAAACGAAATGTTTCTTTTTCTTTCGACAGTGTGTATAATATATAGGGTGTTTTTTTAAGCTAGATAGAACTTTAAATTGTAAAAAGTAACACAAAAAATTAAATTTTGATGAAACATTTTTTTTATTTGTTTCAGTATACTCTGACAAATCATCATGAATAGACTCACGCTTGAACAACGCTACGAAATTATCCAAATTTACTTTGAAAATCAGTCGTCGATTCGCGCAACTTAATTGTGTTCAGCGATGAGGCGCGTTTTTGGCTTAACGGGTTTGTTAATAAGCAAAATTGCCGCATATGGAGTGAGACCAATCCACAAGAGACCCTACAGACTCCATTACATCCAGAAAAATGCACTGTTTGGTGCGGTTTTCATGCTGGTGGCATCATCGGACCTTATTTCTTCAAAAATGAGGCCGGAGCTCGCGTTACGGTCAATGGAGATCGTTACCGCACCATGATCAATGATTTTTTGTTTGAAAATATGGATGACATTGATCCGGAGGAGATGTGGTTTCAACAGGATGGCGCTACGTGCCATACGGCGAACGCAACCATCGACTTACTGAAATCAAAATTTGGCGATAAGTTGATTTCGAGAAATGGACCTGTCAATTGGCCTCCAAGGTCGTGCGATTTGACACCTCTCGATTATTTCCTGTGGGGCTACGTGAAGTCACTGGTTTATGCTGATAAACCAGCAACAATTGACGCCTTGGAGGCCAGCATTGTTCGTGTTGTTCGTGACATACGGCCAGCAGTGCTCGAAAAAGTGGCCCAAAATTGGACGTCCAGAATGCGCTTCGTCAAGAACAGCCGCGGTGCCCATATGCCCGAAATCATTTTCAAATGTTAATGTCACGTATTGATCTTTCGAATAAAAAAAAATTTTGATTACAATTTAATTTTTTGTGTTATTTTTTACAATTTCAAGTTCTATCGGGCTTAAAAAAACACCCTATATAACAGCAAGATTGTCTTACTTTGTGCATATAACACGGTACTTTTTTACGCTAAATGACACGTAAAAATTTTGGACACTTGATTATAAACTTTTTTTTACATTGAAATATAAAGTTGAGTTGAATTAGATTTTGTGCCACCGAAATTTAAAAAACGCACCGAAAATGTAAGAAAAGCGCACCCCGCACCGACTAAAGAATTTTGCGCACAAATAATTTTCAAAAGCACCAAAAACGGTGCGAAACGCACCGAGTTGACAACGCTGTGTATGGCTTATAATAAATATTGTGAATAGAGTTTATAGTGCTAAATAGAGTGATCTATCTGTATTTTCTAACTAAGCACAAAAGAAAGTAAAATTGTAAGATCTTGCAGCCGCACGACAATTTCAAATCTTTAAAGAGCATTCCATTCATTACCAGGAAAAGATATCTTAGCAAATTTCAGTACAACATAATTCGTTTTATTTAAAAATCTCTTTTTTTATTTTTCTAGGTACCATTAGTATCTTAGCAGAGAGCGAAGTGCATTTTTATACGAATGTTACTGAAATGGTGCAATAGTACAGAATAATTCATTGTGCCAGTATATATGTGTGTATTTGCAAATCAATTAAAAAGTCTCATTTGAAAACTTTTCCCTTTTTTAATACCGAACTGTTCCCAATATTTCTCACACACACACACACACACGCACTCTAGTCAGAGAAGTGCAATAGAGTATGTCTTTCAGAGTATCTTTCAATTTGAGAGAGCATCTCCAATACGATCATATTTATCTTTTAAGTACAACAGGAAAAAAAGTAAAACAGAACAACAACAAAAAAAAAAATAATTAAAACAATGACAACAACAGCGTTTCTCCTTTGCTAACTTCTTTCTTTTTTTATTACTCATTCTTATTAACGCTTGTGCTTGTACAATCTGTACAAACATTCATACAATTGAATGTTTCAAAGCCAAATAAATATACACACACATAGTCACATGCATAAGCACTTTCATACACTAATGCTCAATGAAAAGTGTTTATCGTATGCATACAGACGACACTGGCGGTTAACTGAGTAGGCATTTAAATAGCATGCCTTCATTTAGAAAGGGGAGGTTGTTTTTCACTTAAGCATTCCGAATTTTAATATGAATAGGAATGTTGGTATGTGTCATGGACAGGGCTGCCAGAAGACATGTGTATACACGACATCGTCACTATTCCAATAATTATTAAAAATATTGATTTTAGTTTTGATATATTATAAAAAAATCAAGCTTATAAAACAAAATCTTTAGCACTCTTTCACTTTTTATTTCAAAATTTTGCAGATTTTTAATGCAAGCTTACGATCTCAAACTTTTACCTTTTATTTTTAAGTGCAGAACATCATATCCCAGTTCGTGAGTTAAAAAAAAAACATAATAAGGGCAGAAAAGCTTCCAACAAAATTTTTATTAAAACTGAGCTGCCCTGTATTTTCAGGAAAATAAAAGAAACCACAAAGTTGGCCCCTCCAAAACCTGCTAAAGAGTTAGCTTAACATAACATGTAGTGCAGATACTATTTGCCGGGTTGCTTTGATATGAGAAGTCACGAGATATCTCTAAAATTCGCCAAAGAGAATTTGGCTTAAAACTTAAGCTTTTGCGAGTATGTTAATTTTGTACATGGATCCAAAATGATCATTTTTGGTTGGGATCGTCAAAACTGGCAAACGTCTAACGACAGAGTTTCTACGTTCTTTTCTGTTCTGAATCAGCTGTTTTGATTCTGGTCAATTGAAACTATGCACGGTTTTAACTTTTTCGTTCTATTCTGTTGCGGAGTAACCTGTTGAAAATAGAATTATATGTTAGGGGATTGCCAGATATGTGTGTGATACACTCTTTATTTATAGTGATGCCCACCCATTTTATTTAAGTGGTAAACAAAAAGCAAACACAATATTACGCTCATTAATGCACATGTGTACGGATGTATGAATTTATTTGTTATTTTCTTTCTGTTTTTTGGGTATTTTTTTTATATATTTTATATAAAATTTGTTTACAATACTTAAAATAAATTGTAAGTAAAACGATTTTTTGGAATTGCGCACTTTTTCTCCCAGTGTAAATTTATGTGCACTCAGGGCGTAACTCTGCTTTTCTCTTTGGCAGTGTGCCCATTTTAGCACTTTCGATGCTATATTTAGCACTTCTTTTGTTGATTTAGTAGCAAAATTTTCGATTTAGCTCTTAGCACTTTTCAATTTTTCCACTTTAAGAAAATCAATGGTTAGAGCTAAGAACTCATCTTAAAATTTTGCGAAACTTATAAATAAATGAAATGTTTGAGAGCAACAATGCTGACTCTACTTTATTGCTGTCATAATACGTAATCTTTTAAAAGACCTCTGTTACCAAATTCTTTATAAAGGAGACCATTTTGATCTCTTAAATTCATGCTTAGAAGATTTCTTTACAACAATGCCGTATTTTAATTATAATTTTGAAAAATTTCTGAAATCTAGGAAAGAAACTATAAATCCTGATATGGAGAAAGAAATACGAATTATAAGTCCCAATTTTATTGCACGATTGATTTAGCAGTTACGAGAATATTTGCCAATAAATATTCTAAGCTTGAAAAATACAAAATTCTTTTTATAGAAAATAGTTTAAAAGTTGATAAGGGAAAGTTACGCGAAAATTTTAAGGAAGAAATGCTAGACTATACGACAAACAACATTGGAACATCAATGGCAAAAGTTAAGTTCCTATGAATGGACAAACCAAAATTACACAATTTGGACAAACGTATTCGATTACAAAAGCGCATTAAATGAAATCCCTTTTTACGTAAAGAAGTTTTCAGTTTTACCGTTTAGCAATGCAGAAGTTGAATCTCTTAAAAACAATAGTAAGAAATAGAATGAACTTAAATACTATAAGTCTCCTTCTTTATATAATACGCGGCTTAAAATGGCTAAACCTATGTTGTTATAGTTTTAAAATTACAAATGATCGCATCAAAAATGTAATGAAAACATATATTACAACGACAATTTTAATAACAATAATTTGATAATGTAAAGGGTGTTTTTTTAAGCTAGATAGAACTTTAAATTGTAAAAAGTAACACAAAAAATTAAATTTTGATGAAACATTTTTTTTATTTGTTTCAGTATACTCTGACAAATCATCATGAATAGACTTACGCTTGAACAACGCTACGAAATTATCCAAATTTAGCAGTTGGCAACTGACCCGTTGTTTTATCGCAAAATTGTGTTCAGCGATGAGGCGCATTTTTGGCTTAACGGGTTTGTTAATAAGCAAAATTGCCGCATATGGAGTGAGACCAATCCACAAGAGACCCTACAGACTCCATTACATCCAGAAAAATGCACTGTTTGGTGCGGTTTTCATGCTGGTGGCATCATCGGACCTTATTTCTTCAAAAATGAGGCCGGAGCTCGCGTTACGGTCAATGGAGATCGTTACCGCACCATGATCAATGATTTTTTGTTTGAAAATATGGATGACATTGATCCGGAGGAGATGTGATTTCAACAGGATGGCGCTACGTGCCATACGGCGAACGCAACCATCGACTTACTGAAATCAAAATTTGGCGATAAGTTGATTTCGAGAAATGGACCTGTCAATTGGCCTCCAAGGTCGTGCGATTTGACACCTCTCGATTATTTCCTGTGGGGCTACGTGAAGTCACTGGTTTATGCTGATAAACCAGCAACAATTGACGCCTTGGAGGCCAGCATTGTTCGTGTTGTTCGTGACATACGGCCAGCAGTGCTCGAAAAAGTGGCCCAAAATTGGACGTCCAGAATGCGCTTCGTCAAGAACAGCCGCGGTGATTACAATTTAATTTTTTGTGTTATTTTTTACAATTTCAAGTTCTATCGGGCTTAAAAAAACACCCTATATTTAATATTTAAGTATATAAGAATTTAGTTTTGTAACATTTTGTTGGGCTAGCCTAACAAAAAAATATTGAAGTTGTTCTACAATCATCACGTTTTCATTAAATACCTTTCAACACTTCAAAAGAAGTACATCTACTCGTAAGTAGTTTACAAATCTATTAAAAGTCTGTAATTATTTGATTTAAAAAATTTAAGATTTGGATATATTTTTTTGTTCTAACTCATCCTTTATTATGTTATTATCCGTTTAAATTTAAATTTGGATCCTTTTGACATTATATGTATACATGTGTACAGAATCGCAAATTTACCCATAATTTTATATTAAAAAGGTACAATGTTATCTACATAACTTATTTTAACTAATTTAATTTCAACACTTTAAATGCTGTGATAACGTTTGTTTTGGTCGTTCCGTGTGTTCACAACATTACTCCCTCTTTCCTCCTCATAATCTATTTTCTTAGTTCCCGTACAATGCACTGCATATGTAGGGGCTATCCCCTGAGCACTGGTCCAAGATAAAAAAAAATTTAAAAAATATGATAATAAATACACCTTAAATGCTTACTTTTCAGTACATAATATACGCGTGTGTATGTGATATTTAATTTAAAGGTTAAATTAATATTTGTGCTGTGTTTTTAAAACTTTTTATGTCCAAAAAATAATTTATTCTTTTAAGAAATTTTGTTTTATTCAATGGAAATAAGAATTTTCAAAGCAACATAAACATAAATGATAAAACTATGAACTCTCAAAGAAAATATTTGCTTAAAATTATAACATTTAAATTTTAGCACTATGTTTTAGCACTTAAATTTTTTTTATAATTTTTAAATTAGATTTTTGGGTTTTGTGCATTTGCACAAAAGGATTCTTAAAAAGAATTTTTTACAATACAAATTTTCTGTGATCAATAATTTTTCATTGAAGAAGACAAGAAAAATAATAATCAAACCTTTAACTGGGGGACTACTAGCTGTTTCGTAGTTGCTAAGCTACTCATCAGCATCCATTTTCGGATTTGAATTCGTATCATGAACGGCTGTCTTAACCAGTCCGGCAGCGAGTCATTGAATTATTCTCTGTCTAAATTCATCTCATATTGAATCAGGTATGCTTTTTGTTAATTGCCCGAATTGTTTGTACATAAATAGTATTATACACGGTTGCCAATTTAGCGTCTTTCACACTAGATTTAGCTCTTTTCAATATTTAAAAAGTCAGCGCTTTTGTTTTTTAAATTTCGCTAAAACAGCGATTTTTTATATGATTACTTTTTCCGTGTCTTAAAAAAGATGTAGTTGAATTATGATAATTTCAAACGTGGTATTGACGTATTAATTGAATATTGTTATCTAGTATATTTAAAATTTCTGAAAGAAATTAATTTTCAAAATGTAATTAAAGAAATTTACAATTCTATTTATGTTTACGGGGAAATATAACAAACTCATATAATATAAAGACGAAAAACGGAATACTTTATACTTTCTGTAAAAAATATTATAGGTAAAATGCTCATAAGAATCGAATTATATTCAAAAGTTTTGGGGTAAAAGATAAATAAGCATGATTTGAACACTGGCAATTTCAGTGTAATTACATTTTAATACGTCATATTTTAAAATATTGCTTATCTGGTGCTACTTTGTACTTTAGAAAGTAAACGCTAAATATATTCGAGTTTCATATCGCGCAACCACGATAAAAAAGAACTTTCATTTAAGATTGTTTTCAACTAAACGTTCAAACTTTGGCTATTTGTTTATTTTGGCTTTTTGTGGATATGTATAATTTTGCGGTTTTTAGCGCTTTTTGGGTATGTTCATGGCGCGTCTTGGTTATAAATAGTTGACAAACCTGGGGCCAAATCACCGCATACGATATCGAGCAAAATTACCGAAATTTTTCATTTTGGTATCACGGCATACGATATCGAATAAACTGTATTGCAATAATATAAAAAAGTTAAAGGATTTAGTTTTTGTATTCCTACTTTTAGGGAACGTATGGTCTTCAATCTATTGCATTTTGTTTAAATTACGATCCAATATGCATTGTAATGTTATTCGATACGATAGTTAATTCGATATCGTATGCGGTGATTAGACCCCTGTTAATATGTTGACTAATTGACCTAGTTCTGAGTTGAATTTCATAGTGTATAAATTATTTCTAGCAAATTGTTTTATTACATATTTTAAATTTTTAGGTCATAATTACCAGAAGAATTATAATTTCCTGCTGTTGTAATTAAAAAAGACGAATAAAGATAAGTATGTATATAAAAACCAGCTGTCTTTAACTTTCAATTAGTGTGTTTAAAACTTTTCTTTTCTTTCTTTTCTTAAGAAGCATTTTTATTCTAAATAACAGTTTTGTTCTCATTGTTTTATCTTCTAGTTGAAAACTGTTTAAATTAATATTTGCATTCAAAATAATACAAATTAAAAAGGCCCTAAAGCTCTTCTTACTTTCGAATTACGTTTGTTTTACTCAGGCGAAAAGTGCGAAGCAAAATCATAATAAACAATGCGATATTTTCGTACTCTGATATTCTTACAAGAGCAGCTACAGAAAGTAATCAATCTCTCAATACCTAGAATACGTTGGTACCAGCTGAGTAAAAAGCCAATTGATTTCTTTACGTTCTTCTCATTTGAAAAGTATTTGTATAAAAATGTTTAAAAGATTTTGTTGTTGGTTGAAACGTTTGTGGGATGTTAATTTACTAGCCAAAAGTCGAATTTTATTGCAAAACGATTTAGAGAAGTTGGTGATTCGGGAATATATCAATAGCAAACAATATCCTTAAATAGCAACCACCCTAATATATTGTACACTTAAACAACAATATGTATGTATAAGTAAATGCATGCATGTATGTACATACATATATAAAAGTATTGATATGGACTGAAGGAATGTGTTTGCGGAGACGTACAGAATAAGTACATGCGACGACGTAACCCACCATTGAGTAGTTGTTGTTTTGTTTTCTTTAAATTATTCTTTGTTTAGGTTTGCTGTTCTGTTTTTCTTGTTGATGTTGTTGCTGTTCTTAGTGGTTAGCAGTTGTTGTTGTAGATATCTTGTTATATGTTGAGTTTATTTATATACCTGTTGAGCTGTAAGTGCTGGATATGGGTAGTGTTGCTAATGATGTTTTTTTTTTTTATTTCGTATTTTTTGTTGTTATACTCTTCAACGCCTTGAATTACATATAACAAGAGTTGGTAAGCAGCAGCAATACCAACTACGACAAAGACAATATCATACAACGACGCCATGACGTCGTCATCACTGAAGCCCTATCGTCACTAACAAGAGTCTAGAGCATAGATTTAATTTTAGGTACAAAAATCATCATTGTTAGCGTTTCTTTTTTCGAGGGAGATAAACACACATACTTACATAGGCATGTGTGTGGATGTGTGTATTTTTCATCTTCGAGTGTGCGGCATCTAGACTTTTTTGAGTTTTTTTAATTTCTTGAACTCCCTGTTCTTCTTGTTTAGAAGAGCTTCGCAAACAAAGAAGACATCTAGAATAGTTAGTATGTATACATAAACTTATGGGCATATACACACAAACGTATGTACGCATATACATGTCTGTAAATATTTATATTTACATTTATTGGTTGCTCCCATCAGTTTTTAAATACTAAAAACTTGATTCAAATTCTTCTCCAAAATTAACTCCGTTTCTTAATTTAATTTTATTAGCAGTACGAGTAGTAAAACCAAGGTGACATAATCTGCCATAATTAGTGCCAGGTCAGAACAGCAACTTTAGTTGGGCAATTCTTGACTTTGTACAAGCTTTCGGTGAGGGAAATTGCTGAAATTGCCGGTACTCGGCAATTCTTAGCAATTTCTTACTTTTCTCTCATGTACATACATATGTATGTATGTGTATGTGCATATACAATGTAAGTTGTAAGAAATAAAAGCTAGAGAAAGCTCAAGAATTGCCGAAACAAGTTTTTGTGTGTGAACATACATAGAAACAAGTTCAAAAGAAAATTGTAAACAAGTTGGGATTTTACTCTTACTTTTCCCCGTCTTAACAGCGACCATGGATAAGGTCCAAGAAATGTAATTAAATTTCAAAGAAAGGGTCTATATATGTATAGATAGAAGGAGAGTTGAAGCAGAATATAACAATTTCGAGTTTTTTTGGACGGTAAGAGTTAGAATTTTTCACGACGACACGTGAAAAATGCATTGCCCAACACAGCTAATTTTATTCAGTTATGAACCATAAATATCTTTGCTTTACAGACAGCGTTTTCCTCTTTGAAATTTCAAAATAAACCGAATTGGGGGAAAAGCGCCACATTTCAACAAAAACCCACCGAATTTTGAACTTGCGTTTCATTTTTGAACACCTAATTCTTATTATATAGAGTAAAATATTTTTATATTAAAAACATGATAAAGAAACATGATTTCTATCGGGTGGTTAAATTTCAAGGGCCGATGTTAAATGTGAACCACACCTAAACGCCAAGTTTTTTTCCGAATTTTATTTGACATTTCTCTATTTCAGACTTACTCAATTTGAGCCATGGAGAGATACACAATCCAACAACGTGTTAAAGTTATCCAGACTTATTATGAAAATGATGATCAATTTTCGAAGAAAATCATCTTCAGTGATAAGGCACATTTTCACCTCAGTGGATTCGTCAATAAACAGAATTGCCGCATTTGGACGAATGAGAATCCAAGAGTGACTGTCGAAAAACCAATGCACCCACAAAGAGTGACTGTTTGGTGCGGTTTATGTGCTGGCGGCATCATCGGGCCGTATTTTTTCCAAAATGAGGCCGGTCAGGCAGTTACTGTGAATGGTGTTCGCTATCGTGAGATGATAACGAACTTTTTATGGCCCGAAATGGATGTAGACGATATGTGGTTTTAGCAGGACGGTGCCACTTGCCACACAGCTAACGAAACAATTGCTCTTTTGCGCCACAAATTCAATGGCCGTGTTATCTCACGTAATGGCGATGTCAATTGGCCGCCAAGATCATGTGATTTGACACCGTTGGACTTTTTTCTTTGGGGTTCTTTCAAAGAAAAGGTGTATGTCGATAAGCCAGCAACAATTCAACAGCTAAAGGATGAGATAATTCGGCACATTAACGGCATAGAACCTCCATTATGCCTCAGGGTCATCGAAAATTTGGACCATCGGATGGAGGTGTGCCGCCGTGGTCGCGGCGCACATTTGGCCGATATTTTGTTCCATACATAATTGAGCAATACCAATATATCATAATAAAATAAAATTACAATAATTTCCTAAATAGTTTGTGTTTTATTCAAAATCAACATCGGCCCTTGAAATTTAACCACCCTTTAGAACCTTCACAAAAATGTAAAGGGTATATATAAGTTTGTGATTCTATTTGTAATTTCTACAATTTTCATTTGCGATCCTATAAAGTGTATATGTATATCCTGAATCAGAATTAATAGAAAAGTTGATTCTTTGCTAATCCTGCTTTGATTTTCGAAATCACGGGTCTAGGTGAAAACATAATCAAGAGGTTTTCAATAATTCTCGCAGGTATAACAAACACCGAGGTAGTAGATCCAAAAAAATTTGGTGATTTTTGGAGACGGCACTGTGTGAGTGGCACTGAGTGGCACAAACTTCACAAAATTCTGATTCGTGGAAAAATATAATTGAAAAGTGTATTTTGCTTGTAGGCTTACTATACGAAGAAGCTCAGGAAAGTCGTCACAAAGACTATAAATAATATCGCCTTAGATACTCCAGAAAATGCAGTCGAATTGCCACGAACGAAGATATTATGCACGGAATGATGATAACATCAGATATCTTGATCTCACATTTGACTCCTTCATTTAGTCAGAAAAAGCATAGTGTCATAAGCGCCGAAGTTAAGGCTCTTTTAGAATAAGTAATTAAAAATAGATTTAAAATAAATAATATACGGTAAAATTCCAATAATTCGTAATCGCAAGGGACCGTCCATTTCTTACGAATTATACGGGGTTTTAGCTTTAGCGAGGTTTCGATTTAACAGGGGTTTTTAATTTATTTACTAAAACTATAAAAAAAAACATAAAATATTATATGCATTAAATAATATACAAAATAATTAAAATAAAATTGCAAATTCATTTAATTAGCGTAAAATACGTGTAAGTTTAATATCCGACAAAAAATAATAATGGGCCACTAATCGGAATGTAAGACTGCCGGGACTTTAGCTTACTGCTTGAAGTTTTTTGCATAATAAATTCTGTTTTTTGAAGGATTGAAGTAAGAGTGCATGGAGCAATTTCAAATCACTAGCAACATCTATTTTGCTCTCTCGATTGTTAATGGGTGCAAAAATGTTTTTGTTTTTGTAATACCGACCAGTGATGTTAACTTTGAATTTCAAACTACTGTACGACCTTACCGTTTTTGAGCAAAATTACCGTACTAACTAACAACGAAGTGGGTATTTTAAACATGTATTAAACTAAAAAATTCAATTTTACAAAAGTAATAATTAAATTATTATTATAAGAACTATCGGAAATTAAAAAAAAAACACATAAAATTCAGAAAACTGCATGAAATATTTATTTGGATCGATAGTTGGGTCGATATAATTTAATGTTTGAAGATTATTTCATGCAAATGTTGGCCGCGGCTGCGCCTCAAATGGTCCATCCGCTTGGTCCAATTTTGGCATACGCTTTCCAACATTTCGGCCGGTATCTCACAAATAATGTTGGCAATGTTGGCTTCCAGTGCGTCAATCGAAGCGGGCTTGTCGCTATAGACATTAGCCTTAACATAGCCCCACAAAAAATAGTCTAGAGGCGTTAAATCGCACGATCTGGCCGGCCAATTGACTGGTCCCAAGCGTGAAATAAACTGTTCACCGAACTCACCTCTGAATTGGTCCATTGTTTCGCTTGCTGTGTGGCATGTGGCACCGTCTTGTTGAAACCACATGTCAATCAAGTCAAGCTCTTCCATTGTGGGCAAAAAAAAGTTTGTTATCATTGCACGGTAGCGCTCACCATTCACAGTAACGTTGTGATTCGCATCATCTTTGAAGAAATACGGCCCAATGATGCCGCCAGAACATAATCCGCACCAAACGGTTGTTTTTTGTGCATGCATTGGTAGTTCTTGCAATGCTTCTGGCTGCTCTTCATTCCAAATACGGCAGTTTTGCTTGTTTCACGTATCCATTCAACCAGAAATGAGCCTCGTCGCTGAACACAATTCTTCGATAAAAAAGTGGATCTTCATCTAACTTTTCAAGAGCCCGTTCACCAAAAATTTGGCGTTGTGGTAGGTCGTTTGGCTTCAATTCTTGCACCAGCTGTATCTTATAAGGCTTCACACCCAAATCCAAAGGCCCAATTGCTGCGAACGGCGCCGAATCGATAATTCACGGTCATCACCAACACTGGCCGATACGGCTGCGATATTTTCTTCAGTTCGCACTCTACGTAAGCGTGTTGATGGTTGAATGTCCAACAATGTAAATTTGGTGCGAAATTTTTTTACAATAGCCCGAATAGAAGCCTCAGTAGGTCGATTGAACTGACCATAAAATGGAAGAAGCGCGCGATGAACTTTCTTAACAGAGCACGCATTTTGGTAATAAAATTCAATAATTTGCAAGCGTTGTTCGTTTGTAAGACGATTCATGATTAAATTATAGACCAAACTGAAGATGTTTGACAGTGACACAAGATACAAAACGTGCGTGAGCTGTCAAAACTAGTGTTGCCAAAAAGATAATAGCAAAAAAATCACTCTTTATATACGAGTATACATACATATATGTATCTTAATATGTATATGTTTTCTCTATATATGTATATGTATTCTGAATAAAAAATCTAATCTGCAATAATTTAGCAAGTAAACAAAAACTAAAAATATTTGTTGTACTATGCACAAATATTAACATGCAAATGTAAAATTTTTTCAGTGAGAGAGAAATTCAAATTTAAAATTTGACAACTGGTCGGAAAATCATAATTTTAAAAAAAGCATTTCCGAAAACTCTTTTGTTTATGTTAAGTAAAACAAATGCAAAAATTCTTTTATATAAATAAAAGAGCTCTATAAGTAAACCATATTTAGTAATTATTTACGTTATTTGTTTACACAGATGAATTCGATTAAAATGATGTAATTTTAACTCCTTTATGCCTAAAGTGCCACAGTTCAATGAATTTGGCAATTCTTACGAAGTTGTAGAGAGATTGTTGCATTTTTACTAAAGCAACTATTATTTTTGAAGCATTAAAAATGAAACCCAATAAAAAAACTTTTTTGAAAATTACCGCACAGGCAATAAAATTACCATGCTACCGTTTGACGGATAAAATTACCGTATAATACGGTAATTACCGTACAGTTAACATCACTGACACCGACAGAATTTTATGCGTGCGCTTTGACATTTGTCTTTATTTTTCATGTACGAGTAACAAACTGATCTTAAGAAAACAAATACACACCCAAGCTAAAACCCACGAAAAAAAATAGCGGTAAACAAAAATCGTTCTTTTTTTTTGTCTCTGTTGTTTTATTACGAATTATAAGTGTATTTTTTTTTAATTTTATTTTTTTATCTGGGACCACTACTCAGGGGATAGCCCCTACATATGCAGTGCATTGTACAGGACCTAGGAAAATAGATTATGAGAGGGAGGAGAGGGGGAGTAATGTTTGTGAACTTAACACACGGAACGACCAAAACAAACGTTATCGCAGCATATAAAGTGTTAAAATTACACCAGTTAAAACTGATCGGTGCCCAGTGTATATACATACATACCTTCGACACCGCTCAGACTAACAAAAATTAGTTCAACACCGAGAACACTACAAGGTAATAAAATACATAGCAAGCACATAAAAAAGAAATTAATAATAACAAATAGAGAAAAACGCACGTAAAAAAATAAAATAATAAAAAAACACGTGTGCACATGGTGCAAAACAAAATTCTACCTATTCCGGTATAATTTCGTTTTTACAAATTAATAATAAGCATAAAGCTACGTACACACGGTTGTCAGATCTTACAATATTGCCAGTAAAATTGTCTGAAAGTGTATTACAATCGTGTGAACTGCCAATTTTTAACTTACAACGTTGTCACAAAAACCATTGTCAACCAATTTGTAAGACGACAATGTTGTCAGGCATCTGACATTCGTGAGAACACTCTTCGTCGGCATTGCCAGATAATTGGCTGGTATTGTAAGCTCAGTTTTAATTGTCAGATGTATAAAATTAATGCACTTGACAATGGCATCATTGTCAGAAAAAGTTTAATTGGCCAAACTGCCAAAGAGATCGTTGTTGATATACATAAGTGGTAATGCCTTACAACATGTCTGGTAATTTTTTCCATCTAACAATCTGACAACCGTGTGAACTGACAATTTTTGTTGTCAGATGAATTATATGTCAGACCATAGTCCGACAATGAAATTGTAAGAACACACAATTTACTTCTGCGGGACAATTTTTCATTCTCACTACATTGTCAGCATGTTGCCAGATCTTACAATATTGTAACATCTGACAACCGTGTGTACATAGCTTAAAGTGTAAGAGTATGTATAGAAAACACGGATAACAATGAAAAACACGTGTGCAAAAAACGAAAGACAAAACAATACGATTGATAATAGGTAAAGAAGATTTTATTTGGGGAAAAAATTAGAATCATCAAGGGAACCAAAACTAATGGAAATTTTACAAATTATCGAGATTTTTTCACGGCACCGACAGTTTATTACAATTTATCGAGAATTACGATTTATAGGGACACGAATTATCGGGATTAGACTGTATTAAAAATAAATAATAAAAATTATAAATAGCCTGTTTTCTATGTTTCCCAGCTATCTATATGTCGACATTTCATAGGAACTACCCTAATCATCAGTAGACTTTGGAAATTTTTGAAAGATATTCTCCCACATTTAACTTTTTTGTGTATTGACAGGTATTATTAAAGCATTTTGCTTTTAAATTCTCAACAATTTATTTATATTGTTGGGATATAAAGTTAAATGTTTGACAATATCTTTCAAAAATTTCCAGAGTCTACTGATGATTAGGGTAGTTCCTATGAAATGTCAACATATAGATAGCTGGGAAACATAGAAAACAGGCTATTTATAATTTTTATTGGTATGGATGGTGGAAGCTAAAAATAGCGAATAAAAAACTTAATTGTTTAAAAAATAAATAATTTAAATTTTTTCGTTAGTTAGGGCTTTTTACATTGTAGGTAACGATGTACATTTCTCTAACTTTCTTTATTTTAATTAATTTTGTGTATCACTATAAAAAGAAAATTAAATTTGTGACGAAATCATTACATTTTTTGACAAATATATATATTTCTTCTCACTTCCATACAAAAATCCCACATTAATGAAATTTTCGTTTTCAATATTTTCGCTTGAATTTTACATTTTACACATGCTTCTAATTTCGGAAAGAAATTGGATTGAGTTGAATTTTTGTTGTTGTCTTCTTGAATAATAATCTCTTTATAATAATTAACTACTCGTATTTGGTGTAAAAAAAATCCAAAGCATATTTGAAGCCTTTTTTTGAAATTAATACTTTTTTTTTTAATTTAAGATTATTCCACAGAGTTCTGGCATCACTGTCAATAATATGCTT
Organism: Thecocarcelia acutangulata; assembly: GCA_914767995.1. Classification (NCBI taxonomy): domain Eukaryota; kingdom Metazoa; phylum Arthropoda; class Insecta; order Diptera; family Tachinidae; genus Thecocarcelia; species Thecocarcelia acutangulata. Next base: position 8,123,897 of record OU612099.1, on the reverse strand, counting down.
TTGCGGTCTCTGTTCTGGCCAGAGCTGCCATTTTTGGGTATGTCTAACTAAAATTGGTAATCAAAAAATTCTACTGTCTACATTTCACAGGAGCACCCTAATCATCTGTAGGCTTTGGAAATTTTTGAAATGTATTCTCAAACATTGAAATTTATATCCCAACAATGTAAGTTAATTATTGAGAATTTAAAAAGAGAAATGTTTTAATAATACCTGTCAAAACACAAAAAATAGGATTTTTTATTTATACACATCTCTACCTTTACTCACACCTTTTAAACAAATCAACACCTGCTGGTTGCTACGATTTGTTTTTGAAAGTATCAAAAAAAAAAAAAATAAATAAATAAAATAAAATAAATAAATAAAAAATAATAATAATAAATAAAATTATTAAATCAAGTATGTTGAGGGAACTTATGGGGACTCAAATTTCAAAGTATACTTTTAATTTTTATTTTTTTTTGTATATACATATGTATATACATAACAAATAATTTAATTTTTCCCATCCAAATTGAAACAAGTCTTGTAATTATAATGGTATTTAACTATATGGTGGAAATATCCTTTGTATTTTATTTTTATTTTTATCTTGGACCAGTACTCAGGGGATGACCCCTACATATGAAGCGCATTGTACAGAACTAGGAAAATCGAAAAAATTCTTTGTATTATAATGCAACTTAACTTATATTTATGTTTTCAAGTTAAAAACATTTGAGAACATTGTGAAAAATGTTGGTTGTAATAATTTTTTGGACGTATCGTGATCTATTGCACATTAAGTTTTAAGAAAATGTGGTTATTGCAGTTCTCTGTTATGTACATATATACTATGATGTACATATAGCAGTGTTGCCATTGTTGGTCTTTTTTGGTCGGACGTTATTCGTTTAGTCGACTGGTCGGCTAAACCTTATTGTGATATTTTTGAGAAAAACCTCAAAAATTTTAAACTATCCCTTATTTACTTCGAAGCATGAAAGGCAAATGCCAATATTTCTTTGTAAAAATGTGTAAGATATAGCAGCAACAAGAAAAAAATAAATTTGTGTGTTTTTTTATATATTGGCTTTATGCTACGTGTTTTGCTCTATTTCTGGTTTGGCTTATAAGGCGTAATATATTTAACAATTGATACAACGTTTTAATCATTGTCGCACCCGACGTCAATTTTTTGTCGACCTTTTCAAGGATTTCATACTTTATGTCAGAATTAATTATTTAAAACATGAAAATATTGCAAATACAGTAAACATTTAACGCAAAACTTGTACACCTTCAACCTAATATCACAGTTTTATGAAATGTTTCCAGTTAAAAGTTAAATTTTTTTACTCATTTTGAGAACATTTATTAAAAAGATTTGATACGTATAAATCATGCTGAAATCGATTTCAATAATAAAAGTAACATATTGATGTTTCAAATATTTTTATTGGCACAAAAGCTGAAATGTATATTGAAAAAAATATTAATTCCTGATCCTATTTGCTTTGACCTTTATTTAATTCAATATTTGCAATACATTTCTTCAGCTCAAGGTCCGTTTTGTTGGTGTGATAAATTCAATTCAAATATTTTATTGAATTTATCACACAAACAAACAAATTTTCCTGAATAAGTCTTCCGAAGCACGACGAAATATTGAAAAATACATTAAAGAAGTTTTTAAGAAAACAAAAGGAGCCTTCAGCTGAAAAAATTGATTGCAAATATTGAATTGAAAAAAATATAAATTCGACCGAAATTTTAGAAGTTAAACAAGTTAAATAAAATCCAGTTTTGACTTTAATCATGAAGACATTAATATGTTACAAATAATCACTCGTTCTAAAGTATTGTCTTATGAAGATTTGCCTATATTGCCCTAATTTTAAAATTTTCCAACCTTGTTGATTATGACCCTTATATCATTATTATATAGTGGAATTTGTTACGCTTAACAGAAATGAATCTCTCCGCAAACTTAAATATTGATTTATTTTAGAACCAAATTAGTTCGATTGAAAATGGACTAAGCCAGAGAAGCTTTGGAGATCTTGCTAGCTTTGTTGTATTTAATTTATATTCACTCCCACATAGTTCTGCAACTGCCGAGCGTAAGTTCTCAACAAATATGGGGAATAAACTTGAAATAAATGCAATTAACAGTATAATGCTTTGTAACTTATGAAACAGAATGATGCACGCATTTTCTAAAAAGTAGTTGTGAGTATTCAACCAAATAATTGCTTATGTATATATGTATGTATGTAAATATGTATATTAATAAAAAAAACAAAACATTTTGAGGCAACGAAACAAAACTATTTGTTTTTATAACATTTAAATATTGTGGGTACGAAACTATATATCGGGTGGTTAAAATTCAAGGGCCGATGTTGAATGTGAACCACACCTAAACGCCAAGTTTTTTTTCCGAATTTTATTTGACATTTCTCTATTTCAGACTTACTCAATTTGAACCATGGAGAGATACACAATCCAACAACGTGTTAAAGTTATCCAGACTTATTATGAAAATGATGATCAATTTTCGAAGAAAATCATCTTCAGTGATGAGGCCCATTTTCACCTCAGTGGATTCGTCAATAAACAGAATTGCCGCATTTGGGCAAACGAGAATTCAAGAGTGACTGTCGAAAAACCAATGCCCCACAAAGAGTGACTGTTTGGTACGGTTTATGTGCTGGCGGCATCATCGGGCCGTATTTTTTCCAAAATGAGGCCGGTCAGGCAGTTACAGTGAATGGTGTTCGCTATCGTGAGATGATAACGAACTTTTTATGGCCCGAATTAGAAGATATGGATGTAGACGATATTTGGTTTCAGCAGGATGGTGCCACTTGCCACACAGCTAACGAAACAATTGCTCTTTTGCGCAACAAATTCAATGGCCGTGTTATCTCACGTAATGGCGATGTCAATTGGCCGCCAAGATCGTGTGATTTGACACCGTTGGACTTTTTTCTTTAGGGTTATTTGAAAGAAAAGGTGTACGTCGATAAGTCAGCAACAATTCAACAGCTAAAGGATGAGATAATTCGGCACATTAACGGCATAGAACCTCCATTATGCCTCAGGGTCATCGAAAATTTGGACCATCGGATGGAGGTGTGCCGCCGTGGTCGTGGCGCCCATTTGGCCGATATTTTGTTCCATACATAATTGAGTAGTACCTATATATCATAATAAAATAAAATTACAATAATTTCCTAAATAGTTTGTGTTTTATTCAAAATCAACATCGGCCCTTGAAATTTAACCACCCTGTATTACATATTGGGAATGGTCAATAGTAATTCCAGTTTACGCGCGTACGAGTGTACTCGTATAAGCGTTATTAAATAAATTTTTGTATGTTCTGACATCATTTGTTTTCCTTACATTGTTGTTATTTTTATTATTCATTCTATTATTTAAAAACTTTATCGAAAAAAATTATACTTTATATGAAAAATTCATATCGCTCTTTTATTGCAACATAGTCATAACTAAAAAATGCTAGTTTCGAGAAAAACGCATTTAAAATTTTTTAAAACTTTCCATACAATTCTTAGAAATTTTTTTTAGAAAATATCTCTTAAAGTAAACAGTTTAAAAGTAATTTGAATAAATTTTTGGCACAATATAATAGGTGGTACTGTTAACAATTCTGCATTGTTAACTCAAAAAGCTTATTTTTGGAGATATGACTATGTTACAGTAAAGGAGCGATATATGTTTTTCGATATTAAAAAACTGGTATTTTCGGAACGATTTTGGTCGGATTGGAAATTTTTGTGTGGCAACTCTGATGTATTGTTATATGTTTTGCATAAAAAACTTATCTTACAAATTAACATGCAAACGGAGCGAAGAATCAGAACAACAACAATAACACCTCATGTGGGTAAAAAGTGTGGATATTGTATTTGTGTATGTGATAAAAAGCAAGCATGAAAACATTTTGGTGCTGTTGCTTACGCCACAATGTTAATATTGCCGATTTTTTTCTTTTTTTTTTTTTTTTTTGTGAGCTGGTTAGTAAAGACTGTATTTGCGGATTCCACGAAAACTCATTAATTTAGGATCCATATAATAAAGTACAACAAACAACATCAATACATTGAAAAAAAGACAGAATACCATTCCAAACAAAACATTTTAAAGTATAAACTTGAAAAAATAAATTTCTTAGTACGGCAATAATGACTATTATTTCGTTCCTAATACAAAGCAGCCCAGGAAAAATTAAATTTTGAATACGAGCTAAAAAGTCCTGAAAGAATCGTTAAAAACAGAAAACATTTGCGTGCATATTGGTAATGATCTTGACATTTGTTTATGGTCGATGACTCACTCGTGCTAAAATCGAAGATTAAAGACTTTTTTATATTTAAGCAAATATAGTTCTATAACATATTTTTGTTAACTGTTGTTCTGTTGTTACATATGTGCTCGTAAATTATACCAGAGAATAGCTTTGTGCGATTGCAAAAAATCATATTTAATAGCGTGTGCAGACATACACAGTTAACGCTTTATTTGAGCTCAATATTCCATAAACAAGTCATTAAGTTATTGAACAATTAGCAGGAAATTGCTATAAAATTGAGTACAATTTTAAATACAACACTGTTGTAGGCAAGTCTGGGCAGTATTTGAAATACAAATACGTATTCTGTATTTCAAATACACGACGTGGAAGTATTTAGTATTTTCTGTTTCAAAAGCATGTCGCTCAAAAATACATTTTTACAAAATAAATTTATTTATTATAATTGAAAAAAAGCTATTACACACAAAAGCCAAAATCGATTGAAATGTTTATCATTTAGCGACAACTGTGAAAATGATTTACATCAGTACCTGCCTTGACGGCCTAACCTGGCCGTCCGAATTAATCTCCGAATGGGGTCGTAAAAACAGGGTCACCTTTAACGCTCGTAAGACCCAATGTTGCTTATTAACGCACAAACAAACGACCGCTGCTGCTTCATCTGTACTCATGGATGGTATAAATATTGAGGAATCGGATGCTCTTGATGTTCTTGGAATGAAGATACAGTGTGATGTTCGTTGGACTGAACACATTTTTCATGTCTCTAAAGAAGCATTCAAGTGTCTCGGTTTTTTGAAACGGTGTAAGATGTACTTCACTCCACCCGATCTCCTTACTATTTATACCACCTACATCCGACCGAAAATGGAATACAACTCTCATGTTTGGGCCGGTGCCTCAAAGTCTATTTTGGGGTTACTCGACCGTGAGCAGGAGAGGGCGAAGAAGCTTATCGGTGACAGTAGGGTATCCAACTCTATTGACTCACTGGAGCATCGACGCAGTGTGGGGTGCGTTACTCTGTTCTATCGTTACTACAATGGATTTTGCTGTGACGAGATTAGCGATCTTGTTCCCGAAACTCGCACATTTTTACGTAGCACGCGCTCATCGTCTAGAGCTCATCCATTTGTGGTTGATTGCGCGGGGAATCGTACTACGCATTACAGAGAGAATTCGTTTTTCAGCCGTACGCTTCGTCTATGGAATAAGTTGCCTGCAGACGTGTTTCCTGTCTGTTATAACGTTGGAAAGTTCAAGTCAAATGTTCACAAACACTACTCCCTCTTTCCTCCTCCTCATAACCTATTTTCCTCGTTCTGGTACAATGCACTGCAAAAAAAAAAAACCTGATGGTGGACCAATTCCACGAAGTGAATTTTTCACGATTCACCACCGTCCCCGTGTGGCAATTCTTGTCATATGATTGCGGTCATATGAACAACTTCTTGTTGAGGAGTTCGGGCTTTCTAATCCCTCATGTATGCAATTTCCCAGCAATCAATGGAGGACAAGGCTTAATGAGTTGGTAGGCCGAAGCCCGTTAAGAGCATCAGCCCTTAAACCAACTCACCCGTCAATCATCAACACTGGTTCCTTACAGTACACGTATCTGTTGTATAGGCAACAGATCCTCGGGAGATTGTTAGCCCTCGAAAAAAGCCATCACCAAACAATTATCAAGGATACTAACACTCCCTTCCTGCGTCTTAAGTTTCAACCACAGCCAGAACGTTTCAGCCAAGGTAGGCACCTCAACCATGATCAGCCGGGGTCGAACCGCAAGCAGAGCTTCCCGGGGGCCATGCTGATCCCCGTTCTGCCAATTTATACCCTTGGTAAGGGTTTCGGAAGCCAACACAACATAAGTCATGTGGCTTTCTAGAGTTTTGTTTGCCGCACCAAACGAGGGACCCCTTCCCCTCTTTTCCCCGAAAAACAGAGCGCCTAAGTGAGGAATACGCCAAGGCAAAACCTGTTCCCCGGGGGAACATATCTGAACATACTATAGCAACATGAAAAAAAAATTACATTTCGTCCAACATGATTTTGTGTTCAGCCGCACAAATCGCTCCTTTATTGACACAGTCTTAACTAAAAAAAAACATTGTTTCGAGAAAAACACATTTCAAATTCTTACGAAAATATTTCCTAAAGCAAACAATTTGAAAGTAATAGCCTATTTACACCAAAGCGAAATCTGCTCATTCGAGATTTCAAGCCAAATCTAGTAGATTTTGAGAAGATTTCCCATACAAAATCAAATCTACTTTATGAGTAGATTTCGACGAAATCTCCTGAAATCTACTCAGTACCAAGCGATGCAACTGTGATTTCTTGCAAAAAGTACTTAAAAATACTACGCTGCAACAAAAATTGCACTATAATGTGGTGTATGCAGTCTCTGGGCACAAAAAATATACACTTTAATGCTGGTGTATTCAGTCTCTGATAATATTGTATTGTCAAACCCGCATGCATAAATTATTTTTGAGCAAATGAAATCTTGCTAGATGTCAAAAAACGGTGGTGTAAACGGTATAGATTTTGTTGTAGATTTTAATTCAAATCTACTATATTTTGAGTTGGTGTAAATGCGCTATAAGTTAAATCAATTTTTGGCACGATATAAAAGGTAGTACTATTAACAAAGCTGCATTTTTAACTCGAAAAGCTAATTTTTGGAGATATGACTATGTTGCAATAAAAGAGCGAAATGTGCTGGTGATTTTTAATCAGTAACACAACTAGCAATATACTCGCTATGTGAGTGTAATCATCGTTACAGTTCGCGCTTGAATATATATGAATGGCCCTATAGCTCGGCAATGATTGCTGGCTTTTGAAATTTTGTTATGGAAGAACAAAAATCAATTCTGTGTTCAATAGTTTTCTCTGTATACTTATTTTGAAAAAAAAAATCAAAGTAAAATACACATAGAAATAAAAGGTTCATATAGAAAAACACAATTTGCATTTGTATATGTTTGTGTATTTTTGGAACTTTCTTAAAAACGTAGGTGGAGAGATTCTGTACAATTACTTCAGCTATGAATGTTCCGCGGCTAGGAACAATCGATTTTCATGGACTCCTAAAAAACATTGAAGTGGTTGAAAACAGTTTCCGCGAGAATCTGCCACTTTCACTACGGAAAAGAGCAACCACACTGGGACTTCTAAGAGCGGTTACACATGAAATTTTAAAAAGCATCTGAAATTCCATCCTTGTAAAATTCAAATCGTCATTTTCTTGAATTCGATTTAGGCAAAAAAAAATTTTGTGAAACGTTGTAGGAGCGTTTCCGTACTGTAAATCTCATTTTATTATAGCGACGAGGTTCATTTTCACTCAAACGGCTACGTCAACAAGCAAAACTGCCATTACTCATCTCCAAGAACCCGCAATCCTCGATTGAAGCATCAAACACCGTTGCATTGTCCTGTTTGGAGTGCGTTATCCACGCATAAGATAATTGTACCATTTTGTTTTCAAAAATTCTGAGAACACAAGGCTCCCTTTTGAACGGAAGACATCTGGATGGCATACTCTTTTAAAAGTAAAATATGCATTTCCGTTCTATCATTCAATGCTTTTAATATTATGTCGATTATTACGTTTTTTATTTAAGTTTGAAAATATAAATCTGTTACCAGGCTCACTGAACATTTTATTCCAATTAATTTAGCTGTTCAACCACCTAACGAGTGATTTTTTTGCTATTATCTTTTTGGCAACACTAGTTTTGACAGCTCGCTCACGTTTTGTATCTTGTGTCACTGTCAAACATCTTCAGTTTGGTCTATAATTTAATCATGAATCGTCTTACAAACGAACAACGCTTGCAAATTATTGAATTTTATTACCAAAATGCGTGCTCTGTTAAGAAAGTTCATCGCGCGCTTCTTCCATTTTATGGTCAGTTTAATCGACCTACTGAGGCTTCTATTCGGGCTATTGTAAAAAAATTTCGCACCAAATTTACATTGTTGGACATTAAACCACCAACACGCTTACGTAGAGTGCGAACTGAAGAAAATATCGCAGCTGTATCGGCCAGTGTTGGTGATGACCGTGAATTATCGATTCGGCGCCGTTCGCAGCAGTTGGGCCTCTATTACTCCACTACGTGGAAAATTTTGCGGAAGGATTTGGGTGTGAAGCCTTATAAGATACAGCTGGTGCAAGAATTGAAGCGAAACGACCTACCACAACGCCAAATTTTTGGTGAATGGGCTCTTGAAAAGTTAGATGAAGATCCACTTTTTTATCGAAGAATTGTGTTCAGCGACGAGGCTCATTTCTGGTTGAATGGATACGTGAACAAGCAAAACTGCCGTATTTGGAGTGAAGAGCAGCCAGAAGCATTGCAAGAGCTACCAATGCATCCACAAAAAACAACCGTTTGGTGCAGATTATGGGCTGGCGGCATCATTGGGCCGTATTTCTTCAAAGATGATGCGAATTACAACGTTACTGTGAATGGTGTGCGCTACCGTGTGATGATAACCAACTTTTTTTTGCCCAAAATGGAAGAGCTTGACTTGCATCACATGTGGTTTCAACAAGACGGTGCCACATGCCACACAGCACGCGAAACAATGGACCAATTGAGAGGCGAGTTCGGTGAACAGTTTATTTCACGCTTGGGACCAGTCAATTGGCCGCCCAGATCGTGCGATTTAACGCCTCTAGACTATTTTTTGTGGGGCTATGTTAAGGCTAATGTCTATAGCGACAAGCCCGCTTTGATTGACGTACTGGAAGCCAACATTGCCAACATTATTCGTGAGATACCGGCCGAAATGTTGGAAAGAGTATGCCAAAATTGGACTAAGCGGATGGACCATTTGAGGCGCAGCCGCGGCCAACATTTGCATGAAATAATCTTTAAACATTAAATTATATCGACCCAACTATCGATCCAAATAAATATTTCATGCATTTTTCTGAATTTGATGTGTTTTTTTTAATTTCCGATAGTTCTTATAAAATCACCCATTATTAACGCAAAATTTTAGTTTTACACAGTTTATCACTATTATTGATTTAGTATTCAAACTTTCTATAGTCTTTCTATATACAATATCTGCAATAATTGCGGAAGCTGCAGATCAATACACTAAATGTAAAAATTGACTTTGTTCCAATTCTGGTGCGTTGGGTTATTATTTTCCACTTTTAAAATTAAGTACGTCCGTACTTGAATCAACCGCACCATACATCATTTAAAAATGTACTTTACTTTTGACACCGTTTTTTTGTACGAATGGATTGAATGTTCTTCCTGGTGTAAATAAAGTAGATATATGTTAGGAAGTAGTAAAACTACATCAAAAGAAATTAATTTTACGACATCATCTTATATTTTCCTGCGAACACCCACAAACTTTTTGATAAAGAGTTGCATGGGCATGCTTGATATTTGAGTATGCTCATATGCTCGAACATTGAACAGAGTAACGATCATACCCAAATATCAAGAAGCAGAAACGAACACAGTTGATTTAAACAAAATGCTTACTTGAAAAACGAGCAGTGCTCAATATCAAAACGAACAGTGTCCGGTTATTGTTTGGTTATGGTCGATTAATGCCCGTAGTAAAAAAAGTTAAACTGTTAAACGTTGCCACTTTTTTTAAAACTCTCAAATTGTTTTTGCACACTTTCTGGAGATTTTTTGTGTATTTTAAAATGAATGTAGGTTAGGTTAGGTAAACAGGCCGCTTGATTTCCAGCAAGTACCCGGAAACTCCAGCTCCCTTGGGTCCTGTAGGTCCCTTTGTGATTGCCTGAAAAAAGTTAGTAAAGGGAAAAGAAAATAAAAGGTTATAGGGATATAGAAGGAGTGAGGAAGAGGGAAAGGAGGTGGGAATCTATTAGTGTGGCATTACTTGCTGATTTACTAGCCATCCGCTGCTTCTAATGAAAGAAGCTATCGCAGTCGGTTTGACCGAGGCCAGACATGAAAGGCTATTGAAGCTCCGCTCGCCTAAGTACCTTAGACGATGATGCTGCAATGCCGGGCATGTACCGAGGAGGTGAAGGATTGTCTCCTCCTCCTCCTCGTCTTGGCAACTTCTACAGAAGTCGTTATATGGTAGACCCAGTCTCCTGGCATGGTTTCCGAACGGGCAATGTCCAGTGATGACTGCTACCGTCATTCTTAGGAGAGATCTAGGAAGTTTTAGTAGCTCTCCTGTTCTCTTAGAGTTAATGTGCGGCCACAGGCTTCTTGATATAAAGCATGTGGGCTCTGTGTGCCACCTTTCTTGGGCATATTCTAGCGTGTGGAGTTTTATTCGTTTCCAACACGCTGACAAGGGTTGACCGCAAAAGGGGTCTATATCCCTGTCCTCTAGGGCTGTCCCTTTTTTGGCTAATTCATCAGCAATGTTGTTGCCATTATTGGACCCATGTCCACGTACCCATTTTAGGGTTAGGTTAGAATGTCTCATTATCTTATTTAAAGATATCCGGCATTCTTAGACAAGACTAGAATTAGTATATATTCCAGTCAGGGAGTTGATGGCGGCCTTGCTGTCTGTAACTATCATGATATCCCTTCCGAATATCTTGTGGTACATCAGCCATCTGGCCGCTTTATTTATAGCCGATATTTCGGCCTGAAGTACAGTACATCCGTCTGCAAAATGAATGTAAGTAAATACCGTTTATAAATATTACCTGGTCAAGTAACTTTTACACAAAATGATTTTCTTTGAAATGTTTTTGTTTGACCTAACAGTTTTATTAAATTAAAAACTGCTCTTTCTTGTGGATGTGTTTCATTAAATACAACTTTTGTTGCTGAGTTTCTAACAAAGCGTGTTAATTGCTAAAATTAATTCCCGTTGTTTTCAATGCTTCTGTTCGCTTATGAGAGATGTTTTAAACAAAATTTTTATTAAAGTGTCCGTATATGAAGAAAAGTATTGTATGGAAAAATTGGAATATATCGGTTAAAAAAGATTGCCCGTTTATACCAGTAGTAAGTGATCCTTTGGATAAGTTTCACTGTATATATGAACCCTGTCAAGAAAACTTTATACTACTAGACTAGATTACAACTTTAAGATTATTCCAATATAAGACATTTCTTTAACCCGGTTGCTAGCACCAGAAAATCGTCTAATTAAGTAGTGATATTTTTTACGGTTAACGATATTAAATCTTGGACGATTTAAGTTTAAAAGTATAACTTTTATTTCTTTCTAACATATTTCCTTAACAAAAGGAGTAGTTTATATAAAAAATTTGAGTCCTAAAAAGGGGGCATTCGAATTGGTTACAGCCAATTTGAAACAAATATGCATAATTTTTGTTTTCTTCTTGAGTAATTACAAGACTATTTAACTATAAAGTGGAAATATATTTTGTATAATAATGCAAATTAGATTACATTTTTTATATTTGCCAAGTAAAAAAATTTATATTAATTTTGGTAATTATTTTTGCATATTTGGTCATTTTTTTTAAATTTTTATTGTAATAATTTTTTGGTCATGGCAGCACAGTTTACAATATATTACGCAGCTGACTAAGTTGTTCGGGTAATTACACGGTGCAATTATTAGGTGGCAGCATAAGAAATGTTGTACTACATACATAATATTTTGTTTGTGTAAAAATTCCGGACGCTGTCAAAAACATGTTTACAAAACCGAAGAAAATGAAGAAAGAAACATTTATATTAAAAAAAACGAACAAAGAAAATTAATATAATTTTTTTTATAAATTGTTTTCAATACATTTTAAGCAATTAAAATATTTTTGAAAACTTTTTTATTGTGTTCTTGCCCTTTTTCAAACTGTTTAAAATATTTTTATTTTTTCACCCACAATTTTTGACACCCACAATTTTATGAAACAAAAAATTATCACCTGCGCTAGTGATGCCACCTGGTTAATTGCACCATGGGTAATTACTTATTCTCTTCGTGAATAATCCAACCAGGATTGCTGCAGATTTAAAAACTTACTACCAAAAAGCTTCTTAATATGTACCAAAACCAATTGTATAGTTAATCTTCATTACATTACATTACATTATTATCATCTTTGAATTTAACTATCACACTGTATTCACTGACATTACTTTAATAATTCCTGAAAAGCTATTTTTGTATCAAAAACTTAAGAAATTTTATAACATTACAAATAGTTTACAAAAAAATCCTCACGCTTTCTTCATGACAGTGGCATCCATATTTACCACAAAAGAACATGTGCAAAAAGACAAATTTCATTCAGTAGCTTGGTAGCTTTCAACAGAGTAGGTGCATGGCGGATTTTTTTATGTTTTGAAAATTTTAAAGAGAGCTAATGTTCTTGCTTTGTTACACTGAGAAGTGTAGCTATATAAATATATGAATTTTTATGTTTCGTGTAAATTAGGTATTTGCAACTTTTTAAAACAATATATTTAATGAGTACGTATATTCTATGAACATTTAAGGAAAAATACTGTATAATTTGCTACTCTTCATTTAGTATATTTTACTACTGAGAAGTTGAAAACAAAAAATAAAACACATATTTATTATTAATAAACAACCAAAAACTACTTTAATAATTTCCAATTGTTCCTTTAAATTTATTATAATATTTAAACGCTAAAAAAATATTTCAAGTTTTGTTGAATTTAAAACAAAGATGATATAATATTCATAATTGTTTTAAGAATGAAAACAAATTTTGCACGTCATAACAAAGAACAAAACTCATAATTTCTTTCAGTGTAATATTCGTATTTTAAATCTGTTTTTGTTTGTGAAGACCAGATGCCCGAGCATTGCTTATGAGCAAAACGAGTAATGCTCATAAGTTTTGACCATTTCAAACTGTCTACTCAGTACTGTTTATTGCAAGGTGCATTAACGTATACACGGTGGCAGCACTAGAGCAAAACTACAACAATACAACAAAAACAGGCATGTGGTAAGCTATGTTTATCAAAAATATTTGTAACTATTTTCACAATTATAAACTATGAATGTACCTTTTCATAATTATAAATTATATTTTTTTGAATTATTTTTATGTTCACAAAATAATTTGTATATGTTTAATTCAGAATAAAACACTAAATTCACTTACAAAAATGTAAACAATGCATTTGACGTAAATAGCTTCCTATATTGCCAGTAGCAAAAAATTATCACATGCCGTAGTGCTGCCACCGTGTATACATTAATGCACCTTGGTTTATTGCTTATGAACACTTGTGCTTATAAGCAACGCCTGATATGGACAAGCATGAACAGAGCATAAAATAGAAACGAGTGTGATCATATGCTCGAATTTCAATGCTCGTGCAACCCTTTACTTTTTGAAAGTTATTTGTATGGACGTAAATTTATCGTTAAGGAAGGTGACTTTTATAGCCCCATTCAACCAATCGACGCAGGCGTCCCACAAGGCAGCATACTGGGCCCTACCTAATACTTGATTTATGCTTCTGACATGCCAACAAGCGATAAAATTCATACATCCACGTTTGCAGACGATACGGTTTTTTTCGGTGTACAGGAAAACCACCAAACAGCATCACAAAATTTGCAGGAACATATTTACAATTTAGAGAAATGGTTAAAACTCTGGAAAATCAAAGTCAACGAACAAAAATTTGTCCATATCACGTTCACACTGCGTAAAAATACATGCCCGTCAATAAAAATTAATAATCAAATAATTTCACAACACAGTGACGTCAAATATCTCGGTATTCACCTCGACCGTCGACTAACTTGGAAGAAACACATTGACGCAAAAACAACCCAGATGAAATTAAAAGCCGCGCAATTGAATTGGCTCATCGGCAGAAATTCCACCCTGAGCTTAGATTGCAAACTTTTGCTGTATAACGCGATCCTAAAGCCAATAGGGTGCTATGGAATTCAACTATGGGGCACCGCCTCCGCATCGAATATTGGAAAAATTCAAAGGCGTCAAAACAGCGTTCTACGTACGATTACAGCAGCCCCATGGTATGTAAAAAATTCTCGAATTCACAAGGACCTAAACGTACCTTTAGTAAAAGATGAATTTGCCAAATATGCTGGAAGGTATATAACCAAACTTGAAATCCAGCCAAATCCACTTGCTCGAGACATCCTTACCTTTGGTGGTCACACACGATTAAAAAGAAGGGACACCCTGGCTTCCATTCGGGAGCATAACAGATGATGTCCTGTGGCACGGTATTCTGATACATTCGCTGAATCATAATTGTTTGTCTAGCATTGGCTGGACTTAAAGAAAATTTTTTAGTTATTAAGATTTGAATAATTGTTGTTAGTTCTTTTTGAAGATTCAACAAATAAATAAAAATTGATAAAGAAAAAAAATCTATATTTTGGCTTTTTATTCTAACCTTAAAATACAATAAAGTTTTAATATAATATCTCAAAATTTCCTATTTTGTGAATTTTCGGCTTATATACAGTGCTGGAGAATTTAGTAAAAACTCTTTTTTTTATTTCTTTCCTGTTGTAATATAAGTCAAAATTAAAAAAAAAATTTTCTGGAACAATTCGGACAAATGTAAATTTTTATTCCATAGATTTTTTTTGATGTGTTAAAAAGAAATAAATAATATCATATCACATATTTCAAAAATTATAGAGCGAAAGTCAAAGAGTTCAATTTTGGGGCATTGGGTGGAAGATAGCAACAATTAAAACAGAACATGTCGTCGCACAGTTGGCAGGCTACATGAAGGAGTGATGGTAAAGACAAATGCACAGAACGTCTAATTCTCGATATCGATAAGGTTGAACAAACGGAATGGGAATATAAACTACTACGGATCCTACCAAAGCAAATTTTTTTGTGTACCAGTGCATATTAGTCCGATAAGTTCTGGAGAATACTTAGCATACTTTCCAATGTGATGAATATCAGTTTAGTTAGACTAAGAGCATCTGTTGGTGCACAAATTCAAGCAATTTTTAATAGACATCTACATATATGAGTATTATTAATAGGCAAACACGTTTTTTTAAATCCCTTTTGTTGCCGAACTACTACTCCGATAAAAAAAATTTTATATCGTTTTAAAGTTCCCTCTGCACGGAAGTGAACGAGCTTCATTTTGATCGAATCAGTATTTGAGGCGTAATACGGCTATTAATTTGTTACTCACGCTAACAAGCAAAATATGTGTATTTGTTTGACTTAAGAAAATTAAAAAAAAAATTATGTCCAAATATAATTAAAGAACATATTTGTGGGTTTCAAAATTAAATTTTATATGATTTTATATGAGTGCATGTGAAAAAAGAATGTGGTCGATGCGTCGACCAGTGAGTCCCGCTAGTAACTAATTAATACTACAAATTTCTTGCTGTGCAAGTGAATGATGATTTCAAATAACTCGAATACAGTTTGGCTGTAAATACAGTTTTAGTGTTAAATACAACCAATATATTATAAATATTACTAATTATATAAAAGTATACTTACTGAATACCGGACTATGGTCGGACCGAGTTGATATTTTACTGCTTTTTTCCTGCAAAAGAATCAAAACATATAATTTAGACATAAATCGTATTATAGTTTTAGTTAGAAACGTTTTTATAACTAAGAAATTTTGAGTTGTCATACAAATTTGTCTGTAGTTTTTTGTAGCCCGTTCATGTTCGGTTAATATATTAATGAAATCTTTTATAACATCATAATAGCCCTGATACACCATTCTCCACGATCGTACGATCTACCAAATATAACATGTGTGCTGAAAAAGCACTAAAAATTCAACTATGTGCCAGAGTTATTGAAAAAATTTATGAAAATTTTCATAACATGATGGTGTCTGTGCGATCAGTGTGGTATATATTGTAAAAAATATAGGAATATAGTTGACGTCTCGAGCACTAAATCGAAAAAATCTAATATAATTATGGTAATACTAATTAATTACTTTACTAAGTACATAAATTATTGCAACCATACTTGTATAAAAGTGTGGCCTACAACGCCACTTTGAAGCGATTTTGTAAAGTCGGCCAAACTTTTAAAACACTTCCCTGTGAATGAATAGTACGGTCGTGTAGAGTAGTGTATCAGGGCTTTAAGCTGTTTTCATTATTAACGCTCCACTTTTATATAAAAACAATTATATATACATTGAATTTTTATAAACTTGTTAGCACTAACAAAGTTCGGTGAAAATACCCTTAGCGGACATCTCTCCGAAATGACCACACTGTTCACACGAAGGCTTATGTTGAAGACTCGCTATTTCATTCGTTACTCGCGTACCAACCGAAAGTACACTAAGGTGAAGAAAGTACCGTTTGAATAAAAATGCCTCCCCGAACAATGTTTGTGCTAGGGTTAAACAAATTAAAAACTGCCTTTCTTTTTAGACGCATATACTTATTTATATAGGGTGTTTTTTTAAGCCCGATAGAACTTGAAATTGTAAAAAATAACACAAAAAATTAAATTGTAATCAAAATTTTTTTTTATTCGAAAGATCAATACGTGACATTAACATTTGAAAATGATTTCGGGCATATGGGCACCGCGGCTGTTCTTGACGAAGCGCATTCTGGACGTCCAATTTTGGGCCACTTTTTCGAGCACTGCTGGCCGTATGTCACGAACAACACGAACAATGCTGGCCTCCAAGGCGTCAATTGTTGCTGGTTTATCAGCATAAACCAGTGACTTCACGTAGCCCCACAGGAAATAATCGAGAGGTGTCAAATCGCACGACCTTGGAGGCCAATTGACAGGTCCATTTCTCGAAATCAACTTATCGCCAAATTTTGATTTCAGTAAGTCGATGGTTGCGTTCGCCGTATGGCACGTAGCGCCATCCTGTTGAAACCACATCTCCTCCGGATCAATGTCATCCATATTTTCAAACAAAAAATCATTGATCATGGTGCGGTAACGATCTCCATTGACCGTAACGCGAGCTCCGGCCTCATTTTTGAAGAAATAAGGTCCGATGATGCCACCAGCATGAAAACCGCACCAAACAGTGCATTTTTCTGGATGTAATGGAGTCTGTAGGGTCTCTTGTGGATTGGTCTCACTCCATATGCGGCAATTTTGCTTATTAACAAACCCGTTAAGCCAAAAATGCGCCTCATCGCTGAACACAATTTTGCGATAAAACAACGGGTCAGTTGCCAACTGCTCTAGAGCCCAATCGGCGAAAGAACGACGCATACAATGGTCTCGTGATGATTTGTCAGAGTATACTGAAACAAATAAAAAAAATGTTTCATCAAAATTTAATTTTTATACCCTTCACAAAAATGTAAAGGGTATATATAAGTTTGTGATTCCGTTTGTAATTTCTACAGTTTTTTTTTTGCGACCCTATAAAGTATATATATTCTGAATCAGAATTAATGGAAAAGTCGATTAAGCGATGTTCGTCTGTCCGTCTGTCCGCTGTTGAAATACCGTTTCTGAGAAAACCATTAGACTTAGAAACTTTTTTCTTTCACCATTCCTTTACCCCATCGATTCATGGGTTTGCTATTGAAATTCAGTAAAATCGGTACACGTATAGCTGAGATATATTCAAAATTTCGAAAAAAGCCATTTTTTTTTGCAGTTTTGTATGAAAATTTTTGAAAACAAATTTTTTAGATATCGGTCCATATATACCCGAGATATAGCCCAAATCGGATTTTTAATGAAAATGTCGCATAGGCGAAGCTAAATAACTTTTTTTGCTCAAAAGCAGTTCTGGTAATAAAATTAGGTTACATAAATATGGAAAATGAAAATTTCCGATATCGGTCCATATATACCCGAGATATAGCCCAATCCGGGTTTTTCATGAAAATGTCGCGTAAGCGAACTTAAACAACTTTTTTGTGCTCAAAAGCAGTTCTGGTAATAAAATAGGGTCATATAAATATGAAAAATGAACATTTTCGATATCGGTCCATATATACCCGAGATATAGCCTAGACCGGGGTTTTCATGAAAATGCCGCGTAAGCGAACTTAAACAATTTTTTTGTGCTCAAAAGCAGTTCTGGTAATGAAATTAGGTTACATAAATATGGAAAATGAAAATTTCCGATATCGGTCCATATATACCCGAGATATAGCCTAGACCGGGTTTTTCATGAAAATGTCGCGTAAGCGAACTTAAACAACTTTTTTGTGCTCAAAAGCAGTTCTGGTAATGAAATAGGGTCATATAAATATGAAAAATGAAAATTTTCGATATCGGTCCATATATACCCGAGATATAGCCCAAATCGGGGTTTTCATGAAAATGTCGCGTAAGCGAACTTAAACAACTTTTTTGTGCTCAAAAGCAGTTCTGGTAATGAAATAGGGTCATATAAATATGAAAAATGAAAATTTTCGATATCGGTCCATATATACCCGAGATATAGCCCAAACCAGGTTTTTCATGAAAATGCCGCGTAAGCGAACTTAAACAACTTTTTTGTGCTCAAAAGCAGTTCTGGTAATGAAATTAGGTTACATATATATGAAAAATGAAAATTTCCGATATCGGTCCATATATACCCGAGATATAGCCTAGAACGGGTTTTTCATGAAAATGCCGCGTCAGCGAAATTAAACAACTTTTTTCACCTTAGAGCAGATCTGGTAACAAAATAAGGTTATATAAATATGGAAAATAAAAATTTTCGATATCGGTTCATATATACCCGATATATAGCCTAACAGGTTTTTTGATGAAAATGCCGAGTAAACAACTTTTTTGTGCTCAAAAGCAGTTCTGATAATGAAATAAGGTTATATAAATATGGAAAAAGAAAATATCCGATATCGGTCCATATATACTCGAGATATAGCCTGAACCGATTTTTCCAATAACATTTTTTTTTTACTGAAAAGCAGTTCTTGTTATAAAAGAAGGTTACGAAAATAGAGAAAATTAAAATTTCTGATATCGGTCCATATATACCCGAGATATAGCCTATATCGGGTTTTTCATGAAAATATCGCGTAAGCGAACTTAAACAATTTGTTGTGCTCAAAAGCAGTTCTGGTAATGATATAAGGTTATATAAATATGGAAAATTAAAATTTTCGATATCGGTCCATGTATACCCGAGATATAGCCTGAACCGATTTTTCCATTAAAATTGTTTTTTTTTTTTTTGCTGGAAAGCAATTCTCGTTATAAAAGAAGGTTACTAAAATACAGAAAATAGAAAAATCCGATATCGGTTCATATATAACCGAGCATATTTAGGTCACATTTTTAATATACTATACATATTCGTGACTATCGTGAAGGGTATTTTAGATTCGGCCCAGCCGAATATACTACACTCTTACTTGTTTGTGTTACTTTTTACAATTTAAAGTTCTATCTAGCTTAAAAAAACACCCTATATAACAGAAGTTTGCAATCCAACTTCAATGTCGAGTTTCTGCCTATAAGCCAATTTAGTTGCGCAGCTTTTAGTTTCAACTGAGTGACTTTTGCTTCAATGTGAGACTTGCACGTCAGCCTACGGTCGAGGTGTACACCAAGGTACTTGACTTCACTGTGCTGCGGAATAGGTGAGTTGTTTATTTGGATAGGCGCACATGTTTGCTTACACAGAGTGAATGTGACATGAGTACATTTCTGTTCATTAACTTTGATTTTCCAAAGTTTTAGCCATTTCTCTAATATTGAAATATATTCCTGTAAATTTCGTGAAGCTAATTGGTGGTTTTCATGAACACTCAAAAACGCTGTGTCATCTGCAAAGGTAGAAGTGTGGATTCCGGATGTCGTTGGCATGTCAGAGGCGTAAATCAAATATAAAGTAGGTGCCAGTATGCTGCCTTGGGGAACTCCTGCCTTGATTGGCTGAGTTGGGCTTATAAAGTCGCCTTCTCTGATAACAAACTTCCGCCCATATAAGTAGCTTTCCAGAAGCTTGTGTGTATTTGCAGGCAAGTTTAACTTTATTTTGTGCATCAAGCCGTCGTGCCGCACTTTATCAAAAGCTTGAGAAATATCAATGAATAGAGCTGAGCAATACTTCTTGTCCTCAAAGGTCTGGCTTATGACATTGACTAGTCTTTTATGAGTTTAAATCAGCCCAGAAAAAAGGCTGTACACATACGAGTATTTAGCACAACTTAAAAAGTATTTATTTAATGATAAATATACAAAAATTGAGTATTTTTTATAGCTGCCGCACATCTCCTTGGCATATTCTCCACAAGGCTCCTTTTGAATATTGTACCATACCTTTTAGATATCGGTCTACAAATCATTTAAATCTATACCAATAAAAATTATAAACAGCTTGTTTTCTATGTTTCCCAGCTATCTATATGTCGACATTTCATAGGAACTACCCTAATCATCAGTAGACTTTGGAAATTTTTGAAAGATACTCTCAAACATTCAACTTTATATCCCAACAATATAAATAAATTGTTGAGAATTTAAAAGAAAAATGCTCTAATAATACCTGTCAAAACACAAATAACAAGCCTTTTCATTTATACACGTCTCTAACATTTCCTTACACCAAACAAATGAACAACAGTTTGAATCATTTAAATCTTTTGACTTAACAGTTGTTATAGGCTAGAGCGCCTATAACAACTCAATTTGATTCCCTTCCAGGATCATTGTCGTGTATAAAGCGCCATCCAGGTGTCATATTTGCCTCTTCGAAGGGTATCATGGTTTCGACTAATATATTTTTGTATACATTTTGGTCCATACGTACATATGAATTTCAATTTTACGTATTCGGCCAACTCCATGCGCTGAAAATGCGTTCCAAACCATCACATTTCCTCCGCCACGTTTCAGAGTCTTTGAGCATTAATATCTCTTACCATCAGATCCAAATCAGCAAAATTTCGCTCCAAAGAACCTTTTCTCAAAAACCTATCGGTTTATTCAAGTGCTCTGTGAAAAAATAAATTCGTGACTTCAAATTCTTTTTTGGAACAAGTAGCTTATGTTGTACGTTGCAGCCATGCACGTACCTTTGCACCGTTTTGGAGGAAACATCGATACCATACACACTTCTTATATCATTTGAAATTCTAAAACATACTGACATTCTATAAATTAAGGAATCCTCTTTTGCAGTAGTCTTTTTTGACCTAGGAATCCGTGGAGAATATTCATATATTCCGCTTGCTTTAGTATGACTCAGATCATTATACCCGTATATCATCTTTCTGCAGCAATTTCAAATGCTAAATATTTCACTTACATCTCGAGTTCATTCATCAATGACCTGTTGCACCACTTTTTTCTGGCCATGCCTAATAAATATTTTATATTTTAATAATCTTGAACTTTACATAATATTTTGAGAAGTTACCAAAAATTTATTAAAAACTCGAAAAAAAAATTCCAGAAATTATACATTTCAATACTTCTGCTATATAGCTGCCCAATTCCAATTAAGTATCACGCACAAATAAATTGAATATAAAGTAGAGGAAGTAATAGAATAAAGTATTTTTAATTTCAGCTCTGCAAAAAGTTCGTTCAAAGTCATTCAAAAGCTTACGATCAATAACTTTCGAAAAACATTTTATTGTCATAGTAGGAAAATGAGTTTTTTCCATAAAGTATAATATATTATAAACAAGGATAGATACGAGCTTAATTAATGCCTTATCAATTTTGCATAAAAATGCCAAACAAAATATGATGACGCTATGCTTTACTTAGAAATTACACAAAAATTTCATAACCGGCAACGCTGTTTGCTGTTTTGTTTTTTATTTCAATATTATTATTATTTTTTTTTCGCATTCTAAAACTCAGTGCTTACATACAACACATACATGCGTGTATCCGGGAGAATATTTGTGTAGAGTATGTATGTACATTAGAGCGACTCAAGTTGTATGGAAACGAAATTCGTGCGAAATTCAAAATGAACATTGGTATTTTTTATGATTATCGGGTATGTTCTGGATTCTACTTTGAAGTGGAAATAGTTTGAAATCACTTCAATTTCAAGCTTTGGTGTTCTACATTCTACTCTTTACTTTTCATTTGTGTTTTGTTTTCGAACATTAATTTGTAGTGAATTGTCTGGTTCTTGAAACTACTTTTACACAAAAAGTAGTACTTTGAAAACACTTTTTAATTTTATTGTGAAAATAAAAACTTTTACAGAAAAACTAAGTATAACTGCGATCCCATTGAAATAAGAGGGTTAGATGACGGAATATTTATTTGAGATACAATTGTGCATATATTTATAGGGAAAATAAGGAGAATATTATATAAAAAACTAATATGTTATTTTATTAACAAAAGTCGATTGGCGATATCATCTCTTATTACAGCGTTTACGGAATCACTAACTCGCCCGAATCATCATCATCACTCGCATGTCTTTCGTTTACCGCCATCGTTGCAAACGGAGAATTTGATAAACTAAAGACCGTATCAGATAAAACTTTTTCTTCGCTTTGCGTTGAAATTCGCTTTGACATCGAAGATAAAACATACATATTTATATGAAACATGTCACATAAAGTACTTTTAACGCAACGTGAAACGAAAAGTTCAGCAACGCTTATATTTTTACTCGTTGAAGTTTTTTCTAATAGCTCCAAAGCTTTATGCACTAAGAAAACAATTAGAACCAGTTTCAGAAGTTCGTCCAATAATATTTATAGCTTCTATTATCATAATAAATAATTAAATATAAAAATTAACAACCAGTTTTGTAGATAAACAAATCGTGAGCGTTGCCAAAGTTTTCATTGTGACATTCACCTTTTGCTTCGCGCTTTTCTGTTAAAGTTTTAAACATCACGCAAAGCGGCAAAGTGTTATCTGTCATGGCCTTAAATTTTGTTCTTATAAAATAACAAGCATCAGATAAAAAATTTTCCACGTCGTTTTTTGGGCAAAAATATAAAATGAAATTGAAAATATGGTTCATTTCAGTACTGGTTTGTATAACAAAACAAATAAAATTGAAAATATGGTTCGTGTCAGTACTAGTTACTGCACAATTTATCCAAGTTTTATTTTCAAAGTTCAGTTCGAACGATAGAATGAAACACACAAACTACTACTTTTTCAGAACAACAAAAATGAAAAGTTTACTTTTCAAATCATTTTTTTATTTTCATTCCACTACTTTTCTGGAACATGCCGGTATATGTAAAATATTTCGGCTCTAGCTTTGACCTCTTATGAGCTGGACCATTTTGAAAAAGGGTCTATTTGAACATATTTTTGTCAATACGAAATGATCCACGACTTTTTGGCGGCATATATACGTACTAATTTGCGAAAAAAAATATGCCACCAAAATGTCGTTAATCGTTTCTTTTTTTCTTTCTTTAGGCCACCAAAAAGTCGTTAATCATTTCTTTTTTTCTTTCTTTAGTCCTATTTGCATTCCTATATGATATATATTGCCACAAAATTGCGTTTATATATATTCCAGAGCTCCGCATCTAATTTGCAAAAATCTAAATTATTTATATAAAGAGATTATGTACTTGGCAAAAAAAAAAAAAAAAAAAAAAATTAATACCCATATTGCCCTATTTAAAATGAAGGATTACCACACCATTGCATTTTTGTAAAGTCGCGAACTAGCACGAATTTTAATAAAAGCTGAAACCCGTATTTAATTAAATCGACTAAAGATTAAAATATGTTAATTTGGCAATTTGATTACTGTTGGAAGTATGGCAACACAATGTATTGTATTATTTACTCCTCATTAACACAACTGCCGATACAAAACAACCGATAGCAAAAAATTCAAACCCCCTTTTTTTACAGAATATCGTTAAAAAAAGGACATGGACAAATTTTATACATAGTTCGACTTATGATAAGGTATATGGTGGTAAGGAACCAAATTCTCAAATTGACGAAACATGCAAAAATAAAATGGTCCAGCTCACGAAAGGTCAAAGCTGGTGCCGAAATATTTTAAATGTCATTAAGGAGGGTACAACGAGCTTTTTTTTTTGTGAGTCGCTCTAATGTATATGTATATAAATATATAAAAATATTTTTATTTTATAACCTACCTCACTTTCCGTTAAATCGATAAGACTCGATTTTTCCTCAACCAGCAAATTTTCTGAAGATATTTTTTCATCTTCACGATCGCCTTCATCTTTGAAGACTTTGACTTCATCGGTGCTACCCAAATCATCACCGGATGACCCAGTATGGCGCGTGTGACTCGTATGAGGCATATTGATGATGAAGTTTTTCAGTTGCACTAATAATTTGATTTTTGCATTTTACTTTTGTTAAGCTGATTAAAGGCGTTTTTGCAAAAAATATGAATCTTTTGCTTTCTTGATCGTTGTTTAACAAATTTATAATTTTTGTTGTTTTACTATTATTATTTTATGTTACTATTAATTGGCATTAAGATTTGGTTCGAAGTAATTGGTTTTTGTTTTGTTGTTTAATTTGTTATTGGTAATAATATTAATTTTGGTTGCTTAATTTTATATTGAATTATTATAAAGAGTTTACAATTATTATAAATATATTACACGCATTTATAACTTTTTATATTATAATTATTAAAAATCACAATTAGTCTGATAACAAATTAATAATTCTTTTCTTTCCTGTATTAATGGATTATTTCCTATTTAATAGAATGAGCACTATTTTTTTTTGTTTTTTTTTTTTTGATGTCAAAATAATTTTTTTCAGCTTTTAAAATTCAATCAAACGATTGATTTACAAATTAATTTATCTGAAAAGAATTGAAAATAATTTAAATAATTTACAGCTTTAATGTTGAAAGAAAAAATTAAAAAAATATTATCAATACATTTACTATTACTTCTGCTTAAAAACTAAGTTTAAAAGAAAATATTATAACGTTTCGAACCTATGTAGTACCTAAATAATTATTTACTTCGGTAGTTTGCCGAATCAGGACTGGCTGCTCTTCTGTTGCTATAGCACTGAGAGCTAAAACAAGTGCTCTGCTCACGGACATTGTTTACATGCTACTTCTCTGTCATAATCTCTGTGACTTTTTATCACAACAGCTTAAGTCGAATATAAAAAATTAAAAAAAGTATATCTATTCTCATTAATGGGAAACCTGATTAATTATTGTTTGAAAAATGTGCTACCGTGTTTTTGATGAGCTTTTATAATACCCGTTTATTTTTATTTATTCGCTTTCTTTAAATATTCGTTCAAAACTTCTTTGGTCTTATCTTGACCTAAGCTGTTTTGATACGATGCCGGAGATTTATTTACCTTTTGTTTCTACCACAGGTCTGCAATATTATATTTGCAAATGTTTAGCATATGCCTACGAACTGACAAATTCCAAATCAGGGAACTTTCTGTTACTAAAGGAGGTGGATATTTGTAAAAAGTAGGACTTATTCAGTATTATTTTAATTATTCATGTAAGGACCCTGCATGATATGGCATGCATGCTAAAAAAGTATGGTACGAGTAGTGTGTACTAAAAATGCAACAGTGTGACAAGTTGGCAAGTTGTGTGATTAGAAAAATTTTATGAAAAGTTTCAATATGTGAGCAGACATTTAAAATGAAATACAGTGTATCACTGAAATAAGTATGCAGCTTATATTTTCCATCATATTATCATCATTTTTCTCTTCTCTTGTTGTTTTTATGTGCTTTACTTTTTGCAAGTCCATATTTAAATTACAAATCCAAGAAACTTTAACTGTTAACCGTGATGCCGTAACGGCATAACAATTATAAATGTGACTTACTAGCCCGAACATGTTTAATTCAAACAGCGTATAAAATCTCTCTCAACAAGTTTTGACGAATGCAATAAGAAGGAACAAATACTTTCGATAAGCAATTGAAATAAGTGGTAAAAAATCTAAGCTGGTAACTTAGGTTACAGAAAATTGAAGCTCATTCGGTTCGAATCAAAATCTAATATACGAAATTCTGTCTTTTTCTAAAAATTTCAACTACCTAACCAATAGTGAGCAACAGTGCAAAAACACATACAGTAATGAGGGGAAAGTTTCATAAAAATTGTTATTTTGCCTGCTTGAAACATTAATTTTTTTTTAATTCTCTTCAAATAAAAATTAACTTTGTAGTCTACTTTTAAAAGTTAAGGGACTGATTGTGGTCACCAACTAAACTAATCACAGATTAGTTTAGTGGGTGATTAATATCAGTTGAAAGATACGTTTTTTTTTAGTTGAAATATTTGACACAAACATGTCATGACACTAAAAACGGAAATTTTGGGAGAAAATAAAGACTTTTTGTTTCGCCTATGAAATATAGTCAGGTAACCTTATAAGACATCTTGCAATTCTTAAGCGCATCAGAGACGTAAGTGATGTCTCAGACAAGGGACCACATGGATGTTTCGGGATAATTAGCAGCACCAGTACACAGATAGATCCAAAACGCTTCAAGGAGTGGGATCATAATAGTGGGGCCTAGAGCACGCAGAAAAATAGATCTTAGTAATAAGGACACCACAATCTTCCAAGCAGAACTATACACGTTAAGAGAAACCGTGGAGATACTTTTCGATAGGGGACACAAGGGTGTAATAAAAATAATCTCCGATAGTCAATTGGTCCGCAAAACCTTAAGCAGTTGTGTTTTTGGGTCCAAGCTAGTACTGGAACAAAGGACTAAATGAACTGGCAATACAGAACTAAATTACTCTAATCTAGCTGCGAGGGCATTGTGACAAAGATATAGCAGACATATTCGCGAAGGGTACTTTTATTGAACCCACTCCAACACTTGGCTAAACCAAGAGTCTTCTTAAAAGGGAGGTAAAAAGTTGACTATGTCCGTTGTGGCGAAACATTGGAACGAGACAAACGGTTTGGAACAATCCGAGAAAATTTTTAAGCTTTGAAAAATTTATAGCAAGACTCTCAATTTTATGTCACGAAAGTAAGTATGCAATAGAAGATCAGTTATTATTCAACATTAAAGAAAAAAGCGTAGGATTTTCCTAGTTAAAATTGATCTTCACATGTGCTATAAATTAATCAAATTAAAGTAAGAGGAAAGGTGTTATCGTAGGATATGAAGGATCTCATAATTACATACTAATTTAACTTGTTTCTAAAGTGTAGTCTATTTTTGAATTATTAGTAAATTATTTAGATGAATTGAAATTTTTCCATGAAATTGAATTATATATCGGGTGGTTAAATTTCAAGGGCCGATGTTGAATGTGAACCACACCTAAACGCCAAGTTTTTTTCCGAATTTTATTTTACATTTCTCTATTTCAGACTTACTAAATTTGAACCATGGAGAGATACACAATCAAACAACGTGTTAAAGTTATCCAGACTTATTATGAAAATGATGATCAATTTTCGAAGAAAATCTTGTTCAGTGATGAGGCACATTTTCACCTCAGTGGATTCGTCAATAAACAGAATTGCCGCATTTGGGCGAATGAGAATCCTGTCGAAAAACCAATGCAGCCACAAAGAGTGACTGTTTGGTGCGGTTTATGTGCTGGCGACATCATCGGGCCGTACGCAGTTACTGTGAATGGTGTTCGCTATCGTGAGATGATAACGAACTTTTTATGGCCCGAATTGGAAGATATGGATGTAGACGATATGTGGTTTCAGCAGGACGGTGCCACTTGCCACACAGCTAACGAAACAATTGCTCTTTTGCGCAACAAATTCAATGGCCGTGTTATCTCACGTAATGGCGATGTCAATTGGCCGCCAAGATCATGTGATTTGACACCGTTGGACTTTTTTCTTTGGGGTTATTTGAAAGAAAAGGTGTACGTCGATAAGCCAGCAACAATTCAACAGCTAAAGGATAAGATAATTCGGCACATTAACGGCCTCAGGGTCATCGAAAATTTGGATCATCGGATGGAGGTGTGCCGCCGTGGTCGCGGCGCCCATTTGGCCGATATTTTGTTCCATACATAATTGAGTAATACCAATATATCATAATAAAATAAAATTACAATAATTTCCTAAATAGTTTGTGTTTTATTCAAAATCAACATCGGCCCTTGAAATTTAACCACCCGTTATTACCAAAAAAGTGATATTTGGACGCCTCAAAATGATTTTTTTCTTTTTGATGTTTCGAAGTAGGACCAAAAGCTGTCAAAAAATCTATTGTACAATATCGAAAACTTTTTTGTCATGTAAGTAATTTTGGATATATTGCAAGAGAACTCATGGTCAAAGAAAAATAAATTGGAATTTGTATTTCATTGTTAATGTTTTTCATATAAATTTTTTACAAAAATGTACTCTGAATTTATTGAAAATACTTAACAACTTCCGGAGAGATAAATAAGTCAAATTTGAGTTCTAAGATTTAAAAGTTGATGCGAAAAGTTTGGTTCCTTGAAACATTTATGAATCATTTATTTAATTAACAACACTTAAAGCTCAACTGGTAAACTGTTAGGAATTTGTATCACATCTAACCCAAAGTGCAGCCGTTGATCTGCTTGCTATAAATGTACAGCACACAACTAAAAATATTTTATTTTGTAAAAAAAAATAAAATAAAATGATAGTGACAATGACTAAAAGTTTGAGGATTGAAAAATACTTGAATTCTGAATATTGTTTGTGAGCATCCTAAATATATTTTCGATTTGAAATAAATGAAAGCCCTAGAAAAATCACTTTTCTTTCATATGTTGTCTATGCAACGCAGCACTAACTACATATGCAGTGCATTGTACCAGAACTAGGAAAATAGGTTGTGAGGAGGGGGAAAGAGGGAGTAGTGCTTGTGCACATTTGTCTTGAACCTTCCAACGTTATAACAGACAGGAAACACGTCTGCAGGCAACTTGTTCCACAGACGAAGCGTACGGCTGAAAAACGAATTCTCTCTGTAATGCGTAGTACTATTCCCCGGGCAATCAACCACAAATGGATGAGCTCTGGACGATGAACGCGTGGTACGTAAAAATGTGCGAGTTTCGGGAACAAGATCCCTAATCTCGTCAGAGCAAAAGCCATTGTAGTAACGATAGAACAGAGTAACGCAACCCACACTGAGTCAATAGATAAGCTTCTTCGCCCTCTCCTGCACACGGTCGAGTAACCCCTAAATAGACTTTGAGGCACCGGCCCAAACATGAGAGTTGTACTCCATTTTCGGTCGGATGTAGGTGGTATAAATAGTAAGGAGGTCGGATGGAGTGAAGCACATCTTACACCGTTTCAAAAAACCGAGGCACTTGAATGCTTCTTTAGAAAGATGAAAAATGTGTTCAGTCCAGCGGACATCACACTGTATCTTCATTCCAAGAACATCAAGAGCATCCGATTCCTCAATATTTATACCATCAATGAGTACAGATGAAGCAGTACTTGCGGTCGTTTGTTTGTGCGTTAATAAGCAACATTGGGTCTTGCGAGCGTTAAAGGTGACCCTGTTTTTACGACCCCATTCGGATATTAATAAAAGATCGCTATTCAGTGAATCATTCATATTTAACCTCTTGGCAGCGATCTCTGATAGGCTGGGCCTATAACTAAAAGAGTACGAGTGACAAATGCTGCTGTCATCCGCGAAAGAGTGGAAGCGTACTATTGTATAATTCACTTCCTATAAAAAAAACGCAAAAAATACGCATAGTGGCATCACTGAAATACAACAAGAGTAGCTGTTTATATTTTTTAAGTTTTCATTTCAATTATGGACTTTTCTTATTAAGCTTTGCAAATATTTAAATTTTATTTATTGTATATTTATATTATTGCTAGATTTTAAATAAAAGATATAAAGAGCGATAAAAGGAAAGTGTGTAATTTTGTATGATTTGGGTCAGCCGAACTACAAAAGTTTTAAAAGAATATGAAAAAATCGAACAATACAATGCTATTTATTTTGTACTCGTAGCTGCCGCTTCGAAAATAAGTAAGTAGCTAGCTATAGGGCTACATTTGTAGCCAGCGGCTTTTGTAGCCGTGCTTTCGTGTTTAATACATAATATAAGTGTGTCAATCGCGTTTGTTGTCTCAGTGCAAACTAAATGATGTTTAGTGGTAACTAAATTTTTTCCTGTTTTTGAAATTTAAAATCCCTGAGAAAGTGTGAGGGTTTCAAAATTTACTCTCTTATTGATGATTTAGAATTTTTGAGTAGCCGCTCGCTTTAAAATTCAAAGTTCTGTTAAAAAAAAGCAGATAACATAACTGTGTTATGTGGCTATAAGATGGTTTTTGAATGTAAGCTTACAGTTGTGTCATGCGATTTGTTTGCAGGAAAAGTTTCAATTTTCTTGAACAAGCTTTAGTTATCCTCAAAAATTCTGACATTGATTTCTCTTCTGATAATGGACTAGAAGGAAAAATGCAGTTGCTTCCAAACCTAAGTAATAAAAGAGATTATTTGTGGCGACAGAAAGCATTTTGTTTTCATGACGTTCCCTCAGTTCAAGGATGTCAGAGTTTTGTAAAATGTTTACACCTGCAGAGTTCTTTGTCTGGTATTTTCCAGAAAGCCATTACAAGGACGCGGTTACGTACACGAAAATGTATTTTCATGCTACCAATGAGACTGAAATGAATATAAAGGAGGATGAAATTAAACATTTCTATGCTTATGCAATAGCGATATCTTGTGTTGGATATCCGCAGATTAAAATATATTGGGCTGATGGTTTTCATAATGAGGTTATTGAATTTTCGATTCCTAGACATAAATTCGTGAAGTTACGAAGTACAATTCACTTGGTTGATACAAGTAAAGTGCCTCCAACGAACAAGTTGTGGAGAGTGCAACTTGACTTAGTTAGAAGCCATTGTCAATAGCTAAGCAAAGATGTCACAAGCTTCTCAATCGATGAACAAATGCTACCTTTTATTGGAAGATATCCGACTCAGCAGATGATGATGAAATCAAAACCACAATGTTGTGTGTTGTATGTACTTATCGATCGGTCATGGAGCATCTGTTGTCTTAAGAGTCATTAAATACAATATAAAAAGAAGTTTCTGAACATCAAAATGTAAATAGAAAATGTTTTGCTAAAGTACAAAAATTTGCAACCAAAAATTGAACCGTTACAATTGCTTCAAGAATATTGTAGAAGTAAATACCGCCCCCATAACACACCAGATGAAATAAGGTATGATCGCTTTGATCATTGGCCTGCATTTACAGCGGGTATAGCCAAGCGATGCGGCACTGCTGGTTGCGAAGCTGATCAACAGGAAAATACCAAAAATGCAAGGTTCTTTAATGTTTGGCAAAACAATACAAAGAGTACCATACAATATAGCCTTTATTTTCTTGTTAAGTAAACAGTCATATGATTTGGTCTTAACTTTTTTTTTGTTATTTTACTATTAATTTTAATGTTGTGAAGAACAAATTTTGATTTTCGATATATATATGTATATATATATATATATATATATATATATATATATATATATATATATATATATATATATATATATATATATATATATATATATATATATATATATATATATATATATATATATATATATATATATATATATATATATATATATATATATATATATATATATATATATATATATATATATATATATATATATATATATATATATATATATATATATACAGCTATGGACATATAAATGGCACATCTTACAGAGAGTTCATTCGTATGCTACTATTGGGTAAAAACAATTAACAAGCAACAAGTTTTTAGTTTTTTTTTTTAAGAGTTATTAAGTATATTTATTATTGATAAGAACTAAAATAAAAATTCATTAGTTAAAAAAAATTTTATTATTAAAAGAAAAAAACACCAGTGAAAAAAACTGGACACATAAATGGCACAATATCTAAATATAAGAAAAAAATGATTTTAGTATTGAATTATTTGGGTTTTTGGTATGTAAAAGTATTTTACTGTTAATATTTGGTACTGAAACCCTTATTTCCGATGACCGCTTCACACCTACGACCCATACTTTCCACAAGTTTTTGGCATTTTCCTTTGGGTGTGGCATACCAAGCTTCTTGCGCGGCTGACCCACAAATCGTCCATATTTTTATAATTTTTTTTCGCGATTTCAACCTTGAGTTCGTTCCAAAGGTTTTCTATTGGATTTAAGTCAGGACTCTGGGCTGGCCAATCCAAAACGTCGATCTGCTTTGCACTAAACCAATTTTTTATTAGTTTGGAGGAGTGTTTGGGGTCATTGTCTTTCATGAATTTCCACTTAATTGGCATCGAATCGAAAGCGTATGGTTCCATATGGTTTTTTAAAATGTCTAGGTACTGAAACTTGTCCATTTTCCCATTAATTTTTACAAGAGGACCTACGCCATGCCAAGAAAATGCACCCCATACCATAATGCTACCTCCGCCGTATTTTACCGTCCTCTGAGTGAACCGATGATTGTATTATTGTCATTTAGGACGATGTACAAAGGTTCTGCCATCTGGTCCTATTCTATTTATTTTAGTTTCATCACTCCATAATACGTTTTTCCAAAAACTAATAGGTTTTTCTTTGTGCGTTCTGGCGAAGATTAGTCGTTTGGAAATATTCTTTTTTGAGAGAAGGGGCTTTTTTCTGGAAATTCGCCCAAAGAGATTTGCCTCATTTAATCTTCTTCTAACAAGTCTGCTAGATATTTCCGCGCCCAAATATTCGTTAATTTTAGATGCTATCTGTCGTGAGGACTTAAATGGATCAATTTTCGCCATTCTGACAATAGCTCCATCCGTACGCACATTTGTTTTTCGAGGCCTTGGCTTTCGCGTTTTACCCTTAATCAATACATCGGGGTTCTCAACACATGATTTGATTGCGTTATACACTTTTTTTCTAGAAACTTTCATTACTTCAGCAATTTCTGACACTTTTTTCCCGTCTTCATGCAGTTTCCATATTATTCGCCTTTCCTCAATTGTTGTATGTTTGCCTGAACCCATTTTTAAAAAATTTTCACACTTTACAATTATTTTTTAACTAAGAAAAATAAGAAGTGGTTTGAAATAAATTTTCGCGAGAACTGCCTTCTTTAAGTAAATTGTGCCATTTATATGTCCACTTAAAATTAGCACTTTTTATAAAAAAAAAATATAACGGTGAATTATTAACGAAATATAACGGAACATATGAGTGTTGTTGAGATAATTAATCTTACAACGAATAATAAGAAAACAAAAAAACTTGTATTTTTGAAACTTTTTTGTTGTAAAGCGCGTGAGTTTATGCTCAATTGGAGTTTGTGCCATTTATATGTTCATAGCTGTATATGTATATATATGTATATATTTTAGTCTCCATACAAGTCTTAGAAATTTTTGTTAGAAAATATATCCTAAAGGAAACAGTTTAAAGTTAATTTAAATGTTAACAATTCTACATTGTTAACTCGAAAAGCTCATTTTTTGAGATATGACTATGTTGCAATAAAGGAGCGATATGTATATACATAAATTTTTTTGTCTTGTATGGACGTAAAGAGGATTGTCATGAAAAATGCCTCAAGCGAGAAGCCAAAGAAATTGTATTTACAGGCATATGAATGTACATATGTAGGTACATAACAACACTAACAATAAATGCAAATATATACATACATACATAACTACTTGCAATTACTGCAAGAATACACACACACGCATATGCTTAAACACCTAGATATAAACACATAAAAGTAAATGCTAGACAGCGGGAATAATCCATGCAAACATTTTCTAACAAAAATAGAACAACAAAATTTAGAACAAGACGCGCAAAACTACTCTTGTCATATATTTTCTTATCATAAAAGCGAATCTTTTCGAAAAAAAAAAACAATATGAATAATTCTTACAAAACGAATCCGTTTAGTGTCATTAAGCCGAGCCTAATTAGACTCTTTTTTAGACATTAAATTATTTACACAAAGATGGCGGGAAGTTTTGTCTGCCACCAACGTGGCCATTTTAGTATTTTTTTGCGTCTAAATTTAGCATTTATTTTTCTGATTTTATCATTTTTAAATTATATATTTAGCAATTTTCAGCATTATTTAATTTAAGAATAACCAAAAATTCTTAATTACACATTCAAATATATCAACCCGGCCAAAACACAAATGTAAATTAAAATCTGCTATCACAATGTTTATGTGTCAAGAAAAGTTACTAAGTTTTTCACATTGTTTCGCAACTTCTACCACCTTTTAAGTTAAATATTAGAAACAGGAGCTTCTTAGTATATAACAAGGAAATAAAATCTAAATTTTCTTTGAAGATCACTGTAATCACAATTATTCATAGGTAGGATAATTATTTTATAGGTATTTCAGAAGTGAACAAAATATATAGCGTAGCTGTAGACGAACGTAGCAGTCACTTTGAAGAAAACTCATTCCGGTCAAATACCAGCACAAGGTAAAAATTAGAAATGTGACGTTCATGAATGAACGGGTTGAATTTAACGGATCATAACACGCACAGTTCATTTTTGTATTATATAAATTTTATCTTGATTTATATTTAGATTTAATACCCTTGGGATATACTCTTATTTTATAAAAATAAAAGATTGGAGTGTTCTTCATCTGTTGGTCTCACACTGTTTTCTTTCCGTTTTGTTTATTTAAAAGAGCTGTGTACTGATAAATGACCGAAGAACTAACCCGCCATACGTATTGGTGCCATACGTATTCGTTCAAAGTGAAGAGTTGAACGAAATGAACAAACGGAACAGGCTTTTATAATGCTCAGCTCTAGTAAAAAATATTATACCGACTGAAATATAATTGTTTTATAGTTTTAGGACTCTATATCCTCTATAAATTCACGTTTGTATAATCGTCGAAAATGTGGATTGCATAATTTCAATGCAAATTTTTTTAAAATTTCGCCAATGATTTGTTTGAGCTGTTTTCGATTTGTCTTCTCAGCTTTTCTGGTACTTATTGTGCAAGTTACCTTTAATGCATCGCCAACTGGGTTATGCACAAAATAAAACTTGTTGCCGTGTTTGGATGAACTCTAACAGAGAAATACAAAAAAACATAGTTTCTGAAATTCAAAAGGAAAAACAGAAATACTAATGTATGTATGTATTCACAAATATGCAGCAGCCAAAATTATTTTAATTAAAACTTCAATAGTATCGGTTGCCACACTAACCAAACCAAATCTTGTTACCTGATGCTGCGAACAAAATAAAAATTTTCAAACAAAAAAAAATCCCCATGATCTTTCAAAGGATAATATAATAGAAGTAAATATGTTAGAAACCTAAGCTAGACAAGTCCCTTTTCTTGATTAATTAGTAAAAATCGTATCTTAACAGTGCATATCAATGTACTTATGTATGTGTCGTACATTAATGCTAATATACATAAAAAGTCCTAAAGTAGACATCTCATTGCACAATGGGGCCCTTTTAAAGGAGTGAGGAATCTGTGACAATTTCTAAAAATTTTATATATGGGCTAAATTTTTTTTAATAGACACAAAGAAATAAGAATATAAAGTGAGGAAATTGCTTGCTTAAATCTTATTTAAAAAACAGTTCTTGGCGCTAGCCCAAGTATAGTTTAGAGTACATTATGCTTAATCTTCTTGCACGAAACAGACCGTTCTTTTTCTCCGGGATAGTTTGGATAAGTAGTTAAGCAATCAGCTGTTTTAAAAATAATAAAAAAAGAAGGAAATTTCATTTGAATTAACTCATAAACAAATCATTTCGATGTTGTTATATTAATATTAGATAAAAAAAAGTATCTGCAAAAGAACTTAAAACCCCGAAAGAGTAAAAATCATACTAGTTTTTTTGGAAAACTAAATGGCAATTTTTATTGCCGCGTTCTTTTTTTGGCTTTTTGCATTCCCGTAGTTTTAGTAAATTTTCTACATTTTTGAGAAAAACTTATGCTTGCTCTCATTAGCACGAAACTTATCCAGAAAGTAAAGAAACACACCTCTTATTTCAATTATATTTCGTCTAGCTCGAGTTCAATCCTGGCTAAAGCCAAGAAATATTTTTATTTATAATTATAACAATAATTGCCGCGATCAATAACTCTTGATCAAAGAAGACAGGAAAAAATAATTGAATACACTAAAGCTGGGGGACAACTAGCTGTTTCACAGTCGCTACACTGTTCATCAGCACCCATTAGGATTCGAACTTAGTACCATGTAAACATGATGTATTTTTAATACGGCTGCTTAACCAACTCAGCCACTAAGCCCTTATTTATTTTTTCGTCTATTTCAATTCGGAGTCTGGTTTCAAAGGTGAATGGACATGTTTCGTTTTACCTAGAAAGTAATAAAGCAAGACCGGGATAAGTAGCAAAACGGAATAAGTAGCAAACCGGAATATGTAAAAAGAGTGAACTTACATAGAAAAATTAACTATGTAAAATTTTTCTATATCTTTTTAAATTTTAAATAAAAAAACGAAAAAAAACTGCATTAATTTAGCAAACGTAATTCTGAGCAAGAACTTAACTTTACAAGTAAAAACCTTTGGGTTTCTGGGGAGGAATTTTGAAAAAATCATTGGATAATCTTCGGTCTCTAGGAGATAGGAAACGCCTTCGTTCGTGTTCGCCACGTATAGCTGTTACAACAGAAGACAACCCATCTTCTAGTTTAGTATTTGCAGATAATTCGAAAACACAAGTAGGCATGGATAGGTACTCGTAAGTAGTCCAAATCCACCGAAATATGATCTCAATCGAAAATATCTAAATATGATAAAACCACTACGGCCAACAACATCCAATAGAGAAACATTAAACCACCACTAATATATTTGAGAGAGCCTACTTCTAGTGATCTTAACTGATGTTACTCGGCAGCATCAGTGAAATCAAAATCAAAGTAAGCAAAGAAAATGAATACCGAAAATTGTTCTAGAGAAAAGATATCGTTACACATATCAGCTTAAGAGTGCTAAACGTATCCAGGTCGTTATAAAAGGCCCTTTTGTAAATACGGATGATATTTACACTGGATTGGAAGACAAAGGATTAAAAATTAAATATGCAGCGAATATTAGGAACCGTGAAAAGATGCCTCAACCTATGTTTATGTTGAACTAGAACCAAGGGATGTTGCCCTGAAGAAGAATGAAATTCATCCAATTTATAACCTTAATATTATTTTACATCGTAAAGCTATACAAGACAAGCCTTTAGCCACAAAAGGGCTTGTCGTGTGTATGGCGCACTTCACGATACATTACAGCGCAAAAAATCTCTACACTCTACACTGCAAATTTCACTCATTGTACTCATTTGAAGCGGTGATTCACAAGTAACCGCAGCAGTCAAACATGATTTCTAAAGACAATTTTCGCCAGATATTCCAGTCAACCGACCACACGAACAAGCAAAACTCCAAACAAGTTTCTTATGCTTATGTTAATAAATGTGATATACAGAACTCTATTCAGCAGCCCAAGTCTCAAAACTCCGATCCAAATTTTAGCAATCTTGCGGCAGCTCTGCAGACTCGTTCAATCTATAAGCACTTTTACGGTTTCTATGACAATCATGATGCAGGAAATGCCGAATATTATCTGAAACAGTCATATTTTTTTCAAGAAATCTACAATTTTCTGATAAAAAAAAACTGCACCAATTTCCAAACAACCTGTCATAGAAAAAATTGAAGAAAATGTCTTCAGTATGTCAAAAAACCAGCAAAAAAAACTAGATAAATCTTACGATCTGGCAACACTGTTCCCAAGTTATTTCAAAATTAATGGCGGCATTCTACTTTCTTGTAGAGGCTCGGAAATTCCAATAAAATCCAGAATCGAACACCATTTGCGAAACGAGAGACGAGGAGTATCTCCAAGCAACAAATATATGAACAGCAAATAATGAACATTTTCACTATAAAATCGTTATTTCCTCGATTTATTCCACGCCCCGATTTTCAGTTATAAAAAACCAATATTTAGATTTTTTAAATCGCTAGGGCCTCGACTTTTAGCGGCAGGCGACTATAACGTTAAACATATTTTTTGGGGATCACATTTAACTTTCCTAAAAGGTCGTGTGCTTTTTAATACTAT
The DNA here is from genome assembly GCA_914767995.1 of Thecocarcelia acutangulata. Lineage (NCBI taxonomy): Eukaryota > Metazoa > Arthropoda > Insecta > Diptera > Tachinidae > Thecocarcelia > Thecocarcelia acutangulata. The sequence continues at coordinate 8,085,586 of OU612099.1, read as the reverse complement.
TTCCAAAATGGGATTAGATGTGATTTGAAGCGGACACCCCACTTACTGGCAGTCAGAACGGCGAAAGGTTCCACATGTTGTAGATTTTAGAGATGCATAAAATTTTACTTTAGAATGAATGCAGGTGGAGCTTCAATTAGATTTGTCATCAGATAACCCACCTTATATAATTTCTGTTTCCTTTCCCCAAGAGGTGGGCTCCCCGTTTAGAGACTTGGCGTTTTACGTCTAGCATTGGTTGGACTTCATTTTTTATGTTTAGTATAAAGATTTTAATAAAGGGTGTTTTTTTAAGCTAGATAGAACTTTAAATTGTAAAAAGTAACACAAAAAATTAAATTTTGATGAAACATTTTTTTTATTTGTTTCAGTATACTCTGACAAATCATCATGAATAGACTCACGCTTGAACAACGCTACGAAATTATCCAAATTTACTTTGAAAATCAGTCGTCGATTCGCGCAACTTTTATCGCAAAATTGTGTTCAGCGATGAGGCGCATTTTTGGCTTAACGGGTTTGTTAATAAGCAAAATTGCCGCATATGGAGTGAGACCAATCCACAAGAGACCCTACAGACTCCATTACATCCAGAAAAATGCACTGTTTGGTGCGGTTTTCATGCTGGTGGCATCATCGGACCTTATTTCTTCAAAAATGAGGCCGGAGCTCGTGTTACGGTCAATGGAGATCGTTACCGCACCATGATCAATGATTTTTTGTTTGAAAATATGGATGACATTGATCCGGAGGAGATGTGGTTTCAACAGGATGGCGCTACGTGCCATACGGCGAACGCAACCATCGACTTACTGAAATCAAAATTTGGCGATAAGTTGATTTCGAGAAATGGACCTGTCAATTGGCCTCCAAGGTCGTGCGATTTGACACCTCTCGATTATTTCCTGTGGGGCTACGTGAAGTCACTGGTTTATGCTGATAAACCAGCAACAATTGACGCCTTGGAGGCCAGCATTGTTCGTGTTGTTCGTGACATACGGCCAGCAGTGCTCGAAAAAGTGGCCCAAAATTGGACGTCCAGAATGCGCTTCGTCAAGAACAGCCGCGGTGCCCATATGCCCGAAATCATTTTCAAATGTTAATGTCACGTATTGATCTTTCGAATAAAAAAAAATTTTGATTACAATTTCATTTTTTGTGTTATTTTTTACAATTTCAAGTTCTATCGGGCTTAAAAAAACACCCTATAGCAATTCTATCAAACACAGTGTAAATTACATTTGTGTCTTCTGAAGCCAATACTGAAAATCAGTTGGCTGGAGTGGGTGTATTTAAAAGAATTTATTCAAATATACGAAAATTTGCCAGAATTGGTATTAATTATACCAAATAAAAGATGAAATTTACTATAATCAAAATTTAATGCAAATGTTTTAGACAAATTTTATAATTTAATTAATAATTTAGTCATTTATTAATTGCCAAAACAGTAACTAATTCACGCGCCATCATGAATACGATCTCCACTATCTGTATCTGCATTTATTGTAATATTTGACACACTTGTCTTGATCGTTTAATGGCAAAACACGCTCTAAAAGCAGCAAATTTAAAAAAAAACAAAAAAACGAGATATGTATAATACCTATAGCAAGATTGCTTTATAATATGGTGTGTTTTCCACATTGTAACTCCAAGTTCTGATTGAGCTCTTCACTCAGAATAAACTGTTTTCTTCCATTGAGAGAAGAAGTTGAGTGGAATTGTATTTGGTGCCACCGAAAGTTTTAAAAAGCTCACCACATATATAGGTACCCACTAAAGGGCTGCACAGAATTTTCTAAAGATCACTGCTCACTAGTGTAAAGCAGTTTCAAGCACTGTATTTCAACACAATTCTTGCAACAAAACAAACAAGCTATAGAACATTTAGAAACAGAACAAACACTTCATAGTTTTGAAACGCCTTCACGACAGTGCTTAACTGTACTTGAATTCTGTATCAAAGCAAAATCCAAAACAAAACAACACAATAAAGTAAATAAACGATTGAGTCACAGCAAGCACATTGGCATTTAAGACTGGGTGTTAAATATTTGTGCTTAATACGAAGCCAAAAACCATGAACAACAACTACACACACACATTAACATACAGTGCATACAGCAATTGTGCACTAATACAATGATAAAAACCATGAACAATAACAACAAATTTTATAAACAAAACTGAAGTAGAACATTACTTCAGTGCTTGGAGTTCTACTTCAATTTTGTTCTATTTCATTTGGTTCTACTTGTTCTAAATGCCTATAAGACAGTATTCGTTTATCTGTTTAGAACATTTCGGTACTGATTTTTTTTGAAATTTTTGTTTTGAAATGTGAAAAAAGACAATGAATGTACTATTCATGAAAATACTACGATGTTTTGCAAAACATTTTTATTGGGCTTGAGCAGCCTTCTAGTACCGACTAAAGCATTTTTCGCACAAATAATTTTAAAAAGCACCCAGTTGACAACGCTGGTTATTTTCCAAACTCATTTATTCTCTTTTGTATTTCCATATAAATAACCTCTCTAACTAAGGTGATAAACAAATCACTTTTTTATTTATTCTGTCATAACGTGCATACATACAGCTATGGACATATAAATGGCACAAACTCCAATTGAGCATATATTCACGCGCTTCACAACAAAAAAATTTCAAAAATACAAGTTTTTTTGTTTTCTTATTATTCGTTGTAAGATTAATTATCTCAACAACACTCAAATGTTCCGTTATATTTCGTTAATAATTCACCATTATATTTTTTTTATAAAAAGTGCTAATTTTAAGTGGACATATAAATGGCACAATTTACTTAAAGAAGGCAGTTCTCGCGAAAATTTATTTCAAACCACTTCTTATTTTTCCTAGTTAAAAAATAATTGTAATTTTAAAAATGGGTTCAGGCAAACATACAACAACTGAGGAAAGGCGAATAATATGGAAACTGCATGAAGACGGAAAAAAATTGTCAGAAATTGCTGAAGTAATGAAAGTTTCTAGAAAAAAAGTGTATAACGCAATCAAATCATGTGTTGAGAACCCCGGTGTATTGATTAAGGGTAAAACTCGAAAGCCAAGGCCTCGAAAAACAAATGTGCGTACGGATGGAGCTATTGTCAGAATGGCGAAAATTGATCCATTTAAGTCCTCACGACAGATAGCATCTAAAATTAACGAATATTTGGGCGCGGAAATATCTAGCAGACTTGTTAGAAGAAGATTAAATGAGGCAAATCTCTTTGGGCGAATTTCCAGAAAAAAGCCCCTTCTCTCAAAAAAGAATATTTCCAAACGACTAATCTTCGCCAGAACGCACAAAGAAAAACCTATTAGTTTTTGGAAAAACGTATTATGGAGTGATGAAACTAAAATAAATAGAATAGGACCAGATGGCAGAACCTTTGTACATCGTCCTAAATGACAATAATACAATCATCGGTTCACTCAGAGGACGGTAAAATACGGCGGAGGTAGCATTATGGTATGGGGTGCATTTTCTTGGCATGGCGTAGGTCCTCTTGTAAAAATTAATGGGAAAATGGACAAGTTTCAGTACCTAGACATTTTAAAAAACCATATGGAACCATACGCTTTCGATTCGATGCCAATTAAGTGGAAATTCATGAAAGACAATGACCCCAAACACTCCTCCAAACTAATAAAAAATTGGTTTAGTGCAAAGCAGATCGACGTTTTGGATTGGCCAGCCCAGAGTCCTGACTTAAATCCAATAGAAAACCTTTGGAACGAACTCAAGGTTGAAATCGCGAAAAAAAATTATAAAAATATGGACGATTTGTGGTCAGCCGCGCAAGAAGCTTGGTATGCCACACCCAAAGCAAAATGCCAAAAACTTGTGGAAAGTATGGGTCGTAGGTGTGAAGCGGTCATCGGAAATAAGGGTTTCAGTACCAAATATTAACAGTAAAATACTTTTACATACCAAAAACCCAAATAATTCAATACTAAAATCATTTTTTTCTTATATTTAGATATTGTGCCATTTATGTGTCCAGTTTTTTTCACTGGTGTTTTTTTCTTTTAATAATAAAATGTTTTTTAACTAATGAATTTTTATTTTAGTTCTTATCAATAATAAATATACTCAATAGCTCTTAGAAAAAAACTAAAAACTTGTTGCTTGTTAATTGTTTTTACCCAATAGTAGCAAACGAATGAACTCTCTATAAGATGTGCCATTTATATGTCCATAGCTGTATGTATACAATATGACATAAAAATTTTCATATAAATTCATATGTATGTAAGGGCATACACATACACACATACATATATACTTTTACCTATTCTTGGTTTGTTTTTGTTAAACTTCATATGGATTTATGTTCAAAAATGTATGTTTTCCTAATATTTAAAAACACTCTTACATATACGAGTACATACAAACAAAAGATAAATAAAGAATAACAAGCTGTTTGTTATAAGCGTTTAATTTGTAACGCAGGGCAAAACGGTTATCAATACGAAGGAGTCCACACACACGCACACCTTCATTTGTTCGTGTGAATGTATAATGTCTATAATATAGATTTATATTCATTTCCTTAGATACTCAATTCATTTCATTTTAACCTCCCAATTGCAAACGCATCGACCGATCGGTACCTGTTTTAGACAATAATCTACTGTTTGCTGCTGCATGCACTCTGCCAATACTAAGAAAACAAAAAAAAATTATAAATTTTCTTAAGAATTTTGTGTAATTAGGATGACCCTTGTTTTTGCTCCTTGTACATTTCTGAAGAATTTCTTTAATTCTTCTGAAAGTGAAACGATTTGTATACAGATTTATGCCATAGAAAATAAATAAATTTGATGGCTGGGAATACATAGATACATACCTATGTACATATACATACATACATATGTATATGCTCATCTGTATGCATATAAGTATGTACGTATTTATAAAAAGAAGTTTTAGAGTTTTTCTTTTAAAGCGGGAAAATGCCATTAAACTTCGTACACAAAGTAAACAAACGTATTCATATGGACATACATATCTACGTGTATTTACAGTAGGCTGTCCCAAAAAAAAAAAACTTTTTCTTTTCTTTCCACGGATGCTCCAGCAGAATTTCAAATCTAAAGGGATATAGTATTTTTGAATTTTTTCGGATAAAGTCGCTCAAATCGTTTTTTAAGTTTTCTTTACAACTTTGTCATAAAACACGATATTCTTAATTTTTAAGCAAACAATTGAAAAGGAATATGCAAAAGATTTATTTTGCGTGCCAAAAATATTAGTATCTTTGTATCACCAATGTATTTCCTCGTAATTGTTCCATTCGTTTTCTTTTAATTTGAAAAATTTATGTATATGTAAATTAAAAACAAAGCTAATGACAAGGTGTATCAGCAAATTAGAACAACAAAATTGATAAAAATAAAAAAAAAATATATATATACATATATATATATATATATATATATATATATATATATATATATATATATATATATATATATATATATATATATATATATATATATATATATATATATATATATATATATATATATATATATATATATATATATATATATATATATATATATATATATATATATATATATATATATATATATATATATACAGTACTGGACAATTCAATGGAAACTTTTCTAAAAATTTATTTATTTATTTTTAGAAGTCGAAAATCAAAAATTATTTCTAAAGAAACTTCACAAGTATTTTAGAATTTCATTTTATAGATTCTTTTTGATATATAAACAAAAAAATAATAACATAAAAATAACGTAGTTCTAAAATTGTAAAGAAAAATTAAAAGTATCAAATTTTGAGGTATTGACAAAACAATGGAAACTTAAAATTTACTCCAATAAAAACCTTCGGCCTATTACCAAAAATTAATATTTTGTTGGGTATCCTTTGTTTTTAATTACTGCATCACAGCGACGATGCATTGACCCAATTAATTTGTCAATTGTATCCTTTGGTACCTTTTGCCATTCACTCAAAACTGCATTGGATAAATCTTCCTTCCATGTGTAATTTCGAGTTCTTATCTTGGGTTCTACAATTTCCCATAGATTTTCTATGGGATTGAGATCCGGGGATTGGGCAGGCCACTTCAAAACACGGACCTCATTTGATTGTAACCAGTCAGTTACAACCCTAGAGGTGTGTTTTGGATCATTGTCATGCTGAAATCTCCAAATTAGTGGCATGTTCTCCTCTGCATATGGATACATTATGGCGTTTAAAATGGATCTGTAGCCGACACCAGTCATTGTATCCTTTATAATGTGAATTGGGCCCATTTCTTGCCCAGAAAAACAGCCCCACACCATAATATTTCCACCTCCAAACTTGACTGTCTTGCTTGTGTACTTTGGGTCTAGTCTCTTTCCCTTTGGCCGCCTTACAAATGATCTTCCATCATTGCCCCTTAAATTATATTTGGACTCGTCTGAAAAAAGGACAGTGTTCCATTTCTCTTTAGACCAATTTATGTGCTCTCTGGCAAATTTTAAACGAGCAGCACGGTTTTCTCCGATATCAGAGGTTTTTTCGCAGGGCGGAAGCAACCAAGACCAGCCTCGCGGGCTCTACGGCTAATTGTTCGAGAGCTAACATCCAATCCAAGAACATTTTTAACCTCTCTTGATGCCATTTAGGGGTCTTTTTTGAACTCTCTTGATATTAAATTATCCTGTCTTGGAGTAGTTTTACGTGGTCTTCCTCCTGAATGCAGAGTTTTAACAGTACCCGTTTCACGAAATTTCTTGATAATCTTGGAAATTGCTGATTTATTCATCGAATATTTATCACAAATAGTTTTTTGTTTTAATCCAGCATTAAAATCATTTATTTTTAAATCTTCACTTATCTTGACTCTAGCCATTTTTACTAATTATGTATTCAAGATTCTTGTGTTTAAAATATTTGAAAAAAGAAGCTGGCAAGAGAGTAATTTAAAAAATAACGGTAAATTATTATGCATTTTGCCTCGTTTTTTCATCAATACATTTTGCTTTAATCATCTTTCGTGCAGAAGTGTAAAAGTTTCCATTGTTTTGTCGAACCCCAAAAATTTTATACTTTTAATTTTTCTTTATAATTTTAGAACTACGTTATTTTTATGTTATTATTTTTTTGTTTATATATCAAAAGGAATCTATAAAATGAAATTCTAAAATACTTGTCAAGTTTCTTTAGAAAAAATTTTTGATTTTCGACTTCTAAAAATAAATAAATAAATTTTTAGAAAAGTTTTCATTGAATTGTCCAGTACTGTATATATATCTTATTCCAAAAGGTTTTCTAAGATCTTTTTGCTGTGTATCTTTTTTTAACGGAGGTACTTATTTTACAATATTTTTTTTTATTTAATTAAGTTATGATTTTAGTATTCCATATTCTGGCATAGTTTCGTATGTCTCAACAAACTCTTTTAAAAGTATGCGGTCTAACAAGAGATCATTACTGTTTTGCTGGAAAAATGCAAATGTAAAATATACTGTATATGCCAGAACCGCTAGCATGATGGTATACACAAAATATCAAATTTTTTTGGATATTCCACATGCCAAGCTGACATACAGGAAATTTTCGCTACTAAAGGCCCAATCAGACTATTATACAAGTATAAATACTTTCATTAGATTTGGTGAGATAAAAGTCTAAACACATTTCTTGAGACTGTCAAAAAGTCTAACGTAAATTAGATTTTGTATTCACACCAGCACACTTGATATAAACCAACATAGCTGTGCCATCATAAAACTTTTCACGGCGGCAGGTGCGCTGTTCGTCGTGAAATTCTTTAACAATTAAAATAATAATTACGTATAACACATCCAAATTCAATAGCACAAACATATTTTATGTTCTAAATATAGCATGAGCAAAATACATTTATAAATGACAACTAAATTCCAAATTTCGAGCATTTTTATAACGACAAAAAAATACTATCAGTGACGACCCCCCATCGGCTACGAAATAGCCGACTACTCAATTTTTAATTAGCTGGTTTGCTAAAAAACACAACCCTGATCCAATGTAAAGTATTATCGTTTTGAAAAGTTTCAAAAAACAACAAAGTCGTATAGGATGTCAAATTTTTATCGTATTATTTTTCGTATGTATGACGGATTATATTCAGACTATCAGACTTGCACGTATTATTTAAATTTTTGACAAGTATTAATACAAAGTATAATAGTCTGAACTGGGCTTAAAGGGCACTTCAGACTATCACACTTTGTATTAAGACTTGTCAAAAAATCAAATAATGCGTGCAAGTGTGATAGTGTGAATGTAAAGCGTTATGAAAATGAGAAATAATACGGTAAAAGATTTGACATCCCATAACACTTCACCATTTTTAGAAATTTGTTTAAACAGTAAGATTTTTCATTGGATCAGGGTTGCATTTTTTGCAAAAGCAAATAATAAAAATATTAAAACCAGACGTTAAGTAAATTGGCTGTTTATTTTCAAGTCATATTCCTTCTTTTACTTTAGGTGAGATAGTGTGAAAACAAAATGTAATGGTACGTTAGATTTTTTGACAGTCGCAACAAATATCTTTAGATTTTTGTCCCACAAAATCCAATCAAAATCTTAAGACTTGTATGATAGTCTGAAACGCACTTAAGCGAGAGTGATGTCGTGTGGGCATGTCGTCCTCTCATGTCAAGCAAGACCGTCTACTAAGCGGTATACGTTTGACTGGAACTACTTTCTTAATAAAAACGAGGATATTTAAAAATTTTAACATATTTCGAAATCTTAAGTAAACGTTTGTTAAATACAACTTTATTATTAATGACTTTGCATTTTGTGTGCTGGGTTGGCGTACTCGTATGCATATACATAAATAAAACTAATAAGCTTGCAATTATTATTAATAAAATATTATTAAAATTCTTTGAGCCCCCACTACAAGTAATTGAATTTAAGTTTCTATTTTCTTATTTCAATGTTTTTACATTTTCGTTGCTCTTTTATTACTCCATACTCGTACAGACATATATAGTTCGTTTTTTTTTTTTTTTGTGTGTAATGAACAGTTTTGAATAAAGTCCCACTGGTTTCTTATATTCCAAGATTCCAATTATTGACTATATATGTATGTAAGTATGTTATTTTAGTGACCTTTTCACTAATATTGAAGTATTTGAAATGTGTTTTAAGGCGTTACTTATTGCGTTTGATGAGAGTACATGAATATGTTTTAAAAAAGTCCAAATTTTAACTTCCATATGGTTGCAGGGACTATATGCGTTAGTTATAATGCATAAGTACATACATATAAGTATATTTTATTTGCCATCCTTGGTACATATGTAAATGTTTATGTATTTTGACAACAATGACTTAGTCTTAAAATATGAGTATTTTCATACATATGTAATTTCAATTCACAATTGTGGTATTCAATCATTCATACGCACATACATTCTTACATGCATATTTGCACAATTTGCAAAAAAAAAAAGTATTTTCAACGCTAAATAAAATTAAAAACTTTTATTTTTAAGTAAACAAGTCAATTTTATAATTTTGTTCTTATCTATATGAACGGAGATGTTTCTTAGTAAGCACATTTTCTCAAGAAAAACAACATTAATTTCAACAACAAAGAAATAAAAATACTAGTTCAGTTTGTATGCTGTAAAATAAATGTTTTCACAACTGTGTGAAATTAAAAAAAAGTTTTTTCAAAACGGAAAACTTTTTTTTTAGTACTAATTCTTAGTGTGCCTTCATTTGGTATCAAATACAGCTTGTAACCGCCTTCGTAAGATTGGATTCTTTAACAAATGTTATTAGCTGAGTTTTTTGGAAACCTTCTCCAGACATTTTTCTTTAAGTGGACCCACAAATTTCTACTTTGGGTTTAAATCAGGACTTTGTGCTGGGGTATCAACTACTTTTCAGCAATTATATAATAACCAGGATCTACAAATGTACAACTTATGTTTTGGGTCATTATTTCCAGATAAACTTCTTTCGCCATTATTTAATTCAAAATTTTTACTTCGCGAACACCCTTGCTTAGAATACAGCCCCACACCTTAACCGATAATTTGCCAAACTTCACAATAAATGTTATATAGGGTGTTTTTTTAAGCCCGATAGAACTTGAAATTGTAAAAAATAACACAAAAAATTAAATTGTAATCAAAATTTTTTTTTATTCGAAAGATCAATACGTGACATTAACATTTGAAAATGATTTCGGGCATATGGGCACCGCGGCTGTTCTTGACGAAGCGCATTCTGGACGTCCAATTTTGGGCCACTTTTTCGAGCACTGCTGGCCGTATGTCACGAACAACACGAACAATGCTGGCCTCCAAGGCGTCAATTGTTGCTGGTTTATCAGCATAAACCAGTGACTTCACGTAGCCCCACAGGAAATAATCGAGAGGTGTCAAATCGCACGACCTTGGAGGCCAATTGACAGGTCCATTTCTCGAAATCAACTTATCGCCAAATTTTGATTTCAGTAAGTCGATGGTTGCGTTCGCCGTATGGCACGTAGCGCCATCCTGTTGAAACCACATCTCCTCCGGATCAATGTCATCCATATTTTCAAACAAAAAATCATTGATCATGGTGCGGTAACGATCTCCATTGACCGTAACGCGAGCTCCGGCCTCATTTTTGAAGAAATAAGGTCCGATGATGCCACCAGCATGAAAACCGCACCAAACAGTGCATTTTTCTGGATGTAATGGAGTCTGTAGGGTCTCTTGTGGATTGGTCTCACTCCATATGCGGCAATTTTGCTTATTAACAAACCCGTTAAGCCAAAAATGCGCCTCATCGCTGAACACAATTTTTCGTCTATAAGTTGCGCGAATCGACGACTGATTTTCAAAGTAAATTTGGATAATTTCGTAGCGTTGTTCAAGCGTGAGTCTATTCATGATGATTTGTCAGAGTATACTGAAACAAATAAAAAAAATGTTTCATCAAAATTTAATTTTTTGTGTTACTTTTTACAATTTAAAGTTCTATCTAGCTTTAAAAAACACCCTATATTTTTATTTTCTAAGGCTGTCAGAGGTGGTAGTAAAGAATTTCCTTCGTCTCGTTGCAAAAAACTACATCGTCAATTTTATTGCACATACAGTTTGTGAAAAAATCTTTTCAAAACAAGTTTTTTAGGAATTTCAATTTACATGTAGAATAAGCCCAACAAAAGCATTTACCTTGTATTTCTTTTTCGTATGTAACTGATGTCTGATAACTGCCGACAAGAAAGCTCTTAAGCTTTGAACAGCGTATGCACACTTTAAAACAACAATGCTAAAAAATAGTTTTACTTTGAATGGTGTAAGCCAGGGGTGCCCAAAAGTTCTATATGGAAGAGCAAACACCAATACATTTAAGGAAAAGCTAATTTTATTTAATATTTTTTGTTGCAAAAAGCGAAAAAATTTACAGAAACAAAATTTACACTGAGAATCGCTGTCGTCAATGTTTACCAGCAAAGCATGCAAAAGCATTGTTGCTTTGCTCTTGTGTGCGTGCAGTGAAGAACCACAAAAAAATATATAAGACAAGGTTTTTTGTGTATTTATCATTGCTAGTCTGCAGTATATGTGTATTAAAGAGTACAGCCCTATAGCTAAGCGTTTTTACAAAAACAATAGAACATCAATCGCATAGGCCTGGGTAGATCTGCTTTATATAATATGGGCGATTTTTATTATATAGTGCGTTCGGAATTTCCTATATAATTAATAGGCAAACACGTTTTTTTTTTAAATCTCTTTTGTAGCCGTACTTCTACTGCACCGACTTTGAAAAATTATATAAGTAGGTACAGTTTTAAAGTTCCTTCTGCACAGAAGTGAACAAGATTAATTTCATTTTGAGCGGTTCAGTATTTTAGGAGTATTACGGTTATTAATTTGTTCTTAACTCCAACAAACAAAATATGTGCATGTGTTTGACGTAAATATAAGTAAGTAAAACAAAAACAGTGTGGCCAAATATGAGTCAAGAACATATTTGAATAAAGAACATATATAAAGTCCAGGAGCTTGGTCTTCAACGACCAACTTTGGCCACAATTTTGCACAAAGATTTTCATTTGTTTCCAATTAAGATTCAGATCACACAAGAGCTTCTTCCACAATGCCATTTACGCCGCTGTACATATGCGATTAGGATGCTACAGCTTCTCAATGACATCCCCGATTTTTATGAAAAAAGCATAATGAGTGACGAGGCACATTTGAATGGATATGTGAATAAACAGAATAGTCGGTTCTTGGCAATGGGAAACCCTGAAATTATTCATCAGTCACCTTTGCATTTTCCATTAAAAGTAATAGTATGACGTGCAAGTTGTTCAAGAGGAATTATTGGACCTTACTTCGTTGAAAATTAAAACGGCGTAACGGTAACTGTGAATAGGGTGCGATATCGTGATATGATTGAAAACTTTTTAACGCCACAACTGCATGTTTTGGGCTTGATTGTGGTATACGAAAAGACGATGCATACAACCAAAATTACAATGAAATTACTTCCACAACAAGTAGTTTAAATAGATGGTAATATTATTTGGTCGCCAAAGTCACCTGATTTGACTGATCCGGACTTCTTTGTGTGGTGATTTGAAAGCCAAGGTTTATGCAAATAAACACCGCGTGAAATGTAAGACTGTAAATGGAAAATGTGTCCAAAAGGGTTCGCATTTGTATTGTATACCATACAAAATTGCCAACATTAAATAAAAAATTTATTAACATAATCCCCCAAAAATTTTGTCATTTATTTACTCGTTGCCATAAACAATTGAATGTTGTCGACAGCTTCCAACTATTGCTTAGGTCTAGGAAATACCAAAGGCCTATTAAAGAATACATAATTGCTGTCGAAGGCGAATGTGTAAGCGGATGTTTTTTAATGTCGTCTGTCCGTGACGACTCTTGGAATATGGGGGAATATCGATTCTCTTTCATTTCATCAAAAATTATAAACAAACAAAGTAGTGTGCCTTCCCGGCGGACACCCTGTACTTAAGAATTTAGGGCTCCCTTATAAAGCATATGACCACGAAATGATGTCATCTTTGCTCTTGCAAAAGCAACATGTGTCAAACTGGAAAGTGGTTGTATTTATTAAGTGCCAGCGACAACTTTAGCGAACAAAATCATAGATTATCTAGATTAAAATGGAGGTAAAAATAGTTTTTGAATATGTTGATAAACCAATTTCTGCTCCAGAAAAAATGAAGACTAACAGAATCACAACTGTCAAAAATTGTTAAGCGCAATAAGTATATTCGAAAGAGATTCATCGAAAGCTAAAAGATAGATTGCTTTTACTCTTTGTTTAATTTTGATTTACAATATGACCAATACAAATACTTTAATATTTTAATCTTAAATCTGCATATTCGTAACGTCAACACATGTAGTTTTTAATTAGTTGACGTTACCAAAAGCCCAGTTTTTTGACGTGTCGCAACTCATAATTAAATTTAAGAATATTAAGAAACAAAACCGTTAAAAAATTTCACTGAAAGATCAGTGATTATCAAAATCCACAGTAGATTTTTAGAAATGTGCTCGTTTTTTTTCTGCGCCCTAATGGATACTTTTACACATCATAAATAAAAGGTAAGGCAATATAGAAAAATATATATTGCTGTTTCATTTTTTCCCCCATCTGATATTGTAATTCCTTCACCCACGAGAATTACAATAACCTTTTCTTGGAGATTCGCCATCTTATTCAACCCAGCGTCATCGTAATTATGTATTAAGTGCGGTCAGGCTTGTCGTTGTTGTTTGGCCTTCGAGAGTTTTGCGCCTCCCTCTCATCAGCTGACTGTCTACCTGAACTAACTGTATTAAGCTCTAAACATTTAGATGACAGCAGACTTCACAACTTCACGACTACAAATGAAGTTAGCTTCAAATGCTGCCGTCTCGCCAGCAACATAATTATTTTAAAGACAGCAGCAGCACTATGTGTAAGTAAACAATACATATTTCAGAGGTGCCACATATATATTTTACATGAATAAAATTAAAATTACCGACTGAAAACGTAAAAATATCACGTAAAACTGTAAAAACTAATCAATTTATTTGCTTATTTTATTTATGTGATGTTTATTTCTATTAAATATTCCAAACAAATTTTAGTTTTTATTGCTGCCAATTATATTTATAGTGGCAGCACTGCATTTACTTTTTGCTGCTCACGAAAATAGAAATTAATCTAAGTTGGCAGCAGCAGCAAATGCTGTTGTGAAGTCGTGCTGCTGTGATGTCGTTAAAATAATCGTGTGCATTTAGGCACATGTATTTTATTTTTGACAGATTGCTGCTTGCTGTCTGCTGTCGTCTATGTGTTTAAAGCTTTAGTTTACAGTTTTCTTGAGGTATTTCGTTGTTAACCACGCGGCAACTTCCTATACGAAGGCAGTACAGATAGTCACAGCGCCCCAAAAAATTACCCAGCAAACAAAATATTTTACTCTCAGCATAAAATAACACAATATACATAAAATCACGTATTCAAATTTGTATATTCTCAATAAAAAGAAAAATTACAAAATTTTCGCTTGAAACCCGATTCAAATTACACAAATCGTGTAAATAATCTTGAAGTGTTTGCAAATCTTTTTCTTTTTGTTAGTTTTTTTTTTTGTTTTTTTTTTTTTTTTTTTTTTGTTTCATTCAACCCAGATTGAGCCTTGTGGCTATCTGTCTGCTATGTGGTCAATTACTTGGCATGTTTCATTTTAATTCGTAAAAGAAACCTTAAAATTTATATTTCATATTTTTAAATGCCTACTTGTTGTCGTTCTCTGTTAATGTATGTCAGAGTCCAACTTTTATGGAAAGTTAATTATTTTTCTCTTTTATTTTAGTTTTCTTTGAGCACTGGTGTCATAAATTAATCACTACGTCTTATCGCAAACATTAAATTTAAAACAACTACAATATCATCGTACTATCTAGAATATTAAAAGCATGTTTTTAATTTTCGTACCAAATTCTTCAATGTGAGTAACAAATGCAGCGTTTTTCCTTATCTAAAGGTAGTAGAAATAAGCCCTTATTGTGGTGGCTAAATTTAAAAAACGTCCACGAAAGTTTTGTAATAGATTAATGTTTATCCTATAATCTATTACAAAGCTTCCATAGTCGTTTTTAAAGTTCACCAACAACCATAAGGGACAATATTCCACAAGCCGTTCATTTCTTGCTTATTTGTGTAGGTTAATTTTTGGCAGGCAATTCTAATTTGACAATTAGAAGAAGGATCAGCTATCTTACGAGTAAAATTAAACAGAAAAATATTTAAGCTGCATATGAAGTGAAATTAGTGTTAGAAAATAACAACAAAAATATGGTTTTAGATATTGAAATTACCATTTACTTAAGTTTGATAATCTTTAATATTTAATTATTTGATCTTGTTTTGGTAAATATTTCTTATTTTTGCAGCAAAAGATCGTTTTATGTTATATAAAAAATTTAACAGTATTTATTTTCAATATTTCGATAACAATTTGTTATCATCCTGACGATGATAACAAACTGTTATCGAAATATTGAAAATAAATACTGTTAAATTTTTTATATAACATAAAACGATCTTTTGCTGCAAAAATAAGAAATATTTAAGTTTGATAATTCTAGTTTTATTTTTTATTTATTTATTTATCAATAATATACTTTACAAAATTAATTTATATAATGTATAAAAAGGCGCGGGTTTTATTTTTTATATTTTAAGCATTATACACATGGACCACAGCAGACTTCACGACTACAAATGCTGCTCGCTACAATTGTCATCCTGTAGTAAGCAGCAGCATTACAAACAGCTGATTTGAAATATTGACACTTTGATATATGCACATGAATTAAAATTATTTGTGCTGATGAAATAATGGCTGAGGAGGATTGAATAAATTCTGTAGTAGCTATTGCTAAAATATTGTGAATTGCGGCTTCAATATATGAAGTAAATATTACCGCAATATAAATAAATAATAGCATTAAAAATAGAATAAAATACTTACCGACTGCAATTAAATATGTAAATCCAAATCTAGGAAATGAAAAATCAAAAAAGATGAACAGCTGCCTATTGCATTTCAGTGGTGCTTCTTTAAGTTTTTTGAGTTTTTTAAAGGAAGCCGCTTAGATTAACGAAAAGTTTAAACATATTTCAAAGTAGAGTAGGAACTTTCCAACCATAAGAGATGGAGATTTGAAATCTGTCTAGCCTAATCACCTAGACCTCCCCCCGGGGAACAGGTTTTGCCTTGGCGTATTCCTAATTTGGGCGCTCTGTTTTTCGGGGAAAAGAGGGGAAGGGGTCCCGCGTTTGTTGTAGCAAATAAAACTCTAGGAAGCCAAATGAATTATGTTGCGTTGGCTTCGTAAACCCTTACCAGGGGTATAAATTGGCAGAACGGGGATCAGCATGGCCCCCGGGTGGTTCTGCTTGCAGTTCAACCCGGGCTGATGATGGTTGTTGCCTTTACAACAGATACCTGTATTGTGAAGAACCAGTGGTGATGGTTGACGGGTGAGTTGGTTTAAGGGCTGATGCTGCTAGTGGGCTTCTGCCTACCAACTCATTAAGTCTTGTTATCCATTGATTCCTGGGAAATTGCATACAGGAAGGCCCGAACTTCTCAACAAGAAGTTGCTCGTATGGCTACAAGCATATGGCATAAATTGCTACCTGTGTGAGCCTAGTCAGCCACTCGAGGGCGTTGGTGAATCGTGAATAGTTCACTCCGTGGAACTGAACCATCATCAGTTAAGGCCGCGAGGCAGGTGCTGATGTAAATCTTTTTCGCAACTAATCACGTATATATCTCAATGTTAAGGGACATTTCTAGGCTTTTCATTTATTTTAAGCAAAAATATACAATAATAAAAATGAACAATAATATAAATTATGAAAATAGAATTCAAGTATTTTTCAATCCTGGAATATTTAGCATAACGTACACAGGGATGAAAAAAGTGATCGTATACAACAAAATCAGATGTCAAAACAGAGAGAAAGAGAAAGCAGATATATTTTAATACATTTTGTAATATATATTGTATATATACAGTAGTACGAGTAGTATATTTACGTGAAACGTTTTTAAAGCGGGCACAACTAGGTATATGATGGAAACCAATCGTTTAGAAAAAAACGGTTTCAGGTGTGATAGAAACGACAATTTTTGAAAATGTTTTATTGACTGCTTTTTGAAAACCACACTATGTAGAAGTATAATTAGAATTAAAATAATAACTAAAACTATCCTTCAGATGCTGAAGAAAAATTATTGTTTGCTAATTTTTAAATATTTCCAAACGATTAAAATATGTTGATCACATCCTTCTCCATTTGTAAAATCAATAATTTTCAAAACTGATGTGTATCACATACCAGATTGTTTTCGACTAAATAACTAGGGCTCTTACCATTTGAGAGAGCTCCAACAAGAGCAGTTTATGGCTTCTCTTGTCAAAGGCCTTACAAAAATCAATATATACGATGTCAGTTTATTTCCGTTGCACAAGGTCTTCATTTATAATTACTGCTAGCTGCAAAATATTTGTCGCTGTAAAACAGCGATGAGAAATCCTTTCAATTATCATTTTTAGAATAATATTTAGTTTTACAATCCCTCGATAGTTAACAATATCGGATATAGTGCCAGCTTTGTACAATGAAATACTAAAAGACTTATTCCAGATTTTATGAAAACATCTATGTTGTTATATAAGTTTGATTAGATTGTTATATAGTTTGATTAGCTGATTGAGAACATGAAAGAATAATAATAAGAAGCTTTATAATCGGCATCGGAATGGATCGTGGAAAGGAAGTCGGCAAACATTTTACTTATGGCGAGGTCATCGCAGGACTCACTGTGTTGAAACTGCATTACTGAGGGAAGTACGGTAGATATTCTTTCGGAGTTTACGAAATTATAGTAATTCTTTTTTGGGGAGGTGATTTTATGAGAAATCAATTATTTTTGCTAAGAAACAAGTCAGATGCTTGCAATGTAACTTATACCAGCCAAATTTAGGAAACTTATCTCAAATGATGATAAGTTGTTTTTAATCTATCAACATAACCCCAATATCTGTTTTCAAAACTATTTTTCATCCTGCTATATCAACGGCGAGTTTGTATGGCTAGAATTCTTTCTGATAAGAAGCTGACACAATGTACGCAGAGATGAAAAAATACAAAAAAAAAAAAAAAAAAAATACAGAACAAGTCATGAAATTACATGTATCTTTGTAATTTTTTCTCCTCACGCTTTACTCGTATGTTTTTATTCGTAAACATATAACTATAGCCTCAAAATTACATGTAGGCAAGGCGAATTCATTACTAGGTGGATGCATCGGCGAATTCCTTACAAATTCGCCTGGGTTCGGCAAATGAAAGTTTATCATGCTCTATTCTTCACACCTTCACGATAAAAATAAAACCAAGGCGAATTGATTACCAGCTGAACTTAACAGCACGGGTGATTATTTTTTGCTTCTCGCGTTTTTTCCAATGAGACTGTCAAATTTTGTTTCTTTTGTTTACAAACTTTTTCGCGCCATTTTAATCTGAAGGTTTTTTTTGCATGATTTAGTGCAATTTCAAGAAATTTGTGTGAATTTAAAAGTGAAAAACTAATATAATCTGTGATTTTAATTACAAACAATTATAAAAGCTTATATTTAACGTTTATATAAAATTTTTTCTCTGCTAAGCAATCTTAGGCGAATTTAGATTATGACATTCTCAGGAAGTTTTACAATAACAAAATACATAGTACTGAATTCGCCTTTCCGCTTGCATTCACCTGTATAAAGTCGCCTTGAATAAAACACACAGTTGCCAGCATCGTTTGACAGTTGAGGTTAAAAATTCATCATTTATACAAACAAAACACCTGTTGTTTTTTTAGTGTTGTATTGTGTTGCTGTAGGGAAGCAGCTATATATTGTGTTTTGTATTACAAGCAATATAGTCCTTGCTTTTTTAGCATTGCATTGTTTCAGCGAAACGTATACCTTGTTTATTGTATCATGTACGCAAGTACGAGAAAGCGGTAATATGCTATCCCTGTTCTGACATCTCTCCTAAAATAAAAAAACCTGATTGGACCTATTAAAACATCACTTTTTTGCGGTAACCTTAGCCTTCTTGGACTTTATCTGCTTTTGGAAAGCATTATACAAATAAATATTTTATTTTTTATTATTAAAATCACAAAAAAAAAAATTAGGAATTTTTGTTATATATAAAATTATTAAAAATAAAAAGTAATATAGGGTGTTTTTTTAAGCTAGATAGAACTTTAAATTGTAAAAAGTAACACAAAAAATTAAATTTTGATGAAACATTTTTTTTATTTATTTCAGTATACTCTGACAAATCATCATGAATAGACTCACGCTTGAACAACGCTACGAAATTATCCAAATTTACTTTGAAAATCAGACCCGTTGTTTTATCGCAAAATTGTGTTCAGCGATGAGGCGCATTTTTGGCTTAACGGGTTTGTTAATAAGCAAAATTGCCGCATATGGAGTGAGACCAATCCACAAGAGACCCTAAAGACTCCATTACATCCAAAAAAAATGCACTATTTGGTGCGGTTTTCATGCTGGTGGCATCATCGGACCTTATTTCTTCAAAAATGAGGCCGGAGCTCGCGTTACGGTCAATGGAGATCGTTACCGCACCATGATCAATGATTTTTTGTTTGAAAATATGGATGACATTGATCCGGAGGAGATGTGGTTTCAACAGGATGGCGCTACGTGCCATACGGCGAACGCAACCATCGACTTACTGAAATCAAAATTTGGCGATAAGTTGATTTCGAGAAATGGACCTGTCAATTGGCCTCCAAGGTCGTGCGATTTGACACCTCTCGATTATTTCCTGTGGGGCTACGTGAAGTCACTGGTTTATGCTGATAAACCAGCAACAATTGACGCCTTGGAGGCCAGCATTGTTCGTGTTGTTCGTGACATACGGCCAGCAGTGCTCGAAAAAGTGGCCCAAAATTGGACGTCCAGAATGCGCTTCGTCAAGAACAGCCGCGGTGCCCATATGCCCGAAATCATTTTCAAATGTTAATGTCACGTATTGATCTTTCGAATAAAAAAAAATTTTGATTACAATTTAATTTTTTGTGTTATTTTTTACAATTTCAAGTTTTATCGGGCTTAAAAAAACACCCTATACTTGCAAATCTAAGGAATTCAAATTTAATACTTAATGGTTTTTAACTATAGCTTTTAAAATTATTGCAGTTCTGGTTGATTTAGTATATAAATGAACTTTAATATTTAATGAAACTGCAATTTTTATTGGAGTAGATACCGGAAAAAACTTTGCAAATGCTGATCCCTGTTTGGTAGCATTCATATGTAAACTATTTTCCGTAAACCACCCCTGTGCTTGATACTAGTTTGTACAATTACAATACTTGACTCCGATAAAGCACTTCGCTATCAACATTAAAATAAGAGAACGAAATGACTCAACACGTACACACGGCTGCAGTTTTAGTCTTCTATATATTTAAATACATAACGGGAACTGCAAATGAAAAAGAAAGTGGAGGAATGAATAACTTTTCCTTGACTATATCTCTTTGTCTATAGCCTTAGCATGCACACGTAGACCTGGTTTCTTAATGTGTTTAATTCAGTAGTAGTAACTTCGCCTTATAGAATGGTTCTACACCTAATAACGCAATGACCAGTAATTACTGTTCCCAACGTTATAATAATTTTTCTGTACTTACATACATATGTATATAGAAGCAGACAGCTCGGTCTTTGCTCTGTTTAAAATAGACGCAGAGACCTCTGGTTGCCCCTACTTTTTGTTTATTTACTATATTGTTGGTTTTTACCTTCTTCTTTCACAAGAATCACAGATTTTAAGCTGCCTGGTATTCTACTGGGTTGCGGGCTGTATTTGAGTTAATTTCTCAATAAAAAGAAATGCCTGCAAATCCGAGCAATTAAATATTGATACTTGACAATTTTTAGCTATACTTTAAATAAGCATAAATATAGATAAATTCATATATATATATGTATGGATATATTAAATAAAAAGTTGTAACTGTGTATAAATGTACATAAAATGAAGATACATAGGTAGCATATATATTATATACATATATAAATAAATAAATAGATAAATATATATATATATATATATATATATATATATATATATATATATATATATATATATATATATATATATATATATATATATATATATATATATATATATATATATATATATATATATATATATATATATATATATATATATATATATATATATATATATATATATATATATATATATACATATATATTGATTTTTATACTAGAGATTTATTCCAAAAAAAATTTACGAAACAATAAAATTATTAGCCGTAAGGAGTTTTTATTCTAGGAGGCTTTGGATCACCGGGTTGTTGCTTTATATTGCTTAATTGTTGAACGTTGTCTTGAATGACTGACTGGTACGTTGATTGTTGATACAGTACTGTAGGATTAAAAAATGTTGATTGTAGTATTAAAAGCCGGTTGCCATGAGTATGGTATGTTGATTGAAGCCTCTCAAAACCGTCCATTGTTAAACAAATGTTTGTTATAA
Organism: Thecocarcelia acutangulata; assembly: GCA_914767995.1. Lineage (NCBI taxonomy): Eukaryota > Metazoa > Arthropoda > Insecta > Diptera > Tachinidae > Thecocarcelia > Thecocarcelia acutangulata. Next base: position 8,063,874 of record OU612099.1, on the reverse strand, counting down.
ATTTCTTTAATATTTTTACAGATTTAAGGAACCAATAAAAGTTTAAGGTAAATTCATAATGATTAAGCAAATAAATTTTTTTTTAATAAATATTAGAAAAACTATAGCTTTTAATTTTACTGTACAAAATCTTTTGATAAAAAATAATAAAAATCTTATTACAAACTCTACGTAAAAGAATAATAAGGCCGCTAGTTTTCTATAAAAAAAAAATTAAAAAATATTAATCAGCAGTTGTTTTCTGGGCAAGAACTAAAATATTGTAATTTAAAATGAAAACTACTATTCGTTTGTTCAACATACACAAATAATGCTACTTATGGTTTTGAATCATGTTAGTGCATAAGGCCCCATCAAGCAAATCTGACGACTAATTAAATACAAAACAAAAGGAACAACAACAATCTAAATAATACTCGAAAGTACTTGTTCCAGAGCTGAAATGAAGAAAAGAAAAATTGCCAACATACTTTTATCGTGCACATGATAAAACAGCAACTAGGAAATATCAACTATGCATCGTTTTCAAACACCATTTTTGGCAGCCGTTACGCCTCCCAAAACTATAGTTTAATGAATTTAAAGCCCATACATTTGGGTGAATAAAGGCCGACTCACATAGAATCCGTTGCACATCAGCCGCGGTTGTTTTGAACTGACATTAATGTATGAACGAAGGAAGTCGACAATCAGTATTTTATTGGCGGATACTTAATCAACCAATTAACACATGATGCTGAATAAAAACATGAAGAAAAACAACAACTGATAACTTTCAAAAACTCAAGATTCATTAAAAGTTGCACAGCTTTAGCACTTTGCGTGTACGGAGACATAGGAAATATGACAAAGCTCGTAAGATTGATTACATTTATTTCAACTTTAGTTGAAAAAGGTAACGTAAGACGGATTCTATGTGTCCTGTCCTTTATCCACCCGGGGAACAGGTTTTGCCTCGATGTAAACCAAACTAGGGCACTATATTTTCTGGGGCCTAGAGAGGATAAGGTCCCTCGTTTGTTGTAGTAAATAAAACTCTAGAAAGCCGAAAGACTTATGCTGTATTGGACTTCCGATACACATACTGAGGGTTTAAATTTACAGAACGGGTATCAGCAAAGCTCCCAGGACATTCTGCCATGCAGATCTCTCGGTACTGATCATGGTTGAACTGCCTACCTTGACTGAAACGTTGTGGCTGTGGTTTAAACCTAAAGACGCTGAAAGAGGAATTAGTTTTCTTATAACTATGGTGCAGGCTTTCGGGGGCTAACAAACCCCCGTAGAGCTGTTGTCTTGCAACAGATACCTGTATGTTAAGGAACCAGGAGTGATGGTTGGACGGATGAGTTCGATGCTGCTAATGGGCTTCGGCCTACCAACTCATTAAGTCTTGTTTTCCACTGATTGTTGGGAAATTGCATACAGGAGGGATTAGAAGGAGCGTAGGGCTACAAACTTATAGCGAAAAGTTGCGACCTGTGAATCGTGAATACTTCACCCCCTGGATTTGGTCCAACATCAGATAAGGCCTTAAATGCAGGTGATAATGTAAATCGATTTAACAACTACCCTGGCCTTTACTGTATTCCAACGGAAACAAAATCGATTTAAGCATTCTTGAGCGATTTTTATGCTATTTATTGACTATAAAACAACATAAAGTATATGAAAGCAACATTGTTCAACGTCCTAAATGATCAAACCGAATTATGTAGTCACCACATACTAATCGACATAAAATTTACGTTTTTTTAAATTTTATTTTGACAGAAAATTTTTACAAATTTGCTCAATAATGCTAACGTACTTCCATAAATTTTAATTCATTTTGTAAACAAAAATTAAAAAACAATAAAAAAAATATATATAAAATTTTTAATATATAATATATAAAATCACCGATTTAATTATGGACTTTATTTATTTAAAAGCGATTTTTCTTGAAGTTGCAGACTTATTCTGTTTGGTCAATAGTGTCCGCAACAGCGACAATATTTAAGGTGAGAACATTAAATTCAATAGCGGAGAATTATGGTATGTGTAGTATGATCGTAGTCTTATAATAATTTTTATGAGAGCGTTCACTAACGACACCAAATTAGCAATTTCTTTCGCACAAAATGTACACATAAGAATCTTCAAGAAAAGCCACTAAAGTTTCTATTAAGCGCAATAAAGTGTTTTTTCTCGGCTTTAAATGATTTATGATTTTTTAAGATTAATAAAAATATGTTTAATCCTTGTACAATATTGAGATAAACATGACGAAATCCGTTTTCTCCGGCTATCGACGTTCTCTGCGATATTATATTAGAGTTAATGATGCAAAAGAACACGACAGCAACTTCAAGCGAAATTCGCAATGACGGCCAGCTTCACAAACTGTCATTTAATGTTTTCATATTTATTGGGTAAAAATTTCTTTTGTTTTGTTTACAAAATGTCTGAAATTTATTTACTAAATACAAGTATGGTAACATTTTTGGTATCATTTGTATAACACAAAGTAAATTCATAAGAAAAATCTCTGTCAAAATAAAATAGTATAGCCCTGTGTTATCATTTCATTGTAGGTGTTCAAGCATGTTGACATCGTTGCCACAAAGTGGAACAGTAAAGCGATTCTCTAAATTTTAATGATTTTAAAGGAGCATAGCTTAACGCGAACTATTGTGATTTGAAATGAAGGCAAATTGTTGTAAAGAACAGGTTAGTGAGTTGCACTACAGAAATATAAAAACATACCGCGTTTTGTGCTTCTATACGTAAGCAAAAAAAAAACAATACGTTGTTTAAAGTTTAAAAGGCTTCTGCAAATCGATAAAGACGAATGTATGTATTTAACAACAAAAAAAAAAAAAAACTTAAAAATATCTTGTGCAATTTCTATGTAAAACGTTACATTTTTTATCTAATTTTCTCTTCGGCAAATTTGATATTTTGACAAAAGACACTTTTAACATAGACGTGTATTCTGTGATCGGTACAGTGCTGCCAACATATTACACTTACGTTAGTAAATTTGATTGCCAATTAAAAATGGACATACTTTTGCACTATTTTGAAAAGAAGAATACAATATGCAATAACATCTGTCTACAAGGTGGCAGCGCTGCGATATGTGACAGTTTTTTTGCTTCTTTTAAAATCGTGAGCGCTTAACGTCAAATACATTGTTTACATTTTTTTTTTTTAATGAATTTAGTTAGTGAAAATGAATTTAAATACATATTAAAAATCATTTTGGGAAAATAAAAATAATTTATAATTGTCAATTATTTTTGACAACAGCTAAAAACTTTGAAATTCGTTTAGAATTGAATTAAAAATCTGGTCTATGGGCTGTATTTATAGTCGTTCGCTAAAGAAAGTCTTAAAAAAATTTAAAGTATTCATGGCCGAAAAAAGCATATTTCAATTCGTATTGTCTTTAAATGGGTGTTAGCCTTTATTTGCTCACAGTTTACTAACAATTCCTGATCAAACATTAGGCCCAGTTTTTGAGTTCGTATTTAAATTGCAATTAAATTTGAACTTTTTCACTTTACATTGAAGAGTTGTAGGGACTGTTAAATGAGATAAATTTTAATTTCAAAATTATACGTTAAATTGTATATTACTACGTGCAGCCCATTTGCGAATACAATTCCTGCGTAAAACCTACACAGAAAAAAATAGATGGCATATTGATAAAAAAAATTTCACTATTTTTATCAAATTTCCTGTGAAAAAGATTTTTTGCTAGATTTTTGCTTTTTCACTTAAAAGCAAAAATTATTGAGTTGAAAAAAATTGTTGTTAATATGTAAAATATACTTAACAAAAAAAAATTGTTAAAAAAACAACAACTCTTCACTGTTATATGACAACCTTTTAAATTTATTTATTGAATAACAATCAATAATTCGGAAAACTTTTTATTAATTGCATTTTATTAAGAGATATTTCCAAAAATTCACTATTAATAATAATTTAATTAAGTCAATGCAAATTTTATTAAATTTATGGTTTTTTATTAACAACATAACTTGATTGACAAAAAATCTCATCTATTTTTTTCTGTGTATTTGCAAATAAAATATACAAAGTTGCAACTTTACTTGACGGTGGCACAGCTTTCTTCGGGGTGGCACACTTAATACCACACCACAAAAAGTAAAAACTTCCTGCAGAAACACACACTCAAAACCATGATATAAAAAATACAAGGTAGTTTCATTCTCTTTTTATTATTTGTAATAAGGATTTTTGAAGTTTATTTTTAGAGAGAAATATAAAAAGGCGTTGCCACACAGTTGAATAAGGGAATTTACTCCTAGAATGGATTTTTTCTGTGTAGTAATATGTAGTGCATTGTTCATATTAGAAAAAGCTAGAAATAATAAGCTGATGTAAGTAGATATGTATCTGTGGTCGTTTTGAAACCCATGTTAGGTTAGATTTAACAGGCTGCCACCTATTGTAAAGCCAGCCCACATGGGTCCAGTTTGGTCCAAAAAACTAAAAGCACATACTTCTGTAAACTTTACGATAGCATTCAAACGAATGCCTATTTTAAAGAAAATATTATTCCTTTTAAAAGATATTAAAAACAAAGGGAAAAGTTTGATGCTTGTGGTTCAAAAATATATAAATAATTATTTCTACTAGAATGGCAGCGACATATAGTTTTTCGTCGTTTCCGCGCCTTCAAACTTGTTCTCGACTTGACTTGTAACTCCTCTAATAAATGGCGCGATATAATTATTGAGTGCATCTAAAAGAAAAAATAATAGCTGATTTTAATAACGGCCAATCAGTGACCACAATTGCAAAAAAAAATTGACATTCACCAAAGCGTTATATCAAGAATTATAAGCTTTGGTTATATATAAATAATAATAATAAACTTTGGTTACAGAACATAGAGGTGGAAGTTCCCAAAAACAGTAAACGCGATGGCCAGGCAATAATACGTTTGATAAAAACAGAACGATTCGTATCGTCAAGAACCATCGCCACACAATTATTATTAAATGTTACCCCCAGAAGGATTCAAAGGCAGGCTGCAGACGGCGGACTAAAAGCATACCGTATAAAAGTGTAAAAAAGATCTTTTTATCACGGAAAAATTGACTGGCCAGGTTGGAATTTGCAAGGGAACATATTAATTTGACCACCACACAAAGGAATTCCATACTATTCTCCAATGAGTCCAAATTTAATTTAAAAGGTTCTGATAGATTAAGACTGATTAGATGATCGAAAAGCCAACGTATTAATCCAGGTTATACTAAAGGCACATTGAAACATGGTGTCGGTAGCATTTTAGTCTGGAGATGTTTTTCAGGCCATTTTTTATATATTTTAGATTTATGTATATATTTTATTTTAAAATTTTTATTTATTTTCGTTAGAAGGCACAATTTTAAGATTATTTTTGTACACAACTTCAAACAAAACTGAAAACAAGGGAATATATAAACTAATACGGTAGCACAATTTTATGGAAAATGTCACAATCCTTATACTTGTCAGATGGTGATTGTTAAGGAAAATTGAGAGAATAAAACTACCTTGTATTTTTTATATCATGCTCAAAACTGTTCATAGTTTTTATTATTTGCCTTAATTGAATTACAAAAAAAAAAAGCATATAATTTCTGGATTCTTCCATTATTGTTTTAGTAATCAAAACACTGTTTACACTAACAATTTTACCAATTGTTTGCATTTTGAACATTTGCTACAACAAAAACACAAAACTTTTCCGTATCTAAATTGACGCATAAACAGTGCATTAAAAACGCACTGTTGATATAACATATGAATAAGTTAGCCAGTTTCAATAACTTGAATTTAGTCGTCTTTAAGTACACTTTATTTTCGACCATGAATGCAGTATTCCTATAATTTTATGCCGCCAATTTGATTTACAAAACGTGTAAACATGCTAAACTAAATTCAATTTCAAATATTAAGAAGCAAACTAATTTATTTTCTATTTGAACATTTATTGTCGCTTCAGATTAACGAAAAATTCTTTTAAAATAAAAAAAGACTTAAGTACATACATAAAGCGTTTAATGCGAAGTTTCCGTAAAATAAATTTTTTTTTTTTTGTTTGTATTATCTTTAGAAAAAATTGTCAACTACGGGTAACTGACAAAAATGTGTATTCTTCATATTTTGTTTTATACTGGAAAACCGGTTTGTTCAGCCGTTTTCAACTGTAGAAATTGTTATTGAGCCACAAAGTGTTCAAACTATTTAGTCACTGCAATCAATTTCCATTGTTTCCAGGTTCATATTTTCGATACATTTGATAAGACGAACACCGATAATTTGACATGATTTAAAAAATGAACGTGATATAAAAAATTAAATAAAGTTACAAAATATGTGAAAATTCAATTTATTATATTATTTGCTTCTTTCTTTGGATATTACTTTTTATGAAGAGATATTAGTGTATATCATTTTGATGAATGGTCACCGGCAAAAACATTTATTTCAGACATATCAGACCTGTTCTGAAAATCACACGATTTCAAATCACTTTTGATTTTAAAACCACAAATGTGATTTGAGGGTGGTTTACTTTGATGGCATATAAAAAATAATAATATTATACAGGCCTGTTCTAAAAATCACGTGATTTCAAAGCACATGCCGTTTCAAAAGCACAAATGTGATTTGTGCCTTTTCTGCTTTTTGTGATTTTCGATGTGATTTACTCTCTTCTAATGCACAAAAAATGCTGTTTTTTGGTCCAATTTACTGATATTTTTATTTTCAGGTTGAATTTTTTTATTCGCGGAATTATTTGCAAAATAAGGTTAATTCCTTCTAATAAATATAAAAGGTAAAATAAAATAAACCAATAAAGCAAATCACAAAATAATACAACAAATTTTGCAACAAAATCAGATTATCTAGTTTTTTCTTAATTTAATGAATTATTTCGTATAAAATAAACGATTCTACCTAAAAAAACAATAGAAAACACATTAAGTTATTTATTAATGTTATAAATTATAAAATTCATCATAAAGTGCGTGCAAAAATTGGGATGTGATTTCAAATTGATTGCAAGTTAGCTAACCGATTTAAAATCACAAAAATCAAAAATATTTTGTGTGCAGAACACCTTTTTTGTGATTTTAAATCACTTTCACAAAAAGTGATTTGCAGAACAGCCCTGATAATCATAGAAAATTTTCATTTTAGCCAAAATATCAAGTGGAATTAAACTTATCTAAAATGTACAATGTTCTATTAAAAAGGATTTCCATTTCTTTTAAATTTTCGTTACTAATAGCCTATTTACACCAAAGCGAAATTTGCTCATTCGAGATTTCAAGCCAAATCTAGTAGATTTTGAGAAGATTTCCCATACAAAATGAAATCTATTTTATGAGTAGATTTCGATGAAATCTCCTGAAATCTACTCAGTACCAAGCGATGCAACTGTGATTTCTTGCAAAAAGTACTTAAAAATACTACGCTGCAATGCTGGTGTATTCAGTCTCTGATAATATTGTATTGTCAAACCCGCATGCATAAATTATTTTTGAGCAAATGAAATCTTGCTAGATGTCAAAAAACGGTGGTGTAAACGATAAGATTTCGTTGTAGATTTCAATTCAAATCTACTAGATTTTGAGTTGGTGTAAATGCGCTATAACACATGCTTCTATGTCGACTGTTGCCACCGTTCCCAATAAATAATTATTGACATTTGCTTTTAACTTTATGCACAATTATTTTTTTAAGCTTAGGCAAAGAATTGATAGTTATTCAATATTTTGAATCTAAATTAAAGGAAATCATTATGTTTTTTGGGAACTATTTTATTATAAAATAAAATAAATACCTTTATACCGTACTGAAAGAAATGGGTTGCTGCTGTGGCAACCATCAATGTATTCTCGAAGAGCTTTTTTAAAATTTTACTAAACTGTTGCACAAAATGATCATAATAACATATGAAGTTATTCCTTTAATTAATTTGTTATGAATTTGAAAATGAGAAAGTGTTTTTGTGTTTTGGTTTCAAATCACAAAAACTTGCATGTGCAAATTAAAATTTTTAAGATTTGCAGAATATGCCTGCATATTAGATTTTTATTGACAACACTGAACGGAGCTGAGCTAGATGTTTTTAATTAGAATCATTTTAATATGCTGTGCTATTTATAATCATAGAACAGGCTTAAAAAGGAAAGGACTGGGCCATTAACGCACTTTAGGGCTATTGATCTGTAAAAAAAAAAAATGTTGCAATTGCAAAATTCACTTTTGACAGGGTGCATAGAGGTGAAGTTGGTTTTAAAACAGCTGTTCGGTTTTTGCTTGTGGTAAATTTATAATTATATGCCTATTTTGATGGTGGATGAATTCACTTTTTGGCCATATTATTTCTTGATCAAGTTCGCCAAAAGGCTTGTAATCTTTTTGCATGAAATCTTTGAGCATGGAAAAAAAACTTTCGTTACTTTCAGTCGAATTTAACGACTTTATTTCTACTTCTTATTACTATTTTGTGATTTTTATTAAATTGTTGATGGTAAAATGTTGGCGCGTTTATTTCAGCTACTCATTAGTGCGTAAAATCTAAACACAAAATCATGTTGAGCTTTAGGCGCGAATTTCGTAATTTCAATCCCAATTACTCGTATTAAATTTAATTTTTCTGTAAATCTAATAATTAGAATTAAGCTGCGATTTTAATAAATCTTGCACTAAAATTGTAGGCTAATAGGTATAACATAGTGTTGGGATGGCGGGAATAAGTGCACTATGAAGAGCCCTAAAACCCTTAAAACTGGCATTCTTATATTTGGAAAAAAGTACTCGTATTTTGTGAATGTTAAACAAAACTATGTTTATATTTTGCATTGCAATATCTATTGCTACAAATCTGCTTCAAGAATTTTCAGGAGCAAGAAAATATTGGTTTTCATTTTAAAGAACTTTTAAGAGGAAAACAGGCTACTTTCTATAAACGTATGCAAACATCTTTTTAAGAAAGTCAGTTAAAAAGAAAAATTTCAAACATTAAGAAATAAAAATGGGGGAAACGTGTAAAAGAAATATAAATGATGAACTATGGGCCTATTATTATTTGACGTAGTGTTTTGTTTTTTTTTTTTTTTTTTTGATTAGTTTAATCTTTCTTTAAATTTGTTGATGTGTATGCATAAAATTAATTAAATAGAATAATACTTAGAAAAGAGTAAAACGTGTAAAATAAATGAGCATACTTATTGGAAATGTTGAAGTAGTTCTAAAAATATTACTGGAATTTAAAATTTATGTAGATATATTTAATGTGGAGTCAAACAAACATATGTAAATATGTACCATACATAAAACATGTAGTATGTTTGTATGTGTTTGTGGCTTTGTTTAAGATTTAAATCATAAGTAAATTTCTAAATACGATCCAAAACGTACTATACATGTGTATGCATTTGCTTTCTACTTTATTTGTTACTTTTCATTAAATATTTTTTATGTTCAAAAATACCGTCGGCACACTTAAAACAATTTTCATCTCACAGATTCAATTTCTTTTATAAGGTTTCCGTTTATTTTGATTTTAATTATTTGATTTTCTTAATTTTATTTTCTTGTAAACATTTTTTTTTTGTTTTTAACATCATATTTATTTGTATTTTTATAACTATTTTTCTTCTTTTTTTTTGACCTTGTAGAGATTTTCGCTTATAATTTTTAATACTTTATACAAATTGCTCAAAAAACTTGTAATTTTCTTTCACATTTATTATTAACTATTATTTTTTTATACTTTGGTGTTACATAAAATATATTGAAAAATTTTTATGTAAACTTTTGTATTAATTTATAAATATGTATTTTTCATGCTTTTTTTTTAAATTTAAATATTTTGAAACGATTTTGTCTCTACGAATTCAAGTAAGAGCGCGGCTTAACTGTAACAACGTGTTTTCAAAAAAGTTCTGCGACGCATCCAGTTAAGCAAGTAATGAGTGCTCGCTTAAGCTGGCTAAATGACTGTTTTTATGGTCGCGCCATAAGATAATATGCAATACAACGTAACAAACACTAAATAAAAATCTATGTACCAATAACAACAATAACAAATTGCTCTCCCACTTGCTCTCAGGTTTCTAAAAGCAAAAAACAAAATTATAAAACAACTGCTTCATGTTTATGTGTTGCTTTTTTTTTTTTTTTTTTGTTGTATACAAGTAGAGGGTGTTGAGTATGGTGTACAACGCACCGTATCGCTCACGTCTACATGTATATTTTAACATAGATACGAACGCACACATGGCTGCAGTCAATAGAATGTGTATTTTTTTTGTTGGGTTTGTATGGTGGCGTCTTTATGCGTATGTGTATATATTGCTCTCTCTCTCTCATTCGCTCTATGTTTTTAAAGCGTGAGTGTAAGTGTAAGAGAGTCTATTAGGGAGTGAATATTTGTAAAATTTCCTGGTTAGAAAAACCGGTATTTATTTAACCCTTGCAACAATAATAATAATAATAACAACATTGCTGTAGTGGGTTTCCATTTACATATGTACGCCAGTTTTTGTTGAATTTTTTTACAAGAATTAATTTACGTACATTTGAAGCATATAAAAGCCGTAAAAAGTGACCAAATTCAAAAATGCTGCTAATAACACATCTCTTGGTTAAGGTTTTACTTTGTTTCTTTTCAGTTAAGATTTAAAATTCGTATTTAATCAATAAGTAGATGTTAGTAATAGAAATTAATAGCTCAGTTTTAGAAAACTATTTGGATGCAATTTGAGGTTAAATAATCAATCCCTCTCCTGCACTCTCATTTGAAAGATATTTTTAACTTCTTCATGAATATATTCATGAAAACTAAACTGAATTTAAAAATTTCGCAAAATATTTTTTTTTTCAAATGCAATACATTTTTTTAAATTTACTTCTTATATGCACAGTTTAAAAGGTGCCGAATACAGTACCGATTTTCAAAATTCTTTTCGCATATGTTGGCCCCAATACCTACTTGATTTTCACATAACTTCGTAATATCTAGATACCATTTGAAACTTTTATTACACCTAAAATTATTATTATTATAGTTTTTGAAAAAGAGTGGGGGAAGGAGATGCAAATTGTTCTTCCTAATTATTGATTTTCAAATAACTTTTTCATATCTGAACCAAATTTCAGAATTCAGCTTGTTTATGGAAAAGGTCTACTTTTCTGAAATTACCTAGAGTGCCTGCTTTAAAAACTAAATAAAAAGTAACTTCGTCGTTAATGTACCAACTTCCCTAGAAAATGTAACCAAGAACTAGTCATCAGGATAGCGATAATTTCAATATATTTAGTTTTTTATTGCTAGTTTGTGATATTTTGAAAATTTTTAAATAAAATTAGCAATGTGTGATTCCGCCTTTATTTGAAATCACCTCGAAAATTCGATTGGGAATGGAATTGTACAGACTTTCCATGTAATCCAACGAAATGGTGGACCAAGCGTGTTTGACGGCTTCGATTAGTTCTGTTTTTGTGCTGTATTGCTTTCCGAACTCTTCTACTCTCCTAGCTAACCAGCCCCATATCTTTCGATTATATTTAGGTCGGGCGAGTACGGTGGCCACTCAAGGACATCAACTTTTTGGCTTTGCATCCAGGATATTATGGATCCGTCTGTATGAATTGGGGCATTGTCGTGTTGGAAATGCCACGCTAGACTCCCAAACAAGTTTTAAAATTGAGAAAAAGCCATTTCTAAAACATTTCTATAGTTTTCCGCATTCATGCGTGACGTTAAAAACTGCAATTCGCAGGTATCATAGTAAGATTTAGCTCCCCATACCAACACACCTCCCTCTCGGCCGTGCAACCGGTCAAAGTGGTGTTCCTTTTTACGTAGGTCATGGAAGTAACAATTGTACCCTTCGAGACCTTCTAAATTGATTTTCTTTTCATCTTAAAAGACAACGTATTTCTACTGAGCAGAGCATGTCAGCTGTGTTCGGCTAAAATCTAAGCGCATTTCCTTTCTTAGCGTATTAAAAGGTGGTCTCTTTTTCAATTTCTGTCGCCGTATATATGCTGCTTTTCTTACTTTTATTTGCACCATTGATAGGCTCGCTTTAACACAAGTTTTTTCCTTAATTTTGGCAGACGAGGCGTGGGAGTTAGATGCTTCCCTCAGTATAGCTCTCCTATCTGCTTCAAAAATCACTCGATTGTTTCCGCCTTTAAAGTGTTTTTATAGTTGTGTTTATTTTTAAGAAAATTGGCTATAGGTTTCCTGTACCTTCCAGTGTTTTTTTTTTTTTCAATTTTATGGAGGGATAGTCCAGCGTCGCAATAGACTTCAATTTTTCCTCCAAAGATAAAACTGTTCCTCATCCTATATTTTGTAATTTTTTGAAGATATTGAATATTTCAAGCCGTACAAAAAAATTTATGACAGCACTCAGCGAAAATATCTATTGCAAAGTAATGAGTTAAAATGTTAATAATCATACTCTCCACTACTTCTACTTTGGCATTTTAAGTCATTATTTGAACATGGCAATGTCATTGGAGGCAAGTACTCATCATTCTCGCTTACGAATCATTATTTTAAAGTCATTACAAAAAAGTAATTACAGGTGGTAAATATTTATAAGTAATTAATTAACAAGATAATGACTTATTGAATTCGTCGTTAGTAAAAACTGCGAAAATTACTGAAATTTATCTCCATAAATAACGCATAAAGGATAGAGAATATCAAAATTATTGTTTATTGGAACCAAAAATAAGTTTATGAAAAATTCAGAATCCATAGGCAATGTATCAAAATGTTATCAAAAATGATAAATTTTTATAAAAATTGAAATTGCTTATGTATTTTTCTGTTCATATACTCATGTCCATGTGATCATATATCTATATAGTATTCATATATCTGTTTTAAAAGATCAAAGTGTAAATAAAGAAATAATAAAAATACATTCATTCAGTTAGGATAAATTTGGTAATATATAATTTTTTTTGTTGCTTTTTTTTCTTTACAGATATATCTTTAAACTGATAATTTTTCATATCTCTTATGGCTTTTCTTATATCGTTTTCAAAAGAGTGCAGATCATTCGGATTTATAGTGCTATCTGAAATGCATATAGTATACATATGTACATAGAACTCAAACTTTTAAATATATTAAATAAAAGATCAATGAATTTAGTGCTTACGTAAGAGAATGTCCATTATTTTTGAAAATTTATATTCTTTTCTTCATGTGTCAGCAGAGCTGGTCTTGTTCCAATATTAATTTAAAATTTTTCCCTATCCCAGGCTTTTCCAATAAGCATTTAACTGAATGAACGATATAACAAAAAATAAAAAGTTTTATCTTATGTATCGTATGTCTTTCGATATTTATATACATTTTGATATGTATGTATGTAAAGGGTGGTTAAATTTCAAGGGCCGATGTTGATTTTGAATAAAACACAAACTATTTAGGAAATTATTGTAATTTTATTTTATTATGATATATTGGTATTATTCAATTATGTATGGAACAAAATATCGGCCAAATGGGCGCCACGACCACGGCGGCACACCTCCATCCGATGGTCCAAATTTTCGATGACCCTGAGGCATAATGGAGGTTCTATGCCGTTAATGTGCCGAATTATCTCATCCTTTAGCTGTTGAATTGTTGCTGGCTTATCGACATACACCTTTGCTTTGCAATAACCCCAAAGAAAAAAGTCCAACGGTGTCAAATCACGTGATCTTGGCGGCCAATTAACATCGCCATTACGTGAGATAACACGGCCATTGAATTTGTTGCGCAAAAGAGCAATTGTTTGGTTAGCTGTGTGGCAAGTGGCACCGTCCTGCTGAAACCACATATCGTCTACATCCATATCTTCCAATTCGGGCCATAAAAAGTCCGTTATCATCTCACGATAGCGAACACCAGTCACAGTAACTGCCTGACCGGCCTCATTTTGGAAAAAATACGGCCCGATGATGCCGCCAGCACATAAACCGCAACAAACAGTCACTCTTTGTGGGTGCATTGGTTTTTCGACAGTCACTCTTGGATTCTCATTCGTCCAAATGCGGCAATTCTGTTTATTGACAAGTCCACTGAGATGGAAATGTGCCGAAGATGATTTTCTTCGAAAATTTATCATCATTTGTTTCATAATAAGTCTGGATAACTTTAACACGTTGTTGGATTGTGTATCTCACCATGGTTCAAATTGAGTAAGTCTGAAATAGAGAAATGTCGAATAACATTCGGGAAAAAACTTGGCGTTTAGGTGTGGTTCACATTTAACATCGGCCCTTGAAATTTAACCACCCGATATAAAATTTGCTGCTTTAAGAGAATGTTTTGATCTCAAATCCATTTTATCAAATATTACAATAAATACATTCTCTGAATAGTGAAATTCATGGCGCGTGAATTCATAACTGTTTTGGCAATTGATAAATTACCAAATTATAAAAATTTTCCAACACTTTTACATTAAATATTGATTATGGTAATAAACTTCATCTTTTATTTGTTCTAATTCTGGCAAATTATTTTCAAGGCACCGCTTACGAAAACACATACGAAATGTACACTGTGTGCGGTAGAATTTCTATCAATCGAATTTGAAAGCTTGTAGTGCGATTTTGTAACTTTCAATGATACGATAATCGCAAATTCTTTCGACAGCAATGGTTGCATGCTCCTGCAGTATAGTTTCGATGACGGTAAGCAGCTGTATTTTTGTGTTCTTGATAATAAGCAGTGAAAGTAACAGCTGATTTCGCTTGACATCAAATATAATTAAATGCTATTGCTTAATAATAAATTTGATAAAATATCGTTATAATTATTATTAAGATAACATTGTCTTAAAAATTCTAGCTATTGGACGAATTTGATGGCATGCCATCAGCGTCAAGCATTGAAAAAATTCAAAGGCGACAAAACCAAATTCTCCGAACGATTACTCCATGGTACGTAAATAACTTACGATTTCACATGTATCTGTGTGTTCCATTAGTAAAAGACGAATTTTCAAAGTAGGCGGCAAGGTGTATCAGTAAGCTGGAACTTCCTCCAAATACTCCTGCGCGAAACATACTTAATTTTTGGCAGTCACACTTGGTTGAGAAGAAGGGTGCCCTTGCCACCATCAGTGCGTTAATTACACGATTTTTTGATATACTTACGCGTAATTAGCGCAAAATATATATAGGTTTTAAGTATATGCAATACTTAAAATGTATAGTTTTTATTTGCTCTGCTTATGCACAAGTTA
Source organism: Thecocarcelia acutangulata (assembly GCA_914767995.1). NCBI lineage: Eukaryota > Metazoa > Arthropoda > Insecta > Diptera > Tachinidae > Thecocarcelia > Thecocarcelia acutangulata. Next base: position 8,048,584 of record OU612099.1, on the reverse strand, counting down.
ATTGCAAATCGACAGCTGACAATCAGCGATCCAAGCCAATTAGTTCGTAATCGCCGCTTAGTTACCGTTGCTCATGCCGCATTCAAATAACACTAATCGATGTTTTTATCTAACCTAAAATCGCTTTTTCTATTAAAAAGTCCCTTAACAGCTCCTTAAAGCTTTTTTTCGACATATTTATTATTGACTAAAATTTTAGTAAATTATTTTCTACTCTAGTTATCAATCAGCTGTGAATTTCGTGTTTTGCAAAAAGTAGTGCCAACTTAACCATCAGAGGTGATTCACAATTGATGGCATATATTTACAATTGCATAAATTTGCAATCACAAATGCACAAGATTGTGAATAGAGCTTTTGTGTCTAGCATTTGCTGGATTTAATTAATTTTTTGTATTTAGTACTAAGATTTGAATACTTATTGTTGTTAGTTCACATTGTGAAGATTCAAAAAATAAATAAAAGTAAAACAAGTAAGAGTGTAGTATATTCGGCTGGGCCGAATCTAAAATACCCTTCACGATAGTCACGAATATGTATAGTATATTAAAAATGTGACCTAAATATGCTCGGTTATATATGAACCGATATCGGAATTTTCTATTTTCTGTATTTTAGTAACCTTCTTTTATAACGAGAATTGCTTTTCAGCAAAAAAAAAAAAAAAAATTTTTTAATGGAAAAATCGGTTTAGGCTATATCTCGGCTATATATGGACCGATATCGAAAATTTTAATTTTCCATATTTATATAACCTTATATCATTACCAGAACTGCTTTTGAGCACAACAAATTGTTTAAGTTCGCTTACGCGATATTTTCATGAAAAACCCGATTTAGGCAATATCTCGGGTATATATGGACCGATATCAGAAATTTTAATTTTCTCTATTTTCGTAACCTTCTTTCATAACAAGAACTGCTTTTCAGCAAAAAAAAAAAAAAATGTTATTGGACAAATCGGTTCAGGCTATATCTCGAGTATATATGGACCGATATCGGATATTTTCTTTTTCCATATTTATATGACCCTATTTCATTACCAGAACTGTTTTTAAGCAAAAAAAGATGTCTAAGTTCACTTACGCGACATTTTCATTAAAACCGCAGTTTAGGCTATATCTCGGGTATATATGGACCGATATCGGAAATTTTCATTTTCCATACCTATATAACCTTATTTTGCTATTAGAACTGCTTTTAAGCAAAAAAAGTTGTTTTAGTTCGCTTACGCCGCGTATTCATGAAAAACCCGGTTTATGCTATATCTCGGGTATATATGGACCGATATCGAAAATTTTCATTTTTCATATTTATATGACCCTACTTCATTACCAGAACTGCTTTTGAGCACAAAAAAGTTGTTTAAGTTCGCTTACGCGACATTTTCATGAAAAACCCGATTTGGGCTATATCTCGGGTATATATGGACCGACATCGAAAATTTTCATATTTATGTAACCTGATTTCATTACCAGAACTGCTTTTGAGCACAAAAAAGTTGTTTAAGTTCGCTTACGCGACATTTTCATGAAAAACCCGATTTGGGCTATGTCTCGGGTATATATGGACCGACATCGAAAACTTTCATTTTTCATATTTATGTAACCTAATTTCAGTACCAGAACTGCTTTTGAGCACAAAAAAGTTGTTTAAGTTCGCTTACGCGACATTTTCATTAAAAACCCGATTTGGGCTATATCTCGGGTACATATGGACCGATATCGGAAATTTTCATTTTTCATATTTATGTAACCTAATTTCATTACCAGAACTGCTTTTGAGCACAAAAAAGTTGTTTAAGTTCGCTTACGCGGCATTTTCATGAAAACCCCGGTATAGGCTATATCTCTGGTATATATAGACCGATATCGACAATTTTCATTTTCCATACTTATATAACTTTATTTCATTACTAGAACTGCTTTTGAGCAAAAAAAAAAAGTTGTTTAAGATCGCTTACGCGACATTTTCATGAAAAACCCGATTTGGGCTATATCTCGGGTACATATGAACCGATATCGGAAATTTTCATTTTCCATATTTATGTAACCTAATTTTATTACCAGAACCGCTTTTGAGCACAAAAAATTTGTTTAAGTTCGCTTACGCGGCATTTTCATGAAAACCCCGGTCTAGGCTATATCTCGGGTATATATGGACCGATATCGAAAATTTTCATTTTTCATATTTATATAACCCTATTTCATTACCAGAACTGCTTTTGAGCACAAAAAAGTTGTTTAAGTTCGCTTACGCGACATTTTCATGAAAAACCCGATTTCGGCTATATCTCGGGTATATATGGACCGACATCGAAAATTTTCATTTTTCATATTTATATAACCCTATTTCATTACCAGAACTGCATTTGGGCACAAAAAAGTTGTTTAAGTTCGCTTACGCGGCATTTTCATGAAAACCCCGGTCTAGGCTATATCTCGGGTATATATGGACCGATATCTGAAAAAAAAATTTTTTGTCTTTTAGTCACCATGCTTAATAAGTGTGTGAAGTTTGAAGCAAAACGAACAACTTTTGTTTTCAAAAATTTTCATACAAAAATGCAAAAAAAAATGGCTTTTTTCGGAATTTTGAATATATCTCAGCTATACGTGGACCGATATTACTGAATTTCAATAGCAAACCCATGAATCGATGGGGTAAAAGAATGGTGAAAGAAAAAATTTTCTAAGTCTAATGGTTTTCTCAGAAACGGTATTTCAACAGCGGACAGACGGACAGACGGACAGACGGACAGACGGACATCGCTTAATCGACTTTTCCATTAATTCTGATTCAGAATATATATATACTTTATAGGGTCGCAAAAAAAAACTGTACAAATTACAAACGGAATCACAAACTTATAAATACCCTTTACATTTTTGTGAAGGGTATAAAAATGATAATAGTCGTTTGAAAGGCTGCTATATCATCGTATTTTTTATATAAAAATATTATTTAATACAAAAATATTTAAACAATTGAATTTTTTATTCACTATTTTAGCTTCTAACATTGATACCAATACAAAATTATAAATAGCTTGTTTTCTATGTTTCCCAGCTATCTATATGTCGACATTTCATAGGAGCTATCCTAATCATAGACTTTGGTCATTTTCGAAAGATATTCTCAAACATAGCTGGGAAACATAGAAAACAAGCTATTTATAATTTTTTATTGGTATCAATGTTAGGAGATACTATAGCGAATAAAAAACTCAATTGTTTACAAAATATAACTAAAAATATACAAATACTTTTTTGTATTTCGGTCTCATAAAAATGTATTTTAAATACAAGTATTTTAAATACTTGCCCAGCCCTGTCCGTATTGGAGAAATGGCTAAAGCTTTGCCAAATTAAAGTCAATGAACATAAATATACTCATGTCATATTCACACTGTGTAAACAAACATGTGCGCCTATCCAAATTAACAGCTCGCCCTATTCCTCACAGCAATGAAGTCAAGTACCTTGGTATTCATCTCGACCGTAGGTTAACGTGGAAGTCTCACATTGATGCGAAAGTTACTCAGTTAAATTTAAAAGCAGCGCAACTAAATTGACTTACGGGCAGAAATTCTACCTTGAAGTTGGATTGCAAACTTTTGTTATACAACACAATTCTAAAGCCTATATGGTGCTATGGAGTTCAAACATTGAAAAATTTCAAAGAAGACAAAACCAAATTCTTCGAACGATTACTGCAGCTCCATGGTACGTAAAAAATTCACGAATTCACAAGGATCAGTGTGTTGCACGGGTAAAAGACCAATTTTCGAAGCACGAAACAAGGTACGTCAGTAAGCTTGAACTTCACACAAATCCTCTTGCACGCAATTTACTTAATTTGGGCGGCCATATTCGGTTGAGAGGAAGGGAAACCCTTGCTACCATCAGAATATTAAATAGGTGATTTTACCATTAAAGTTCCCGCAAAATAAAACTTTTCGTCTAGTCCGGCTCGTCTAGTCTTTTTTTTACTTTTTAAAATTTTTATATTTAGTATTAAGATTTGAATACTTATTGTTAGTTTATATTGAAGATTCAATAAATGAAAAGGGAAAAAATAGAAACATCCATGAGAGTTAGATTAGGCGACCGTGGCCATGGTATGTCCCCAAAGCGACTGATCAGTTGTTGGGTGAAATTTTCCAGAAGCGAATTCATCGAAGTTCTGGCTGTGCACCATTCTGCTATAACAACGAGTGTGAAGAGGGCGATAGATGAGCTAGCAGGTTTGGCAAAAAGAATTCCGCTATTATATTAATTATATTAATTCTAACATCACCTTTCACCCGCACCGTTTATTACTTTTTGAAATAATCGTATTTAAAAATGTAAATTTGCCACCAGACACCCTGTATGAATATTGTCATCTTTTACAACACCTTTTGGTTCAAATAACAAAGAAACAACCAAGGTGCATTAACGTATACACGGTGGCAGCACTACGGCATGTGAGCAAGCTTTTGTTACTGGCAATATAGTAAGCTATTTACGTCAAATGTATTGTTTACATTTTTGAAAATGAATTTAGTGTTTTATTCTGAATTAAACATATGCAAATTATTTTGTGAACATGTAAATAATTCAAATAAATATAATTTATAATAATGAAAAGGTACATTCATAGTTTATAATTGTGAATAGTGAATAGTTACAAATATTTTTGATAAACATAGCTTACCACATGCCTGTTTTTGTTGTATTGTTGTAATTTTGCTCTAGTGCTGCCACCGTGTATACGTTAATGCACCTTGGAAACAACAAAGCCCAACCAGAAAATTCTCGAGTAATTTTCAAAGGCAGTACAGAGGAAGTAAGCTTCAGATTACATTCAGTCCGTGATACGTCGCAGTCTTCATTGAAGAATCCTCAGGCTGTAGTTAGTTTCACAATTGGGGTTAGAAACTAACTGTGCAACGTTAATATATCCAGCATATATTTAAATGCCGACTTAACACACATAATTACATATAGATTCTTTTTATTGTCACAGCTCAAATATAGAGAATCGTCTCGTAATTCACTTTTTGCTATTCCTTCTTCAGCGACCAGAATGCCAAACTTTTAAAAGTAAGGACTATATATATTTTTTTAAGAGCGTACTTTATTTTTTTTAGCTTGCAATGGAGCAGAAATACCTTAATTTAGTTTTACTTGGTGGCCATTTTATATTACAGTGTTGAATTTGGGTATGGTTTTGTCAGGTCGCAGCATACACCTGCTGCCAGAACATCCATCAATCATTACACACTAAACATTTTACTTTTACATTTAGCCACTTCATAAAACAGTTTAGTAAATTTTTATTTAAAGCAACACAGCTGAAAGTAAAATAGCTGATTTCTAAAATTCGAAATTCACTTGACATAACATAATGGAAATATACATCAATTTAGAGTAGGAGGATTTAATTAACAGCAAAAGGAAGCTCGCCGAGAAATCATTTCGCTGGGAATATTTATAACTGGGCTATACACGTGTTTCCTACAGGAGGTGTTCAGAAATTGATAGTTTCTCACACTAAGACAAATTTTCGGGCCTCACCCACTATATCGAACGCTAGCTAATATAAGCATAACATAAAGTTCATAAATAGTCTCCAAATCAGAGTTCTGATCTAGAAAATACTGACGAACGTTAACGATTGACATTGGTGGGCACGCAATTCATGGGTAGTATGGGATGCAGACCACATATTCGAACATTATTAGATACAGCTGAATTTCCTTGTTTCAGTTTTTGTTTTTAATTTCAGTTATTTCGTTTTTATTTTATTTTTTAACTTCAGAACTCCTCTAAAAAGGTTATTCTTTCACTCATGTTTTGCCAAGCAGTTATTAAAATATTAACAGCTGTATTCATAAAAAAAAACGCCTTAATTAGCATTTTTCGTTTTTAGTTAAAACAGGCTTTTCAGCGAAAAACAGATTTTATAAAAACGTACATATGCATAAACAGCTTTTTATCTGAAATATATTTTATTGATTTTTTCTATTTTCAATTACAATTTTCATATGAATCATATATTACAATTTATACGCAGCCTATTCGCAAATAAAAACCATTTGCAAATAACTAACTCACTGTTAACTGCGCAAATTTGTCCATGAGAAAGTTTGATATTTTTGATATGACATATCTTCAATATGTAAATAATTGGCAGCACTGTTACTATGAACAGCATTTTGATTTCTGAAATAATAATAGAGAAATAAAAAAATTAAATGGTTTTTGTAATTTGATTAAAGCATATAATTAATGATAAAAATAAAAAGCTTTGTGCACGTAATTTTTACCATATTTTCGACAAAATCTTAGAAAGTGTTAAGTGGCATCTTTTTTTTCAGTAAAGCCCAATTTTCACGAGGCAACTTTAGTTGCGCAATTCTTGAGTATGTGGACAAATAAGTGAGAAAAGAGTGGGGAGTGTAAAAATGAGTACAGACTTGCTTGTACTAGGAAATTCGTTTTGTGCTATCATTCCTAATGTGAGAAATTTAGCATTTTCTTTCATTTGTGTTTCTCTTACGTATTGATATGTTGTCCGAGATGAAAGTAATATTGGCGCGAAATTGTGCTTTGGAATTTTTTTTGAAAAAAAGAAATGTTTAAATATTGTCGACAACTTAAAAAAATAGACAGCAGTATTAATTTAGAAGAAGTGAAAATTAAACGGAAACATTTGAGAATGCAGTACATGCAAGAATAAGAAAGTGTAAGCGATAGAAAACGAAAGTTGCTCAAGTAAAATTGCTGTGTCTGAACATAAAACCAAGTTTAAAAGAAAATTTGATAAGAATTGCGCAACTACAATTGCCTCGTGAAAATTGGGACTAACTGTTTTTAATCAGTAACTGTTTTCGTGAATTAGCTATTCGCAAATAAAAATTTAATTTACTGTTTATGCGACAGTTTTTGCTATTTACAATAGACATATATTAAAAAGTTGAACTATATTGCAAATTTGAACAATATTACAAATTTGTACTAAATATGCTTGGACCGATATCGGAAATTTTGAATTTTAGTATTCTCTTTTTATTACCACGACTGATTTTAAGCAAAAAAAAAAGTGGTTTAAATTCGCTTACGCGACATTTTCATGAAAAAATCGGTTTAGGCTATATCTCGGGTATATTACGACCGATATCGGAAATTTCCATTTCTATATAACCTAAAGTCATTACCAGAACTACTTTTAAGCAAAAAAAGTTGTTTAAGTTTGCCTACGCCGCATGTTCATGAATACCCCGGTTTAGGCTATATCTCGGGTATATATGGACCGATATCGAAAATTTTCTTGTTCTGTATTTATATAAGTTCCTTTTATTACCAGAACTGCTTTTAAGCAAAACCAAATTTTTTCATGAAAAATTCGGTTTAGACTATATCTCGGGTATATATGGACCGATATTGGAAATTTTCATTTTCTGTTTCTAGTAACATCCTTATATTATCAGAATGACTATAGTCGTGGTAGCAAAAATAGAATACTAAAATTCAAAAATTTAAAATTTCCGAGCATATTTAGTACAAATTTGCAATATAGTTCAACTTTTTTGTATGTCTATTGTAAATAGCAAAAACTGTCGCATAAACAGTAAATTAAATTTTTATTTGCGAATAGCTTAATTCAGTTACTGATTAAAAACAGTTAGTCCCAATTTTCACGAGGCAATTGTAGTTGCGCAATTCTTATCAAATTTTCTTTTAAACTTGCTTTTATGTTCAGACACAGCAATTTTACTTGAGCAACTTTCGTTTTCTATCGCTTACACTTTCTTATTCTTGCATGTACTGCATTCTCAAATGTTTCCGTTTAATTTTCACTTCTTCTAAATTAATACTGCTGTCTATTTTTTTAAGTTGTCGACAATATTTAAACATTTCTTTTTTTCAAAAAAAATTCCAAAGCACAATTTCGCGCCAATATTACTTTCATCACGGACAACATATCAATACGTAAAAGAAACACAAATGAAAGAAAATGCAAAATTTCTCACATTACGAATGATAGCACAAAACGACTTTCCTAGTACAAGCAAGTCTGTACTCATTTTTACACTCCCCACTCTTTCCTCACTTATTTGTCCACATACTCAAGAATTGCACAACTAAAGTTGCCTCGTGAAAATTGGGCTTTACTGAAAAAAAGATGCCACTTAACTTAACACTTTCTAAGATTTTGTCGAAAATATGGTAAAAATTACGTGCACAAAGCTTTTTATTTTTATCATTAATTATATGCTTTAATCAAATTACAAAAACCATTTAATTTTTTTATTTCTCTATTATTATTTCAGAAATCAAAATGCTGTTCATAGTAACAGTGCTGCCAATTATTTACATAGTGAAGATATGTCATATCAAAAATATCAAACTTTCTCATGGACAAATTTGCGCAGTTAACAGTGAGTTAGTTATTTGCAAATGGTTTTTATTTGCGAATAGGCTGCGTATAAATTGTAATATATGATTCATATGAAAATTGTAATTGAAAATAGAAAAAATCAATAAAATATATTTCAGATAAAAAGCTGTTTATGCATATGTACGTTTTTATAAAATCTGTTTTTCGCTGAAAAGCCTGTTTTAACTAAAAACGAAAAATGCTAATTAAGGCGTTTTTTTTATGAATACAGCTGTTAATATTTTAATAACTGCTTGGCAAAACATGAGTGAAAGAATAACCTTTTCAGAGGAGTTCTGAAGTTAAAAAATAAAATAAAAACGAAATAACTGAAATTAAAAACAAAAACTGAAACAAGGAAATTCAGCTGTATCTAATAATGTTCGAATATGTGGTCTGTATCCCATACTACCCATGAATTGCGTGCCCACCAATGTCAATCGTTAACGTTCGTCAGTATTTTCTAGATCAGAACTCTGATTTGGAGACTATTTATGAACTTTATGTTATGCTTATGTTAGCTAGCGTTCGATATAGTGGGTGAGGCCCGAAAATTTGTCTTAGTGTGAGAAACTATCAATTTCTGAACACCTCATGTAGGAAACACGTGTATAGCCCAGTTATAAATATTGCCAGCAAAATGATTTCTCGGCGAGCTTCCTTTTGCTGTTAATTAAATCCTCCTACTCTAAATTGATGTATATTTCCATTATGTTATGTCAAGTGAATTTCGAATTTTAGAAATCAGCTATTTTACTTTCAGCTGTGTTGCTTTAAATAAAAATTTACTAAACTGTTTTATGAAGTGGCTAAATGTAAAAGTAAAATGTTTAGTGTGTAATGATTGATGGATGTTCTGGCAGCAGGTGTATGCTGCGACCTGACAAAACCATACCCAAATTCAACACTGTAATATAAAATGGCCACCAAGTAAAACTAAATTAAGGTATTTCTGCTCCATTGCAAGCTAAAAAAAATAAAGTACGCTCTTAAAAAAATATATATAGTCCTTACTTTTAAAAGTTTGGCATTCTGGTAGCTGAAGAAGGAATAGCAAAAAGTGAATTACGAGACGATTCTCTATATTTGAGCTGTGACAATAAAAAGAATCTATATGTAATTATGTGTGTTAAGTCGGCATTTAAATATATGCTGGATATATTAACGTTGCACAGTTAGTTTCTAACCCCAATTGTGAAACTAACTACAGCCTGAGGATTCTTCAATGAAGACTGCGACGTATCACGGGCTGAATGTAATCTGAAGCTTACTTCCTCTGTACTGCCTTTGAAAATTACTCGAGAATTTTCTGGTTGGGCTTTGTTGTTTCCAAGGTGCATTAACGTATACACGGTGGCAGCACTAGAGCAAAATTACAACACTACAACAAAAACAGGCATGTGGTAAGCTATGTTTATCAAAAATATTTGTAACTATTCACTATTCACAATTATAAACTATGAATGTACCTTTTCATTATTATAAATTATATTTATTTGAATTATTTACATGTTCACAAAATAATTTGCATATGTTTAATTCAGAATAAAACACTAAATTCATTTTCAAAAATGTAAACAATACATTTGACGTAAATAGCTTACTATATTGCCAGTAACAAAAGCTTGCTCACATGCCGTAGTGCTGCCACCGTGTATACGTTAATGCACCTTGGTTGTTTCTTTGTTATTTGAACCAAAAGGTGTTGTAAAAGATGACAATATTCATACAGGGTGTCTGGTGGCAAATTTACATTTTTAAATACGATTATTTCAAAAAGTAATAAACGGTGCGGGTGAAAGGTGATGTTAGAATTAATATAATTAATATAATAGCGGAATTCTTTTTGCCAAACCTGCTAGCTCATCTATCGCCCTCTTCACACTCGTTGTTATAGCAGAATGGTGCACAGCCAGAACTTCGATGAATTCGCTTCTGGAAAATTTCACCCAACAACTGATCAGTCGCTTTGGGGACATACCATGGCCACGGTCGCCTAATCTAACTCTCATGGATGTTTCTATTTTTTCCCTTTTCATTTATTGAATCTTCAATATAAACTAACAATAAGTATTCAAATCTTAATACTAAATATAAAAATTTTAAAAAGTAAAAAAAAGACTAGACGAGCCGGACTAGACGAAAAGTTTTATTTTGCGGGAACTTTAATGGTAAAATCACCTATTTAATATTCTGATGGTAGCAAGGGTTTCCCTTCCTCTCAACCGAATATGGCCGCCCAAATTAAGTAAATTGCGTGCAAGAGGATTTGTGTGAAGTTCAAGCTTACTGACGTACCTTGTTTCGTGCTTCGAAAATTGGTCTTTTACCCGTGCAACACACTGATCCTTGTGAATTCGTGAATTTTTTACGTACCATGGAGCTGCAGTAATCGTTCGAAGAATTTGGTTTTGTCTTCTTTGAAATTTTTCAATGTTTGAACTCCATAGCACCATATAGGCTTTAGAATTGTTTAGAAGTGTTGTATAACAAAAGTTTGCAATCCAACTTCAAGGTAGAATTTCTGCCCGTAAGTCAATTTAGTTGCGCTGCTTTTAAATTTAACTGAGTAACTTTCGCATCAATGTGAGACTTCCACGTTAACCTACGGTCGAGATGAATACCAAGGTACTTGACTTCATTGCTGTGAAGAATAGGCGAGCTGTTAATTTGGATAGGCGCACATGTTTGTTTACACAGTGTGAATATGATATGAGTATATTTATGTTCATTGACTTTAATTTGGCAAAGCTTTAGCCATTTCTCCAATACGGACAGGGCTGGGCAAGTATTTAAAATACATTTTTATGAGACCGAAATACAAAAAAGTATTTGTATATTTTTAGTTATATTTTGTAAACAATTGAGTTTTTTATTCGCTATAGTATCTCCTAACATTGATACCAATAAAAAATTATAAATAGCTTGTTTTCTATGTTTCCCAGCTATGTTTGAGAATATCTTTCGAAAATGACCAAAGTCTATGATTAGGATAGCTCCTATGAAATGTCGACATATAGATAGCTGGGAAACATAGAAAACAAGCTATTTATAATTTGTTATATTTTGTATTTTAAATACACAACTTGAATGTATTTTATATTTTGTATTTGAAGTACACAACTCGAGAGCATCTTGTATTGAAAATACACAAATTGAAAGTATCTTGTATTTGAAATACATAATGTGAGTATTTTGCCCAGCACTGAATATCGAAATATATTCCTGCAAATTTCGTGAAGATAATTGATGGTTTTCGTGAACACTTCAGAATGCTGTGTCATCTGCAAAAGTTGAAATGTGGTTTCCGGATCTCGTTGGCATGTCAGAGGCGTAAATCAAATATAAAGTAGGCCCCAGTATGCTGCCTTGGGGAACTCCTGCCTCGATTGGCTGAGTTGGGCTTATAAAGTCACCTTTTCTGATAACAAACTTCCGCCCATATAAGTAGCTTTCCAGAAGCTTAGTATTTGCAGGCAAGTTTAACTGTATTTTGTGCATCAGTCCTTGGAGCCACACTTAATCAAAAGCTTGGGAAATGTCCATAAATACAGCTGAACAATACTTCTTGTTCTCAAAAATCTGTCTTAAGACATTTACTAGCCTGTGTGTTTGTTCTATGGTGCTGTGTTTAGCCCGAAAACCGAATTGATAATTAGGGATACATCGTTCAATATTGGACTTCGCCATCAATAATTTTTCGAACAGTTTTGAAATTTTTGGTAATAGACTTATTGGTCTATATGATTCTACTTCAGTAGGACCGTTTCCTGGCTTAGGTATCGTAGTAATCATATACACCTTCCACTCAGCAGGATAATACTTATTTTGCCAGTAATTTTGTCAATACTTGGGGCTTATCTTGCTGATACCTTGTTTTATGTCTTGAAATTTGGGTTTCAAAGACACAGGCGGTCTAACTGCTTATGAAAATTCAGCTGCATCATTTGCTCTATCATTTGCTGTATGAAAATGTTTCTCCAATGATAACATACAGCATCTCTTTTTCAGAATCGGTTTTTGCCCAGTCCCCAGTTGAAGTTCACAAAGGTGGCTTACCTCTCACGGGCCTTTTCAGACCTTTTGTCGCTTTTCAAAAGGAATATTCAGATTGAGGTTTTCGAAATGTGGTTTAAGGGAAACCACTCTCTTAATTTCAAGAAGATTTCTTAATTGAGTTACGCACTCCCGTAGCCTAGTTTTAAGCTGGGGAGACCTGTGAAGTTGCCACTATCTTCTAACTCGTTTAAGGTTTTCAGAAAACTCATAAATTGACACATTAATATCCTCAGGCGTTCTCAAGGCAATATTTTCTGTACAATATTTGTTATATTTTAGCCAGTTAATTTTAGTTACGGTCAATGTCAAGTCACTAAACGGGCAGCCACCCTGCTGGGGGAACGAAATAGAGATTATAGTGTGTGAGGGATCTGATGCCAAATCTAATGAAGGCTCCACTTGCATTGACTCTAAATCAGGATATTTTGTAACCCCAGAATCTATAACATATAGGAAATAGGATCGGAAAGTAAAAGAATAAAACGGGAATAAGTATAACGCGTAATAGGTGAACAGAGTGATTTTAATTAAAAGAAAAACTTTGTGCCATTTTTATACCCTTCACAAAAATGTAAAGGGTATATATAAGTTTGTGATATCGGTCCATGTATACCCGAGATATAGCCCATATCGGATTTTTAATGAAAATGTCGCATAAGCGAAGCCAAACAACTTATTTTTTTGCTTAAAAGTAGTTTTGGTAATAAAATAAGGTCATATAAATATGGAAAATGAAAATTTCCGATATCGGTCCATATATACCCGAGATATAACCTAAACGGGGTTTTTCATAAAAATGCCGCGTAAGCGAACTTAAACAACTTTTTTTTCCTGAAAAACAGTTCTGGTAATGAAATAAGGTTAGATAAATATGGAAAATGAAAATGCCGGTTATCGGTTCATATATACCCGAGATATAGCCTGAAACGGGTTTTTATACGTGACTATTGTGAAAGGTATTTTAGATTCGGCCCAGCCGAATTTACCACACTCTTACTTGTTTTTTTTATTACCGTTTTAAATTTGTAAATAGAAACAATTAATTGCATGAGTGTACCTATCAGAAGTAATTCTGAAAAAGAGCTTAGCTCTGGTACAAAAAACCTTTGGATTTCTGAGGAAGAATCTGTGAAAAAATCATTGGAAAATCTCCTGTCTCTTAGAGATAGGAAAAGTCCGCGATCGTGTTCGCCAAATATTGTTGTTACAACTGAAAACAAACCATCTTCCAGTTTAATTGCTGCTAATAAGCCGATAACCCAAGTAAGTATGGACAGGTACATAGCCGTGGTTAAAAGGCAGCGAAGCCCCAAATCAGCTCAAACATCATCTCAATCGAAAATTTGTAAAGATGATAATAGGATGGTAATAGATTTGCTATACTCCAAACAAATGAGCCAACAACATCTAAGAAAACATTTAAACCGCCACCAATTTATTTGAGAGAGCCTGCTTCTAGTGAGCTGGTGAAACAACATATTACGGCAATCGGCAAAAACACCTTCAACGTTACATCAGTAAAGCATGGCAGCATCAGCGAAACGAAAATCCAGATAAACAGTGAAAATGAATACCGAAAGTTGTCTGACGTTCTGGAGAAGGAGAAAAGATCTTTTTACACCTATCAACTTAAAAGTGCTAAAGGCCTTCAGGTAGTTATTAAAGGTGTTGACCCTTGTGTAGATACGGATGACATTAAGACTGAGCTGGAAGAAAAAGGATTTAAAATAAACAAGTAAGAGTGTAGTATATTCGGCTGGGCCGAATCTAAAATACCCTTCACGATAGTCACGATTATGTATAGTATATTAAAAATGTGACCTAAATATGCTCGGTTATATATGAACCGATATCGGATTTTTCTATTTTCTGTATTTTAGTAACCTTCTTTTATAACGAGAATTGCTTTCCAGCAAAAAAAAAAAAAAAAAAAAATTTTAATGGAAAAATCGGTTCAGGCTATATCTCGGGTATATATGGACCGATATCGAAAATTTTAATTTTCCATATTTATATAACCTTATATCATTACCAGAACTGCTTTTAAGCACAACAAATTGTTTAAGTTCGCTTACGCGATATTTTCATGAAAAACCCGATTTAGGCTATATCTCGGGTATATATGGACCGATATCAGAAATTTTAATTTTCTCTATTTTCGTAACCTTCTTTTATAACAAGAACTGCTTTTCAGTAAAAAAAAAATGTTATTGGAAAAATCGGTTCAGGCTATATCTCGAGTATATATGGACCGATATCGGATTTTTTCTTTTTCCATATTTATATAACCTTATTTCATTACCAGAACTGCTTTTGAGCACAAAAAAGTTGTTTACTCGGCATTTTCATCAAAAAACCTGTTAAGCTATATATCGGGTATATATGAACCGATATCGGAAATTTTAATTTTCCATATTTATATAACCTTATTTTATTACCAGAACTGCTTTAAGGTGAAAAAAGTTGTTTAAGTTCGCTTACGCGGCATTTTCATGAAAACCACGGTTTAGGCTATATCTCTGGTATATATGGACCGATATCGGAAATTTTCATTTTCCATATTTATATAACCTCATCTTATTACCAGAACTGTTTTAAGCAAAAAAAAGTTGTTTAAGTTCGCTTATGCGACATTTTCATGAAAAACCCGGTTTGGGCTATATCTCGGGTATATATGGACCGATATCGGAAATTTTCATTTTTCATACCTATATAACCTTATTTCATTACCAGAACTGCTTTAAGGTGAAAAAAGTTGTTTAAGTTCGCTTACGCGACATTTTCATGAAAAACCCGGTTTGGGCTATATCTCGGGTATATATGGACCGATATCGGAAATTTTCATTTTTCATATTTATATAACCTTATTTTGTTACCAGAACCGCTTTTAAGCAAAACAAGTTGTTTAAGTTCGCTTACGCGACATTTTCATGAAAAACCCGTTCTAGCCTATATCTCGGGTATATATGGACCGATATCGAAAATTTTCATTTTTCATATATATGTAACCTAATTTCATTACCAGAACTGCTTTTGAGCACAAAAACGTTGTTTAAGTTCGCTTACGCGACATTTTCATGAAAAACCCGATTTGGGCTATATCTCGGGTATACATGGACCGACATCGAAAATTTTCATTTTTCATATTTATGTGACCTAATTTCATTCCCAGAACTGCTTTTGAGCACAAAAAAGTTATTTAGCTTCGCCTATGCGACATTTTCATTAAAAATCCGATTTGGGCTATATCTCGGGTATATATGGACCGATATCTGAAAAAAAATTTTTTGCCTTTAAGTCACCATGCTTAATAAGTGTGTGAAGTTTGAAGCAAAACGAACAACTTTTGTTTTCAAAAATTTTCATACAAAACTGCAAAAAAAAAATGGCTTTTTTCGGAATTTTGAATATATCTCAGCTATACGTGGACCGATATTACTGAATTTCAATAGCAAACCCATGAATCGATGGGGTAAAAGAATGGTGAAAGAAAAAAGTTTCTAAGTCTAATGGTTTTCTCAGAAACGGTATTTCAACAGCTATATCTCGGGTACATATGGACCGATATCGGAAATTTTTATCTTCCATATTTATATAACCTTATCTTATTACCAGAACTGTTTTTAAGCAAAAAAAAATTGTTGTTTAAGTTCGCTTACGCGACATTTTCATGAAAAATCCGATTTGGGCTATATCTCGGGTACATATGGACCGATATCAGAAATTTTAATTTTCTCTATTTTCGTAACCTTCTTTTATAACAAGAACTGCTTTTCAGCAAAAAAAAAATGTTATTGGAAAAATCGGTTCAGGCTATATCTCGAGTATATATGAACCGATATCGGATATTTTCTTTTTCCATATTTATATAACCTTATTTCATTACCAGAACTGATTTTGAGCACAAAAAAGTTGTTTACTCGGCATATTCATCAAAAAACCTGTTAGGCTATATATCGGGTATATATGAACCGATATCGGAAATTTTAATTTTCCATATTTATATAACCTTATTTTATTACCAGAACTGCTTTAAGGTGAAAAAAGTTGTTTAAGTTCGCTTACGCGGCATTTTCATGAAAACCACGGTTTAGGCTATATCTCGGGTATATATGGACCGATATCGGAAATTTTTATCTTCCATATTTATATAAACTCATCTTGTTACCAGAACTGCTTTTGATCAAAAAAAAGTTGTTAAAGTTCGCTTACGCGACATTTTCATGAAAAACCCGGTTTGGGCTATATCTCGGGTATATATGGACCGATATCGAAAAATTCATTTTCAATATTTATATCACCTTATTTTATTACCAGAACTGCTTTAAGGCGAAAAAATTGTTTAAGTTCGCTTGCGCGGCATTTTCATGAAAACCCCGGTTTAGGCTATATCTCGGGTATATATGGACCGATATCGGAAATTTTTATCTTCCATATTTATATAAACTCATCTTGTTACCAGAACTGCTTTTGATAAAAAAAAAGTTGTTAAAGTTCGCTTACGCGACATTTTCATGAAAAACCCGGTTTGGGCTATATCTCGGGTATATATGGACCGATATCGGAAATTTTCATTTTCCATATTTATATAACCTAATTTAATTACCAGAACTGCTTTAAGGTGAAAAAAGTTGTTTAATTTCGCTGACGCGGCATTTTCATGAAAACCCCGGTCTAGGCTATATCTCGGGTATATATGGACCGATATCGGAAATTTTCATTTTCCATATTTATGTAACCTAATTTCATTACCAGAACTGCTTTTAAGCACAAAAAAGTTGTTTAAGTTCGCTTATGCGACATTTTCATGAAAAACCCGATTTGGGCTATATCTCGGGTATATATGGACCGATATCTGAAAAAAAAATTTTTTGCCTTTTAGTCACCATGCCTAATAAGTGTGTGAAGTTTGAAGCAAAACGAACAACTTTTGTTTTCAAAAATTTTCATACAAAACTGCAAAAAAATGGCTTTTTTCGGAATTTTGAATATATCTCAGCTATACGTGGACCGATATTACTGAATTTCAATAGCAAACCCATGAATCGATGGGGTAAAAGAATGGTGGAAGAGAAAATTTCTAGGTCTAATGGTTTTCTCAGAAACGGTATTTTAACGACCGACAGACGGACATCGCTTAATCGACTTTTCCATTAATTCTGATTCAGAATATATATACTTTACAGGGTCCCAAATTAAAACTATAGAAATTACAAACGGAACCACAAACTTATATATACCCTTTACATTTTTATGAAGGGTATAAAAAAATAGAAACTCTAATCTAAATTTAGTTAAAAATAATCAAAAATGGTCACTCGCTGCTGAATCGAATAACTTTGTTGAGAGAGTGCGTTGCTCTCAAGTAATTTTTATGATGAACTAGTGTAGAAAAATTCCGTACTTAAGTACTTTTTTCAGTACAGCTCTTTCATTCTTTAAATAACGAAGCATTCTCGCATCATATATAAAACTTTTTTTTTGTGATTCCGTCTGTAATTTCTAGAATTTTCATTTGCGATCTGAATCAGAATTAATAGAAAATCGATTAAGCGATATTCATCCGTCGACCATTGAAATACCGTTTCTGAGAAAACCATTAGACTTAGAAACTTTTTTATTTCACCATTCTTTTACCTCATCGACTCATGGGTTTGCTATTGAAATTTAGTAAAATCGGTTCACATATAGCTGAGATATATCCAAAATTCCGCAAAAAGCCATTATTTTTTCAATTTTGTATGAAAATTTTTGAAAAAAATATATCGATATCGGTCCATATATACCCGGGAAATAGTCTGAACCGATTTTCAATAAAAAAAAACGGGTTTTCAATGAAAAAAAGCAGTTCTGATTATAAACGCATATTAAAATTTCCGATATCGGTCCATATATACCAGAGATATAGCCTAAACCGATTTATCAATGACAAAATTTTTTTTACTTATAAGCAGTTCTGATTATTCCGATATCGACCCCGAGATCGATTTTTTCATGAAAATGTCGCGGAAGCGAACTTAAACAGTTCTTTTTTTTGCTTAAAAGCAGTTCTTGTTATAAAAGAGGTTACTAAAATACATAAAATGAACATTTCCGATATCGGTCCATATATATCCGAGAAGTAGTCTAAACCGATTTTTCAATGAAAAAATTTTTTTTTTACTTATAAGCAGTTCTGACTATTCCGATATCGGTCCCGAGAGCGATTTTTTCATGAAAATGTCGCGTAAGCGAACTTAAACAGTTTTTTTTTTTTTTTTTTGCTTAAAAGCAGTTCTGGTCATGAAAGGACGTTACTAAAATACAGAAAACGAAAATTTTCGATATCGGTCCAAATTCACCAGAGATATAGTCTAAACTGATTTTTGCATGAAAATGTCGCGTAAGCTTAAAAGAAGTTCTGGTATAAGGAGGTTACCTAATAGAGAAAATTAAAATTTCCCATATTGGTGCATATATAAACCGATTTTTCCATGAACAAAAAAAATTTTTTTTTAATTTTTTTTTTGTTTAAAGTCAATTCTGACTATAAAACGAGGTTACCTAAATGCAGCAAATGGAAAATATCGATGTCGGTCCATATATAACCGAAATATAGCCTAAACCGATTTTTCAATGAAAGATTACTTTTTTGGAATGGTGATTACAAGCCAAAGATATTTTTTTCCGATATCGGTCCATATACATATATCCGAGCATATTTAGTTCAAATTTGTAATATATAAATACGTGACTATCGTGAAGGGTGTTTTCGATTCGGCCCAGCCGAATATACTACACTCTTACTTGTTGTTACTCATTTTATACTTTGCGCATTTCAACATCGTATTGTTCCGATAACAGAGTTTGGGAGTCATATGTTTGTTGAGATTTAATGAAAAATAAACTGACTTATTAAAGAAATCCAAGAAGAAAAAATAACAAAGCTTTGTAAATAATGGATTCCTAATTCAATAGGTAAAGAAATTATTTGAAATTCGATCAAATATATTTTGTTTAT
This sequence comes from Thecocarcelia acutangulata, assembly GCA_914767995.1. Lineage (NCBI taxonomy): Eukaryota > Metazoa > Arthropoda > Insecta > Diptera > Tachinidae > Thecocarcelia > Thecocarcelia acutangulata. The sequence continues at coordinate 8,029,098 of OU612099.1, read as the reverse complement.
AATTAACCCCAAATGTATGCACCAAGGTACCCGATTACCTTTTTTCAAATTTGTCATTTAAATTGATATCTTGCATATTGGAAATTTTTTGAGAACTACTAACTTTCAAATAACTTTGTTATTATGCATCCAAACACCATAATTTTATTTTTTTGGCATTTGCCCGCGATACCAAATTATTTTTAATCCCCTTTACTGCGCCTCAAGGTACTGAGGAACAGCTGTACGTGTTTTATATGAGACAGCGTCCATTCTAAATATATTTTTAGAAGTTGTTAGTAGCTTTTCATGAGTAAATAAAAGTCTTATTTAAACAGAAACATAAAAATATCAATAAGTAATAAAAACAAAAAAATAACATTTTAGTGGACATTTGTCGTGCAGTTTGAACATATTGGAACGACTAGTAGAGTGTTGATTGCAGATTGGCTTCGAACAGCCAGTACAAACTTTAGAGACTTTTTCTGTTTCATACGTAGCTGCGAGCACGCGCAACGACTTCCTGCTACTGGAATACGACTACTTTTGTCCTTCGTTTGCAAGGGAGGTCTGGAAGATGTTGCAGCTTCAAAGTTTGGTATATAAAAAATTGTTGAGTTTATTTTTGTGTTCATAGCGCGTTATTCGATGTTTTCCTGACACAACCCAATACTTAAATCTTTTAAGAATTTTTGACGACGATCACTAGGCTGAGTTTAAACTCCATATATATAAAATATAGGATACTAATGCTGTTATATCAAAAGCATTGAAAAACAGTGATAATGGCCATCGGCTTGTTCTTGGTTTGCACGTAAAGCTGTAAACACTTAGACGACAGCAGACTTCACCAGTACAAATGAAGTTAGCTTCAAATACTGCCGTCTCATCAGCAATATAATTATTTTAAAGACAGCAGCAGCACTATGTATATTTTATGTCTCGTCTTCACGTGCCGTCGACTTGAACATGCAATGAACATAACGTCGGCAGAGCGAATGTAAATATAGGGTGTTTTTTTAAGCCCGATAGAACTTGAAATTGTAAAAAATAACACAAAAAATTAAATTGTAATCAAAATTTTTTTTTATTCGAAAGATCAATACGTGACATTAACATTTGAAAATGATTTCGGGCATATGGGCACCGCGGCTGTTCTTGACGAAGCGCATTCTGGACGTCCAATTTTGGGCCACTTTTTCGAGCACTGCTGGCCGTATGTCACGAACAACACGAACAATGCTGGCCTCCAAGGCGTCAATTGTTGCTGGTTTATCAGCATAAACGAGTGACTTCACGTAGCCCCACAGGAAATAATCGAGAGGTGTCAAATCGCACGACCTTGGAGGCCAATTGACAGGTCCATTTCTCGAAATCAACTTATCGCCAAATTTTGATTTCAGTAAGTCGATGGTTGCGTTCGCCGTATGGCACGTAGCGCCATCCTGTTGAAACCACATCTCCTCCGGATCAATGTCATCCATATTTTCAAACAAAAAATCATTGATCATGGTGCGGTAACGATCTCCATTGACCGTAACGTGAGCTCCGGCCTCATTTTTGAAGAAATAAGGTCCGATGATGCCACCAGCATGAAAACCGCACCAAACAGTGCATTTTTCTGGATGTAATGGAGTCTGTAGGGTCTCTTGTGGATTGGTCTCACTCCATATGCGGCAATTTTGCTTATTAACAAACCCGTTAAGCCAAAAATGCGCCTCATCGCTGAACACAATTTTGCGATAAAAGTTGCGCGAATCGACGACTGATTTTCAAAGTAAATTTGGATAATTTCGTAGCGTTGTTCAAGCGTGAGTCTATTCATGATGATTTGTCAGAGTATACTGAAACAAATAAAAAAAATGTTTCATCAAAATTTAATTTTTTGTGTTACTTTTTACAATTTAAAGTTCTATCTAGCTTAAAAAAACACCCTTTATAAGTTCATGTTCTTGTATGTGGCGTATACGTATGTTCGGATTTACCTTATCAAAGTGTTCAGTTTGGCGCCATTTTGTGTATTCTTGATCGCGATGGCCAACTTGATGGCGAACATCGATGCTCGGGCATATGCATAAACGAAACATGGACATGAGCGGCCCACATTAGCCATTTGCGATGTTCGACATGATGCTCATACCATGTTCATGGCTAATGGTGACCCCCAGTAAACAAAGCAAATTTCAGAGCTGCCAATTTATAGAATTTAGTCTAAGTTGGCAGCAGCAGCAAATGCTGTTGTGAAGTCGTGCTGCTGTGATGCCGTGTGCATTTACATACGTATGTATTTTATTTTTGACAGATTGCTGCTTGCTGTTTGCTGTCGTCTATGTGTTTAAAGTTTAATACACAATAGCTTATCCATATTATCTACTCTCCCGTTAGTTTTATTATAATACATTATAATTTCCGGATTTGCACAGGTATTGGGTTCCACATTAGCTTCGGCGTGTATAGTATAGGAACATGAAGTTGCATCTTTGCTAAAAGCAAAATTTGTAGAATATGATCTGAAATATATTTCAAGCCATTATCAAAAGTTTATAATTATATTAAGTTTATCAATTATCGTAATGTTGTATTCAGTGCAATGTTGCCTTATTTGCCTGCATATTAGGTGGCAAAAACCTTTTATATTTTTCTTATCGTACCGACGAGTGTTAGGTTCCGTGAGCTGAAAGCTCTCCTAGTTCCAAGGACGTAAAAAATTTTTCTGTGATAATGTTTCCTCCAGAGTTTTTATACGGGAAAACCAGATCCAAAACACGTTTTTCACCTATTTTAGTTTGGCGCTCACCGTTTACCTGTATACAAATGACCATGCAATGGGTAAAGGCCGTGTCAGATAAAACTTTTGCTTCGCTTTGCGTTGCAAATTCGCTTTAACATCTAAGATCAAATATAAAGGGTGTTTTTTTAAGCTAGATAGAACTTTAAATTGTAAAAAGTAACACAAAAAATTAAATTTTGATGAAACATTTTTTTTATTTGTTTCAGTATACTCTGACAAATCATCATGAATAGACTCACGCTTGAACAACGCTACGAAATTATCCAAATTTACTTTGAAAATCAGTCGTCGATTCGCGCAACTTATAGACGACTTCGTCATTTGTATGGCGTACATAATCGTCCATCTGAACAAGCCATTCGTCGAACTGTGGATAGATTTCGTACCACATACTCTCTAGAGGATGCAATAACACCAGCACGTCGAAGGAATGTGCGTACTGAAGAGAATATCGCCGCTGTAAACGAAAGTGTGGAAGAAGATCCAAATTTATCGATTCGTCGTCGGTCGCATGAATTGGGGCTCTGTCCGTCCACTACGTGGAAAATTTTGCGCAAAGATCTCGGCCTACACCCGTATAAGATCCAGCTGGTGCAGGAATTGAAGCCACGAGACCATTGTATGCGTCGTTCTTTCGCCGATTGGGCTCTAGAGCAGTTGGCAACTGACCCGTTGTTTTATCGCAAAATTGTGTTCAGCGATGAGGCGCATTTTTGGCTTAACGGGTTTGTTAATAAGCAAAATTGCCGCATATGGAGTGAGACCAATCCACAAGAGACCCTACAGACTCCATTACATCCAGAAAAATGCACAGTTTGGTGCGGTTTTCATGCTGGTGGCATCATCGGACCTTATTTCTTCAAAAATGAGGCCGGAGCTCGCGTTACGGTCAATGGAGATCGTTACCGCACCATGATCAATGATTTTTTGTTTGAAAATATGGATGACATTGATCCGGAGGAGATGTGGTTTCAACAGGATGGCGCTACGTGCCATACGGCGAACGCAACCATCGACTTACTGAAATCAAAATTTGGCGATAAGTTGATTTCGAGAAATGGACCTGTCAATTGGCCTCCAAGGTCGTGCGATTTGACACCTCTCGATTATTTCCTGTGGGGCTACGTGAAGTCACTCGTTTATGCTGATAAACCAGCAACAATTGACGCCTTGGAGGCCAGCATTGTTCGTGTTGTTCGTGACATACGGCCAGCAGTGCTCGAAAAAGTGGCCCAAAATTGGACGTCCAGAATGCGCTTCGTCAAGAACAGCCGCGGTGCCCATATGCCCGAAATCATTTTCAAATGTTAATGTCACGTATTGATCTTTCGAATAAAAAAAAATTTTGATTACAATTTAATTTTTTGTGTTATTTTTTACAATTTTAAGTTCTATCGGGCTTAAAAAAACACCCTTTATATATGCTTATATGAAACATGTCACATAAAGCACTTTTAATGCAACATGAAGCGAAAAGTTCGGCAATTCTCAACATGTCACATAAAGCACTTTTAATGCAACATGAAGCGAAAAGTTCGGCAATTCTCATCTTTTTACGCGTTGAAGTTTTTTTCTAATTACTCCAAAGCTTTATATACTAAGAAAACCATTAGAACCAGTTTCAGTAGTTCGTCCAATAATATTTCTATTATCATAGGAAATGAATAAATATAAAAATTAATAACCATTTTTTTTTTTTTTAGATAAATAAATAAATCGTGAGTGTTGCCAAAGTTTTTATTGTGCATACACCTTTTACTTGGCCTTTTTCTGTTCAAGCTTTAAACGTCACGCAAAGCGACAAACTTTTGTCTGACACGACCTTAAGCGTTACGTACATCGTATGCCCAAAATATTTTTATGCCATAATTTTCGGCCTTAGCCGTCATGTATGGTGTAAACGGGTATGTCCGCGGTATCCACACAGCTGCTCATCAATAGTGATTATAACTTTGAGCTAAATTGGCGTTAAACATCGTTAAAATGTCTTGAAAAGCTGCAGCTTTATCAGACTGTGAACGTATATTGCGAGTTACGTATCCACCGTACGAGTAAAAGCATTCTGCATCTGTTGCACGGCATGGCTGCCCCATGCCAAGTTAGTGGGTTTTTAAGACGATAGGAAAAATTATATAAAATGTCTGTTTTTTTTTTTAGTGCGAAAATGTTGTTTTCTACTTAACTTCCATATAGGTAACCAGGTACCTTACAGCGCATTGGAAGGGTTAAAAACATAAACACACACATACATATACCCAGTTTTAGCAAAATAAAAACATATGCTGGATTCTGAGAAGAATGGAGGGAAAAGTAGTTATAGTTAATAATAGACAAGCCGTATGGCAAAACATGTACCAATTTATTCATGTTGAACTATCAGAGCCTTAAAAGACTGCGTATTTTTTGTTGCTGTCATATGTTTTGAAAGAAATTTAACAATATTAATATTGAAATGTAAAATGAGAAAGCGGGGATCTAAATTTAGTTATCCTGAAGATTTTCTTTCCTACAAGTGGTAGAAAGTTTAAAAGAAGCGTATCAGTACTAAAGACATAAAGGGTGGTTAAATTTCAAGGGCCGATGTTGATTTTGAATAAAACACAAACTATTTAGGAAATTATTGTGATTTTATTTTATTATGATATATTGGTATTATTCAATTATATGTGAAACAAAATATCGGCCAAATGGGCGTCGCGACCACGGCGGCACACCTCCAACCGATGGTCCAAATTTTCGATGACCCTGAGGCATAATGGAGGTTCTATGCCGTTAATGTGCCGAATTATCTCATCCTTTAGCTGTTGAATTGCTGCTGCGACGTACACCTTTTCTTTGAAATATCCCCAAAGAAAAAAGTCCAACGGTGTCAAATCACATGATCTTGGCGGCCAATTGACATCGCCATTACGTGAGATAACACGGCCATTGAATTTGTTGCGCAAAAGAGCAATTGTTTCGTTAGCTGTGTGGCAAGTGGCACCGGCCTGCTGAAACCACATATCGTCTACATCCATATCTTCCAATTCGGGCCATACAAAGTTCGTTATCATCTCACGATAGCGAACACCATTCACAGTAACTGCCTGACCGGCCTCATTTTGGAAAAAATACGGCCCGATGATGCCGCCAGCACATAAACCGCACCAAACAGTCACTCTTTGTGGGTGCATTGGTTTTTCGACAGTCACTCTTGGATTTTCATTCGCCCAAATGCAGCAATTCTGTTTATTGACGAATCCACTGAGGTGAAAATGTGCCTCATCACTGAAGATGATTTTCTTCGAAAATTGATCATCCACTGTTGCCATTTCTTGCCACCATTCTGCCCATTCACGACGTTTGGAATGGTCAAGAGGCTTTAGTTCTTGAGCCAATTGCACCTTGTAATCGTGTAAATGCAAGTCTTTAGGCATAATGTTCATTAACGACGAGCGTGAGAGATGCAATTGTTGGGCACAACGACGAGTTGAGGTGGACGGCTCTTCAGCCACACTATCGCGAACAGCAGCTATATTTTCTGCAGTACGAGCTGTACGAGCATGTACTGGTGTTCTCACATCTTCTACAAACCCGGTATGCTCGAATTTTTCCACGATTTTTGCGATTGTACGCACATTTGGACGATCAAATTGACCAAAAAAAAAATCACGAAGTGCACGATATGCATTTTGATTTGAACGCCCATTTTCATAATAAGTCTGGATAACTTTAACACGTTGTTGGATTGTGTATCTCCCCAGCAGTCCACAACTTATTACAATTTGCAAAGCATCCGATTGTAAGCGATTGTGTCAACAGAAAAAATCAAAATAAACATGTTAAGGACAACAAAAAACTAGCATTTGATTCAGATTATTCTCTTTCTACTCATTATGTTAAATTAAATGTACAGAAGAAACAAAGTAGAAAAGAAATGCTAATAATATAGTTTTGAACTCATCCAATCTTCGCTTACAATGTATACAGTGTTGGATGCATCTCACGGCCTAGGCCATCGCTGTGTAAATGTAAGTAGGAATTGTATACAGACTTCGGATGGGTCACGCTTACATTGTCAATGATCTTAGATCGAAGATGTATGTGACAAAAAGTTCACTGGGTCTCTATGGTTCAAATTGAGTAAGTCTGAAATAGACAAATGTCAAATAAAATTCGGAAAAAAGCTTGGTGTTTAGGTGAGGTTCACATTCAACATCGGCCCTTGAAATTTAACCACCCGATACAAACTTGACAAGCAAACTGTTTATAAATTTAAAGAAACCTCACCGTTTTCTTACGTAAAACTATACGAACTAAGTTCTTATTTGGCAATAAAACTTTAAAAATGATAAACGGTTTCGCTTCACAAATATATTTTTTCTGATAAATTTAATAGCATAACATTATTACTAAAATGATTCCCAACGAGAAAAAAATATCTTAATTATTAATTCGCAATTCCGCGCACATAGTACATACATTATTTGATTTTCAATAAACCAGATTACTCCTTAATTTTCCTAAATTAATTTTTTTAACAAAGAGTACCATTTAGCGCTTTACGTACTCTTTTAGTTACATTTAAGTACCACAACAATATTTCAATTTTGCCACATTGAGCCGAACAAATCATAAATAAACCACTATTTCAAATCATTTTCTTTGGCGTGTTAAAATTCCCAGTATTTTCGTTTTAAGTTGCGTAAAGTGACATCTCCCGCATATTTGCAGCTTCAAATCGCCCTTGTGGACAACAACCTCTAATATTGTGGACACTTACCAAGTATGGCCAAGCTCACAAGCTCAATTTTGTGGCAAAGTCGTGCTACCAGACCAACATTTTCCATTAGCCCTTAAGTGACCACCAAAATGAGTTTACGTAAATGAACACCTGGGTCTGGCTGGAACCCCTTGTATTTTGTATGGAATTTAATTTCTATTGTATGTAAATTGATGAAATATTTTTGTTGGTTTTTTTTTTTTAAATTAATCTTATATCTTATTCATCCTTAAAAAATTATTTTAATAAAATAATGGGTGGTTTTATAAGAACTATCGGAAATTAAAAAAAAAAAAACACATAAAATTCAGAAAAATGCATGAAATATATATTTGGATCGATAGTTGGGTCGATATAATTTAATGTTTGAAGATTATTTCATGCAAATGTTGGCCGCAGCTGCGCCTCAAATGGTCCATCCGCTTAGTCCAATTTTGGCATACTCTTTCCAACATTTCGGCCGGTATCTCACGAATAATGTTGGCAATGTTGGCTTCCAGTGCGTCAATCGAAGCGGGCTTGTCGCTATAGACATTAGCCTTAACATAGCCCCACAAAAAATAGTCTAGAGGCGTTAAATCGCACGATCTGGGCGGCCAATTGACTGGTCCCAAGCGTGAAATAAACTGTTCACCGAACTCGCCTCTCAACTGGTCCATTGTTTCGCGTGCTGTGTGGCATGTGGCACCGTGTTGTTGAAACCACATGTCATGCAAGTCAAGCTCTTCCATTTTGGGCAAAAAAAAGTTTGTTATCGTCGCACGGTAGCGCTCGCCATTCACAGTAATGTTGTGATTCGCATCATCTTTGAAAAAATACGGCCCAATGATGCCGCCAGCCCATAATCCGCACCAAACGGTTGTTTTTTGTGGATGCATTGGTAGCTCTTGCAATGCTTCTGGCCGCTCTTCACTCCAAATACGGCAGTTTTGCTTGTTCACGTATCCATTCAACCAGAAATGAGTCTCGTCGCTGAACACAATTCTTCGATAAAAAATTGGATCTTCATCTAACTTTTCAAGAGCCCATTCACCAAAAATTTGGCGTTGTGGTAGGTCGTTTGGCTTCAGTTCTTGCACCAGCTGTATCTTATAAGGCTTCACACCCAAATCCTTTCGCAAAATTTTCCACGTAGTGGAGTAACAGAGGCCCAATTGCTGCGAACGGCACCGAATCGATAATTCACGGTCATCACCAACACTGTGATATTTTCTTCAGTTCGCACTCTACGTAAGCGTGCTGGTGGTTTAATGTCCAACAATGTAAATTTGGTGCGAAATTTTTTTACAATAGCCCGAATAGGTCGATTAAATGGAAGAAGCGCGCGATGAACTTTCCTAACAGAGCACGCATTTTGGTAATAAAATTCAGTAATTTGCAAGCGTTGTTCGTTTGTAAGACGATTTATGATTAAATTATAGACCAAACTGAAGATGTTTGACAGTGACACAAGATACAAAACGTGCGTGAGCTGTCAGAACTAGTGTTGCCAAAAAGATAATAGCAAACAAATCACTCGTTATATACATACATTGATTCTTTCTTATAGAAGTGTGACCAAAGTGCGTTTTTTCTAGATTGCAAGTACTTGAACATTTTTAACCCCGTGATACATACAATCATATAGAAATTTTGCATTAAGACTGTATATTTAATTTTTACCCGATAACTTTTTGCAAATTCAAGTCTGTATGAAAGTTTTTCGTTTGTTTACCCGATTGTCCAACTTTGTTGGACACTAAATATTTTATATGAGTTTGCTTATTATAATGTAAAGCTGGTAGCACTGTGGGAAGTGGAGAAATTCCAATTGTCAAAATTTATATCATGAATTTTACATTCTTGAATTTTTTAGTATTAGTATGCTTTAGACCACTTGCCACGGTGCTACCAACTACAACCACGTAAGATATTTCTGAATTTTAATGAACTGTTACTGGTCTCCATAACGGTTTCTTCATTTCCTTTACCTCCCAAATTATAATTAAGGTACGGAGTAATTATAGCTGTAATCTCCAATTTAGATAGTTTTTAGATAGTTTTCTGGAAAGCCTTGATGGTACTCCTCAATCTGATTATTCCTTGTGGAAAGCGACAAAAGGTTTAAAAAGACCCGTAATAGGTAAGCCACCTTTGCGAACTTCAACTGGCGACTGGGCAAGAAGCGACTCTGAAAAGGGGATGTTGTATGTCGATCATTTGAGAAACGTTTTTATTACAAATGATTCAGCGAATATTACAGCGGAATTACCACCATATGTTGTTAGACCCCCTGTGTCTTTGAGACTTAATTTTCAAGATGTCGAAAACGTTATCGCAAATACAAACCCAAGAAAAGCTCCAGGCATTGATCAAATTACTGGTAAAATGCTTGAACAGTTACCTCGTGTAGCTAGAAGGGTTCTACTTTTTATTTTTAACGCCATTTTACGCCTTGAGTATTATCCTGTAGAGTGGAAGGTCTCAATGATTACTATGATACCCAAGCCAGGGAAGGATCTGACAAAGGTAGAATCATATAGACCAATAAGTCTACTACCAACAATTTCAAAACTGTTCGAAAAATTGTTAATGGCGAAGTTGAGTCCAATATTGAACAATGTGGGGTGTATCCCTGATCATCAATTTGGTTTTCGGGCTAAACATAGCACCATAGAACAAACGCACAGACTAGTCAATGTCATAAGACAGACCTTTGAGGAGAAGAAGTATTGCTCAGCTCTATTCATCGACATTTCTCAAGCTTTCGATAAAGTGTGGCACGACGGGTTGATGCACAAAATAAAGTTAAACTTGCCTGTAAATACTCACAAGCTTCTGGAAAGCTACTTATATGGGCGGAAGTTTATTATCAGAGAAGGCGATTTTATAAGCCCAACTCAGCCAATCGAAGCAGGTGTTCCCCAAGGCAGCATACTGGGGCCTACTTTATACTTGATTTACGCCTCTGACATGCCAACGACATCCGGAATCCATACTTCAACCTTTGCAGATGACACAGCGTTTTTGAGTGTTCATGAAAACCACCAATTAGCTTCACGAAATTTACAGGAATACATTTCAATATTAGAGAAATGGCTAAAACTTTGGAAAATCAAAGTTAATGAACAAAAATGTACTCATGTCACATTCACTCTGTGTAAGCAAACATGTGGGCCTATCCAAATAAACAACTCACCTATTCCGCAACACAGTGAAGTCAAGTACCTTGGTATACACCTCGACCGTAGGCTAACGTGGAAGTCTCACATTGAAGCAAAAGTCACTCAGATGAAACTAAAAGCAGCGCAACTAAATTGGCTTATGAGCAGAAACTCGACATTGAAGTTGGATTGCAAACTTCTGTTATACAATGCAATTCTAAAACCTATATGGTGCTACGGAATTCAATTATGGGGCACCGCCTCAGCGTCAAATATTGAAAAAATTCAAAGGCGACAAAACCAAATTCTTCGAACGATTACTGCAGCTCCATGGTACGTCAAAAATTCACGAATTCATAACGATCTGAGTGTTCCGCTGGTAAAAGAGGAATTTTCCAAGTACGCGACAAGGTATGTCAGTAAACTGGAACTTCATCCAAACCCTCTTGCGCGCAATATACTTAATTTTGGCGGCCACACTCGGCTTAAAAGAAGGGATACCGCTGCCACCATCAGATTGCTCAATAGGTGATTTTACCGAAATAGCTCCCGCATAATAAAACTTTTTGTCTAGCATTGGCCGGACTTAAGAATCCCATTTTTTAAATTTAGTGTTAAGATTTGAATACTTATTGTTAGTTCATTTTGAAGATTCAATAAATAAAAAACGCTACAAAAAAAAAAAAAAAAAAAAAAAAAAAAAGATAGTTTTCAGCGCCTTCTAATAGCTAGTTGGAGATTAAGTAAACAGCAATTTGTTCGCCGATTTTAAATACTATCTTAAATATCTAGAGTCGCACAAATTACTTTGTGATCGCCAATATGGATTTCGTAAGGGTCCCTCTACTGGCGATCTTATGGCATATCTTTCGGAGAAATGGTACCACTCAATCCATCATTTTGGTGAAAGCAAGGTGGTAGCTCTAGATATTTCCAAAGCATTTGCCAGAGTGTGGCATGGTGCACTACTGGCAAAACTTACTGCTTTTGGTGTCGGTAACGATTTCTCTCGGTTTATATCGAGCTTTCTCAGAGACCGCACTATACGAGTTGTTATAGATGGGGTCTCATCAAACGAGTTCAAGATTAATTCAGGGGTACCGCAAGGCTCCGTTCTTTCTCCTACTCTATTTCTTATTTTTCTCAACGACCTTCTCTATCCACTCTTTCGCAGATAACAGCAGCATTTGTCACTCTTACTCTTTTGATCATAGGCCCAGCCTATCAGAGATCACTGCCAAGAGGCTAAATACGAACGATTCACTGAATAGTGATCTTCTATTAATCTCCGAAACACCGTAAGCAAGTAAAAAAAACTTTAAAAATTTAGTCGTTTCATTAAAATAGTAGTCATATACACAACAGGATATACAGTCTTAGTTACATTTAAAACATGTTTAATCACATTTGGAATTCTGAAGGCAAACAGGATTTTTGCAGAATTGGCAGAAGAATCTAGTGCTACGCTTGCCATTGTCTATGTCCTTACAAATAGCACACTTTGATTTATTTTTAAAACCTTCAGCGCCCAGAATGTCTTTAGGTTCCTGAAGAGGTAAAATAATAGTGTTTTCTAAACAGTTCGTTTTGTTTGTTACTACCTGAATGATTTTGTTCAAAAAAAGCTTCTATTCCCGACCTACTAACAAAATTTTCTGTAACTTTCTTGTTTTTGCTTCGTTCTTCAACGCAAGACCAGCAGCAAGCTGTTCCAAAAGGTGAAATAAAAATGTTCTTCTGGCGCCTTGTGTCTTTTTCACTGGCAGGTTTTCATCATATATTGTGTATGAAGCCAAACCATTATGTCGATCATGTTGTAAAAAACCGAAAAGGGGATGTTGTATGTAAATCACTTGAGAAATGTTTTTACAGATGATGCAGCAAACGACATAGCAGTATTTCCGCCATTTGCCGTAAGACCGCCTGTGTCCTTGAGATTTAGTTTTCCAGATGTGAAAAACGTTATCAATAAAATAAACTCTAAGAAAGCTCCAGGTATAAATAAAATTACTGGTACAATGCTTGTATAACTACCTTGCGTGGTTAGAAGAATTCTTCTTTTTATTTTCAACGCTATCTTACGCCTTGAGTATTATCCGGTCGAGCGGAAAGTGTCTATGATAACGATGATACCTAAGCCGGGGAAGGATCATACTACAGTAGAATCGTACAGACCAATAAGTCTACTGCCAACAATTTCAAAACTATTTGAGAAATTGCTAATGATGAAGTTGAGCCCGGTACTGGAAAAAATAGAATGTATTCCTGATCATCAGTTCGGTTTTAGGGCCAAACATAGTACCATCGAACGGACACAGAGACACAGACTAGTTAATGTCATAAGAAAATCATTTGAAGACAAGAAGTATTGCTCTGCACTTTTCATTGACGTTTCCCAAGCTTTTGACAAAGTGTGGCATGACGGTTTAATGCACAAAATAAACACCCACAAACTTTTTGAAAGTTATTTGTATGGACGTAAATTATCGGTATCGTTAAGGAAGGTGACTTTTATAGCCCCAATCAACCAATCGTCCCACAAGGCAGCATACTGGGCCCTACCTTATACTTGATTTATGCTTCTGACATGCCAACAAGCGATAAAATTCATACATCCACGTTTGCAGACGTTACGGCTTTTTTCAGTGTACAGGAAAACCATCAAACAGCATCACAAAATTTGCAGGAACATATTTACAATTTAGAGAAATGGTTAAAACTCTGGAAAATCAAAGTCAATGAACAAAAATGTGTCCATATCACGTTCACACTGCGTAAAAATACATGCCCGTCAATAAAAATTAATAATCAAATAATTTCACAACACAGTGACGTCAAATATCTCGGTATTCACCTCGACTAACTTGGAAGACTAACTTGGAAGAAACACATTGACGCAAAAACAACCCAGATGAAATTAAAAGCCGCGCAATTGAATTGGCTCATTGGCAGAAATTCCACCCTGAGCTTAGATTGCAAACTTTTGCTGTATAACGCGATCCTAAAGCCAATAGGGTGCTATGGAACTCAACTATGGGGCACCGCCTTCGCATCGAATATTGGAAAAATTCAAAGGCGTCAAAACAGCCTTCTACGTACGATTACAGCAGCCCCATGGTATGTAAAAAATTCTCGAGTTCACAAGGACCTAAACGTACCTTTAGTAAAAGATGAATTTGCCAAATATGCTGGAAGGTATATAACCAAACTTGAAATCCAGCCAAATCCACTTGCTCGAGACATCCTTACCTTTGGTGGTCACACACGATTAAAAAGAAGGGACACCCTGGCTTCCATTCGGGAGCATAACAGATGATGTCCTAAACGTACCTTTAGTAAAAGATGAATTTGCCAAATATGCTGGAAGGTATCTAACCAAACTTGAAATCCACCCAAATCCGCTTGCTCGAGACATCCTTACCTTTGGTGGTCACACACGATTAAAAAGAAGGGACACCCTGGCTTCCATTCGGGAGCATAACATATGATGTCCTAAACGTACCTTTAGTAAAAGAAGAATTTGGCAAATATGCTGGAAGGTATATAACCAAACTTGAAATCCACCCAAATCCACTTGCTCGAGACATCCTTACCTTTGGTGGTCACACACGATTAAAAAGAAGGGACACCCTGGAGCATAACAGATGATGTCCTGTGGCACGGTATTCTGATACATTCGCTGAATCATAATTTTTTGTCTAGCATTGGCTGGACTTAAAGAAAATTTTTTAGTTATTAAGATTTGAATAATTGTTGTTAGTTCTTCTTGAAGATTCAACAAAGAAATAAAAATTGATAAAAAAAAATGTTGTAAAAAAGTGTTAAGGTCCATCGATTTGTTCTTCGCTTAGTAGTATATTTGCGAAGCATTTGGTCTATAACATCTACACCTATTTTGGCATTGTTGTAATGCATGATTGCCTACGGTTTTTTCTTTATGCCTACTATAGTAGTACTGTAGTGAACTGTTGATAGCAGTATATGGAGATAGTTTTCATGAAACCCAAATTCGCGCAACAAGCGTATATTTGAAGTTTTACAAAGCTCCGCGATAGCCTGTGTGTTGTTGTGTGTTGCTCCAGCACAAATCTATATTCCTACGAATCCATCTAATTGTTCCATAGACATTGGTATCCCAACTGGCTTTTTATCAGCTTTGTCTTTGTCTGATAATTCATAAACTTTTCTACCATGTTTATTTGTTTCATGCAGTATAATTTCTTGTATGTCATTTGAAAAAAGTCGTTTGAATATCTCTAATTCCGAAACGCCTTCAGTTGTTGGCCCTCCAATATATTTCAAAACATTATGCGACATAAATTTTCTGAAAAAGAAAAAAAAATTTCTGACTTGAACCGCTTTGTTCCATCCTTCCTTTGTGTTAAATAAACACAAAGAAAATATTTTTTATGCATACTGTGCTTCTTACACGTTTTGCTTGTTTCTATGCAGCGTGTTTTGTTTATATTGTTATAGGGTGTGGCTGGACCCTAGAGGTTCAAACGTGAATAAAAATTTCTTAAAATCGATTATAGCGCCCACAGAAAAAGGAAAAAGCGCGTTATTTCAGCAAATTAGTCATAGTTTAGCTTCGATAGTGAACGGACGTATTTGTTTTTGATCGGAAAGTTATAAAAAAACAAGTAAGAGTGTGGTAATGGATTCGGGTGGGCCGAATCTAAAATACCCTTCACAATAGTCACGTACATGTAATGTATAGTACATATTACAAATTTGAACTAAATATGCTGTTTTAATTTGTAATAATGATAGTTCATTAAAATCTTTGATATGAACTAATAATTTCCATAATATATGCCAGGGATGTGTACATATATTTAAGGCGCCGTGAAAAATTATTGTTTTTTCACACGCGTCATTTTCATTTGGGCGATGTGTATACCGATATCGAAAATTGCCACTTTTTGGTATTTTAGTAACCCCCTTTTATAAACAGAGCTGCTTTAATATAAAAATTATATACACTCTTTACATTTTTGTGAAGGATATAAAAAAAGTCATGAAAAAATCGGTTATCCCATATCTCTGGTGTATATAGACCGTTATCGGAAATTTTCATTTCCTGTATTTAAGTAGCCTAGTTTTACCATCAGAACTGCTTCTAAGAAAAAAAAAATTGTTTAAGTGGGTTACGTGACATTTTCATGGAAAAATCGGTTTAGGCTATATCTCGGGTATATGTGGACCGATATCGGAAATTTTCATTTTCCATACTTATATAACCTTATTTTGTTACCAGAACTACTTTTAAGCAAAAAAAAGTTGTTTAGCTTCGCCTATGCGACATTTTCATTAAAAATCCGATTTGGGCTATATCTGGGGTATATATGGACCGATATCGGAAATTGTCATTTTCCATATTTATATAACCTTACTTTATTACCGGAACTGCTTTTGAGGGAAACAAAGTTTTTTAAGTTTTCATGAAAAACACGTTCTAGGCTATATCTCGTGTATATATGGACCGATATCGGAAACTTTCATTTTCGCTATATATATATATATATATATATATATATATATATATATATATATATATATATATATATATATATATATATATATATATATATATATATATATATATATATATATATATATATATATATATATATATATATATATATATATATATATATATATATATATATATATATATATAACCTGATTACATTACCAGAACTGCTTTTAGGCAAAAAAAGTAGTTTAAGTTTGCTTACGCAAACTCGGGTATATATGGACCGATATCGGAAATTTTTATTTTTCATATTTATATAACTTTATTTCATTACCAGAATTGCTTTTAAACAAAAAAAAGTTGTTTAAGTTCGCTTACGCGGCATTTTCATGCAAACCCCGTTCCAGGCTATATCTGCGGTATATATAGACCGATATCGGAAATTTTCATTTTTCATATTTATGTAACCTTATTTTATTACCAAAACTACTTTTGAGCAAAAAAAGTCGCGGTTTAGGCTATATCTCGGGTATATATGGACCGATATCGGGAATTTTAATTTTTCATATTTATATAACTTTATTTTATTCCTAATCATCAGTTTGGCTTTTGGGCTAAACATAGCACCATAGAACAAACTAGAGACTAGTCAACGTCATAAGACAGACTTTCGAAGACAAAAAGTATTGTTCTGCTCTATTCATTGACATTTCCCAAGCTTTTGATTAAGTGTGGACCCAAGGACTGATGCACAAAATACAGTTAAACTTGCCTGCAAATACTTATAAGCTTCTGGAAAGCTACTTATATGGGCGGAAGTTTGTTATCAGAGAAGGTGACTTTATAAGCCCAACTCAGCCAATCGAGGCAGGAGTTCCCCAAGGTAGCATTTTGGGACCCACTTTATATTTAATTTACGCCTCTGACATGCCACCCAGATCTGGTATTCACACTTCAACTTTTGCAGATGACACAGCATTCTGCAGCGTACATGAAAACTATCAAGAAGCTTCGCGAAAATTGCAGTAGCATATTTCAATATTTGAGAAATGGTTAAAACTTTGGAAAATAAAAGTCAATAAACAGAAGTGTACTCACGTTATATTGCTATGGAATAGGGCACCGCCTTAACATCTAACATTGAAAAAATTCAAAAGCGACAAAATCTAATTCTTCGTACGACTGCTGCAGCTCCATGACACGTAAATAACTCACGAATTCATAAAGATCTCTGTGTGCCTCTTGTAAAAAACGAATTCTCTAAGTATGCGACAAGGTATATCAGTAAACTGGAACTTCACCCAAATCCCCTTGCACGCAACATACTTAATTCTGGCGGACACTCTCGGTTGAGAAGGAGAGAAGAGATAGATCCATGTTTCATCCATTGTCACATATCGAGGCAAAAATTGCGGTTTGTTACATTTAAACATGGCCTCGGAATTGTTTTGTGGTCAACAGTGAGCGAACGCGGAACCCACTTTGAACAGAGCTTTCCCATAATCAAATGCTCATACAATATAAAGCTAACACGTTCATTCAATATCTTTACGATGTCACCTAACTCACGCAACTTCACTTTTCGATCATTCCAAACGATTTTGAGAATTTTTTTTATTCATTTATTCAATTTTTGTTGAACTTTATCATTTTTAAATTAAATTTTTGGTTTGTACATTTGTACAAGTTTTTTCCCTTCTTAAGTTTTTTCTTAAGAAGGATTTTTTACAATACAAATTTGCTGTGATCAATAATTTTTGATTGAAACAGACAAGAAAAATAATAATCAAATCTTTAGCTGGGGGACAACTAGCTGTTTCGTAGTCGCTACACTACTCATCAGCACCCACTGGGATTTGAAATCGGGTCATGACGTATCATGATCTGCTGCTGATAAAATCCTCAATCGTAACACAAAATTATTTACCTGTTTTGTAGGCAAGTGCTGACGAATTATCTCAGGCTAAACCTTCAATAAAAAAATGATTTGATAAAGAAACAAAACAAGTGTCGTATATTCTGCTGGGCCGAATCTAAAATACCCTTCACGACAGTCACGTATACGTATAGTATATATTACAAATTTGAACTAAATATGACTCGATATATACGGACTGATATCGGGGAAGTATATTTTTGCCTTTCTTTCAGAGACATTTTCATGGAAAAGTTGCGAGAATTGCTTTTCAGGCTATATCTCGAGTACATATGACCCGATATCGGAAATTTTAATTTTCCATATTTATATAACCTTATTTTAGGGTGGCAACTCTGCGTTTGAACTGTCAACAGGTGCTAAAAAGTTTTTGCGCTAAAAAATATGTTTAATTAATATAAATATTAAATATTATAACCATATAATTGGTCTTTGACTGAGTGATTGCTGCTGAACATTTATTTGATTGTATACGCGTTGGAGTGGATTGCTGTTGGTGTAATTTGTGAAAGCATTTCTATAGCTTGCGAAAGTCTAATGTGTTGGAGTCTCAAATCCTGGTTTGTTCTCTACGAAAGCGGAAAAACTGGAAAGTGCTAAATCAAATATCAATCGTCGCATAAATAATTATAACATTGTCTACAAAAGTTAATTAAACAGCTAAATTAAAATAATCAATATATTGTCAATGGTAATATATTGTGCATGTTGTTGTTATTGTTTAAATACTATTCATTTACTCAGCTGTTTGATAAAAAAGTTTGAAGTACCTAGCGGCACTAATTATTTTGTCTTCTGCCTGAAGGTATGCTTTAAATAAATGAAAAAAAGACCATTCCATTCAACATCACCTGATAATACTGGCACTAACGTCTGTAAGAAGTACGTCGCATCTGTAAATATTCAAAGCGGAAATATGAACAACTCACAAGACATGTTCTCATGGGACAAATTGCGCAATCTATTAGACGAAAAATTGAAAGATGTAACAAGGAAAACTGATGTAAATGAACTTAGAACGGAAACTAAAGCAAGAAAACTTAATGCTGAAAAATTATATAAAGAAACTAACTACTAGACTGGAGTACATCGAACGCGAATCGCGTTTGGCAAATATTGTAGTGTCCGGCCTCAGCAGTAAAAATATTAAGGCAGCCAAGAATTAATTTGAAATTGTATGTAAAAATGTTCTTAGAGTTTCCAATAGTGTAATATCAACTAGTATGATTGCTGGTGGAAAATCGTATTGCTTTACCCTTGAGTCTAGGCTACAAGCATCTAATGTTCCAGCTGCCAAACATAAATTGAAGGGTCCATATTTATTTATAAATAAAGACTACGCAGAAAATGAACAGCAAACTAGGTATAACCTGCGGAAATTAGACAAGAATATTACTAAACATAACAAAACGGTGGTTAAATTTCAAGGGCCGATGTTGATTTTGAATAAAACACAAATTATTTAGGTAATTATTGTAATTTTATTTTATTATGATATATTGGTTTTACTTAATTATGTATGGAACAAAATATTGGCCAAATGGGCGCCGCGACCACGGTGGCACACCTCCATCCGATGGTCCAAATTTTCGATGACCCTGAGGCATAATGGAGGTTCTATGCCGTTAATGTGCCGAATTATCTCATCCTTTAGCTGTTGAATTGTTGCTGGCATCTCGACGTACACCTTTTCTTTCAAATAACCCCAAAGAAAAAAGTCCAACGGTGTCAAATCACATGATCTTGGCGGCCAATTGACATCGCCATTACGTGAGATAACACGGCCATTGAATTTGTTGCGCAAAAGAGCAATTGTTTCGTTAGCTGTGTGGCAAGTGGCACCGTCCTGCTGAAACCACATATCGTCTACATCCATGTCTTCCAATTCGGGCCATAAAAAGTTCGTTATCATCTCACAGTAACTGCCTGACCGGACTCATTTTGGAAAAAATACGGCCCGATGATGCCGCCAGCACATAAACCGCACCAAATAGTCATTCTTTGTGGGTGCATTGGTTTTTCGACAGTCACTCTTGGATTCTCATTCGCCCAAATGCGGCAACTCTGTTTATTGACGAATCCACTGAGGTGAAAATGTGCCTCATCACTGAAGATGAAGTGCACGATATGCAATTTGATTTGAACGCTCATTTTCATAATAAGTCTGGATAACTTTAACACGTTGCTGGATTGTGGATCTCTGCATGGTTCAAATTGAGTAAGTCTGAAATAGAGAAATGTCAAATAAAATTCGGAAAAAAACTTGGCGTTTAGGTGTGGTTCACATTCAACATCGGCCCTTGAAATTTAACCACCCGATATAAGACTTGGTGAATTGTGTATTTACGTAGATAACAAAAAATATACCTGTAATGGCAATACAAGTGGTGCTTATTCTAATAATAATGCAGAATTTTTGAGAAATTTAATTGCTGACAGTACATTTGCATTTGAAATATATGTTCGAAACAAGCCATTTAAAAGAGAAAATAATAATAACCCGTCGATACAATAGCAATCTAACTGCTGTAAATTTTTGCCGTTTAATGTAGCAAATTTGGATAAGGCAAGAAAGTTTGGAAATTTCATAACTTATATAAATCAGTTTGATTTATTTTTTCTGTTTGAAACGCAAATGAAAACCAGTATCGTTTTTCTCCCTATTTTAACAATCATTTTTTACATTAAGTACCTGCAGAAAAAGTACATAGAGCTGGGCGTGCAAGTGGCGGATGCCTATATGGCTTTAAGAAGGCAGCTCAAAAAACGTTTTCTTTTAAATTTGTAAATATTTATGAAAACACAGTTATATCTGCTAAGTTTGAGAAACAATTGTTTTATTTTATATCAAGATACCTAAATTGAAAAGTTTAAAAAATTTATGCAAGATTTTAGTCCTCATAGCTTCTGCATTGCTGGGGAACAAGGAACAAGGAAAGAACAAATTGAAATACGTCGTCAGGTGATATGAACTAGAAAGAAAAAAACAAACTGATCTAAACAATACTTAAACGAAAATTCTTATACCTATATCTACAAATATTCTCAGTGAATGAATACAAACTATCAAGGATTAATAAATTTTAAATTATTGTTGTCCAAACTAATTTGGACAATATATTTTTATTTGTTGAATTATTTTAAATTAAATTAATTTTTTTCTTTTTGTTTTTGCAAAAGTGAATTCTTATTTGAATTTTTAAAATTAACTTCTTATTTTCAATATATATTATGTGACTTTCAAATGAATTTATACATTTATATTTACTTTTACATTTGTTATTTAGTATAGTATACTTACCTGTTCACCCTTTTTCTTATCTGTTCACCCTTTTACTTGCCTGTAATGTTGATGTTTAACATATAGTTTATTCACCACTGTACTAAATGTTGCTCACATTGACAAGTGGAAAATTCATTGTTTTAAGTTCGGGTTTCCAAAGGCCGAACTTCTCGCATTGACTTTTGGCAAAATTGGATTACTTTTTGAACTTCTGAGAGAATACCAGTGTGAGTCACATCGTAGCAACCCAAATTTGTATTTACCAACATAAAATTTTATACTTACCTGCAATTGTAAATTTGTGAAAAAAAGTAACACAATTAATATAAAATCCCTAAATTAAAACAAATACTTACCCTGTTTGTTTTCCTTTCTCCAACTCCTACATATATAATACTCAATCTGAGTAATATACATATATGAATAACTTTATTTAGAGCCCCATTCTAAATAAAGTTATTTCAGCGCAAATTTTAGCAACCTGCTAACTGATTTGTTCAACTGTAAAACATCAAAACAAATAAAAACACAAGAGAGCAATGACGAACAAAAACAAAAACAACAACAACAAACATTGAATTACATGAAACAAAAAATAGGCATCAACAACAACAATATTGAAGATTAAATGCAAAAATCCCTAAATCAACAGAAGGTATGTTCTACAGACAGTGCGGAGGAGAAGTATGCAGACAAAAATTATTTACTTATTATACTTATAGATTATTATTATACCTATACTTTATTAATTTTTACTTCTAATTATTAGATTTAATCCTTTATTATAATCATTAATACATATGTATACCTATTAAATATAAACTAATTTTACCTACTGAATTTTCTACTTATATAACTTAAAACTACTTATGTATCTATATTATAAAACATATTTTTCTACAGTTACCATTAAATTTTAATACTAAATTTTATTAAAATGTTTAATATACATACATAAAACAAAAATTAAATAATTAATAAAATTTATTTGTTTTGTTTACAACATTATTTGAGTTTGAGTAAAAGAAACCAACGGAAAATTATGCCATATAATATTTAAACCAATAAATTGAATACTAATTTTCATTTTACAAAATTCAAGCCTTAAAGAAAACTTTAAAAAAAAAATGGAGCAAATATTAAAAGTTGGAAAATCTTTTTATAAAAAATATAAACGATTATAAATCTAATTTTATAACATATGTATGTTATTTTTATATGTCATTACTGACAATATTATATTATTAAATGAGTAAATAAATCTCAATCACTTTAAATACATGTAACAGTATATTAAATAATATAAATTGATGAAAATAATATACATATGTACATAATTACATCAAACAACAGACTAAATTTATTTACAAGTAATACGCATATAGCATTAGAAAGTTTTGATTTCCAAATAACAAAACAAAATCGTTTTTTTTTTAAATAATTTTACAAATTGCAGCCATATTACAATGCAAAGGACGTGTCGGAGTACGTACATAAGGTAATTGATATTACCTTATATTTTAACATTTATTTTAAAACACATCATTCCCAGCGGCGAACATTGCCTACCACATTACTTCTCTTCGATGATGTGTGCCACACTTTGTAATCAATGAATGGTAACTTACAAAGTGTATGGCAGTAGTATATGGATTTCCCAAAAATGTATTACATTCATCTTTTGTATCACCTTTATATGAACGTATTTTATTTATTTGATGTAACTCAAACGTTCGCCGTCTTTGTCGGAGCACGTTACAAAAATTTAATTGACAAAATCAGTGCTAAAGGTAAGAAAACCTTATAAAAAATGTACAAGAAAGATAAAACATTTAGTGAAAAAAAAAGAATGCAGTGAACAAAAAACACAACAAATTTATTTAATGAAATATTCCCAAAAAACTGAAATGCGCAGTACGTACGAGCTGCCTACTGCTGGCTTACAATGTATGCGAGATTGTATCCGAGCTGTCTACTTCCGACTTACAAAGTATGCGAGATTGTATTCGAACTGTCTACTGATGACTTACAATGTATGTTAGGAAGTAATGAGCTTTTGTTGGATGAACACCTCACTACCTCGCTTACTTTGTGTGCAGGTGGTAGGCGTTCACTCTACAAATGCGGCAATGTATATGAAAAAGTATACTAGGTTCGTATATGAGATGGTGTGCATTACTGACTTACAAGTGTGCATCGGATCATCGCTTCTGTAAACGAAACTTTGGCCGCTGAGTTTATTCGATGGTGACAATTGAGCAGCAAAAATCGTATGTTGGGATGTGTGCCAACATTGTAAGAGAAAACCTTGACGGAAATCCTTTAGCTTTAGAATCGTTTCTCGACAAGATAATTCTGATAGAAGAGTTGACGGAAGATAATTTGAAACCTACTCTTGTAACATTTTTGAAATCCAAGCTTGAAGGAAAAGCTCGGGAATCATTACCAGAAGTTGTGAAGAGTGCGCAGGACGGGCATAAAAACTGCCTTGAGAAGTAAACTCAAGCCAGACAGTTCGAAAGTAGTAGCTGGCAAAATTGCAGCGCTCAGTGTTAGGAATAACAATTATACAGACTTTGCAAAACAAGCGGAGGAATTAGCCGATGCTTTAACCCGTTCTTTAGTCATTGAAGGTATCACGAAAGTGAAAGCCGATGAAATGGCCATTGAACAGACCGTAGCTGTATGCCGATTAAACGCAAAAACCGACTTGGTGAAATCGATTTTAGCTTCAACGGCTTTTAATAACCCGAAAGAAGTAGTTGCAAAATTAATTGTAGAACAAACAAACGAAGTTAAAGAGCGACAAGTACTTTCGTTACGTAGTCATTATGCAACCAGAAACAAAAGTTTTCAGCAAGCAAATAGATCAAACCGGGCTAGGTACAACACACGTAGTCGTGGTAATTTTTGAGGTAATTACAGAACGAATAATCGCAATTTTAATAAACAAGGAAATCAGAGGTATTTTCGAGACAACAATAGAAACCGTTTCAGTGGTGGACGGGCATCCGTAAGACCTTTAAACGAGGAGGCCCCTCAACTAACACTAATGTTGGGGGAAGAAACGGCAAATTAAATTCATCAACATGTTTTAAATCAGTTTATAGCTTAAATTTAAACTACTCAGATTTCATCAACTTACATTTATTCAACCTAAACATTCCGTATACATTCCTGGTAGACTCCCAGGCTGATATTTCATTAATAAAAGCTTCATGCTTAAAACCAAATACGAAAATAAATACAAGTGAAACAATAAGAATCACTGGTATAACTACATCTGCTATTTCTACAGTAGGAGCAGTTTTTACATATTTGAATATTTCGCAAAATAAAGTCCCTCAAGTTATTCACATAGTCCCAGATGAGTTCAACATTCCCTCAAATGGAATTCTTGGTAAGGACTTCCTTAAGAACAACAAGTGTAAAATAGACTACCAACACATGACATTATCTGCTTCTAATCATAATATTAGGTTCTTTCTTCTACCCTATTCCTTATTTTTCTAAATGATCTTCTCTACCAAACTTCCAACCCTATCCACTCTTTCGCAGATGACAGCAGCATTTGCCACTCGTACTCTTTTAGCTATAGGCCCAACCTATCCGAGATCGCTGCGAAGAGGCTAATTATGATTGATTCACTAAATAGTGATCTTCTATTAATCTCCGAATGGGGTCGTAAAAACAGAGTCGCCTTCAACGCTCGTAAGACCCAATGTTGCTTATTAACACACAAACAAACGACCGCAAATGCTGCTCCATATGCACTCATGGATGGTATAAATATTGAGGAATCGGGTGCTCTTGATGTTCTTGGAATGAAGATACAGTGTGATGTTCGCTGGACTGAACACATTTTTCATATCTCTAAAGAAGCATTCAAGTGCCTCGTTTTTTTGAAACGGTGTAAGATGTACTTCACTCCATCCGACCTCCTTACTATTTATACCACCTACATCCGACCGAAAATGGAATACAACTCTCATGTTTGGGCCGGTGCCTCAAAGTCTGTTTTGGGGTTACTCGACCGTGTGCAGGAGAGGGCGAAGAAGCTCATCGGTGACAGTAGGGATCCAACTCTATTGACTCACTGGAGCATCGACGCAGTGTGGGGTGCGTTACTCTGTTCTATCGTTACTACAATGGATTTTTCTCGGACGAGATTAGGGATCTTGTTCCCGAAACTCGCACATTTTTACGTAGCACGCGCTCATCGTCCAGAGCTCATTCATTTGTGGTCGATCGCCCGGGGAATCGCACTACACTACATTACAGAGAGAATTGGTTTTTCAGCCGAACGCTTCGTCTGTGGAATCATTTGCCTGCAGACGTGTTTCCTGTCTGTTATAACGTTGGAAGGTTCAAGTCAAATGTTCACAGACACTACTCCCTCTTTCCCCCTCCTCACAACCTATTTTCCTAGTTCTGGTACAATGCACTGCATATGTAGGGGTCATCCCTTGAGTACTGGTCCAATATAAAAAAAAAAAATTACGTTTCATCAAGGTACTATAAACTTTTCGTGTATAATCCCGCCAAGATGTGAGGTTTACAGAATTTTTAAGTTTCAAAACAATGTAGAACCTATGTTCATAGATTCACAGGAGATTTCAGAAGGTGTATTCATTGCAAAAGGTATAGTAGATAAACAAAATTCAATGATACGCGTAGTTAACACAACTGATGAAATTAAATGTATTGAAAGTTATAATATAATAAAAACTGAAAGCTTAAAAAATTTTCATATCTATTCAATAAACATAACTAGTATGGATAGCGTACGTATTTCGAAACTTACTTCTATTTTACAGAACCAAATGCCCAGCGATGTTAAGGAAGATTTATTACCTCTTATCGAAAAATTTGCTGATGTATTTGCATTAAAAGATGATCGAATGTCACTCACTAATTGTTATGAACAGAAATTGCATCTAAACGATCCTATACCCGTCTATATCAAAAACTATCGACTCCCGCTCTCTCAACGAAATCAAATAAACGCATAGGTCAAAATATTGTTAGACGATGATTTGATAAAACCGAGTAGCTCTAGTTACAATAGTGCCGAAAAAGAACTCAAACAATCAGAAATCGTACAGAATGTGTGTAGATTTTCGTGCCTTAAATAAAAAGTTAATTGCGGACAAATTTCCATTGCCCAGAATCGACGATATCTTGGACAATCTCGGGCGAGCAAAATATTTTTCAATAGTTGATCTATACTCAGGATTCCATCAAATCCCTTTACAACTGTGAAAATGATTTACATCAGTACCTGCCTTGACGGCCTAACCTGATGGTGGACCAATTCCACGAAGTGAATTTTTCACGATTCACCACCGCCCCCGTATGGCTTGCTAGGCTCACACAGGTAGCAATTCTTGTCATATGATTGCGGTCATATGAACAACTTCTTGTTGAGGAGTTCGGGCTTTCTAATCCCTCATGTATGCAATTTCCCAGCAATCAATGGAGAACAAAGCTTAATGAGTTGGTAGGCTGAAGCCCATTAAGAGCATCAGCCCTTAAACCAACTCACCCGTCAATCATCACCACTGGTTCCTTACAGTACACGTATCTGTTGTATAGGCAACAGATCCTCGGGAGATTGTTAGCCCTCGAAAAAAGCCATCACCAAACAATTATCAAGGATACTAACACTCCCTTCCTGCGTTTTAGGTTTCAACCACAGCCAGAACGTTTCAGCCAAGGTAGGCACATCAACCATGACCAGCCCGGGTCGAACCGCAAGCAGAACTTCCCGGGGGCCATGCTGATCCCCGTTCTGCCAATTTATACCCTTGGTAAGGGTTTCGGAAGCCAACACAACATAAGTCATGTGGCTTCCTAGAGTTTTGTTTACCGCACCAAACGAGGGACCCCTTCCCCTCTTTTCCCCGAAAAACAGAGCGCCTAAGTTAGGAATACGATAAGGCAAAACCTGTTCCCCGGTGGGAAATCCCTTTACATTCAGACTCGCACGATATTACATCGTTCAGTACTGATACTGGTGCTTTTCGATGGAAGGTTTTTCCCTTTCGACTAAATGTTGTGCCAAATTCATTCGCAAGAATGATGTCCATAGCGTTTTCTGGCTTTGCCCCTTATAAAGCTTTTCTATATTTGGATGATATTATTATAATAGGATGTAGCAGTCAACACCATATAGATAACTTGGTAGATGTTTTTGAAATTTTAAGGAAATATAATCTGAAACTAAATCTATACAAGTGTGATTTTTTCAGACCTGAAGTTACTTTTCTTGGGCACAAGTGCACAGCAAACGGCATCTTGCCTGATGATTCCAAGAAAATTGTAATACAAAAGTGTCCCATTCCAACCGATAAGGAAGCTGTCAAACTTTTCGTAGCTTTTGCTAATTATTATAGGAAATTTATTCCAAATTTTGCTATTTTAGCTGCACCATTAAATTTTATTACGAGGAAAACATCACAATTTGTGTGGAATGATCAGTGTCAAAATTCTTTTAATCAATTACGATCTGCGTTACTATCGCCAAGAATATTACAGTATCCAGATTTCAACAAAAATTTTTTAATATTTTTTTTTTATCTGGGATGAGCAGCGCATTGTACTGGAACTAGGAAAATAGGGTATGATGAGGAGGAAAGAGGGAGTAGTGTTCGCGAAATGTTAATGATAACAACACGAAAGACTGAAAAAAACTCTATTGCAGCATTTAAAATGTTGGAATTAAATTAGTTAAAACTGATCAGTGCCCAATGTATATACCTTCGACACCGCTCAGATTGGCAAAATTTAGTCCAACACCTTCCACACTATAAGATAATTAAATTCATCGAAAATAATATCGGGTGGTTAAATTTCAAGGGCCGATGTTGAATGTAAACCACACCTAAACGCCAAGTTTTTTTCCGAATTTTATTTGACATTTCTCTATTTCAGACTTACTCAATTTGAACCATGGAGAGATACACAATCCAACAACGTGTTAAAGTTA
This sequence comes from Thecocarcelia acutangulata, assembly GCA_914767995.1. Lineage (NCBI taxonomy): Eukaryota > Metazoa > Arthropoda > Insecta > Diptera > Tachinidae > Thecocarcelia > Thecocarcelia acutangulata. The sequence goes on along the minus strand of OU612099.1, from coordinate 8,000,737 downwards.
TCCAGACTTATTATGAAAATGATGATCAATTTTCAAAGAAAATCATCTTCAGTGATGAGGCACATTTTCACCTCAGTGGATTCGTCAATAAACAGAATTGCCGCATTTGGGCGAATGAGAATCCAAGAGTGACTGTCGAAAAACCAATCCACCCACAAAGAGTGACTGTTTGGTGCGGTTTATGTGCTGGCGGCATCATCGGGCCGTATTTTTTCCAAAATGAGGCCGGTCAGGCAGTTACTGTGAATGGTGTTCGCTATCGTGAGATGATAACGAACTTTTTATGGCCCGAATTGGAAGATATGGATGTAGACGATATGTGGTTTCAGCAGGACGGTGCCACTTGCCACACAGCTAACGGAACAATTGCTCTTTTGCGCAACAAATTCAATGGCCGTGTTATCTCACGTAAACGCGATGTCAATTGGCCGCCAAGATCATGTGATTTGACACCGTTAGACTTTTTTCTTTGGGGTTATTTGAAAGAAAAGGTGTACGTCGATAAGCCAGCAACAATTCAACAGTTAAAGGATGAGATAATTCGGCACATTAGCGGCATAGAACCTCCATTATGCCTCAGGGTCATCGAAAATTTGGACCATCGGATGGAGGTGTGCCACCGTGGTCGCGGCGCCCATTTGACCGATATTTTGTTCCATACATATTTGAGTAATACCAATATACCATAATAAAATAAAATTACAATAATTTCATAAATAGTTTGTGTTTTATTCAAAATCAACATCGGCCTTTGAAATTTAACCACCCTTTATATGGAAAATGAAAATTTCCGACATCGGTCCATAAGTACCCGAGATATAGCCTAAACAGGGGTTTTCATGAAAATTTCGCGTAAGCGTACTTAAACAACTTTTTTTTTTTGCTTAAAAGCAGTTCCGGTAATAGGTAAATATGGAAAATGAAAATTTCCGTTATCGATCATATAAACCCCTCATATAGTCTAGACCGGGTTTTTCATTAAAATGCCGCGTAAGCTAACAGAAACAAATTTTTTTGCTTAAAAGCAGTTCTGGCAATAAAAGAAGGTTATATCTATATGGAAAATGAAAATTTCCGACATCGGTCCATAAGTACCCGAGATATAGCCTAAACAGGGGTTTTCATGAAAATTTCGCGTAAGCGTACTTAAACAACTTTTTTTTTTTTGCTTAAAAGCAGTTGTGGTAATAAAATATGGTTATATTATATATTGTTTATTATTATTATTTATTAATAGATTTTTCTTAAATATTTACCAAATTCATATTTATAAAATTCAATTGCTGAAATAGTCTGGACTATTCTTAACTCCACCCTTGGGTGATTGGAAATAACAAATTTAGGTTATGCCAATCTTTAGGCAGAAGAATAATTATATTCACTCGTCTGTGATTATAATTATTTGGGGTTACGGAAACCAAAAGAAAGGAAAGGATGATTCATGGTGCAATTAACTAGGTGGCATCACTAGCGCAGGTGATAATTTTTTGTTTCATAAAATTGTGTGTGTCAAAAATGGTGGGTGAAAAAATAAAAATATTTCAAACAGTTTGAAAAAGGGCAAAAACACAATAAAAAATTGCTTAAAATGTGTTGAAAACAATTTATAAAAAAACTATACTAATTTTCTTTGTTCGTTTTTTTATATAAACGTTTCTTTCTTCATTTTCTTCTGTTTTGTAAACATGTTTTTGACAGCGTCCGGAATTTTTACACAAACAAAATATTATGTATACAGTACAACAACTCTTATGCTGCCACCTAATAATTGCACCATGGGATAATTCTTTGGTTTAATACGAAACGCGTATGCTCACCCTTTTTTATCTTCCTTCTAGCGAGAGAATGCAGGTTTAAACTTTTACCAATTTTATTTAAAAAAAAAAGAGGAACAATATGTGTTTTGGGTTGATGAAAAGTAAGTAAGTAAGTAATTTTAGGCTAATTATCTACAAAATTGAAACTGTTGTACTATAACTACAATATACTTCAATTGTGGCGCACGAATTCAAATGTTGCCACATTATTAATAAATTTAATTCATACACTAAAATAGTTAATTAGAATATAAGAAAAAGCATAAAAAAATTAAATAATTAGACTTGTATTGATAAGGCTCCAAACGATTTTGGACATGGCGCCTCCCTTGACGCTAGTCAAAACTTGAGCAATTCTAGCTGGTGGACAATACTTGCGCTAGCGACTTGATGGCATCTATAATTATGTTTGCATCCGGTTTTGCTGCTAGTGTTGGATGTTGACAGGGCATTTTCTTGGATTTCTTGACCGGTTTCTTTACTATGGTTTTACTTTTCGTGCTAAGGGGTTGCTTTCTAGACGCCTGTTTCCATAACCCTTTTCCATCAGATGTAGCACGCCACTTAAGTGGCTATGTATAAGCAAGTTATTTTTTTTCAGCTTTCCAGAGCTAGCCAGCATGCATATATTTTCCAGCTTCCGTCTCGCCGGCAATTGGGGTGGGTAGTTAATAATTGCTAGACTCTTTCATGGTAAACTACAGACAATCATATTTTAATTTGCATGCTAAAAGGATTACAGTGAAGCAATAAATTCCTGATAGAAGAGACAGCTGTTCAAAATATCTAAATTTTCAATGTTTCTATAGCAAAAGATGTTGCTTGCTATTACCCCTCCCGTCCATGATCACATATGTACTTATTGCACAAACCAAGAAAAGAAAATTTGTATATGTGATCCCAATCATGTGTTCAATTAACCCTCTTTTCTGTGACCGGTCAGGAATCCAAATCAAATTCACATTAGTTAGTCATTACAAGTTCAAACAATTTATTTCAATATCATTACTAAAAATAACTAGATGAAATAGCATTTAAATTCAGAAATTTTCAATTAACAATTATGAAAGAAAAAAAAACTTTTTTTTTTTTTTCAAAAGTTGTGATGAAAAATAAACTACTGGACTAAATCTTATATACAGCATTTAAAGAAAAGTTTATAAAATTACGAATTAAAATTAGATAGTAAGCAAATATGCTACGCGTATTTATATTAAAAGTTCAAATCAAATGGCTCCCTGGTTAGATACAATCACTTTATATTATCACTTGAAAATTTGCTTTAAGAGCAACCAACGTAAAGCATAAAAATCTGTTTTTGGTTTTTCTCTTTCAAATTACAGTTCAATGCAAGAGCATTTGAAATTCTCACAGAAGTGCAAAAACACATTTATGTATGTAGACATAATAATTCGTATGTGCACATGAAGGCATACATACATACATATAGATGTATATATATTAACATACAATATATATATATATATATATATATATATATATATATATATATATATATATATATATATATATATATATATATATATATATATATATATATATATATATATATATATATATATATATATATATATATATATATATATATATATATATATATATATATATATATATATATATATATATATATATATATATATATATATATATATATATATATATATATATATATATATATATATATATATATATATATATATATATATATATATATATATATATATATATATATATATATATATATATATATATATATATATATATATATATATATATATATATATATATATATATATATATATATATATATATATATATATATATATATATATATATATATATATATATATATATATATATATATATATATATATATATATATATATATATATATATACATAGACATATGTATATATTTCTTATATAGATACATTAATGAACAATAACAGAAGGCAGTAATTAACAGGGAATTCTGTTAACAGAGTTTCTTAATAAACTTCAACTAAAAAATAAAAGAAGTACTTAACAGAGTCTCTGAATGAAGATTATCGTAAGACTCCTGTTATTGTTAGTCGATGTCCTCATGCCACAAATACATACGTTTGTTTACCAATAATATACAAAATAAATCAAGTGTTGTACATACCTTATAATAGCTGGGCTCCGGGAAAGATCTTTCGGCGGTTCCACGCTAAGGTCGGTAATGGTGCTGACTGAAATCTTCCTGTTAACTTTTTAAAATGTTAGAGCTCGCTCAGTAATGTTACAAATAAACTAATAGCCAGTTTTGAGGGCATTACCAAAGATGGTAGAACCAAATGTTACTGTTGGGGGTTTTTTTCCCCCTACTTGTTTGTGTTTGACCACAAGTAATTATAATTAGATGTTTTGTTTTTGTTTTCTTTTCTTTTGACACTAAACTTTGTGTTTTAAATTCTTCTAGGGGAAAATGTCTTATAAGTGTAGACAATATATGTATATAGATATGTATGTAGTATGAATGGCTTTAAACGGTTTCTATCTCTATATAGCACATAGATGTGTTTATTCATACATATTTAAATAGATATATCGTATAAAAACCTGGCCTTTTGCTGGTTAATATTTTACTTCACGTTTACAAAATGTAATGTGTAAATCGTTGAAAAATTCCAAAAAAAAGTATAACAAAAGCAATACTAGTCACGTTTGTAGTTACTGGTGAGAATACTGGATTTGCAGACATACTTTGATTTTTTTCCGTCTTCCCGCCGTCCAACTAGCAATATTACTATGTTGTTCAGGGCGTTGATAAAATGTGTGATCTTCCACAATAGTTTGGTAAATACTACCACCTCTCTGATCACAATATGATGGCTATTTGAACACAGCTTAGAATTCACTGTTGCTGGGGATGTTGTGGCACAATTTTCGTTGCTATTGCGGATGCCCTTGCAACTAGGAGTGAGAATCTTGCAGCCTTTATATCGGGTTCTGGCTGTTGATGCCACTGTCGGTCATGATGCTTTGACGAGTATGTAGTTGAGAACTGTTCCCACTGTAGAGGATCACACCGAAAGCCCTTTTATCACCAGTCACTACAAATACACGATATCTAGCACTCAAGCGAGATTATTTTATTCTATTTTCCCCGGCACACCAAAATAACTTGTCCTAGCAATCTAATGCCACCAATTTAGTGTAAATAGTTGACTTTAACACACACTAGGCTTTAACTTGAACATTCACAAAAATGACGGAATTCTCCCGAAGCAATTTGCTTTTTATACTGCTCGAGTATTGGAAATTAAACCGTTCATTTATCGCGTGTTTTACCTGCCAAAAAAATGTAACCATTCAGTCACTACTTTTTTCTTTTGTTTTTGGCCGAGATTTTAACAACGTTTAATGAAACTGCTTTACCTACCGAGATTAGTACTATAATTCGTTAAATACATCAGGTAAATTTCAGGTACAATTTAAATTTTCTTAGGGAGAAGAATATCTGTGCACACATATATGTATATATACATATATGTGTGTATATATGCATATGCATATACACCTATACACCTACATAAACGCATATACGGGAAAACGAGTGTGAAGCCGATCTCTGGAATATAAGGATGTATATTTCTTCCAAGAGTATACAATTATTGAAAAAAACTAATAATGTACTACTTATTAGCTACAAGCGCTCTACACAGATTGCTTGGCGCGATTACGGTAAGGCTTAGGACGTAATAACGTGTGATGGTAACTAATGCAAATTTTGCATGTAGCCTTTGAAGCGCGTGCCCTCAAATCATGAGTTTTCGCCAGACAGTTGCTTCAATATCGCAGTTTTTCCACCATTTCTTCTATCTTTTTGCAGCTTAGATGTAGAAACCTTTTACAGAACCGCAAAGCATGAAATTGATTACACAACCCGCACTTATAGTCCTCTGAATTGCGCTTTGGCGGCCGGTTTTGAGGCCTAGTCACTTCTAATCTTCGATTGCTTCTAATGTAAATAAAGAAAACAATTTTAAATCATATATAGGTAGTATGAAGATAATAATAACGGGGGAAAATCAGAAATACGCATAAAAATATAAATAGGGTTTTAAGAGATTATTAGTTAGCGGTAGGTTAATTTCTTAAAAAAGGAAGATAGCATAACTTTACGACTGGCCGGGTTAATATCCCAGTGACAGTACGCACACCAGCTATACGGACATTGCCATCTGAACCAGGGTAGACGGTTTGTATTCTCCCGAGTCGCCATTCACAAGGCGGCTGCAAATCATTCATGATAACCACTAAGTCTCCAGACTTGAGATTTGCACAAGATTCTTTCCATTTGTAACGTGTATGTGAGGACTTGAGATAGTCACCCTTCCATCGAATAGCTAGCTGAAGATGAATGGCTTTTAACTTTTCCCAACGATTAACAAGGGACATATTTTGAGTATTTTGCTCTGGAAAGGACATTATTGGAGCTCCTCGCAAGAAGTGACCAGGAGTTAAGGCTGTGATATCTAACGGGTCTTCTGAAAATGAAGATATTGGTCTGGAATTAAGTACACCCTCGATCCTTGCAAGGATAGTGGCAATCTCTTCGAAAGTAAATTTGTGACCACCCGCCACTCGCTTCAAATGAAACTTGAAACTTTTTACCGCGGCTTCCCACAAGCCGCCCATGTCAGGAGCATGTGGAGGTATGAACCTCCATTCAAACCCGTGTGTAATATATTTTTGAGCTACATCCTTGGATGCAGTTTCTAAAAAAGTGGTAAACTCATTTTCCATAATTCTGCTTGCGCCCAAGAAATTTCTTCCATTGTCAGTAACTACCCTTTTGGGTAGCCCTCGCCTCCCCACAAATCGGTCAAATGTTGCTTGAAACGCTGCCGATGACAGATCGGAGCAGGGCTCTAAGTGTATTGCTTTTGTGCTAAAACAAACAAAAACACACACGTACCCTTTTATGGAGGGAGATTTCCGTAACAGAGATGATTTTAGCTCCAAGGGGCCGGCAAAATCAATTCCTGTAACTTAAAACGGAGGAGAAAGAGTACATCTTTCTACAGGCAATGGAGCCATTATTTGGGAACATGGCTGCTGCTTATAAATAATGCATGTTTTACAGTTTCTCATTATTTTCTTCCCTCTAGGTTTTAGTCTTAATGTGTAAAATTCAGTTTGTGCCATTCGACACATTTGACTACACTGAGCGTGACAAAGAAAATTGTGTAAATGGCTGCGATATAATTGCCAGAATTTAGAGTTGCCGGGCAATATTTTGGGATTTGTTTCGTCGTAGGGAAGATAAGAATTAGACAGTCTTCCATTTACTCGTAATATTGAGTTTGAGTCTGTGAAGGGATTGAGAGCTTTGAGTGGACTTTTTTTTCTGTAAAGGCTTAGATTTTAAGACGCTTTCGTATTCTTCGGCGAAGAAGGTTTTTTGTGCAATAATCACTAGCCTGGTCTTGACATTATGAATTTCTTTCTGAGTAAGCTCTTTTTTGTCTGAAACTTCAATCAGCTCAAATGGTCTGATTTTCCTTATGGTTCTGTGAAAAAACCGAAAGACGTAGCATAAAACTCTTAACGCCCTACAATAGGATGAACACCTATGCAACACGTCCTCGTTTACGTGAATTTCTGCGTGTAAAACTTGAATTTTGTTAGATTTCTCCACTATTGTTAGAGGTTTTTTGTTTGGCCATTCAGAAGAGGGTTTGTCCAGCCATGTGAAGGGCCATGCCACCATTGAGAATTCCTGGACAGTTCATGGGACTTGCATCAACGCGTTCCAAGATCAGCGGGGTTGCAATGAGTTGGCACAAGTTTCCATGTTGCTTTTGGTACGTTGCGATGAATCTGAGCTATTCAGTTGGCAACATAAGTCTCCCATGATGAAGGGGGCTTTGATAGCCATCCTAGTACAAATGAAGAATCTGTCCACAGCTACACATTACAATTATCAAAACCGAGAGAGCTGGTTACGTATTTAATTAAATTCGATAAGAGAACTGCGCCATTCAGCTCTAGGCGCGGCGGACAAAGGGTTTGAATGGGAGCGACCTTGCTCTTTGCCACTAGCAATTTTGAGAAAACTGTTCCAGAATTAGTTTCGCAGCGAACGTAAACTGTTGCACAGTACGCTAATTAAGATGCATCGCAGAAGCCGTGAATCTGAACTATATCCTCTGGCGTATACTGAAGCCACCTGGGAATAGAAATAGTAATTATGTTAGACAAATCTACTACAAGCTCGTTCCAAATTCTAAGGGACTCACAAGAGACATTTTCATCCCATTCAATCCCTTCGAGCCATAGCCCTTGCATCAACATTTGGTGCCAACCATCCAGCTGGATCAAATATATTTATTACATTTTAAACCCGAATAAACACTCAAGTGCGCCGAAAAAATAAATTGTAAATTTTGAATTTGAAACCACCTGCTTTATTTTATTTCTATGTCTTGGAGAAAATATTCCACACCAACATTTTTTGGTCCAATCGAACCGGATTCTTTTCTATATTTCTATAAGAATATATATATAATTTTAGTGACCAATTTGCCGAAGATCATCTCTAGTTCGTTTTTTTTTTTTTTTTTAACTTGGACCAGTACTCAGGGGATGACCCCTACATATGCAGTGCATTGTACCAGAACTAGGAAAATAGGTTGTGAGGAGGAGGAAAGAGGGAGTAGTATTTGTGAACATTTGACTTGAACCTTTCAACGTTATAACAGACAGGAAACACGCCAGCAGGTAACTTATTCCACAGGCGGAGCGTACGGCTGAAAAACGAATTCTCTCTGTAATACGTAGTACGATTCCCTGAGCAATCGACCACAAATGAATGAGCCCTGAACGATGCACGCGTGCTACGTAAAAATGTGCGGGTTTCAGGAACAAGGTCCCTAATCTCGTCAGAGCAAAATCCATTGTAGTAACGATAGAACAGAGTAACGCACACCACACACGGTCGAGTAACCCCAAAATTGATTTTGGGGCACTGGCCCAAACATGAGAGTTGTGTTCCATTTTTGGTCGGATATAGATGGTATAAATAGTAAGGAGATCTGATGGAGTGAAGTACATCTTACACCGTTTTAGAAACCCTAGGCATTTGAATGCTTCTTTAGAGATATGAAAAATGTGTTTAGTCCAGCCAACATCACACTGTATCGTTGCCGGTGATTTGAGTTACACATTTACATACCCCCTTTTTTATACCCTTCACAAAAATGTAAAGGGTATATATAAGTTTGTGATTCCGTTTGTAATTTCTACAGTTTTTTTTTTGCGACCCTATAAAGTATATATATTCTGAATCAGAATTAATGGAAAAGTCGATTAAGCGATGTCCGTCTGTCCGCTGTTGAAATACCGTTTCTGAGAAAACCATTAGACTTATAAACTTTTTGCTTTCACCATTCTTTTACCCCATCGATTCATGGGTTTGCTATTGAAATTCAGTAATATCGGTCCACGTATAGCTGAGATATATTCAAAATTCCGAAAAAAGCCATTTTTTTTTGCAGTTTTGTATGAAAATTTTTGAAAACAAAAGTTGTTCGTTTTGCTTCAAACTTCACACACTCATTAAGCATGATGACTAAAAGGCAAAAAAAAAAAAAAATAAATTTTCCATATATACCCGAGATATAGCCTAAACCGGGTTTTTCATAAAAATGTCACGTCAGCGAACTGAAACAACTTTTTTTTCTCAAAAGCAGTTCTGGTAATGAAATAAGGTTACATAAATATGGAAAATGAAAATGTCCAATATCGGTCCATATATACCCGAGATATAGCCTAGAACGGGTTTTTCATGAAAATGCCGCGTCAGCGAAATTAAACAACTTTTTTTGCTTAAAAGCGGTTCTGGTAATAAAATAAGGTTATATAAATATGAAAAATGAAAATTTCCGATATCGGTCCATATATACCGTAGATATAGCCTGGAACGGGGTTTTCATTAAAATGCAGCGTAAGGTAACTTAAACAACTTTTTTTGCTTAAAAGCAGTTCTGGTAATAAAATAAGGTTATATAAGTATGGAAAATGAAAATTTTCGATATCGGTCTATATATACCCGAGATATAGCCGAAACCGGGTTTTTCATCAAAATGTCGCGTAAGCGAACTTTAACAACTTTTTTTGATTAAAAACAGTTTTAGTAATAAGATGAGGGTATATAAATATGGAAAATGAAAATTTCCGATATCGGTCCATATATACCCGAGATATAGCCTGAACCGATTTTTCCATTAAAAATTTTTTTTTTTGCTGAAAAGCAATTCTGGTTATAAAAGAAGGTTACTAAAATACAGAAAATAGAAAATTCCGATATCGGTTCATATATAACCGAGCATATTTAGGTCACATTTTTAATATACTATACATATTCGTGACTATCGTGAAGGGTATTTTAGATTCGGCCCAGCCGAATATACTACACTCTTACTTGTTTCTATTATTATCCCCCTACTATAAAAAAGGTAAGTCATTTGAATAATTACAAGTGACAAAATTTTAATATATAAAAATAAATAATTATACGGTGAAGTGCTTTTTAGTGTGGATAAAACATCAACAATATATGCAATCCATTTTTCTTGCCTTAACATAGTTGGTTTGCTTGGTAAACGGAGAGAGCTTTCCAGCAGTGGTTTTAAGACTTTTTAATTCATAAATTAAAGTATTAATGCAATTTGTGTGACAAAGCATATATACATACATTTATATTTTAAAAGAATAGAAAGAATAAGCAAGCAAGCAGCTTTCTTGTACGCCAGTTTTTATTTTAATATCACTCGTAAAAAAAATATATTGTTGTTGCACTGTTTGCTTTATAGCTTTATATATGCAGTGATTGTAAGGGTGTAGTAGTGCAGAGGGATGCTACTGGTTTATACAGCCATAGATCCCAGGCATAGTTAACTAACACATTAAGCCACATATAAATTTCATACAACCTCTGATCTTTTAAAGGAGAGTTGGTTTTAAGCCGTCAGGAAGAACGGACGTTCTGTTGGTCAGTTCCCCAATTTATAAAATTAAAAAAAAATTGAATTTTTCACTTATTGCTTAAGTTTGTTTTCTTTGATCTTTCTTTTGATCTGCCCAAGCAGGGACTAAATTAAAAAATTAAAATAAGGTGATAAAGGAAAAACGTCAAAGCTCTGAAGAACGGGTAATATTTGACAAGTACTACTGAAGATCTAGAAAAAGGATATTAATATTAGAAACATGAGCCGCGCTTTTATTAACCTACTAAGAAAGGATGTCCTTGTAAATACTCTAAATGAATTAGGGCAAGACGCTGACGGTACAGTTGATGAAATGAGGGCTAGGTTGCGAAATTATTTGGATAAAACGAATATTCCGAAAGAGCATGAAGCGTACATTGACAAGCTTAGATCAACAACTGAGGCGGTAGAGAAAGAATTGAAGATTCCTTCAAGCCGAGGGTCACGGGCATCGTCTCCAATAAACAGCCACGAGAAAACAGAAATGTGCGCAGAGAAATTTTCCGAAGTTTGTGACAAGGTTCGTAAATGGGTTATTAAATATGATGGCGGTAAAGATCCGTTAGGTTTCTTAGAACGAATTGACGAACTTGCCACGTGTTATTCAATACCACGACATAACCTATTAAATTTTATGCCAGAACTTCTCAAAGGTGACGCTCTGTCTTGGTTTCGCAACAATAAAGAGGAATGGAGAAATTATAATGACTTCTTGGAAGACTTCAGACTCTTCTTTTTACCTTCGCGTTTCTTTGAAAATTTGAAAGAGGATATTAGGAATAGGAAACAACATGCGGAGGAAAATTTCGTTGATTACGTTACTGCTATCCAGACATTGATGAGACTATCCAGCCTTTCCAGGGAAGAACAACTTGAGCGGATATACAGTAACTGCAGAGCCGAGTATAAAATTTATGTGAAAAGGCGTGACTTTTCTCAATTACGCCAACTCATAACTTTGGCTCAAGACTTCGAAAGCATTCGTGCTGAATTAGCATCTCTGAAAAAAAATGTTGGTCGTCGGCAGACAACAGTGGCTCCCATTAACGAGCCGTACGTCTGTTTTCGCTGTGCGGAAACTGGTCATACACGCAGAACTTGTTCCAACAATCAAATTATATTCTGCTGGGACTGTAAGAAAAGAGGTGTTCGGACAATTGACTGTTGTAGACGGGGAGACGGATCTCTAAAAAAATTTGCTTTTCCTATCGCTTTAAACATTGATGATGATTTTCGCTTACGTACCTGGATAATGATTAAAAATAAAAGAGTAGAAGCTATCATGGATACCGGTGCCACGCATTCATGTATAAATATTAACTTAGTTAAACAATTAAGAATTTCCGTCACCCCTCCGAAATTTAAAACACTCCATTTAGCGGATCAATCCAAAATTTCTGTTGAGGGCTCCGCTAACATTTGGTTTGTTCTCCGCGGAGTCGTATACCAGCACGAATTTCTTGTGTTAAGTCAGAGTCTTGACCCAATTATTATGGGGCTAAATTTTTTGCACCAAACCGGAACTGAACTTCATATAGTCCCTCGTCAACAAAACATGACTTAACCTGGTATGTTAACGCTTCATTCCGCTAAAATAAGTTCTTTACAGATTATCCCGGGGAAGTCACAGGAATCGCCTAAGGAAGAACGGCAGATTGAATCGTTCCTAGCAGAGCAAATACCCCGTTTCAGTTGCATTCTGACATCACAGAACACGTGATTACTATGAAACATAACAGGCCACTAAGACAACGGTATTATCCACGTAATCCCGCAATGCAAAAAATAATAGATGACCAAATCAATACATTAATAGAGGAAGGTCGCATCGAACCATCAAACAGCCCATATAGCTCCCCAATAGTTCTCGCTCGAAAGAAAAACAATGAATGGCGTCTTTGCGTAGACTACCGTCAAATAAATCAGCACTCCATACGTGATGCTTACCCTATACCACAAATAAATAATATTTTAGAAAAGCTCCGGAACAGTAAGTTTTTTAGTACCATTGATCTTCACAATGGCTATTGGCAGATACCAATGGCACCTGGAAGCAAATCGTATACCGCTTTCACAGTTCCTGGTCGTGGATTATTTCAATTGCGTGTGATGCCCTTTGGCCTCCATTCAGCACCAGCTACTTTTCAAAGGGCGCTTGACACCGTTATTGGTCCTGATTTAGACAAATTTGTTTTTGCATACCTGGACGACATCGTTGTTCTGGGCAGCAATTTAGATGAACATTTGCGGAACCTAAAGATTGTGTTCGATCGACTAATCAAGGCGAAACTTCGCATTAATACAGAGAAGTGCTGCTGTGCGAAAAGGCACAGGGAGTGCATACCGATTCTGAAAAAAATCAGTGCCGTCGTGGCCTTAGCAGAGCCAAAGACGTTAACAGAACTGAGATCTTTCTTAAATACTGCTGCCTGGTATCGCCGTTTTGTACCTAATTTTTCAACGCTGGCAGGACCACTCAATAATCTGTTGAAGAAAAACAAAAAATGGGAATGGAACACCGCCCAACAAGCAGCTTTCGAAGGTATCAAACGAAAACTAATAGAGGCCCCTGCTCTGACTTGCCCAGATTTTTCCCGTACTTTCCTACTTCAGACAGACGCAAGTGACGTTGGCATTGGTGTAGTTCTAACACAAGAATTTGACGATGGCGAGAAGGTCATCGCCTATGCTAGCCGTACGCTATCCGCCCCTGAGAAGAACTATACCGTTACAGAAAAGGAGTGTTTGGCAATCTTCTGGGGAATTCGCAAGATGAGGCACTACATCGAGGGCTATCACTTTATAATTGTAACCGATCATCAATCGTTGAAGTGGTTGAATCCAATCCAATCCCTTTCCGGCAGAATTGCCCGTTGGGCTTTGGAAATGATGCAGTACGATTATGAAATACGATACCGCAGGGGAAAGTTAAATGTGATCGCGGATACCCTTTCGAGGCAGCCCCTGGAGGAAGTGGGTGGCACACATGCAGTCCTCCAGTCCTTGGTCAAAGATGCGGATATTAATGATCCATGGTATTTAAAAAAGGTGAAAATTGTGAAGGAAAACCCGGAACAACTTCCCGACTACTTAATAGACACAAATGGCAATTTTCGGCGACATATATATGATTCAAGTGCTTTCAATGATCAAGATCCCGTACCCTGGAAGTTAGTAGTACCCAAATCTGAAAAGCACCGTGTCCTTACTGAATGCCACGATGACCTTACAGCAGGGCACTTGGGCATCAATAAGACAACTGCAAGAATTACAAAATTATATTACTGGCCTGGAATGTTTCGCGACATCGCCAAATATGTCCGAAGCTGTGCAACGTGTCAACGTTATAAGCCCCAACAGCAGCCAATAGCAGGAAAAATGTACACCGCACAAGTATCCCAACCATGACACACCGTCTGCGCGGACTTTATCGGCCCCTTGACTAGATCTACTCATGGGAACAATTTTATAATAGCTTTTCATGACAAATTTAGTAAATGGTCGGAGTTCGTTGCTGTTCGTCAAGCCACCACAAAATTATTCGTAAAGGCTTTTCGAGAAAGAATCCTTGCACGCTTCGGTACCCCGTATATTCTTCTCACAGATAATGGCACCCAATTTACAAGTCGTGAGTGTCGAAAATACTTCGACTCATTAGGTGTAAAGCAAAAGTTTACCGCCCCTTATACCCCTCAAGAGAATCCAACAGAAAGAACCAACCGCATAATTAAAACTATGATTGCGCAAGCGTCACAGGGAAATCAACGAAAATGGGACGAAAACCTACCGGAACTTTCATTAGCCCTGAATTCCAGCAAACAAAGTTCCACCGCCTTTAGTCCAGCTTTTTTAACTCAAGGCAGAGAACTTCGTCTTCCTAACACAGTGTTTAATGAAAAAACGTAATCAGAAAATACGGAACATTTTGCAAGTTCAATCGAAAAATCAACGCAGCTACAAGAAATATTTAATCTAGTAGAAAAAAATCTTCATTGGGGTTCAAATATTCAAGCGAAACATTATAACTTGAGAAAACGGAATTGGGCTCCAACAAAAGGTGATCTAGTTCTACTTAAAAGCCGGGTATTATCAAAAGCCGTCGAATTTTTCGCAGCCAAACTTGCTCCAAAGTATGAAGGGCCATTCCTAGTTTCCGAATTCATATCTCCAGTAATAGTACGACTCTCGGACATTAACACACGTAAAGACCGTGGAACTGCACACGTTAAAGATCTCAAACCGCTCTTTAATAAATTGTAAATTTAACGAATATCTTTTTTTAGTTTTGTCAGGGTACTGCCATGGCGAATATTGACAAGTTCCAACGCAGCTGCCAACGATTTCGTGAGTCCATGAATCTCGAAGCAAAGAAGCGGCGAAAAGCTATAGAAATACAACCGATGAAAGTTCTACCAAAATTAAACGTGAAGAATGGAGCAGTAAGAAAACCAAAATTGTACCGATTAATAAAAAAAACAAAAGAAACTAAGAGGGAAATGTAACGAAGTTCTACTTCATCATATGCACATTCATATTTTTTTCAGTTACATATTGTAAATAATGTTTATATACATATCATTTTTTATATATTGGTATACACTCAATCCAATCTTGATTTACTGCTACATTTTTTTTTATATAATATACAATTATTTCTATTCAAGAGACGAATTTAAATTTAAGTTAAGAGAATTGTAAAGTTAAGTTAAAAGATATTTGTAAGAGAACTAACCACAGAGAGAAAGATAAAGATGTAAATGAAAAATGTAAATATAAGAGTATAGGTTCACCTATACTTTTACAGATAAGCTTGTGTTAAACGATGCCCTCTTCACAACACTACATATTGGTCTTGCTACCACTACATTGTTTAGTTGTACTTGCAATGTCTGCGACACGGATGCTGGCGCAGGTTTTGACAGCCTCGCTAGTGTAAGTGAACGTTTGCAGGTAAGGCAACTCAAAGTAGTGGTAGAGGGGTTTACTGGTTTAGACAGCCATAATTCCCAGACCAGTTGGTGGTATAGGGTTTCGACAGGTTGCTACAGCCTTCGTTCCCAGACCAGTATGCAGTGATTGTAAGGGTGTAGTAGTGCAGAGGGATGCTACTGGTTTATACAGCCATAGATCCCAGGCATAGTTAACTAACACATTAAGCCACATATAAATTTCATACAACCTCTGATCTTTTAAAGGAGAGTTGGTTTTAAGCCGTCAGGAAGAACGGACGTTCTGTTGGTCAGTTCCCCAATTTATAAAATTAAAAAAAAAAAATTAATTTTTCACTTATTGCTTAAGTTACGAAATATCAACAGATTATGTTGTACCGCAAGGATCCAAACTCGGCCCAATTTTGTATATATTGTATGCCAAAGATTTGCTCAACGCTCTACAAGGCACTACGTATGCATATGCTGATGATACAGCCATTGTTGTATCAAGCGAGAACATCAAAAACGCTATTGAAATAATGCAAAGTCAACTTAATATTGCTACAAGATGGTGCCATGACAATGGATTAATTATAAACGCACAAAAAACTAAACTCATGCACATTAAACCACCTCATTTTACGAATACAAATATCGAAATAAAATTCCATGAAACAGATTGGCTACATAATACCAACAATATCAGTGACACATGCACTACCTATATAGAACTCGTCACATCCTACAAATATCTCGGAGTGTATGTGGATGACAATTTCAAATGGAATGTTCACGTCGATTATCTCCAAAAGAAGCTTCGTACGTCCGCTTTCATGCTATATCACTTAAGTAATTGTGCAACTTATAGTGTGATTAGACAAGCCTATTTTTCGATGGCAGAGTCATACATTAGGCACGGAATCACTGCGTGGGGAAGCGCAACACATTGTAGACTATTGCAAAATACACAAGACCGCATAGTCAAGATTCTTTACAAAAATCTACAACGCAATCAAACATTAGCCAATACAAACAACATAACAAGCAATCTTACCAATACTGAAAACAACACTATTTACAATACAAGGTACAACACCATTCACAACACAATGAACAACATAAGTCAAAACAACGTCCATAACAATACAACCAACAATAGCCATAACGATCACTATACCAGCAATATCACCAGTTACAGCACAATAAACAACCCTACCAGTTGCTACAACTACAATGACATTTGCAACACAATTAATAATATCAGTCAAATAAATGTCCTTCAAAACACCCATATCAAAAACTACACGAGCAACAACATCAACAGTAGTAGCCACACATACAACTACAACAATGATAATACCAGTTACATTACCAATAGCAATACAACCTACAACACTGGTTACAGCACAATAAACATTAACATCGTAAATGAAAACAACACTCATCACAACATCTGTATAAACAACCACAAAAGGTACAACATCAACAACAATACCAGCTGCAGTGGCAACGCCAGTTACAACAATACCAACAATTATAACCATAGGAATATTACCACCAGCAACAACTTCAACACAAATAGTATAGGCAACAACAGTAGCAACAATACCAGATATGACTCCAGAAACAACAGCAACATCGCAAGTCTCAGTGGAAACAATTCCATTGCAAAACAATTACGCATTTTAAATATTAAAGGAATATATTATACAACACTAGCTGCCGAATTTTACAATGACTCAAGGTTTAATAAAACAGTAGATCATCAATATAACACTAGACGACGAAAACAAGGCCGATTCAAAGTTGAAAGATATGAAAACAATTATAGAAAAAACACCCTAAACGTTACGATACCAATAATTTCCAATAGGCTGCCAGTAAAAATTCTACAAACCCAAAACAAACACAAAAGAAAAAAACTTATAAAAGATTTTTTCATAAGTTCGCAATGAACTATAAATTTATGTATGTACATATGTAATTTTTATCCTAAATTTAATACAAGAAACAGCACAAATTAATAAGAATTATTCCTGCAGACAAGCTATTTTGCTTCGCAGGTTTAGGTTTAAGATAATTTGTAAATGAATTCTTCAAATAATAAATTCCAAATTAAATAATAAAAATAAAAATAAGTTTGTTTTCTTTGATCTGAGAAATAAAATAAACTGATATCCTACCTGGAATCACTGAGTTTTACTCTGGCAGATTACGTTATAAGTGGATTCGTCAATAAACAGAATTGCCGCATTTGGGCGAATGAGAATCCAAGAGTGACTGTCGAAAAACCAATGCACCCACAAAGAGTGACTGTTTGGTGCGGTTTATGTGCTGGCGGCATCATCGGGCCGTATTTTTTCTAAAATGAGGCCGGTCAGGCAGTTACTGTGAATGGTGTTCGCTATCGTGAGATGATAACGAACTTTTTATGTCCCGAATTGGAAGACATGGATGTAGACGATATGTGGTTTCAGCAGGACGGTGCCACTTGCCACACAGCTAACGAAACAATTGCTCTTTTGCGCAACAAATTCAATGGCCGTGTTATCTCACGTAATGGCGATGTCAATTGGCCGCCAAGATCATGTGATTTGACACCGTTGGACTTTTTTCTTTGGGGTTATTTGAAAGAAAAGGTGCACGTCGATAAGCCAGCAACAATTCAACAGCTAAAGGATGAGATAATTCGGCACATTAACGGCATAGAACCTCCATTATGCCTCAGGGTCATCGAAAATTAGGACCATCGCATGGAGGTGTGACGCTGGTAGCACTGTGGGAAGTGGGGAAATTCCAGTTGTCAAAATTTATATCATGAAATTTACTGTTTTTTATATTCTTGAATTTTTTAGTACTAGTATGCTCTAGACCACTTGCCACGGTGCTACCAACTACAACCACGTAAGATATTTCTGAATTTTAATGAACTGTTACTGGTCTCCATAACGGTTTCTTCATTTTCTTGACCTCCCAATTTATAATTACGGTACGGAGTAATTATAACTGTAATCTCCAATTTAGATAGTTTTCAGCGCCTTCTAATAGCTAGTTGGAGATTAGGTAAACAGCAATTTGTTCGCCGATTTTAAATACTGAACAAGTTCTTTTAATTTAATCTAGCAGCACTCTTGGCACAAGGAATTTTTTTCCAAAGCTTTTTATTCACGGGTTTTATTTCACACTTATCGAAGTTATTGAATAAATTTTTGCCTAGGTCTTTTGTCAACTCAATGCGTTTTAACCAACTTTAAGTGTGAAAACTTTGCTTACGATTTTGGAACTATTTTCAGCTTCAGTGCATATTGCTATTGATACATACATACATACAAACAAACATTTTTATATGCTTAGTACAGATTAAAAATATATTATAATAAATATAAAATTATTTTCTTCGCTAGCAACTTTTTTTATGTTAAAGCAACCCGGTGGCCCAAAAACGCAATCGAACGGGATATCGTGCGCAGGCTCAATCTTGTACTGTATCATTCTTAGAGCTTGACTTAAATCTTTGTGCGTGCGTAGGTACATACATATGTAGGCCGCATGTAAAATTTTATCTTCTTTCCATACTTCTCCTTACACACATTTTTTCTCCACTGTATAAAATCATTCGATCATTTGCAACTTGAATAAAGTATTTTATTTTTCAGAAGAAACAATTGCCTACAAAAAATATTGCTGACCCAAAACAGTTGTGATATTAAGTTTTGTTATATTTTAGTACTTTTTTACGAATTAATAAAAAGAAAAATAAATAAGAAAATAAAAAATGTTTTTTGTTCTTTTCATTTACTTTTCTCAATCATTCCTGCACAGTGACTCACAGCTTATAGCATTCAAGCAGTTAGTTTTCGTCTATGGCAATGCAGTTGTTTTTATCATAAAATTGAATAAACGATAAATCATATGCACTTTTGCAGAAATTTTCCAAATATTTTAAATAAATCATAATTGCCAGCTAATAAGCGTGACCTGTGTTTTGTTTTACGTTTTTCTTTTCTTTTTTTTTTTTTTTGTAAAACAAAACATTTTTGTTTTTACACATGTGTAATTCTGCATACAGAAAACAACAGCGTTAAGTTTTTAATAACTAATTAAATGTGTTTATTATAAATTTGTTGTGTTTGTTTGTTGTGTTTACTATATTTATATCACAAAAAAATTATTTTTTGATTGCACTATAAATGAAATATTTGTGCTGGAATTCATAAGAAATTAATAGATGTTTTTGAATTCATAAAATTTTAAGTGTATTGAAATCCATTTTAATAATAAAAACAATTGAAATAAAAACTTTTTATATTTTTTTGATACATTTTTAGACTAATTGTGTTTTGTATATTTACAAAATGCATCTAGACTTAACCCTACACGGGCATTAAATAAAGTTAGATGAAAAACATATTTTATCTAGTCTTATTTCTTTTGTTGTTAAAATATGGCATCAACTGTTGTCGAACAAGTTGTGCTGCAACTTTTCTAGGATTATATACTGTAGAGTTTATGGAAGTCTCCGCAGCCTCCAATAAGAAGTCGTATAAAATGCAGCTAGTAGAGACTAGTGCTTCCACTCTTTCCCCTTTCTAATGGAAGATAGGAATATCCTAAAACGATAAGCTAAAATTCCAAATGCGAGTTCAAAAACGTTGGACTGCATCACCACCAACTACCAGAAAAGGCAAGCATCGAAGACAAAGAACAAATGCCACATTGTGCGGTATTTCTTTCTTCTCCTTCAAAATTCACTTCAAACTATTCTCCCTCCTCGTCCCAAATATAATATCGTCTTTGATGAAGGTTAAATCATAACATTGTCTAGCATTTTTATTTAAGCATTGTTGAAATGATACAAAAAACTAAGATCATATCATTGAAAAAAAAGTTATTGATCGCGCCAATTATTGTTATAATTAAAAATAAAAATATTTCTTGGCTAGCTGTTGACAGGTTTCAACTTGAGCCAGGCGAATGGCACCATCATATAATATTAGTAATATTAAGATAAGTTCGGCTATTTATCATTAATACGTACACAAAAAGTACTTAATATATAACAAGTATCAAAAAACAACACTGTTTGTTCCTCTGTAGTTGTGATAGAAAACACTATTTATGCACAATGGGCGAAAACTGACTTATGTGCTTACCAACTGCAGCACCTAGACATTAAGGGGATTGTTATTTTATTGTAAATTCACATGCTTTAGCTGTCCGATCTGACCGCTTGCTTGGAAACTAAATTTAATGAAGCCCGTAATAAAATCCTTTCTATCCATCCCAACAAAACAAAATATTTTACGAAATACCCAATTCCTAATAAAACGTCAATAAAATTCAACCGCTTTATAAAACAATTTTAATAATTGTTTTTTTGTTAAATTAAATCATGACAATGTGAATTAATAATAATAATAAGTAGTCAAATCTTAATATTAAGTACGAAAAATTAAAGTCCAGCCAATGCTAGACATAATGTTTTATTTTGCGCCAATTATATCGATAAAATCACCTATTTAAAGCTCTGATGGTGGCAAGGGTATCATATCGTTCATATAACAGTGAAAGATCTGAAGACCTATAATAAATATCTTTGCTCTTTAAATATTATCATGTAATTTGTAATTATTTTTTTTCTCGAAAATCATTTTCTTTTATTAAAAACATATAAAAATATTTCTAAAGTGATACGGTTAAAGCTACCTTACATCTATAACAATTTATCAATTTTTTAATACGCAAATGAGTTATAATAAATTTTTAAATCGGAGAAGGAAAATAAGTTTCATTAAAAAGAAATTTATTAAGGGGAGTATGTACGAATGCGTTTGGTGTATTCACAAAAAAGGTATTGTCAAAATTAAAACAGCAGCGGTGGAAGCAGTTTGACTGCTGAGAAAAAAAATATATATATACAGTCACTCACATTTAAAGTCGGGCAGACGCATGAAAAAACTTTTAGTCCCAATATTTATAAGCTGGCGGAAGAAAAAGTCGTTTTAATTTTGTTTATTTTATCACAAAAGTTCTTTTATTTAAAAACAACAAAAGCAATTTATTCCAAGTTCTTTTATTAAATGTATACGAAGGCTTAACTTAAATAATGTCACTTTTCAGTGTCACATTTAAAATCGGGCAATTAATAAAAAATTAGCATTGTGTGAACATAACGCAAAATTAATATTTTGTAGATCCACCTTTTTGGGTTTCAAAAGCTTATAAGCGGCTAGGCAAAGATTCCACTAATTTTTTGCAAACCTCAGGACTTATATTATTCCACTCTTCCTGTAAGGCATTCTTTAGTTGTGGAATTGACGTACACTGCCTGCCCTGCATCCGGTGGCCTAATTCGTCCCACAAATGTTCAATAACATTGAGGTCCGAACTTTGTGCAGGGGTTTTAATAACCTTCGGACAGTTATAGAGCAGCCAATTCTTTACATCATATGCTGAATGTTTAGGATCATTGTCCTGGTAAAATTGGAAATTAGTTTCAATGCCGAGTTTTTTTACGATTTCTTTTAAATTTTTTCTCAAAATATTTAAATAAACATTCTTATTCATAACACCATCAATGAAATGCAAATTTCCAACTCCTGAGGCTGCCATGCATCCCCAAACCATAACCGATCCACCACCGTGCTTTAATGTTTTTCTTGAATTCTTGCCTTCCATCTCTTTGTTTTGTTTGCCTCTTCCATCGCACCCAAATAAGTTAAATTTACTTTCGCCAGTAAACAATACCTAAATATTAATAATAAGCCTAATTAAATTTTTATGTTTGTTCCAACTTACGGTACTCCAGAAATCAAAATCTTTGGTCATATATTGACGAGCAAAAACAAGCCGTTCGCTTTGGTTTTTCTTACTTATAAGAGGTTTTTTCAGTGCCACTCGGCCATGAAAGTCATTCTTGCGAAGAAGTCTTCTTATTGTTTCTGGGTTTACCTCCGTTCCAGAAGCTTCCTTGACCATTGCTGTCAGTTTTGGAGCAGAAATAAAGGATTTATCTTCACCTGTTTTAAAATCATGCTCTCATCTCTGGGTGACAGCTTTCTTGCTCGGGCTCCGCGTTTTTTATTTGCTACCAAACCACTTTCTTTATATCTAGAAATGATATCATGCACTGCAGATTTGCTTTTTTGTTATCAAATTAGATATTTCCCTTTCAGATTTTCCATCTAAGTGCAACTCAATTATTATTTTCCGTTCTTCGAAGGTGGATTGTTTAATTTTGCGCGGCAGTTTTCAAAAAACTTTTATAATCTTCACTGATCGAATGATAGTGTAAGAAGAAATAATTGTTTTGGATACAAACGAAGAAAAAAGTGGAAATAACGGTGTATTTCACTTTTTCATTGTACAAAACATTAGGTGCCCGATTTTCAATGTGAGACAGAGAATTTACTTTTTCTCATTTTGTTATTCTTATGTATTTTATAACGGAACTTAAAATAAAATTTCTTTGGTTTTTCTATTAATAAGAGTTTTTATGATAAGACAAAAAAAAAGTTAAACGCATCATCTTTCATCAAAACATAAATATTAAGATCATAAATTTTCGACAATGTTTGCCCGACTTTAAATGTGAGTGACTGTATATGAGATAGTAAATATGGTTTGTGCTGGGCCTAATATTTTTTTAGCTTTTATTTATTTATTGAATATTCACAATGTGAACTATCAATAAGTATTCAAATCTTAATACTAAATACAAAAATAATTAAGTCTAGCCACTGCTAGAGAAAAATTTTTATTTTGCACAATTAAATCGGTGAAATCACCTTTGTAACGCTCTGATGGTGGCAAGAGTGTGACCGCTAAAATTAAGTATGTTTCGTGCAAGAAACATTACGGGTTTGGGTTACGTTCCAATTTGCTGACATACCTTGTCACATACTTTGAAAATCAATTTTTTTACTAGTGGAACACACTATAAGGGGGAGTGTTTACCTTTGTGGGGCTTTGGTAATTGCCTATCTAAATCGTGTCACCGGCGCTAATTAACGCCACGGGCCTCTATGAAAAGTTTCACAGGCCGATTAGAAGGATTAATAATGATTCATTTTTATTAACAAACATGTGAGTTTATATATCACTTTTTCATCATACAAACTACAAAAAATTAGAAACAACATTCCTTTAACTACAAACAATTCGGGAATATTTCCAATTGAGTGTTTATATAACTACATTTAATAAGACGGTCGACTTTTTTTATATTTTTTAGTTGGTAATATTTTCTTTTGTTTTTTCAAATATTTATTTGTAAAAAAATTTAATTAATTCTATAAATTTGACCTTAGCGCCTTTTTCACATTATTGAGGAAACGTTGGCAAAAAATTAAACTATTTTGTACAAAATACAAGATAATTAAATTTAAATTACAAAAAAATAATTGGCAGATTATATGAAATGCATTTTTTTATATTAATAAAATATTCAAAAACTACATCAAGAGCGCTTCAAATGGTGAACATAAATATTCCTTGAGTAGTGCTTTAAACATTGACATTCTGTTACAAGATTTTAGTTCATTCGGTAGTTCATTATACAAAACTCCACCCATGTAGTCAATGCGTTGTTTTGATTTCTCCAATCTACATCTTGGAACACGCAAATTGCAACTGTTGCGAGTGTTAAAAAACGCTTGATTTTGCTGAAAAGAAGGGGTCTGGTGTCCAATATTGTGAACTGATTTGAAAACGTAGTTGAGAATTTGATAATTATATTTACAAGCCATAAACTGGTAGTATTGTCTTACATACATCTCTATATAATGCTTGTAGAGATTAATTATGTATTAAGATTTAATACTTACTCGAATCACCCTGTAACTTGTAACTTACAATAAGCTTAGACTAAATAAGAACATTAATAAAAGATGAATGACACAACACTAATACATGGCGCAGTCGGCAATGGCTAAAGAAAAATAAATTTAAAAGAAAAAATTGGAAAAAGCAGACTAGAAAAAAAAATAATTAAGAAAACGGCAAAATAAAAATTAAACTGTGTGACACATATATCTTGAGAATTTTTATGGGAATTGGTCAAAGGAGAAAGAGCCAAATAAAAAGACCACGTGGAAGACCTCCAAAGAATATTCGGTATATTCTAGAACAAAAAATGGATTATGTTAAAAAAGTTGATGAGTTAAAACTCAGTGGAAATTTGGCAGATAATTGGCGAGTCTTTTGGCAAAATTATCAGATTTTTGCTACCGCAATTGAAATAGATAAAAAGCCTGAGGCTGTCAAAGTGGCAATATTTTTAAATACAATTGGACCCGATGCTGTGGAGGTGTTTAATTCGTTTAAGATCAGTGAAGAAGCGAGACGAAAGTACAAAGACGTAACAGAGGCTTTTCAGTTATTCTGCAAACCAAAATGCAATGAAGTGTACGAAAGTTTTATATATATTTCATAACAGAGCTCAAAAACAAGGCGAGCCATTTGATAGTTTTTTGATGGACATAAAAAAGATTGTTAAGCGCTGTGGCTTCAATGATGAAGACAGAATGTTACGTGATAGAATTGTTCTAGGAGTCTGTGACAAAATATTGCAAAAAAGATTGATGGATACAGCAAATCTTAATTTGGATGTAGCTATTGATATGGCGAGGTCGGCGGAAGCAAGCAATCAACAAGTACAAAGGCGAAGATTCTATGGTGGATATGGTGAAAATTAGAGCAAATTGGCCAGTAAAAAAAAGCAATATTATGCAAAAACAATACAAGCATGAAAGAGAAGGAAGATATGACTGCAACATCAATTCAGAACAGAGATATGGGTATGGTAAAAATAATTGCAAATTTTGTGATAAAAAACATGTGAAAGGTAGATGCCCGGCTTATGGTCAAATGTGTAACATCTGCAAAAGAAAAAATCACTTTGCTGTAGTATGTAAGAAGCAAATTGTTAGAGAGATCAGGAATGAGCGTAGTGACTTAAGTGTTTCTAGTTTATATATAGATTCAATATTTGACGAAGGTAATAGTCAAGCATGGTATGAAGATATCAAAATTCAATCAAAGATAATTTCTTTCAAACTATACACTGGAGCTATGTTAAATGTTCTACCCGGCAAGTATTTGAATACTTTAAAGAACACAAATGTTGAGGAAAGTTCTGAAAAATTAATTGCGTACAATGGTACTGAAATCAAGAGTGTGGGTGTTGTTAAAATCATGTCTTTGGTCAGAAACAAAAGAGTGATGTTGAAATTTTCTATAATTAAAGACAAAACTGCAGTACCAATTTTGGGTCTTGAATCTTGTGTAGAATTAGGCTTAGTTAAAAGAATAAATACAATAACTCAAAATGATTTGCTCATGAACTACAAAGAAGTTTTTAATGGCACAGGCTGTTTCAAGAAAAATGTTTCCATTAAACTAAAAGACAATGTTACACCTTGTTCAAAACCAGCTAACAGAATTCCCTTATCTCTTCGCGAAAGTCTAAATAATGAGTTAGATAATTTGTGTAAAAGAGATATCATTGAAAAGGTAGATGAACCTGGAGTGTGGGTATCAAATATTTTAATAGTTGAAAAGCCAAACAAATCGCTAAGAATATGTATTAACCCAAAAGAACTGAATTCCGCAATAAGCGATAACTTTTACGAAATTCCAACGTTTAATGAAATTAGAGCCAAACTAGTTAAAAAGAAAATATTTTCAGTTTTCGATTTGAAAGAAGGTTTTTGGCAAGTTGCCTTGAATGAAAAAAGTAAGGATTTATGCACGTTTAGCACCATTTTTGGATGTTTTAGGTTTAAAAGATTGCCATTCGGAATAAAAATTGCATCGGAAGTGTTTCAAAAGTTAAACGAAGATAATTTTGGTGATATTGCGAATATAATAGTTTATATAGACGATATTTTAATAGCAGCTGAAAATGAAGAGGAACACGACAAAACTGTTGAATTATTCATGAAAAAAGCCATTGAAAGAAACGTTAAATTTAATTGGGATAAGATTCAATTCAAGAAAAAGGAAGTTTTGTTTTTAGGACATTTAATATCGGATAGAGGTATTGGCTATGACAGAAATAGATTAAAAGGAATAGAAGATTTCGAAGCACCAAAATGTAAGAAAGATTTGCAGAAACTTATGGGATTTATTAATTACTTAAGAGATTATATTCCAAATCTCGCAAGTGTATGTTGCCCTTTACGAGAACTCATGAAGAACTCAGTAATTTTTAAGTGGCTGCCACTACATGACAAATGTTTAAATGACATTAGAAACTTGATTTTAAAAACACCATATTTAAAACCCTTTAATCCAGACGAAAAAATTACAATTCAAACTGATGCTTCCAAAAACGGATTAGGGTGCGCCTTATTACAAAACAAAATGCCAGTTTGTTTTGCTTCTCGTAGTTTGACGGATGCTGAAACTAGGTATGCACAAATTGAAAAAGAAATGTTGGCTGTAGTATTTGCTTGTAAAAAAATTCATTCATACATTTATGGTAAAAAGGTCGAAATTATAACAGACCACAAACCTTTCTTAGGTATCATGAAGAAAGATTACAATAAAATTCCTTCATCGAAATTGCAAAGAATGAAATTAAGATTAGAAAAGTACATATTGGAATTTAAATACTTACCAGGAAAATATTTATATTTAGCAGATTGGTTATCTAGTAGCTTTTCAAAGAATATAGAAAAGGAGGATGAAATTAAAGGATTGAATGAAATGGTACACACTATAGATGTTAGTGACAAGAAGAAAGTTTTATTTCAAAAGGAAACGGAAAATGATGACGTTTTAAAAACAGTTTTGAAATATTGCTTAAGTGGTTGGCCCAAAGACAAAACAAAATTAGCGACAGATTTAAAATTTTTATGGAAATTCAGAAACAATCTATTTGTAGACGATGGACTAGTGTTTTATGAAGATAGGCTCTATGTGCCGAAAAAATTGCAAAGTATGGTCTTAGACCAAATGCACAGGTCACATCTAGGCATAGAAAAGACTAAATCAAGAGCAAAGAAACTTCTTTTTTGGCCTACTATGCATAGAGATATAGAATCAATAGTAACTAGTTGTAGAATATGTCAAAAATTTCGTTCAGCAGACACCAAACAGCCACTACTAAACCACATTATCCCTAGTGGTCCATATCAAAAAATTGCAATGGACATAATGGAGGTAAAAGAAAAGGAATACCTAGTTATAGGTGACTATTTTTCAAAATATTTGGACTTAATACCCCTCGTGAAGAAAACTGCCAGTGCT
Organism: Thecocarcelia acutangulata; assembly: GCA_914767995.1. Taxonomy (NCBI): domain Eukaryota; kingdom Metazoa; phylum Arthropoda; class Insecta; order Diptera; family Tachinidae; genus Thecocarcelia; species Thecocarcelia acutangulata. The sequence continues at coordinate 7,972,699 of OU612099.1, read as the reverse complement.
CTCAGCCAAAAACTTTTAATACCATTTTCAATTCATGGTTATCCCAAAGAAATTGTAGCAGACAATGTTCCTTTTGGATCATACGAATTCAGAACCTGGGCAGATTCTTTGGACATTAAAGTAATAACTGTTAGTCCACGTTATCCAAAATCAAATGGTTTTGCAGAGAGGATGGTTCAAGTCGCAAAGAAGTTAGTTCTTAAATGTACTGAAGAAAAGACAAATATATGGCAAGCATTATTAGAGTACAGAAATACGCCAATTAAAAACTCGGAACTTTCCCCTGCAGAACTTCTTATGGGCCGGCAAACAAGAACTTTGGTTCCAGCAAAATATAAGTTTTATAGAAATGATAAAAATTTTGAACAAATTTTACCCATTTAAAAAAAAAATAACAATATAAACAAGAAACAATACGATAAAACTAGTAAAGTAAAAAATGAATTTCAAAAGGGAGAGAAGATATGGGTTAAAGAAGGTAGATGTTGGCTACCAGGAACAATTTTAGAAAAACATGAAACCCCTAGATCTTACATTGTAGAATTAGATGGAAAACGTTTTAGAAGAAATTCTTATTTCCTGAGATCTCGAGTCCAAAAACTATGTATTTTATTCAACGATGTAAGTCGACAATTATTAAACTTTTATAGAATTGAGAAATTTCGATAGCTAAAAAACAAAATGTATTTACAACCCTAGTAGATAATGTATAAAGTTATAATAATGAAATGTATGAAATATTCTAAAGAGGGAGATGTAGAGATTAATTATGTATTAAGATTTAATACTTACTCGAATCACCCTGTAACTTGTAACTTACAATAAGCTTAGACTAAATAAGAACATTAATAAAAGATGAATGACACAACACTAATACAATGCTATTGTTGAGTAAGTTAAAGGCAAATCATACACAATCTTTAGCGCCTTATTTTGCAAACGTTGAAGAGCTTTAACTTGAAAATTTCTATTTAATTGTGGTCCAAAACGAATAAGTTTAGTCTTCTTCACGTTCAGTATCAGCAGATTTAACCGAGCAAATTCAAAAATAAGAGCTGCGTCTCTTTCAATATTTATTTTTAGCTTTAGATCATTATTGTAGGGATACAATACACATACATCATCAGCAAACATGTATAGTTGACCCCATAACTCAAGATTTTTTATGTCATTTAGACTGAAAACAGTAATGGACCCAATCCAATTCCTTGCGGAACCCCATATTCCACATTACCAACAAAACTTTTTTTCCTTTTATTTATTTGGGCATATTGTTTTCTATTGGTGAAATAACTTTTGAAAAGTAATAGCTCTCGGCCTTGGACGCCATAGCATGATGGTTTCGTAAGTAAAATTTGGTGATCAACAAGATCAAATGCCTTTGTAAAATCAAAGAACATAGCAGCCACTCCAGTAAATCTTTCATCCAGACCATTACTAATATATTTAACAACATTTAGTATCGCATCCTCCGTACCACAGCCTCTCTCAAATCCAAACTGATAATTATAAAATACATTATTTTCATCCAAAAGATTCTGAAGTTTGTCATACAACAATTTTTCAACAATTTTACCAATCGTTGATAAAACAGATATTGAGCGGTATGTGGTAACTTTGTTTGCGTTAATCTCTTTGGAAATTGGAACTATTTTGTAAACTTTCAATGTATCTGGATAAACAGAGGGCTCAATCATCTTATTAATTATATCAACCAGTATTGGCAAGATCTCCGCTTTGCATTCTTTAACAAATTTAGGTGTTATATTATCGTTGCCAGGGCTTTTATTATTGTTCATGTTTAATATTATATTTTCCATATCTTGAGCGGTAACACTATGTAATGAAAATCTATGTTGTAATACAGAAAGAGTACAAAGTGAGTGTTCAACCTAAAGTTGAACAAATATATGTCGTGAACATGGTATCCCTAATTCTAGTTAAAAATAAAATAAAACAAAAATGTAGTTTAAAACACACGGCGAATTGGTGTCGCTGCATCGTAGCTAAGGTTGCCGTAACTTTTAAAACAATTTTTTAATTTATTATTACTTTGAAACATCGTTTTTACCTTATTATAATTTTTTTTACTTTAACATACAATTTTCTAAAGTATTAAATCAATTTATTGTCTATTCATTAACATCATTGGATTAAATTAAAATTGGATTGAATAAAAACCTAAATATTCCGCTTTTATCTATCTCGTGTATGGTCAGTTGGGTGTCCTACATCAAAAACAGAAAGTAAATACATCACAAGTATTCAGTGAGTTAAACGTGTCACCTTGTTAAATATCTATTTGCTGCTTAAGATCATGTAAGCTATCCAAAAAGGAGTTATTAAAGCAGTCAACTTTCATCGCATTATTCAAAATTCTTTCTCCAGAAGAAGTGTTCAGAACTAAATCGTTCGTTTTAACTCGGCCAAGTGTACTATTAATGAAATTCCAGCATTTCCTTGGATCATTTTCTGTTTTTACTAAACTATCTATATAATAGTTATCTCTACTTATTTTAACCGCTTTTTCAATCACCTTACTAATCCTTTTAAGTGTATCATTATATTCACAGCTTCTTGACTTTCTTCTTTTAATTAGCAATTCTTTTTTTTTAATTCAGGTAGTTTTATTTCATATATGTATGTATTTTACAATGAGTAATTGTGCCCCAGCGCCGGTACTGGCTTTAGAGAGGCATTACGACAACTATACTATTCGTGAGCTTCTATTTTATGTATAATACAAATAAAAGAAAAATAAAAAGAATTATAATAATAAAAAAAAAAAAACATATATATAAATACGTATATGTACATGTGTTTATAAAAATGGAAGTCATGAAAATGATAAATATAACGTAATAAATCGAAACACGATTAATTGAATGCAAGAAGTCTTTCTATATCTTCCAACAAAAAGTGTTTAAGATTATTTTTATATGTGGACAACGCCAAGTTGTTTTTTAATCGGTTTGGAAGTTGATTGTACTCTTTTGGACCTGCAAACGAGATTCGTTGTTTTGTGATTTCAAGGCGACAGCGAACAGTACTTAAATTCATAGCAAGTCGCGTATTTCTTTGTGTATTTGATAAAATACGATAAAAATGTAGGGTATGCGTACCAATATGATTTACGCATTTAAACATATATAACAAAATTTGTTGCTTATACAGCCCTCTGATTGGAAGTACAGTCTTTGCATATTCTTTGAATAAATCAATTGTGCTATAACGAAGCGGAAGGTTGAAAACTATTTTTAAAGCTTTATTTTGTGATGATTGTAAGGATCGCATAGTTGAATTACCTTTAAATCCGTAAACCATTGGAACATAAGTTAGATTTGAATGAACGAGGGATTGATATATTAGCAGTTTAGCATTAATGTTGAGTTTGTTTTTAAACTTTCGCAGCATTCCTATTCCTGAAGCGATTTTCCCTTTAAGATAATTCAGGTGATTTTCCCATGATAAATTGCGATTTAATATAACACCAAGGTATTTTACACTATCTGATTCCATAATATATTTACCATCAATAAGGATAGTTGTTTGCTCTTCATTTCTTGATAAGTATGGTTTAAAACGCACAAATTTTGTTTTCGACGCATTTAAAAGCAGTTTGTTTATCCGCAGAAATTCAGATAACACAGTAGCATCATACTCTACTTGCTTTCGAAGAACTCCATCATCTTTAAAATTATAAAAAAGACAGATGTCATCCGCAAACATATACAATTTGCCATTAAAAGTGATGTTTTTAATGTCGTTAATGAAAATTTTAAATAGTAAGGGACCCAGAACACTGCCTTGCGGAACCCCACAGGTTACCTCAAGCTCACAGCTTTTGGAACTTCCAATTTGAACAAATTGTACTCTACGTTTTAAGTAGTCCACAAATAACTTCAGTGTCATTTCAGAGCAGCCAATAAGAGATAGTTTTTTTATTAAAATTGTATGATCTACTAAATCAAATGCCTTTGATAAATCAAAAAATACACCAGCAACACCTCTGTATCCTGCGTCAAGACCGCTACATATATATTCTACAACACTAACGACTGCTTCTGTAGTACCACAGCCTTTTCTAAATCCAAATTGGTAGTCAAATATGATTTTGTTGTTGTCCAGATAATTTGTTAATTGTTCACTGATAGCTTTTTCAAATATTTTGTCAAAAACTGATAAAACAGAAACAGGACGAAAGTTTTCAATTTTATTTGTTCCTACCAATTTTGGTATAGGAATTATTTTATGTTTTTTTAAAGGGTCTGGATAGTTTCCTTCAGCAAGCATTGTATTGAAAATGTCCGCTAAAGCTCGTGTCACAATTTCCCTCTGAGTTAATAACATTTTGGGTGTGATGTTGTCATACCCAGCACCTTTTCGAGTATTTAAACTGCTTAAAATAGAGTCTACTTTAAATTCATTTATTGGTAGAAGTTCAAATGAAGTTGATACAGGGACTAATGTGTTAAAGAAGTTTATATTATCATTAATATCCTGCTGCATATTACATTTTATATTGTTAACTACACTATGGAAAAATGCATTAAATGTTTGAGCTTTCTCATCATCGGTGAAAATTGCAGTATTATTAATATCTACAACTTCTTTTATAGGCTTTTTACTTTTTCCTAACGTTTTGTTTAAAAATTGCCATGTTTTCCTTGCATCGCCAGTATATTTTTGTAGGTTAAATGTATAAAAATTGTTCATTAAGCTTTTACTGCAAGCTTTGATTATCTTACTTATACGTTTTAAACAATTACTTATGTGATTATTTTGCTTGTCCCTCTTTCGTGCCTTCAACAACTTTTTTTTGAATTTGATTAACGATGTTAGTTCCTCTGTCATCCAAGGACAAACTTTCTTCCTTATGTTTTTTGTTTCTTCTTTCCATAAAATTAGTTTTTGTAAATTTGTATTGATCCAAGGTACAATCGCGAACCGTAAGGATTTCTTACTACTTTTAACAATAGTTGAGTGTTTATTAGCAGCTTCCATAATATAAATCAATTTGTTTGCTAGCTCTGAAACGCTTAAAGACGAATAATTTCTTGATAAATGCTGCTGCAGATAATTTTTGGCGTTATAATAATCGCAGTATGTTTTAAAACTTTCTTTATAATTTTTAACTAAACTTTTATTTTGAAATTTGCAGCGTAGCAAATTGTGATCTGACAAGTTACATTCAACTGCATCAACAAAAATATTCTCAGAAAAATTGCTAAAAATATGATCAATGCAAGTATTGGTAGCTGGTCTGGTTATTAGATTGTGGACATTCTGACTGTAAAAAATGTAACTCAAATCAATAAACGGCACTTAGTATGTAATCGCCTATATGTACATATATATGTATTTAGGTATGTGCATATAAACCGTTATATTCATATACATATGTACGTACAGTTTTTTTTTTTTTTTTATATAATTTGCAGTGTTTAAAAAACTTAACTTACAAAAGCAAAAGTTTGAAAATTTGACTGTTGCTTCGAAGCAGAAGTTTTTTGTATACTTCGAATGCTTTTGCTTTATCTTAAACTTTCCATACAAAGAGAAACTTTGAAAAGTCTTTCGATATTTTAAATAGAGTCGGAAGTTTTATTTTGTTTTAGCTTTTTCCTTTTGAAAGTTAATAATTAAGCAACAGTTTGTAAACCAAAATCAAACTTCTTGCTTGGAAGTAACTGCACAGCTGTTTTAAGTCTATGTTCAGACAGAACGATTTTAATTGCCGAACTTTTTGGCAATTTTCTTTTGGAATTGCTTTCTTGTCCACACACAAAAACTTTTTTCGGCAATTCTTGAGCAATTCTCTACCTTTTGTTTCATGCAATTTACGTTGTATATGCACATACACATACATACATGAGAGAAAAGTAAGGAATTGCTGAGAATTGCCGAGTACCAGCAATTCTTTTTCCCTTCTTATTCCCCTCACCGAAAGCTTCTATAAAGTCAAGAATTGCCCAACTAAAGTTGCTGTGTGTGACCATACACTAAAGAACTTATTTGAATATGTTATTCTCTTTTGCTTTCTGCTCAAAAGAGGCAATATACTGCCCAGTTAACATAAGAGTTGCATTTCAAAAGTATTTTATGGTTATTGTTAAAAATTAAAGCTGAAAGAACATGTAAAGTAAATTATATTTTTACAGCAAACATGCAACAGAAAAGCAAACAATTTTAACAAACATACGATTATTTTTACGAGAGCAATTTTTTAAATATATATGTATTTATCTGAGAAAAAGACAATATGTTCAATATATTATCACTAAATATATTATCACTACCAACTAAAATGCCACGCTGTTTATAAAATTAATATTAATTCTAAGTCCCAGAAAAACAAACTATTTACTGTACTATTGCTTTCCAGTTAAAATAGTTTCCCCTTATTTTATTTCCAAAGAAAACATTTTTAAAATCATGTGTCGGTATATGCATATAAGATTCTGGTAGTTATATTAAACAAATTTTATGTTTGCTGGTTAGCTCTTTCACTAACGCACACCCAATTTATGCTCACTCTACATATAACTTAAAAGTTAAAACAAAACTGAATGCCGCAAAGAACCTAAAAACTGTTTAAAGAAACTTTTCATTTTAAAAGTCTAAGAATAAGCAAACGTTTTATTTGAAAAGCGAAAAGTATTTATTCAAATCAACAGTTTATTGTTTCAAACTTTTGATTTCTCTCGCTTCATAATTTGAACACTGTAAACTGTTGCTTTCAGTTTTCTTTATAGAAATACGAAGTCAAAAAAATGCAAAACTGCGCAAAAGCAAAAGTTGAAAAGACTTTTGAACACTGATAATTTGCGTATGTATATACGTAATATTACCATTAATTTAAATGCACATGGAAGATACTAAGATTATACATACATATATATTTAGTTATTTTACCAAATGTTTAAGTCCAAAGGGATAATCCAAATTATCATAACATACCTATATGCACGACTTTTGCACTTTAAACATAATTCATATTATTTTATACCTGGTCGACACGATCAATAGCGAGACTTTTCGGCATTCTGACCTTATATCACCCCAGTCGATTGCCAACGTATGATCTTATTCCTGCCGAACGCAATGAGGTAAAAATGAGACGTCTTCGATCACAGATCTTTCAATAAGTTTCCAAAAACGCAATGGTGACGACAATTAAGCTATATTAACCTCTTTAAAGAATGGATTGTCCCTGCTTGGGCGCCAAAATGAATCGTAGGAATTTCTACGATTATAAAAAAACGACAGTCTCTATGACTTTTCAGCTCAAGTAATACTTCAACAATGACTTCTTTATTAATCTAAATTAAATTCACAAAAAAATAAGAGAGTAACATGGTTGTTTTTATAAGTATTCTGTTATACTAAATATAAGTAGTTCCAAATAAACTAACTATGGTTCCGTTAAACAAATATTAAGATTTCAAATTTATAATTCAAATAATAAGAAAATTATTTCCCGAACACTGACAGTCATAGTTTTGAAACATGGACAATAATGCAACAGCATGAGGACTCCAACAATAATACCTCGATTTTTTTTTATTTATTTATTTCATGGGATTTTAAGCTTGAACGGCCCATTAAATCCAGATATATACATAATGGCTTAAAATAAACATAATTCAGTGAAAATTCTTTATATTAGTGAATAAATAAAGTTATTTATACAATGAAGATTTTAAAATTTAAAACTAACCCCCCATATATCTATTGCACTTAAATTTGAAGCTGAGCTATTCCCAAATTTTCTTTGACTAAGCTCAAAAAAAAAAAAAAGCTTTAAGCAGCAGCAAAAACCTTAAATCATATAAAAATATTCTTTTAATATTCTCTTAAAACCTTTTATACTTTTGGAAAAGTTTCGTTCTTCGGTAGGTAGATAACTATTCCATAACCTAGAAATTCTAACCAAACATGATCTTGTCATAAACATAGTCGAATGAATTGGACAGACAACTGTGTTGGTTCTTGAAGATCTTCCGAAGCAAATTTTGTCTAAAAGGTACGTAGGTGTACCAAGTTTAATGATTTTGAAATTTATAAAGTTTTGAAAATCAGATCCCAACACACTAACAACATAACTGGAAACGTGATCTCTCTGTCGAAGATTAAAAATATATCTCACTACTCGGTTGAAACATTTGAGTAGCCTTGAAGAATTAAGTTGGGATGTCCATAAAGAAATAAAGGCAAACAAAGAGACAAAGCAAGTCTTTTTCTAGCCTAAAGGGCCAAATGTAATCCAACGCAATATAGCTTTCTTAATATAAACAAGTAAGAGTGCAGTATATTCGGCTGGGCCGAATCTAAAATACCCTTCACGATAGTCACGAATATGTATAGTATATTAAAAATGTGACCTAAATATGCTCGGTTATATATGAACCGATATCGGAATTTTCTATTTTCTGTATTTTAGTAACCTTCTTTTATAACGAGAATTGCTTTTCAGCAACAAAAAAAAAAATTTTTTTAATGGAAAAATCGGTTTAGGCTATATCTCGGCTATACATATATGGACCGATATCGGAAATTTTAATTTTCCATATTTATATAACCTTATATCATTACCAGAACTGCTTTTGAGCACAACAAATTGTTTTAGTTCGCTTACGCGATATTTTCATGAAAAACCCGATTTAGGCTATATCTCGGGTATATATGGACCGATATCAGAAATTTTAATTTTCTCTATTTTCGTAACCTTCTTTCATAACAAGAACTGCTTTTCAGCAAAAAAAAATGTTATTGGAAAAATCGGTTCAGGCTATATCTCGAGTATATATGGACCGATATCGGATATTTTCTTTTTCCATATTTATATGACCCTATTTCATTACCAGAACTGTTTTTAAGCAAAACAAGTAAGAGTGTAGTATATTCGGCTGGGCCGAATCTAAAATACCCTTCACGATAGTCACGAATATGTATAGTATATTAAAAATGTGACCTAAATATGCTCGGTTATATATGAACCGATATCGGAATTTTCTATTTTCTGTATTTTAGTAACCTTCTTTTATAACGAGAATTGCTTTTCAGCAAAAAAAAAAAAAAAATTTTTTTTAATGGAAAAATCGGTTCAGGCTATATCTCGGCTATATATGGACCGATATCGAAAATTTTAATTTTCCATATTTATATAACCTTATATCATTACCAGAACTGCTTTTGAGCACAAATAATTGTTTAAGTTCGCTTACGCGATATTTTCATGAAAAACCCGATTTGGGCTATATCTCGGGTATATATGGACCGATATCAGAAATTTTAATTTTCTCTATTTTCGTAACCTTCTTTCATAACAAGAACTGCTTTTCAGCAAAAAAAAAAAAATGTTATTGGAAAAATCGGTTCAGGCTATATCTCGAGTATATATGGACCGATATCGGATATTTTCTTTTTCCATATTTATATGACCCTATTTCATTACCAGAACTGTTTTTAAGCAAAAAAAGATGTCTAAGTTCACTTACGCGACATTTTCATTAAAACCGCAGTTTAGGCTATATCTCGGGTATATATGGACCGATATCGGAAATTTTCATTTTCCATACCTATATAACCTTATTTTGCTATTAGAACTGCTTTTAAGCAAAAAAGTTGTTTTAGTTCGCTTACGCCGCGTATTCATGAAAAACCCGGTTTAGGCTATATCTCGGGTATATATGGACCGATATCGAAAACTTTCATTTTTCATATTTATGTAACCTAATTTCATTACCAGAACTGCTTTTGAGCACAAAAAAGTTGTTTAAGTTCGCTTACGCGGCATTTTCATGAAAACCCCGGTCTAGGCTATATCTCGGGTATATATGGACCGATATCGAAAATTTTCATTTTTCATATTTATATGACCCTATTCCATTACCAGAACTGCTTTTGAGTACAAAAAAGTTGTTTAAGTTCGCTTACGCGACATTTTCATGAAAAACCCGATTTGGGCTATATCTCGGGTATATATGGACCGACATCGAAAATTTTCATTTTGCATATTTATGTAACCTAATTTCATTACCAGAACTGCTTTTGAGCACAAAAAAGTTGTTTAAGTTCGCTTACGCGGCATTTTCATGAAAACCCCGGTATAGGCTATATCTCGGGTATATATGGACCGATATCGAAAATTTTCATTTTTCATATTTATATGACCCTATTCCATTACCAGAACTGCTTTTGAGCACAAAAAAGTTGTTTAAGTTCGCTTACGCGACATTTCATGAAAAACCCGATTTGGGCTATATCTCGGGTATATATGGACCGACATCGGAAATTTTCATTTTCCGTATTTATGTAATCTTATTTCATTATCAGAACTGCTTTTGAGCAAAAAAAAGTTGTTTAAGATCGCTTACGCGACATTTTCATGAAAAACCCGATTTGGGCTATATCTCGGGTACATATGGACCGATATTGGAAATTTTCATTTTTCATATTTATGTAACCTAATTTCATTACCAGAACTGCTTTTGAGCACAAAAAAGTTGTTTAAGTTCGCTTACGCGGCATTTTCATGAAAACCCCGGTATAGGCTATATCTCTGGTATATATAGACCGATATCGACAATTTTCATTTTCCATACTTATATAACTTTATTTCATTACTAGAACTGCTTTTGAGCAAAAAAAAGTTGTTTAAGATCGCTTATGCGACATTTTCATGAAAAACCCGATTTGGGCTATATCTCGGGTACATATGGACCGATATCGGAAATTTTCATTTTCCATATTTATGTAACTTAATTTTATTACCAGAACTGCTTTTGAGCAAAAAAAAGTTATTTAGCTTCGCCTGTGCGACATTTTCATTAATATCCGATTTGGGCTATATCTCGGGTATATATCGACCGATATCTGAAAAAAAAATTTTTTGTCTTTTAGTCACCATGCTTAATAAGTGTGTGAAGTTTGAAGCAAAACGAACAACTTTTGTTTTCAAAAATTTTCATACAAAAATGCAAAAAAAAATGGCTTTTTTCGGAATTTTGAATATATCTCAGCTATACGTGGACCGATATTACTGAATTTCAATAGCAAACCCATGAATCGATGGGGTAAAAGAATGGTGAAAGAAAAAAGTTTCTAAGTCTTATGGTTTTCTCAGAAACGGTATTTCAACAGCGGACAGACGGACAGACGGACAGACGGACAGACGGACAGACGGACATCGCTTAATCGACTTTTCCATTAATTCTGATTCAGAATATATATACTTTATAGGGTCGCAAAAAAAAACTGTAGAAATTACAAACGGAATCACAAACTTATATATACCCTTTACATTTTTGTGAAGGGTATAAAAAGAAAATATTACCAACTAAAAAATATAAAAAAAGTCGACCGTCTTATTAAATGTAGTTATATAAACACTCAATTGGAAATATTCCCGAATTGTTTGTAGTTAAAGGAATGTTGTTTCTAATTTTTTGTAGTTTGTATGATGAAAAAGTGATATATAAACTCACATGTTTGTTAATAAAAATGAATCATTATTAATCCTTCTAATCGGCCTGTGAAACTTTTCATAGAGGCCCGTGGCGTTAATTAGCGCCGGTGACACGATTTAGATAGGCAATTACCAAAGCCCCACAAAGGTAAACACTCCCCCTTATAGTGTGTTCCACTAGTAAAAAAATTGATTTTCAAAGTATGTGACAAGGCATGTCAGCAAATTGGAACGTAACCCAAACCCGTAATGTTTCTTGCACGAAACATACTTAATTTTAGCGGTCACACTCTTGCCACCATCAGAGCGTTACAAAGGTGATTTCACCGATTTAATTGTGCAAAATAAAAATTTTTCTCTAGCAGTGGCTAGACTTAATTATTTTTGTATTTAGTATTAAGATTTGAATACTTATTGATAGTTCACATTGTGAATATTCAATAAATAAATAAAAGCTAAAAAAAAATATTAGGCCCAACACAAACCACATTTACTATCTCATATACAGTCACTCACATTTAAAGTCGGGCAAACATTGTCGAAAATTTATGATCTTAATATTTATGTTTTGATGAAAGATGATGCGTTTAACTTTTTTTTTGTCTTATCATAAAAACTCTTATTAATAGAAAAACCAAAGAAATTTTATTTTAAGTCCCGTTATAAAATACATAAGAATAACAAAATGAGAAAAAGTAAATTCTCTGTCTCACATTGAAAATCGGGCACCTAATGTTTTGTACAATGAAAAAGTGAAATACACCGTTATTTCCACTTTTTTCTTCGTTTGTATCCAAAACAATTATTTCTTCTTACACTATCATTCGATCAGTGAAGATTATAAAAGTTTTTTGAAAACTGCCGCGCAAAATTAAACAATCCACCTTCGAAGAACGGAAAATAATAATTGAGTTGCACTTAGATGGAAAATCTGAAAGGGAAATATCTAATTTGATAACAAAAAAGCAAATCTGCAGTGCATGATATCATTTCTAGATATAAAGAAAGTGGTTTGGTAGCAAATAAAAAACGCGGAGCCCGAGCAAGAAAGCTGTCACCCAGAGATGAGAGCATGATTTTAAAACAGGTGAAGATAAATCCTTTATTTCTGCTCCAAAACTGACAGCAATGGTCAAGGAAGCTTCTGGAACGGAGGTAAACCCAGAAACAATAAGAAGACTTCTTCGCAAGAATGACTTTCATGGCCGAGTGGCACTGAAAAAACCTCTTATAAGTAAGAAAAACCAAAGCGAACGGCTTGTTTTTGCTCGTCAATATATGACCAAAGATTTTGATTTCTGGAGTACCGTAAGTTGGAACAAACATAAAAATTTAATTAGGCTTATTATTAATATTTAGGTATTGTTTACTGACGAAAGTAAATTTAACTTATTTGGGTGCGATGGAAGAGGCAAACAAAACAAAGAGATGGAAGGCAAGAATTCAAGAAAAACATTAAAGCACGGTGATGGATTGGTTATGGTTTGGGGATGCATGGCAGCCTCAGGAGTTGGAAATTTGCATTTCATTGATGGTGTTATGAATAAGAATGTTTATTTAAATATTTTGAAAAAAAATTTAAAAGAAAGCGTAAAAAAACTCGGCATTGAAACTAATTTCCAATTTTACCAGGACAATGATCCTAAACATTCAGCATATGATGTAAAGAATTGGCTGCTCTATAACTGTCCGAAGGTTATTAAAACCCCTGCACAAAGTTCGGACCTCAATGTTATTGAACATTTGTGGGACGAATTAGGCCGCCGGATGCAGGGCAGGCAGTGTACGTCAATTCCACAACTAAAGAATGCCTTACAGGAAGAGTGGAATAATATAAGTCCTGAGGTTTGCAAAAAATTTGTGGAATCTTGGCCTAGCCGCTTACAAGCTGTTGAAACCCAAAAAGGTGGATCTACAAAATATTAATTTTGCGTTATGTTCACACAATGCTAATTTTTTATTAATTGCCCGACGTTAAATGTGAGACTGAAAAGTGACATTATTTAAGTTAAGCCTTCGTATACATTTAATAAAAGAACTTGGAATAAATTGCTTTTGTTGTTTTTAAATAAAAGAACTTTTGTGATAAAATAAACAAAATTAAAACGACTTTTTCTTCCGCCAGCTTATAAATATTGGGACTAAAAGTTTTTTCATGCGTCTGCCCGACTTTAAATGTGAGTGACTGTATATATATATTTTTTTTCTTAGCAGTCAAACTGCTTCCACCGCTGCTGTTTTACTTTTGACAATACCTTTTTTGTGAATACACCAAACGCATTCGTTCATACCCCCCTTAATAAATTTCTTTTTAATGAAACTTATATTCCTTCTCCGATTTAAAAATTTATTATAACTCATTTGCGTATTAAAAAATTGATAAATTGTTATAGATGTAAGGTAGCTTTAACCGTATCACTTTAGAAATATTTTTATATGTTTTTAATAAAAGAAAATGATTTTCGAGAAAAAAAATAATTACAAATTACATGATAATATTTAAAGAGCAAAGATATTTATTATAGGCCTTCAGATCTTTCACTGTTATATGAACGATATGATACCCTTGCCACCATCAGAGCTTTAAATAGGTGATTTTATCGATATAATTGGCGCAAAATAAAACATTATGTCTAGCATTGGCTGGACTTTAATTTTTCGTACTTAATATTAAGATTTGACTACTTATTATTATTATTAATTCACATTGTCAAGATTTAATTTAAAAAAAAAACAACAATTATTAAAATTGTTTTATAAAGCGGTTGAATTTTATTGACGTTTTATTAGGAATTGGGTAATTCGTAAAATATTTTGTTTTGTTGGGATGGATAGAAAGCATTTTAAATCAGAGTTCCCGAAACTTTTTTATTACGGGCTTCATTAAATTTAGTTTCCAAGCAGGCGGTCAGATCGGACAGCTAAAGCATGTGAATTTACAATAAAATAACAATTCCCTAACTGTTGTCTAGGTGCTGCAGTTGGTAAGCACATAAGTAAGTTTTCGCCCATTGTGCATAAATAGTGTTTTCTATCACAACTACAGAGGAACAAACAGTGTTGTTTTTTGATACTTGTTATATATTAAGTACTTTTTGTGTACGTATTAATGATAAATAGCCGAACTTATCTTAATATTACTAATATTATATGATGGTGCCATTCGCCTGGCTCAAGTTGAAATCTGCCAACAGCCAGCCAAGAAATATTTTTATTTTTAATTATAACAATAATTGGCGCGATCAATAACTTTTTTTTCAATGATATGATCTTAGTTTTTTGTATCATTTCAACAATGCTTAAATAAAAATGCTAGACAGTGTTATGATTTAACCTTCACCAAAGACAATATTATATTTGGGACGAGGAGGGAGAATAGTTTGAAGTGAATTTTGAAGGAGAAGAAAGAAATACCGCACAATGTGGCATTTGTTCTTTGTCTTCGATGCTTGCCTTTTCTGGTAGTTGGTGGTGATGCAGTCCAACGTTTTTGAACTCGCATTTGGAATTTTAGCTTATCGTTTTAGGATATTCCTATCTTCCATTAGAAAGGGGAAAGAGTGGAAGCAATAGTCTCTACTAGCTGCATTTTATACGACTTCTTATTGGAGGCTGCG
Organism: Thecocarcelia acutangulata; assembly: GCA_914767995.1. Lineage (NCBI taxonomy): Eukaryota > Metazoa > Arthropoda > Insecta > Diptera > Tachinidae > Thecocarcelia > Thecocarcelia acutangulata. The sequence goes on along the minus strand of OU612099.1, from coordinate 7,957,612 downwards.
GAGACTTCCATAAACTCTACAGTATATAATCCTAGAAAAGTTGCAGCACAACTTGTTCGACAACAGTTGATGCCATATTTTAACAACAAAAGAAATAAGACTAGATAAAATATGTTTTTCATCTAACTTTATTTAATGCCCGTGTAGGGTTAAGTCTAGATGCATTTTGTAAATATACAAAACACAATTAGTCTAAAAACGTATCAAAAAAATATAAAAAGTTTTTATTTCAATTGTTTTTATTATTAAAATGGATTTCAATACACTTAAAATTTTATGAATACAAAAACATCTATTAATTTCTTATGAATTCCAGCACAAATATTTCATTTATAGTGCAATAAAAAATAATTTTTTTGTGATATAAATATAGTAAACACAACAAACAAACACAACAAATTTATAATAAACACATTTAATTAGTTATTAAAAACTTAACGCTGTTGTTTTCTATATGCAGAATTACACATGTGTAAAAACAAAAATGTTTTGTTTTACAAAAAAAAAAGAGAAACGTAAAACAAAACACAGAGCACGCTTATTAGCTGGCAATTATGATTTATTTAAAATATTTGGAAAATTTCTGCAAAAGTGCATATGATTTATCGTTTATTCAATTTTATGATAAAAACAACTGCATTGCCATAGACGAAAACTAACTGCTTGAATGCTATAAGCTGTGAGTCACTGTGCAGGAATGATTGAGAAAAGTAAATGAAAAGAACAAAAAACATTTTTTATTTTCTTATTTATTTTTCTTTTTATTAATTCGTAAAAAAGTACTAAAATATAACAAAACTTAATATCACAACTGTTTTGGGTCAGCAATATTTTTTGTAGGCAATTGTTTCTTCTGAAAAATAAAATACTTTATTCAAGTTGCAAATGATCGAATGATTTTATACAGTGGAGAAAAAATGTGTGTAAGGAGAAGTATGGAAAGAAGATAAAATTTTACATGTGGCCTATATATCGCTCGTTTGTTGCAACATAGTCATATCTAAAAAATTTAGCTTTTCGAGTTAACTACTTTTAAACTGTTTTCTTTAGGGGATATTTTCTAAAAAAAAACTTCTAAGTCTTGTACGGAAATTAAAAATTTGAAATGCGTTTTTCTCGAGCATGTGATGATCTTCGGCAAAGTTGTTGTGCATGAACCCGGGAAGGTTTCTAAATTGGCGCGAAACATGGGTTTTTACAGATTAACTTAAAATTTTATATGCGTCTTAATGTAGGCGAGGTAAAAATTAAGTGCAATGCCCATTTTTATACCCCATCTCATGCGCGAACACAAAGTAGAACAGAGGTGTCACGTGATGGAAAATGGACTATCTACTCGTAATAAGACTAAATTCTGTGCATCTGGTTCATGCGCGTCTCTCCGCGCATTGTTCTATTATTCGTAAGAATGATAGAACAAAGCAAAATACCACAAAATAAACTTTATTTGACAGCAAAAAAGTTTGTGAAAGTTTTATTAAATTGTGATGTTTTTTGTTTTTATAAAAGAAAAATTAATTCAGTTTTGCCAGAAAGTGTTGACTAAAAGTATTATTTTCTTTTGCAGGATAGCAAATAGTGAATCAACAAGCCAAGGTAAGTACAGATATTTGTACATATGTTTATACACTGTTTTTTATAATTTTAGTTTTAAAATACATATGTATGCTCATTAGTTTTACAAACAAATTAAAATATATTATTATTTATCTTTCAGCAGTTCTGTGCGTTTTTGTTATCGTCAACAGTAATGTAAGTTTAAGAAAGAAAAGGCCGAAATGTGATTGTTTTTTAATGATTGTTTCATTGTTTTCAGGTCTACTACTAGCATTAGAGGATGCCCACATGGAGTCTCAGTTTCCCGCAAAACCCAGAGAGAATAGTTTCTTGAGTTTTTTTAAACAAAAGTTAATAAAGTCTTGAAAACAGTTTTGTGAATTTTTATATCAAGTGATTAAAATTGGCTCACGGAAGGTCCTTCTCAGGGCCACCAATTTTAATAAAAGTATATTAATTTAGATATACATATCATTCCTTTATTGCAACATAGTCATATCTCAAATAATGAGCTTTTCGAGGTAAAAATGCAGAATTGATAACAGTACTACAGGGTGGCCCAGAAAGACCGAAGTGGTGTGAATTGCTTATAACTTTTTATTTAAGAGATATTTTTTTAATTTTTTTTTTTTAAATACATTAAATTTATGGGGAATATTTTTGGATTAGTTATTAAAAATGATATCCCGCAAGTGGTGGCCATATTCTGCTTCGCACAAATGTGCTCTTTCCAACACATTTTCCATGACCTTTCGCAAAACTTCCGGTGGTATGTTGTTAATTTCTTCTCGAATATTGGTTTTTAACTCCTCAATAGTCCTAGGCTTATTAACATAAACTTTTCCTTTTAAATAGCCCCAAAGAAAACAGTCTGGAGCGGTTAAATCGGGGGAACGCGGAGGCCAATTAAAATTGCTGTTACGAGAAATTATTCTTTCACCAAAGATGTCGCGTAAAAGAGTCATTGTGGCCCTCGCAGCGTGCGCTGTGGCTCCATCCTGTTGGAACCATATTTGCGGATGGTTTTCCACGGCTGGCCTTACAAAATTTTGCAACATGGCCCGATATCGATCACCATTGACGGAAATGGCGACACCTTGTTCATTTTCAAAAAAAAAATGGGCCAATGATCCTTTCTGAAGAAACACCGCACCAAACGGTACACTTAACTGGGTGCAATTGTCGTTGATGAAGTACTCTCGGGTTTTCCGTAGTCCATATCCTACAGTTTTGCTTGTTAACGAACCCATTTAATTGAAAATGGGCTTCGTCACTCATTATTAAGTTATGAATAAAATTTGGATTCTCTTGTGCTTTTTGCTGGAAATAAATTGCATAGTCAAGTCGTTGCTGGTAATCTGTTGGTTTCAATTCTTGGACAAGTTGAATTTTGTATGGAAACAATCCTATGGTGTGCAAAATTCGCTGCAGCGACGTCCTTGAGAGGACCAGTTGTGACGAACGTCTCCTGGTTGATGTTTCTGGATCCTCCCGAATACTCTCCTGTACCACTTGAATATTGTCAGCCGTGTGGACAGTTCGGTGTCTGCCGGGACCAGGAAGGTTCCTTACTGCTCCTTGTTCTCGAAAATTTGCAACCAGACGGTTTATTGTTGACTGAGAGGGTGCAACCCGCACATTAAATTGACGACGGTATGCACGCTGAGTCAACACAATGGACCGTTGATTTGAAAAGTAAATTTCAACAATTTGGGCACGTTGTTCAATTGTGTATTGCTCCATTATAAATTATCCAAGTCTTCTTTACAAAATACTGAAAAGAAAAGAAAAAAAAATTATAATAAAAAAGTTATAAGGAATTCACACCACTTCGGTCTTTCTGGGCCACCCAGTACATTTTATATTGTGCCAAAAATGTATTCAAATTACTTTTAAACTGTTTCCGTTAGGTGATATTTCCAAAAAATAATTTCTAAGACTTGTATTGAAACTAAAAATTTGTTATGTTTTTTTCTTGAGTAAAAATTTATTTTTAGTTATGACTATGTTGCAATAAAGGAGCGATATGCTTATGTCCAAAGAAGTTGAATCTCAGGAACATACATTCCATGTTCACTTAGTAAATTTTATTGAAATTAAAGGGGTTAATTTTATTTTGAAAGATAGCATATAATTAGAAACAAGAAATTATTTATGTTAAAGATGTTTGGTAAGACAGACCAAATCCTCTTACACTCTTCTTAGGCACGCTTAGCATGGGCAGGGTATTTTTCGCAGCTGCACATCAACGCGATCACCCAGTTTAAGAGTACTACCGGGTTCTCTTTTCTTCATTTTACGATTGTACAACAAATCGGATATTATTTGTTTAACACATTCCACAACACCGTCAGGATTTCTTTCAATAAGCAGTTTTTGCAAACATGTATTCATTAGATTGGCAACCAGCGCTGAATTATCTCGGCGGACTCATTATAAATAATTTATTTTTTTAAATTTTTGGTTTGTACATTTGTACAACGGGTTATAGTTCAAGTGTTTTCCTTTCTTAAGAAGGATTTTTTTTTTTACAATGCAAATTTGCTGCGATCAATAATTTTTGATTGAAGAAGACAAGAAAAATAATAATCAAATCTTTAGCTGGGGGACAACTAGCTGTTTCGTAGTCGCTACACTACTCATCAGCACCCACTGGGATTTGAACTCGGGTCATGACGTATCAAATCCCAGTGGGTGCTGATGAGATCGTATTTAAACACTCTATTAATTCAACACTTAACACAGCTTCCTCTACATTGTCTTTGTTGCCTCCGCGTATATCAGCTAAAACTTTTTTATCTAAGGCGGTTCTCAGCTCATGACAATATCTGTGTTCAAAGTGGGCAAATACGAGTAAAAGTACGGACAAAATCCATGCACGAGACAACAATCCGAACTGCCATCCTTAGTTATGCCATACATGCGTATGACTGGTCCTAAACGAGCACCCGGCATACCAGGCAGAGGTGAAGCAATGTAATTTTCAACATCAATTTCAAAAGTTCTAATTGGAAAGCATCTGTTACACAGTCTAACTCCGGTAGATCTACTCGAGAACACTTCATACAAGTTTGTTGATTTTCTGGCCTTTCGCCTACTAACTGTGGGATATCCATGTTGTCATTATTAAACTCCACTTCAAACCCTCCAGCCATGTCATCATCGTCATCATCATAATTCCTTAAAAAATATTTTAGAATTTTTAAAGTATAAAACGTAGGATACACTCGAAAGCCTTACCTTGCCTTTTTAATTTGACCATTTGTTTGTGTAAATGGCCCACCAAATTTGTGTTTATTTGTAAAGTCTCTCATTTTATACTGGTATGTTCAAATCCTTCCTTTAGTCACAAAGTAAACAGCATTTGCAGCAGCCTTATTCGTGGCTAAAGCTTTGGGTTGGTTTTTATTTGTGCTCAGCTCATCAAAGCGTTGTATTTCTTCCCCTCCATTCTGATTTTAAATCCACCAACCACAACATTTCAATAGTATTCTTTTAAAGCAGCCAATTTTATACCAATCTATAAGATCCAATTGCACCAAATTTTATATGCTGTTTCTCGTGGAAACTATCATGTGATAACAGGCTCGCCGTACATAAAATTTTTCGGCGTGTTATATTACTATGTTTATTTTTGCCACAAAGTACAATGTTTGTGGAAAATTTTAATTTTTATTAACACTAGATTTTTGTCACAAACACAATTTTTGTATAAAACGTGTTATTTTTGTGTTTGTTTACATTTGATATTCGTACACAATGCACAATATATCTGTCTCGCGTGACCAACTCTTCATCAGCTGAGAAGGCGGTTTTACAAAAGTCACTTCTGACACCTCTGTGTGCGCGACACAGCTAGCCGCTAGGGTAGGCTAGACTGCTGAACCGATCTCGATCGGATTGTTCGTAAAGAACGTAAGGTATCTTAAATGCAAAACACGTATGTTAAGTAAAATACATGGATTTCCTTTTACGAAAGAGAGCGAAACAAAAACAGCTACATTATTTTTTTATATATTCTTGAAAAATCATGATTGGCTCAGGTATATATGGACCAGGGCTGGGCAAAATACACAGATTATGTATTTCAAATACAAAATACAAAATACTTTACAGTAGTGTATTTTAAATACAAGATACAAAATACTTTCATGTTGTGTATTTTAAATACAAAATACAAATACATTTTTGTAATTTGGTCTCAGAAAAATGTACCCGTCTGGCTTGAGATACATATTTTATTTTACATATGCACTTAAACTAAGTTGTATATTCATATTATTATTCTAAACTTGCTAAGAAATTAAAGGAACAAACCTAATATTTAGCATTTGATAGATAGTAAATAAAAAATTCATTCGGCAAAACAAGTATTTCCTTTAATAAAAACTACATATTTCAATCAGTTATCTGACAAACAATAATCTTTCTACAGGTCCTGAGGAACACAAGCTGCTGTCAAATTCTATAAATGCATTAATTTTTGATTCTTGGATAGTTTTCCAGAATAGCAAGCTCCTTGCTTTTATCATTTTGAAAACTGATAAGCTCAAGTTCCAAATTTGATTTACGAGATTCATCACTGTAATGTCCAAAACAACAATAAAATTTTCATTATGTTTACCTCAACTACTACTTCTTCTGCATCCAGTCATGGTTTCACGTTTTTTGCAATTTTTATCCATGGTATCTATTGCAATATTTTGAATTTCTTGCCTCTCTTTTACTGGGATGCTTTCTGGCAATCAGCTAATTTTGAAACTAGGATGGAAACATGACACCAATATGTCTCTATTTGCTCCAGGTGTCAGCATGAGAAACTCATTAAATGTTATTTCCAAGCTCTCCATTAATTTTGTTAAAATACAACTTAAATGCCTCAAAGTATTATATTGCAGTGGATCTAATCTGGTTCTCGCAGCCTAAAGTTTTCCATAATAAAAATTATTTCCCTGTATATAAAAAGCTGGTGGCAAATATATAGAAATTCTTACTGATATCACCCGATTAGTGTAAAGTGTATTAGCTCTGTATAAATGAAAGCCAAATTGCAGTATTGCAAAATGATAAACATTTTAATGGTTGTAGTTTCTAGCGGTTTTAGCTTTTGTGAAATAACTTGTTTTCAATTTGTAAAAATGTATTTTTGAGCCACATGTATTTTAAATACAAAATACTATTAAGTTATGTATTTGAAATACAGATACAAAATACGTATTTGTATTTCAAATACGTATTTCAAATACAAGTATTTCAAATACTGCCCAGCCCTGATATGGACCAGTATGGGAAATTTGTATTTCCTGTATTTTAGTAACGTTTCTCCATTACCAGAACTGGTTTTAAGTAATACAAGTAAGAGTGTGGTATTTTCGGCTGGGCCGAATCTATAATACCCTTCACGATATTCACGTATATGTATGGTATATATTATAAATCTGAACTGTATGTGCTCGGATATATATGGACCGATATCGGAGAAAAAATATTTTTGCCATTCCACAAAAGATCTCTTTCGTGAACATTTTCATGAAAAAGTTTGTTTAAGCTATATCTCGAATATATATGAACCGATATCGGAATTTTCTGTATTTTAGTAACTTCCTTTTATAAGGACAATTGCGTTACAGCAAAAAAAAACATGTTAATGGAGAAAACGGTTCAGGCTATATCTCGGCTATATATGTACCGATATCGGAAGTTTTCATTTTCCATATTTATATAACCACATTTTATTACCAGAACAGAAAAAAATTTTAAGTTCGGTTAAGCGACATTTTCATAAAAAACCCGGTTTAGGCTATATCTCGGGCCGATATCGGAAGTTTTAATTTTGTTCTATATCACACTCTTATTTGTTTTTTCAAAAAATTTGTATGAAAATCGGAATTTTGAATGTAACTCAGCTATACGTGAACCGATATTACTGAATTTCAATAGCAAATACATGGCACGATGAGGTAATAGAATGGTGAAAGAAAAAAGTTTCTATGTCTAATGGTTTTCTCAGAAACGGTATTTCAACAGCGGACAGACGGACATCGCTTAATCGACTTTTCCATTAATTCTGATTCAGAATATATGTACATATATACTTTATAGGGTCGCAAATGAAAATTGTAGAGATTTCAAAGGGAATCACAAGCTTGTATACACCCTTAATATTTTTGTGAAGGGTATAAAAATAATGTAGCTGTTTTTGTTTCGCTCTCTTTGAAAAAAGGAAATGGATGTATTCTACATAACATACATGTTTTTTACGAACAGTCCGATCCAGATCGTGAAAGCACTCTGGCCTACCTGGCAAGCGGTGTCACGCATGAGATGGGGCATAAAAATTGTGGCACATAAAACTTATTTTTATCTCGCCTACATTAAGACGTATATACAAATTGAAGTTAATCTGTTAAAGCCTAAGACTCTGTCTTGTATTGTATCATTCTTGGAGCTTGACTTAAATCTTTGTGCGTGCGTTGGTACATATTTAGGCCGCATGTAAAATTTTATCTTCTTTCCATAATTCTTCTTACACACATTTTTTCTCCACTGTATAAAATCATTCGATCATTTGCTACTTGAATAAAGTATTTTATTTTTCAGAAGAAACAATTGCCTACAAAAAATATTGCTGACCCAAAACAGTTGTGATATTAAGTTTTGTTATATTTTAGTACTTTTTTACGAATTAAAAAAGAAAAATAAATAAGAAAATAAAAAATGTTTTTTGTTCTTTTCATTTACTTTTCTCAATCATTCCTGCACAGTGACTCACAGCTTATAGCATTCAAGCAGTTAGTTTTCGTCTATGGCAATGCAGTTGTTTTTATCATAAAATTGAATAAACGATAAATCATATGCACTTTTGCAGAAATTTTCCAAATATTTTAAATAAATCATAATTGCCAGCTAATAAGCGTGTTCTGTGTTTTGTTTTAAGTTTTTTTGTAAAACAAAACATTTTTGTTTTTACACATGTGTAATTCTGCATACAGAAAACAACTGCGTTAAGTTTTTAATGACTAATTAAATGTGTTTATTATAAATTTGTTGTGTTTACTATATTTATATCACAAAAAAATTATTTTTTGATTGCACTATAAATGAAATATTTGTGCTGGAATTCATAAGAAATTAATAGATGTTTTTGAATTCATAAAATTTTAAGTGTATTGAAATCCATTTTAATAATAAAAACAATTGAAATAAAAACTTTTTATATTTTTTTGATACGTTTTTAGACTAATTGTGTTTTGTATATTTACAAAATGCATCTAGACTTAACCCTACACGGGCATTAAATAAAGTTAGATGAAAAACATATTTTATCTAGTCTTATTTCTTTTGTTGTTAAAATATGGCATCAACTGTTGTCGAACAAGTTGTGCTGCAACTTTTCTAGGCTTAATATACTGTAGAGTTTATGTAAGTCTCCACAGCCTCCAATAAGAAGTCGTATAAAATGCAGCTAGTAGAGACTATTGCTTCCACTCTTTCCCCTTTCTAAGGGAAGATAGGAATATCCTAAAACGATAAGCTAAAATTCCAAATGCGAGTTCAAAAACGTTGGACTGCATCACCACCAACTACCAGAAAAAGCAAGCATCGAAGACAAAGAACAAATGCCACATTGTGCGTGAATAAAGTTGGGTAACTTTATTATAAATTGCTCTCTTCTGATTGGCTGGCGGGTTGGCAAAGTCTGAGTGGACAACGAGAGGAATTAATTATAGTTACTCAGTTGGAAGCAATTATAATTAATTTGATTAGAAGTAAAATGGGGAACATAAATAGCACGCACGTAGAACTCACCGAATTCAGCAATTTCGTAAGAAAGAACTCAACTTACAAATCTTCCTTAAACTATTGGTTTATTTCAATTCAATTTCAATATGGTTATTAATTTCAATAAGAGTATGTGGTCCAGAGGTTGCCCACTACAGTACAATAAAAATGAAATGATTGAGTAAAGAGTGAGAATGCAAGTGACAAAGGTTCATTGTGTTTACTTTAAAGAAACTTTAGGTGTGTTTCTTTACTCTACTTTGGGATCCCGCGGGATCCCAATTTGCACGAAAAGCGTTCCCGTACTTTAAAATTGGGCAAATGAGAGCGCTTTTGAGAGAATAGTATGCTTCCTCTTCTTGTACTAAACAGCCCGTACTTTTTCTTCGGGCTAGTTTGGGCAAGTAATTAAGCAATCAGCTGTTCGAAAAATAAACAATAGCAAAGAAACAAAGTTCATTTGAATCAACTCATATACAAATCATTTCAGTGTTTTTATATAAAAATTAAATACACAGGAATGTACAAAAGACCTTAAAAGCTAAAAAGTGAAAAATATCACAGTATTTTTTCGTAAAACTAAGTGACAATTTTTTTTGCCATATCAAAACACAGCATATGTTTCTTTTTGGGCTAGAAATTTGGCTTTTTGCGTTCCCGTACTTTAGGTAAATTTTATCTGTATTTGAGAGTAACTCATGCATGCTCTCTTTTGCCCGAAACTTGCCCGGAAAGTAAAGAAACACACCTTTTAAATGCTACATTTTCTGCTGCTTTGCAGAATAAACAATAATTGACAATTCAAATCTGACTACTCTGACTGGTACTAAAAATTTCTGTGGTACCAAATTCATACAAAAAATATACGTTACAATTTAAATGTATTAATATAAATAATTAATATAAAATGTATAAAATCCATTGTTAATTTTAAATCTAAAAATTGTTCTCAATTGTGCATATGCAAAGTTTAAATATTTTAATTCATTAAATTTGCATATGCATATTTTTAAGTTCCAAACCAAGTTTGGACAGTGCGGTATTTCTTTCTTCTCCTTCAAAATTCACTTCAAACTATTCTCCCTCCTCGTCCCAAATATAATATCGTCTTTGATGAAGGTTAAATCATAACATTGTCTAGCATTTTTATTTAAGCATTGTTTAAATGATACAAAAAACTAAGATCATATCATTGAAAAAAAAGTTATTGATCGCGGCAATTATTGTTATAATTAAAAATAAAAATATTTCTTGCCAACAGCCAGGTTTCAACTTGAGTCAGGCGAATGGCACCATCATATAATATTAGTAATATTAAAATAAATTCGACTATTTATCATTAATACGTACACAAAAAGTACTTAATATATAACAAGTATCAAAAAACGGCATTAAAACAACACTGTTTGTTCTTCTGTAGTTGTGATAGAAAACACTATTTGTGCACACTGCGCTTACTTATGTGCTTACCATGTGCAGCACCTTGACTCTTAGTTAGAGCTTACACATGCCACTGCCAGTTCGAAAAACTCAATACATTCACAAGTTTTCACAATGGCAGCTCCAGTGGCAGCAAAATTTGCATGCGAGTGAAAATTTGGCATTTGCATGCCACTGAATGTCAAGATGATAAACAATGTTACCCTGCCAAGAACTTAATACAAATTAACTGGACTATAGCGAAATAGAATTACAAATTTTAGCTTCTCATTTGTTTTGTTAAGATTTATTTCTTGAAATATGCAAAAAAAAAGAACAGTTTTGTTAATTATAAAGCATTAGATTATTAAAATAATATTTATAAAAATAAAACTTCATCGTTTCCCCAAATATATGTTCTTGTGATGAACTTGGCAATTCTATTTTGTAAATAGAAGACAAATACAAAATGGAGGCAAAATTCGGGAAGCAAACAAATTTTTTGAAGTATACGCTTCGAGGACATTTTAAAAATGAAATTTCAATGGCAGTTGTGAAAAAGATTTACATCAGCACCTGCCTTGCGGCCTTATCTGATGATGGACCAGTTCCACGGAGTGAATTATTCACGATTCAGCAGCGCCCCCGTGTGGCTTACCAGACTCACACAGGTAGCAGTTATTGCCATATGATTGCGGTCATATGAGCAACTTCTTGTTGAGGAGTTCGGGCCTTCTAATCCCTCCTGTATGCAATTTCCCAGCAATCAATGGAGAACAAAGCTTAATGAGTTGGTAGGCTGAAGCCCACTAAGAGCATCAGCCCTTAAAACAACTCACCCGTCAAACATCATCACTGGTTCCTTACAGTACACGTATCTGTTGTATGGGCAACAGATCCTCAGGAGATTGTTAGTCCCCGAAAAAAAGCCACACACCAAACAATTATCAAGGATACTAACACTCCCTTCCTGCGTTTTACGTTTCAACCACAGCCAGAACGTTTCAGCCAAGTTAGGCACCTCAACCATGATCAGCCCGGGTCGAACCGCAAGCAGAACTTCCCGGGGGCCATGCTGATCCCCCTTCTGCCAATTTATAACCTTGGTAAGGGTTTCGGAAGCCAACACAACATAAGTCATGTGGCTTCCTAGAGTTTTGTTTGCCGCACCAAACGAGGGACCCCTCTTTTCCCCGAAAAACAGAGCGCCTAAGTTAGGAATACGCCAAGGCAAAACCTTTTCCCCGGGGGGAGAAATTGCAATGGCAAATGTAAACAGAGAATATGAAGAAACAAAAAAAGTTTATGTAAATAATTTTAAAAGTAAAGAAACTATATACCTCTACAATTGCGCCAAGTCGTTGAAATCTATAGGCTACCAATATATTTTTATTACAAATGGAAGAGTTTTTGCCAAAAAATGTGATGTTGATAAAATGGTGTTAAATGCAACAACCGATAATGCAAATAGCAGATCTTTAATCAACTCTAGAAGAGTAGTACTTAAGGATTCTAGTGATGTTGATGGAGAAGATGGCACCTCTTACCTGTCCCCTTCTTAAAATTTTTTTTATTTTTATTCTTTATTAGAATATTAGATAAAATTTTTTTGTTTACTACTTTATAACATTATGTTTGAAAACCAATATTTCGAATTTTAAAAATTATGTGAATTGCTTAAAATATAATTTTCTGTTATAACGTTGGAAAGTTTAAGTCAAATGTTCACAAACACTACTCCTCTTTCCCCCTTCTCATAACCTATGTTCCTAGTTCCGGTACAATGCACTGCATATGTAAGGGTCATCCCCTGAGTATTGGTCCAAGACAAAAAAAAAAAAAAAAAAATTATCTAATAGCGCATTTACACCAACTCAAAATCTAGTAGATTTGAATTGAAATCTATATCGTTTACACCACCGTTTTTTGACATCTAGCAAGATTTCATTTGCTCAAAAATAATTTATGCATGCGGGTTTGACAATACAATATTATCAGAGACTGAATACACCAGCATTAAAGTGTATATTTTTTGTGCCCAGAGACTGCATACACCACATTATAGTGCAATTTTTGTTGCAGCGTAGTATTTTTAAGTACTTTTTGCAAGAAATCACAGTTGCATCGCTTAGTACTGAGTAGATTTCAGGAGATTTCGTCGAAATCTACTCATAAAGTAGATTTCATTTTGTATGGGAAATCTTCTCAAAATCTACTAGATTTGGCTTGAAATCTCGAACGAGCAGATTTCGCTTTGGTGTAAATAGGCTATAAATATTATCAGTTTTAATAGTAGAAGTGTTTCATCTATTGATAAATTTAGCAATTTTAAATAAATTTTAGCTAAATTTCCCCGGTCTTGTTTTGTCCAGTCGCCGCCGTTATGGCGGCTGAAATCGGCTCATTTTCAGCCGCCGTATTAACACAATCGACAGCTTGAGCCAATTTTAATTGCTGAATTTTTAGCAATTTTCTTTTGGAATTGCTTTCTTGTCCACACACAAAAACTTTTTTCGGCAATTCATGAGCTTTCTCTATCTTTTATTTCATGCAATATACATTGTATATGCACATACACATACACACATGAGAGAAAAGTGAGGAACTGCTGAGAATTGCCGAGTACAGGCAATTCTTTTTCCCTTCTTATTCCCCTCACCGAAAGCTTCTATAAAGTCAAGAATTACCCAACTAAAGTTGCTGTGTCTGACCTGGCACTTAGCTCTACATGGTGTCATATTCGTAGCAGCTGTCAAAATCTGTGACCTCAAACTTTTGTTTAAGTATTTTATACAGCTTTTTGTATTGCATGTAAGAGTTTGACAGTATAATCATACCACAAGCAGTTCCTTGTTACAATATATTCAGTGTCACCTTGGAAATTATTTGGCTTTATGGTATTTTATTAGAAAAGATCCGATATTTTTCAGGTGACAGATTGCTATAAGCTTACTTTTTCTAAAATCTTAATTAATTTGAGCCACATATTGTTATTTAAATTCAGTTTTGTGTAAATAAATTGAGCCACCTAATGTCATTTATTTCTTTTCCAAAATATTTGTTTCTTAATAAGTGAAAAAAACCTCATAACTCAAAAACCATAGTTAAAAAAACACATATTACATTTTTAATTTCCATACTCGTCTTAGAAAATATGTACATACGTTTACAAAATAGCTCCTAAAAGTTTGAATGAGTTTATTGAACACTACAAAGGATAGTATTGTTAACAAATTTGCATTGTTGGCTCGAAATAATTATGTGTATATATTGAACTATGACGACGTTTGAGTAAATCAGTGATATTTAGTAAATTTGTACAACAAAAGTTTTTATATAATTAGTTTAAAATTTTTATGAATTTAGATGAAAAATAGTTAAGAAGGTATTTGTCTAAAAGCGTAATTTTTTAAACAATATTTTGACATGTGATATCTTAATAAATTAAAATATTACCATATGTTTGCAAAAAAAAGAACATATGTCGGCTACAGCCGGCTTTTAGCCGCCACCGACCTTCTTTTTGCCCAGCCGCCGCCGCCGACTACGTATTAACCTATTAACGTATAACTTTTAAAAACTACAAAAAAATTTTTTTTCGTTTTTAATTTCAGTAAAATAATACGAAAATACAAAAATTTATTAATTTTTTAATGAAAATAAAGTAAATATAGCCTGTTCTAAATATAGGACACTGGCACTTACACATATCAACCGTACAGGTGAAATTAAGACGCACATTACTTTTTGTGGTAAGAAATCACATGTGATTTCTTGCAGAGGGTCACATCACATTTGACGCAAAATGAAAGAGGTTTGGATGAACAGTTGATGTCCTTGACCTCTTCGCTTTTCTCTCTTTTTTTTCATAAAATGGCCTTGGTTGTCATGTCTTACATCTTCGCAAACTTTTGTTGCAGACGTTCTCGGATTACCGAAAAAGGGTTTTTGAATAATTTTTATATATGGTACGGTAATAGAACTTCTGTGCTCTAGTACACTCAAATCAGTATCGTTATCTAGCTTATAAACTATCCAGGAGTTTACCATGGCCATATCAATACACCTAATAAATAGAGGCCAGTACTCTTTCTTGACTCTAATATATGATGCATACTTGTCATGTTGATCCACACCACCCATGTAAGAGTTGTAATTCTTTAACAAAAGCGGTTGTGGTATGCTTCGCTTTTCTTTAGCCTTTCTATTCCACCTACTTGCTCTATGGAGAAGTTCTACTGAATCGAAATTGGTGGCAATTATAACGCACTTGTTATCATTCCATTTCACAATAAGTATTTTTGCATGTCTATTGAATCCGTAATCATACGAGCCTCGTTCTTCTTTTCCAAAAGATTTGGAATATTTTAAAGGGTATGAATATAATCTATTCTCTTTTAAAGTTTCAGTCGCTCGAAATCCTAACTGTTGTAGATGATGAGTAAGTCTCTACTTGAAAACAATTTATCAAAATATATCTGATGACTTGGGAGTTCAGATACACAACTCTTTTTTGAGTGAATAGTATAGTAAATGTTCGTTAAACTTTTTTTTTATATGATTTGCAAACATATATAATACGTTATAAAAACGGCGCTTTGAGATTAAATGTAAGGATTAAAAAAATCTTTTTAGTGGTACAAACTATATGTGGCCAAACATGTCTTAAAAGGCTTAATGGGATTCCACATAACGATAAAAAAAAATATTTTGAAAAATCATGTTATATACAGAACAAAAAACACCTGGTTTTGTACTGTTCTATAAATAGGACACTGGGGTATAATGGGTTAAAGCTGCCCTGTTTCTTCTTGTTGATTCGCCATCTTTTGTTTGCATTTGTTTACATTTGAGTTGTCAAATTTGAACAAAGTGTGTTCATTGGGTATTATTGTGCTAACTACACACGGTTGCCACAGGGTTGTATATTAAATTTTACTAAATATTAGAACAATTAACTGTTAATTGGCAATTAAGTTAATTAAAACTTTGTATGTGTAATTAAAATCAATTAAATCTTTAATTGCAAAATTTTAATTAAAAGTCATATATGAACAGTATATAATAAAATTTTTGTCATAAAAACTATTAATTATGAGCTTATTACAATGTAAAATGTTTTCTTTTTTTACCTTGCTTGTTGCCTGTAAATTTATATTGATCTTTTTCAAAATATTGCCACCAGCGTTGTCAACTTTGAAATTTCAAAACGCACCAAAATTAGGAAAATAGCGCGTTATTTCAACAAGCACGCACCAAATTTTGAAATTTGTCCTTTCATTTTTAAAAACCTATTTTGTATCTTGAGAAGTATACAATTTTTACATTAAAAACACGATAATGGAAACCTCTTAAACGACTATAATGCAAAATGGGTCTGATAGCACCGCCTGTGGCATGCCACCAAACTCGTTCAATAGCTAGAATACGTGTTTGTCAAACTTGGCTTCTAGTACGACTCTGTTAGTTTTATTAAGATAACTATTACGATATTTTATCAAATTTATTGTTAAGCAACATCATTTAATTATTTTTGCTGTCGGCCGAAATCAGCTGTTACTTTTATTGCTAACGTCACCAAAATTTATTGCAGGATAATACAACCATTACTGTCGAAAGAATTTGCGTTTATAGGATCATTAAAAGTTACAGAATCGCACTACAAGTCTTCAAATTCGATTAATAGCAATTCCATCAAACACGGTGGACACTTCATTTGTGTTTTCGTAAGCGGTGTCTTTAAAAGAATTTATTGAAATGTACGAAAATTTGCCAGAATTATAACAAAGAAAAGATGAAGTTTATCATAATCAATATTTAATGCAAACGTTTTGGAAAAACTTTAATTTACTTTATAATTTGGCAATTTCTCAGTTACCAAAACTGCAACGAGTTCACCAGCAGTCATAAATACGAACTTCTCTGTTCAGAGACTGCATTTATTTCAGTATTTGACAAACTTGGCGTGATCGTTTAATATCAAAGCACTCTCTAAAAGCAGCAAATTTTATAGAACGAAATGTTTCTTTTTCTTTGGAGACTGTGTATAACAGAGATCTGCAACCGGTGCTTTTTTTCATAATCTAAGTACACTCGTCTTAAAACAGGTGGTGGTGTGATTGGCCACCGCATACTATTTGCACAAGTATGTTTTATACTCGTTAGAGCTTGTGTCTGTAAACAAGAGTGTATAACATGCCCACTCAAGTTTGTATGCGGTGGCATATTCGTCAATCGTACTCGTACTTCTTTTTAACAACGAAAATAATATTTGTATGTAGGAACTTGCAGTCACACATTTACCTTACCCATGAGAGTGTGTGTGTTCAGTGCCTCGTTTCTGTATTACTCGCATCGAGAAATTTCTCACAAGAAACAAAGGAATTGACAGAGAAACTATGCGAATTGAAACAAAAAATGGAGTTTCTCACACAAATGTTTTATGTATTTACTCACTCACACTCGGTAAACGTATTCGTTTTAAGGGCGGCGTTGCCAGAAGGTTTTGAAAAAAACATACTTTGGCGATCGTGTTTTGAAGAAAATATACACACATATTTTATTTGAACATTTTTAGTACAAAATTGGTAAAACATATAAATCACATTTTCATCAAATTCCGTTTATATTATGTTGATTCATTTATAATAACTTTTATCTCTTGGTTTTACGCCATAACCTCAATAATTGCATAGTTTGTAACGTGGTTTTGTCGTCGGCTGAGGTAGTAAAGCGACGTCCAGGGTCTACTTACGGATCCACAAACCTTAAGTAATTAACAAGACTGGATTTTCCTCTTTGAGGCTTACAATAATCCAAATTTTATTTATTCAGTATTTACAATAATAACAATGATAGGTTTAGGCTCAGGATGCTTGCGGTTCGGCTTCTATTTCGTCTGTCGTTCGTGCATGCGATGATGATTGCTTGTGGCCGTATACCTTCGTATTGACACACCTCGGGTTCGGTACACCAACGGCTGCCGATGAGAGTTCCTCTTGGGTCGGATGTATCTTCGTACGGACAGGCTTCGGATTCGGTATCGCAGTCGTACTCGGCATGCAGTGATAGGAAATCTCTCGGGTTCGGTATAACACGGTCAATAGTGAGAATCCCTCGTAGGATGGGTCGGGTGTATCTTCGTACGGACTAGCTTCAGGTTCGGTATAGCAGTCGTACTCCACGTACACTGGAATCGGGTTCGGTAGGGACTCTCTCGGATCAGGATAACAGCGGTCGCTGGTGATAATTCCCTCTTAGGGCCGGTCGTGTGTAATTTGCCACAATCTGGACACCTGCGAAATGGAGAACAGAAAAGTTATTTTGTGAACAGTCTAGCCCGAAGGCCGCTGGGGGAACAGTCAGCCGAAGCTGCTGGGTAAACAGTCAGCCGAAGCCGCTGTGGGAACAGTCTAGCCCAAAGGCCGCTGGGGGAACAGTCAGCCGAAGCTGCTGGGTATATACAGACAGCCGAAGCCGCTGTGGGAACAGTCTAGCCCGAAGGCCGCTGGGGGAACAGTCAGCCGAAGCTGCTGGGTAAACAGTCAGCCAAAGCCGCTGTGGGAACAGTCTAGCCCGAAGGCCGCTGGGGGAACAGTCAGCCGAAGCTGCTGGGTAAACAGTCAGCCGAAGCCGCTGTGGGAACAGTCTAGCCCGAAGGCCGCTGGGGGAACAGTCAGCCGAAGCTGCTGGGTAAACAGTCAGCCGAAGCCGCTGTGGGAACAGTCTAGCCCGAAGGCCGCTGGGGGAACAGTCAGCCGAAGCTGCTGAATAAACAGTCAGCCGAAGCCGCTGTGGGAACAGTCTAGCCCGAAGGCCGCTGGGTATATACAGACAGCCGAAGCCGCTGTGGGAACAGTCTAGCCCGAAGGCCGCTGGGGGAACAGTCAGCCGGAGCTGCTGGGTAAATAAAAAAATCAGCCGAAGCTGCTGGTGAACAGTCTAGTCCGAAGACCGCTGGGTATAATTTATGCCCTGAAGGGGAAAAAACGCTTACGAATATTCGTGGTATAGATATCTTTCAATATCTGCACCTGGGTGATCACCGATGACTGCCTTCTTTCTTTGTCATCTTATACTTCTCAGTGCACGAACTGTATGAGAATTATTATTAAATACGGTTTAATACAATCAACTTAAAAAAATGTAAATCCAATCAATTTAACAACAAAGCCATCATATTCTGTGGGTGTTGTTGTATTTTTTTCAGTTTGTGCGTGTGTATAAATCATGCATATTAATCATGGTATGTAATAAAAAAAAAATGTATGCTTTGTTACAACAACCATTATTCTCCGTGGGTGTTGTTGTATTGTATTTATTTATGCACATTAACCATCGTGATCACATAAGGAATATTATGTACGAAGCAAAAATGTATGCTTCGTTACAAGTTGCATATTACTAATTGCGCGGTGCGCTTTTTAAATATCGGTGGCACCAAGTCAAATTCAACTCACCTTTTTGTTTTAATGTAAGAAAAAAGTTAGCTCAAGTGCTCAAAATTTATACGTTTCATTTTGCAGAGCACAATCAGAACACGGAGTTATAATGTGGAAAACGTACCTTATTATATGTGTTTTTTCCTAATAGTTTTTAGGAAGTCCGAATTAACCAACTTATAATTCGATGTCGAATTTAAATTAAACAATTTATAATTTAAATATAGTTTAGGGCACGGTGGAAAAGATGCTACATTCGATTAAATAGAAACGCGACTCGTTCACTTCACAATCACTTTGCAAGTGAAGAATTTATTCACATAAAAAATAACTTAAAACTAAGTATATAAAAACGGGACTTATATTCATTTGAATTAAAAACCGCTTATGTTTATTTACAATTTATTTAGTTATTTGTCTTATATTTTTGCTATAATATTCATTTATTTATTTATTATTATTGATATTTTTTATTATGTTTGGCTATTATGACCAAACAATATGCTCATAGTACGACAATCTTACTCTAATTTACATATTCTCGAAAGAAAAGTAAGCATATTGAATTATCATGCGATCATAGCCAAGTTTGTCAAATATTACAATAAATGCAGACACATTTTAGTAATCAATAAATTACTAAATTATTAATTAAATTATAAAATTTTTCCAAAACATTTGCATCAAATATTGGTTATAGTAAACTTCATCCTTTATTGGTTACAATTCTATCAAATTTTCGTATATTTTATAAATTTTTTTAAAGACAGCCTCTAGGCAACTGATTTTTACTTACGAAAACACTAATGAAATTTGCACTGTGTTTGATAGAATTGCCATTAACAGAGATAGTTTGATGGCTTGTGGTACGATTCTGTAACTTTTAATGACCCGATAATAGTGAATTACTTCGACATATTTCATCCCTTGCAGTAAGTAAGCAGCTGTAGTTTTGTGTACCCGATAATAGACAGTGCAAGCAACAGCTGATTTCGGTCGATAGCGAATATAATTAAATAATATTGCTGAATAATAAATTTGATAAAATATTGTTATAATTATTATCAAGATACCATTATCTTAACAAAAGTAACAGAATCGTACTAGCGGCAATCATAAACTCTACCTAAACGAACTTGACGGCATGCCATCAGGCGGTACTACCAGACCCAGTTCGATTGCGTAATAGTCGCTTAAAAGGCTGGTTCACTATCGTGGTTTTTATTATAAAAATATTATTCTTTTTATAATACAAAATTGGTTTTTAAAAATGGAGCTTCAAAACTCGGATTGTTCCCCATTTTGGTGCGTTTAAAAATTTCAAAGTTGGCAACGCTGGTCATCGATAAGTGAAGGCTCATCCACTACTTCTTATCTCAGAAACCCGGAAACATCACTGTCTCTGACACCTGCATTTTTTTTATGTGAACAAAATATTTCCCGAGGTCCACGAATAGTTTCTAACAACCAAGATAACCAATTTTTTTTTGAAACTGGCTAACTAAATCTGTAAATGCATTCACAGAATCTATTAACGATGAAGTGGAAAAATATAGCAGGGAAGTGGTAAATATGACCGATGACTTTGAGTTAATACAGTGGTGGATACAAAATGAGAAATATTATCCCCGTTTATGCAAACTCGCTTTGCAAGTATATTCAACACCGGCAAGCAGTGCTGCTTCAGAACGGGCTTCAGATTAGGGCCAACATCATTGGACAGCTTTTTATTTTTACATTAATTTCAAAAAAATGTTCCGAACATGCATTTTGAAATGGTAGAAATATATGTAAAAGGATTTTAGTTTTTTTTTTTTTATTTTATTGTCACTTTTTTGTTTTATTAATACATAATGAAGATTTTTTAAGTTTAACTATAATTTAATTTCTAAGTTTGAAATAAATTTTATCCGTTAAGTTTTTCCAGATATATAATAACAGGTAAACATAATTTTTATTAATTTATGTAATTATTATTGTGTAAAAACAAACTTAAAATAATCATTCAGTATGTTACTTTCAAAATCGTCAAAATGGTTGTAAAGCATTAAATCTGGCAGCCACAATTCTAGTTAATGTTAAATAAAAGGTGACGCATATACACAACAAAAGGATTTGTCGAGAGTGTTGTTTTTGCAAGTTGTTTTTGTGATGACGTCATGTATGTATTATTAAGAAAACGATTAGGAACGAAAACAGTAAATACTCAAAATGTTTATCCTACTAAGTTCTAGTAACAACAACACTCTTTTTTGTGGTCCTTTCTTTTACTCTTAAGAAATACACAAGATACGAAAGTGATTGGACACATTTTTGATGTATCAAGATTTCACAAACGAACGACAGGCACAAATTCCACCGCATCAATTTTTAAGAGTGTTTAAAATACTTAAATGTGAGAATGATTGGGTAAACAACCGCTGTGCTTATGGTTGCCGTGCACCAGCGCAGATCACTTGTGTATAATATAAAGGGTGTTTTTTTAAGCCCGATAGAACTTGAAATTGTAAAAAATAACACAAAAAATTAAATTGTAATCAAAATTTTTTTTTTATTCGAAAGATCAATACGTGACATTAACATTTGAAAATGATTTCGGGCATATGGGCACCGCGGCTGTTCTTGACGAAGCGCATTCTGGACGTCCAATTTTGGGCCACTTTTTCGAGCACTGCTGGCCGTATGTCACGAACAACACGAACAATGCTGGCCTCCAAGGCGTTAATTGTTGCTGGTTTATCAGCATAAACCAGTGACTTCACGTAGCCCCACAGGAAATAATCGAGAGGTGTCAAATCGCACGACCTTGGAGGCCAATTGACAGGTCCATTTCTCGAAATCAACTTATCGCCAAATTTTGATTTCAGTAAGTCGATGGTTGCGTTCGCCGTATGGCACGTAGCGCCATCCTGTTGAAACCACATCTCCTCCGGATCAATGTCATCCATATTTTCAAACAAAAAATCATTGATCATGGTGCGGTAACGATCTCCATTGACCGTAACGCGAGCTCCGGCCTCATTTTTGAAGAAATAAGGTCCGATGATGCCACCAGCATGAAAACCGCACCAAACAGTGCATTTTTCTGGATGTAATGGAGTCTGTAGGGTCTCTTGTGGATTGGTCTCACTCCATATGCGGCAATTTTGCTTATTAACAAACCCGTTAAGCCAAAAATGCGCCTCATCGCTGAACACAATTTTGCGATAAAACAACGGGTCAGTTGCCAACTGCTATAGAGCCCAATCGGCGAAAGAACAACGCATACAATGGTCTCGTGGCTTCAATTCCTGCACCAGCTGGATCTTATACGGGTGTAGGCCGAGATCTTTGCGCAAAATTTTCCACGTAGTGGACGGACAGAGCCCCAATTCATGCGACTGACGACGAATCGATAAATTTGGATCTTCTTTCACACTTTCGTTTACAGCGGCGATATTCTCTTCAGTACGCACATTCCTTCGACGTGCTGGTGTTATTGCATCCTCTAGAGAGTATGTGGTACGAAATCTATCCACAGTTCGACTAATGGCTTGTTCAGATGGACGATTATGTACGCCATACAAATGACGAAGTCGTCTATAAGTTGCGCGAAGCGACGACTGATTTTCAAGATAAATTTGGGTAATTTCGTAGCGTTGTTCAAGCGTGAGTCTATTCATGATGATTTGTTAGAGTATACTGAAACAAATAAAAAAAAAATGTTTCATCAAAATTTAATTTTTTGTGTTACTTTTTACAATTTAAAGTTCTATCTAGCTTAAAAAAACACCCTATACAATAGCAAGATTTGACGCTCTGCATAAAACACGGTACATTTTACACGAAAAATGAAACGTAAAAATTATGAAGACTTGATTCAACTTTTTTTTTTCACATTGAAACGAAAAGTTGAGTTGAATTTGTGCCACAAATTTAAAAAATCCACCGAAAATGTAAAAAAGCGCACCACGCATCGACGAAAGAATTTTTCGCACAAATAGTTTTAAAAAGCACCATAAACGGTGCAAAACGCACCGAGTTGACAACGCTGATGGCCATAAACCACAAATTAAAGTCTACTTTTAGGAGGCACAAATTGTAGTGGCAACTACCCTTCACCATAATTGTAACTCATTGAATAAAAAATATGGTGGCATGTGCAAATATAAGAGCATGTTCAAATATAAAACCCTGTGATTAAAAGTTACAGGTAAATAGACTTTTTTCTTCCCGGTAACTTCTTCGCTTATTTTTTAGGTTATAAGGAAGTTCTAATAATGAAATGCGATTTAACCGGCCGATAAAATTCTACCTTTAACTAACGCCAGGTTGTAATAACGGGCCATAATTAACTTAAATCATTAATTTATTTTACTTAACTTACCCTGCACTTAGCATACGAGTAATCTCAGTCGAGTACTGAATATGTATTATCAACGAAAATTTCTTCGAAAAACACGAATCTCTTGCAATTTTCATTTCTGTCTACACATGCGAGTGAGAATTCATTTTAAATTTGTCGTCAGAACATGAACTTCAAACAATTTGTTTCCTTCTATATTTTGTTCCTTTGGCTGTCTTTATAAACTGGAGTTGCCGTGTTCTTCACTTGAGAATATTTTTAGAAAATTAATTTGTATTATCATTATATTATTGATATTAACGCTTTATAATTTAAACATTTCTATCTATAGTATTAGTTTTAATAAATTAACATACAAACTAGCTAAAACTTAGGTTTTAATTTTATAATGATCTAGTTGATTTGTTTAAAATTATTTACACCTTACTCGTATGTCTAAACACTGGGTTAAGCAGTTATGGATGGATGATCAAAATAATATTATTTTGTATCAGAAAAAGTTGGCTGTTTTGTAACGATTACTAAATTATTATTTTGTTTCTTCTTTTGTTTTTCAAAGAGACAACTTTTATGAACATTTTTTATTATTATTTCCAATGTTGTTCTTTTGATTATGTTTTACTTTAAAAAAGATCTGAACCTTTTTACAGAAAAAGCCATTGTAAAATGTTTGGAACAGAAAACAACGTAACAGAACGACAACTATGAGCAAAACTTAATGGGGTTGTGTTTTCAATGTCTCTTATCAAAAGTGACTCCTTTATTCAGATTCTTAGCCCAGTGCTTAGACATACGAGTAAGAGTTCGAAAAACTCAATGCACTCATATTTTTTTGTGTCAGACAAACAAACAGTGTTACCGTGTAAATAATTTTAAACAAATCAACTAGATCATTATAAAATTAAAACCTAAGTTTTAGCTAGTTTGTATGTTAACTTATTAAAACTAATACTATAGATAGAAATGTTTAAATTATAAAGCGTTAATATCAATAATATAATGATAATACAAATTAATTTTCTAAAAATATTCTCAAGTGAAAAACACGGCAACTCCAGTTTATAAAGACAGCCAAAGGAACAAAATATATAGGGTGGTTAAATTTCAAGGGCCGATGTTGATTTTGAATAAAACACAAACTATGTAGGAAATTATTGTAATTTTATTATATAATTTTATTATGATATATTGGTATTACTCAATTGTGTATGGAACAAAATATCGGCGAAATGGGCGCCGCGACCATGGCGGCACACCTCCATCCGATGGTCTAAATTTTCGATGACCCTGAGGCATAATGGAGGTTCTATGCCGTTAATATGCCGAATTATCTCATCCTTTAGCTGTTGAATTGTTGCTGGCTTATCGACGTACACCTTTTCTTTCAAATAACCTCAAAGAAAAAAGTCCAACGGTGTCAAATCACATGATCTTGGCGGCCAATTGACATCGCGTTTACGTGAGATAACACAGCCATTGAAATTGTTGCGCAAAAGAGCAATTGTTTCGTTAGCTGTGTGGCAAGTGGCACCGTCCTGCTGAAACCACATATCTTCTACATTCATATCTTCCAATTCGGGCCATAAAAAAATCGTTATCATCTCACGATAGCGAACACCATTCACAGTAACTGCCTTACCGGACTCATTTTGGAAAAAATACGGCCCGATGATGCCGCCAGCACATAAACCGCACCAAACAGTCACTCTTTGTGGGTGCATTGGTTTTTCGACAGTCACTCTTGGAATCTCATTCGCCCAAATGCGGCAATTCTGCTTATTGACGAATCCACTGAGGTGAAAATGTGCCTCCATCACTGAAGATGATTTTCTTCGAAAATTGATCATCACTTTCATAATAAGTCTGGATAACTTTAACACATTGTTGAATTGTGTATCTCTTTATGGTTCAAATTGAATAAGTCTGAAATAAAGAAATGTCAAATAGAATTCGGAAAAAAACTTGGCGTTTAGGTGTGGTTCACATTCAACATCGGCCCTTGAAATGTAACCACCCGTTATGATGCACAAACTGCATTATTATTCCATCGAACTTTTGTAATATGACACAATGCATTGAAGAGTTACTTAATTGTGTATTTCCTAATGTCGAACGCACCGTGACAAAAATCTATCGATACCGTAGCGTGATAAGAGATGAGGATGCTGAGTTTTTTAACTCACTTGATGTTTCAGGACTTCCACTATATTGCTCCTTTATTGCAACATAGTCATATCTCGAAAATTGAGCTTTTCGGATTAACAATGCAGATTTGTTTTTATTGCGCCAAAAATTTATTCAAATAACTTTTAAACTGTTTCCATTAGGTGATATTTAATAAAAAAAATTCTAAGATTTCTATGGAAACTAAAAATTTTATGTGTTTTTCTCGAAACAAGCTTTTTTTTAGTTATGACTGTTGCAATAAAGGAGCGATATATGCTGTAACCAGTGCTGCCAGAGAAAATGTGGCAGAAGTCGTTAAAACCCCGACAATTTTTTTAAAATATCGTAATTTTAGTTTTGTAATATCGTAAAATAAAATCGGACTTATAAAACTACCAAATTTTTAGTATATTTTAATGTGAGCTTATGGTCTGAAATTTCTATATTCGCAAAAAAGATAAATTAATTACACCCTTAAACATATGTATGTACTTATAGTATGACGTTAATGACAAAATACATTTTGATACATTGAATTTTCAGAAAATTTTAGGAATAAATATTTTAACTGAATAACTTCAATACATCGAATTTAATTGCAATATCAAAGAATTTTGAAGGATTTTATTTCAATTAGTCTTTATAATAAAGAATACCTTCAGTTATTTCGTTTCC
Organism: Thecocarcelia acutangulata; assembly: GCA_914767995.1. Taxonomy (NCBI): domain Eukaryota; kingdom Metazoa; phylum Arthropoda; class Insecta; order Diptera; family Tachinidae; genus Thecocarcelia; species Thecocarcelia acutangulata. The sequence continues at coordinate 7,931,227 of OU612099.1, read as the reverse complement.
TAAAGAGTTTAGTATTTTTGCCTTATTTTAACTAACTTGGCTGCATATTACATACATATATCTATATTGCAGAAGAATAGGGTAATGACACTATATTTTAAATGTATTGGAAACTATCGCATTTCTGTTCATTTATTTCTGCAAAAAATGTATAAATTTGTTTCTTGGTTTGTAAAAATTGTTTAAGAATCTAATAAAACAAGTCTTGATATTCGGAATCCTGATCTTGTTTTTCATATTTGTTTATAAAATGAGAAGAGCTGCTGTTTTTATTCACAATATTATCACGTTTTTTAACCAAATATCTTCGAAATTTGGTTACACAATTAAATGTAAAAGTTTACACAAGTTACATTATTAAGTTTCTTACATTTTTACACAGCTCTTGATATGACTTTATGCATACTATTTATTTTTGTCGTCAATTACTTTTGTAAATAAAATTTTTTTTATTGGACCAGTACTCAGGGGATGACCCCTACATATGCAGTGCATTGTACCAGAACTAGGAAAATAGGTTGTGAGGAGGGGGAAAGAGGGAGTAGTGTATGTGAACATTTGACTTGAACCTTCCAACGTTATAACAGACAGGAAACACGTCTGCAGGTAAATTATTCCACAGACGAAGCGTTCGGCTGAAAAACGAATTCTCTCTGTAATGAGTAGTGCGATTCCCCGGGCAATCAACCACAAATGGATGAGCTCTGGACGATGAAGGTGTGCTACGTAAAAATGTGCGCGGTTCGGGAACAAGATCCCTAATCTCGTCAGAGCAGAATCCATTGTAGTAACGATAGAACAGAGTAACGCACCCCACACTGCGTCGATGCTCCAGTGAGTCAATAGTAGTTGTTTGTCTTTCATGCTGTGCGCATGTTTTTTATTTTATTGTCGTCCGAGTTTACTATGTTTTAAAGTTTACACGTCTTAGTTCTTGTCCGCGTTTCGGGTTATCCTTTTAAAAGTTTATCCCTATGTGGTGTTTTTCGTGATGAGTTTAAAAACAAATCAAAATATTAACTTAAATTAAATAATATAAAAATACAAGCAAAAAAATAAAAACAATAACCCAAGTTCACAAAAAATAAACAGTTAAAAAAAGAAAAACAAAAACATCAATAGCAACTCAATACAAACTCTAACATCAACAACAACAACAAATAGCAAAATAGACTTATAAAATTCAAAAACATAAACATGCATGTTATAAAATATATATATATATATATATATATATATATATATATATATATATATATATATATATATATATATATATATATATATATATATATATATATATATATATATATATATATATATATATATATATATATATATATATATATATATATATATATATATATATATATATATATATATATGTATATACATATATATATATATATATATATATATATATATATATATATATATATATATATATATATATATATATATATATATATATATATATATATATATATATATATATATATATATATATATATATATATATGTATATATATGTATATATAATGCTACACAACAAACCATAAAACGCGATCACGAAAAAATCCTAAACACCCATTAAAGGGGAAAAAAATTAAATGAATAAATAAAATAAAATAATAATATAAAAATAAAATAATTTCAATATGATTACATGGCCAGATCAGGGCTTTTTATGGCCCTTTGACAGGCATTGCTATCGAATTCCCTTCCTCGACCATTAAATTAATTTGCAATGTTGGCGATGCCGAGTTGTTGTTGATTTGTATAGTATTGAAGGTATATACCACTGAATACTATACAATTGACCAAGCAACAAGTAATTTCGGCCCCGCTTATACAGCAAAGATAACATTTGATTTGATTGTTGGTCTTTCAGCGTGATGTCAGGTAACTTTAAAATTGATTATTGTAACCTTCGTGGGCTGAGAACGAATTTTTTCTCTGTTTATGCTCACACTTGTCTCCATCGGCCGGATGTTTTCGCCCTGTGTGAGACCCAGGTATCTGAGAATGCTGATCCACAGGATTTTCATATACCTGGGTATCAACTCCTATCCATATTTAATTTCCATCGGGGCCTTGTAATTTACGTTCGCAATGAAGTTGTGTTCCAATGCCAGCAACCATTAGGCATGCATGATGCCGAATTTACCTGTCTTTGGGTTAAATTCAAAATCAGGTCACACTTTTTGCATTTCGGGTTTCTATATAGAAGTCCAAATACGGGGCGGGATACTACCATTTCTGGTTTCGATACCCTCTCTGACTCCATATCGAAAATCCTAGAGGATTGTCCGAGCAGTGAAATCGTTGTTGCTGGCGATTTCAATGTTCACAACTCATCTTGGCTTCGTCATTCGAGTCATACAACTCCAGAAGGCCAATATGTTGAGTTATTCGCTGCGCACAAATATCTAGCGCAATTAGTGAATGAGCCAACGCATATTCCATGTGTTGAAGGGCACCATTCAAACACACTTGACCTATTCCTGACTTCACACCCTGAAAAGTATGAAATCCTGGTTTAATCAGACGTGCAAAAACGCAGTCAGATCCAGAGAGGAAGCATTCAGTAATTGGCGTTTAAACAAAAACCCAGAGACTGATTTGCTACGCAAAAAGGCAAGATCTTCGTGTGCCAAGGTACTTAGGCGTGAAAAGTTTCCTCACGAACAGCGTCTACGTGCCAAGGTCCTTACAGCTCCCAGGGGCAGTAAGACCTTTTGGTCATTCGTTAAGAGGGTAAAGAACAATACTAGTTCATCAATCCCAACTCTCTTAAAGAATGACCAAGCATTCACCGACCCGGTTGACAAAGCTAACCTGTTGGCTGAAATTTTTGCAAGCAACTGCTGCTTGCCGAGCTCGAAAGAGTATCTGTAACTATGCCAAAGATATTTTTCCGGGCACGAGCAGTTAAAAGGGTTTTGGCAGACCTCGACATAAACAAAACTCCTGGACCGGATGGCATCCCAGCACTGGTCTTGAAGCAGTGTTCTTCTACGCTTGTGCGTCCATTAGCACGCCTTTTCAGCTTACTTTACCATTTTGATGAGTTTCCATCAAGCTGGAAGGTTGCTAATGTAACACCAATACCCAAAAAGGGTGAGGCAAATAACCCTGAAAATTACCGCCCAATTGCAATTTGCTCTACACTTTCCAAAGTAGTGGAAAGCATGGTCCAACTCTATACCCTACTGTCACCGATAAGCTTCTTCGCCCTCTCCTGCACACGGTCGAGTGACCCCAAAATAGACTTTGAGGCACCGGCCCAAACATGAGAGTTGTATTCCATTTTCGGTCGGATGTAGGTGGTATAAATAGTAAGGAGGACGAATGGAGTGAAGTGCATCCTACACCGTTTAAAAAAACTAAGGCACTTGAATGCTTCTTTGGAGACATGAAAAATGTGCTCAGTCCAGCGAACATCACACAGTATCTTCATTCCAAGAACATCAAGAGCATCCGATTCCTCAATATTTATACCATCCATGAGTACAGATGAAGCAGCATTTGCCAATGATTTTATCGCCTCTAAAATCGCAATAGTTGGAATACTCGCTGATATAGATGGAACTGGTGGTTGTGGCGATTGTTGCTGCATTGACGTTTGCGGCTGCTTCTCTTCTTGTTTCTTTCTGCGGTTGTTCTTTGCCTTTGGCTTTTTCGGTGTACGATGCAGCAAGGTGTGATGGAACTCATCGCATTTTTGACACGTGTCCAGCGATGCGCATGCCCTCAAATCATGCGAGCTGGCGAGGCAGTTTTCGCAACATCGATACCTAGCAACTATTTCCTCACGTTTTTTAACCGACATTGTTAAAAACTTTCGGCACAGAACGCACTGATAGACTTCGGAGTCGCGTCTTCGCAAGTACTTCCTTGTGCGAACTTCCACTGGACGAGTAGCCACTAATCTCCGGTTGGGTCTAATATAGGAGAAAAACAAACAATTAGTAATGTATAAACGGAGGTTATGGAAAACAGTAAAATGTTCAACAGAAAATTTTATAACGAGCTTCACTAAAAGTTATGGAAAAAGAAATTGAAATTAAGAAACGTTATGGGATTGGTTAAGAACTTCTGGTTTCCATGTAAGGAAGGAACCACAACTTAACTATTGGCCGCGTAATGACTCCAGAGGCGGTTCGTACGTCGACTGTTCGCACATTTCCATCTGAACCCGGATATGTGTTCTCTACACGTCCTAGTCGCCATTCTTGTGTAGGGAGTAAATCGTCTTTGATGATGACAAGATCTCCTACTTGAATATTTGGGGTCGGGTTTCTCCATTTGTAGCGCTTGTGAAGCGCTTTTAGATATTCTTCTTTCCATCGTATGGCGAGCTGATAGTGCAGAACTTTTAATTTTTCCCATCTATTGATGACCGACATATTTTAAGTATCAGGCTCTGGGAACACCATTAGCGGTGAGCCTCTTGAAAAGTGCCCAGGGGTTAAGGCTGTCAACTCGGAAGGATTTTCAGACAGAGCAGAAATTGGCCGGGAATTGAGTGTCCCTTCTATTCGTGTCAGAACTGTCGTAAATTCCTCGAAATTGAACTTCTGGGTTCCTGCAAGCCGTTTAAAGTGATACTTGAACCTTTTAACGGCGGCTTCCCATAGGCCGCCCATGTGCGGGGCGTGTGGGGGTATGAATTTCCATTCAAACCCATGGGCAAGATACTTCTGGGCAATGTCCTGCGATGCTTCTTTAATAAACTTGGAAAACTCTCGTTGGAGCGCTCGGCTAGCCCCTAGGAAATTTCTGCCGTTATCCGATGTAACCCTTTGGGGCGCCCCCGCCTCCCAACGAAGCGAGCGAATGCTGTCTGAAAGGCATTTGACGACAAGTCTGAGCATGCTTCTAAATGTATGGCTTTGGTGCTGAAGCAAACGAAAACGCTTACGTAGCCCTTTGTCGTGCTAGCTTTCCGCAAAATCGAAGTTTTAATCTCAAAGGGCCCTGCAAAGTCCACTCCTGTGACATGAAAGGGTGGCGTAAGGGTACATCTTCGGGGGGTAAGGGAGCCATTATTTGCGAGCACGCTTGTTGTCTGTGCATAATACAGATTTTGCAATGTCGAATAATAGCTTTGACTCTAGGCTTAAGTCTAAAGATGTAAAACTCCGATTGTACCATCCTACACATTTGGCTACATTCAGCATGAGCGAGTATATTATGAACAAACAAGAGATAAAGTTGACAAAAACGAGCATTTCCAGGAAGAATAATAGGATGGCACTCGTTATATGGCAGTGAGGACTGAGCTAACCGGCCATTTGCCCGTTAGATGGAATCTGAATCGATAAATGGGTTAAGATTTACTAATGTGCTCTTTTTGGGTAGAGACTGAGAATTGCATAATAACTTGTACTCTTCACTGAAAAATTTCTTTTGGGCTAAAGAAATGAGACGAAACTTTACAAACTTCATTTCATTTAATGTAAGACCCCCTCGGGAGGGTAGAGTTTTACTTTGCCTTGAGATTTTTGTGCATCTCACTAAACATGTGTTGAAAAATCGAAAAACATAACTTCTCTGTTATAGGCCTCGGTTGTATGAAGAAAAATTACACAAAATGTCATCTTCCTGGACCTCAGTGTGTAGGGCATGAGTTTGTTTTTTCGAATCTTCAACTACTTTTAGTGGATTCTGAGGCGGGTTTTATTAGCCATGATGGTCCACTCCACCAGAGAGAGTTTTGCGCCAGTTCTTGGGGTTTGCAGCCGCGAGTACCTAGGTCAGCAGGTTTGTCATTAGTTGGAACATGACGCCATGTAGCATTGGGGACTAATCCGTGGATTTGAGCAATCCAATTCGCCACATAGGTTTCCCACGTGGAGGGAGGCTTTGAAAGCCAACCTAACACAATGGATGAATCGGTCCACAGCTTAACTTCACTTGTGTTCATTTTGAGTGAATTGACTACATAATGAGCGAGATTTGCTTTTTTGCGTGAGAAATAGATTGACATCTGATGTAAATCGTAGCACAGTATGCTGCTTTTGATGCATCAGAGAACCCGTGAATTGAGATTGAGTCAGAAGGTAGGCACTGTAGCCAACGTGGGATGGAAATAGTTTCTATGTGCGATAAATCTTGCACAAGACTGTTCCATTTACTAAAAATTTCTTCTGATACATCTTCATCCCAATCTAACCCTTCTAACCTTAGCTGCTGCATGATAATTTTTGCTCTGATGACTACGGGTGCCAGCCGTCCAGCGGGATCAAACAGTTTTGCAACCGACGAAAGCATTTGTCGCTTTGTTACTTTATCTGTTTGTTGAATCGGAGAAAAATTATATGTAAACGAGTCAGAGATTGCATTCCACTTTATACCAAGAGTTTTGGTAGAGCTTGAGTCGTGGAAGCGAAGAAAATCGGAATCATACAGATCTTCTTTTGGTACATGAGCAAGTAACTGCGGGTCATTTGCAGTAATCTTTTTTAATGGAAATCCAGCTGAGCTTAAAACCTCAATGAGCTGAGTTTGAGCAGACAAAGTTTCATTGATTGAAAAGCCACCTGTGAGAATATCATCTACGTAGGTTTCTGTGCGCAGAATCGAAGCTGCATTTGGAAATCTGGATTCGGAATCAGAAGCGAGTTGTAATAGGGTCCGAATCGCAAGATATGGGGCGCAGTTAACGCCAAAAGTTACCGTCTTCAATTGGTAATCTTTTATTGGGTTGTCTGCTTGGGGCTGGAATAAAATTCTCTGATAAGACCTATCAGCGGGATGTACCAGTATTTGGCGATACATTTTTTGAATGTCGCCACTAAAAACATATTTATATTTTCTCCAATTGAGCAAAATAGATATTAAATCATTTTGTAGAGTAGGGCCAGTGTATAGAATATCATCAAGGAATAGTTGTGATTTGGATTTTCGTGACGCATTAAACACGACTCTTACTTTTGTCGTTTTATGTTCTGGGCGAACAACTGCGTGGTGTGGTAAATAACAAGAACTATATTTACCGTTCGAAATTAGCTCTTTTGATGATATGGTCAAGAGTAATGTACTCGTTCAGTACTTCCTTGTATTGAGCTTGCAGCTCGGGATTTTTAACTAAATTTCTTTCTAAGCTCGAGTATTGAGCCAAGGCAGTGAAACGAGATGATCCTAAGAAAACTTTTTCGGGAAACTCTGCCTTAAAAGGAAGTCTTACTATGTGCCTCCCATTTTCATTACGGGTAGTGGTTTGGGTATAGAATTTTTCGCAGAAGTCATCTTCTGCTGATTTGGGCCGAGAGAGCGGAATTTCTTCCTGTTCCCAAAACTTTTTTAGAGTATTATTTAATTCCACAGTCTCCGATTCAACAACTGAGGTGGTGAACGTTTGTATGGACTGTGTTTTTATGGGACCACTGAGAACCCACCCGAAGATAGTATTGTAGGCAGACGTTTGACCACAAATGTTTTTCTTTATACCATCAATATCAAGAAAGTGTTCACAGTCATTGCCCAGAATGAGATCTATCTGAGACGCTTTATTAAATGTTGGGTCAGCTAAATCTAGTTGAAAGAGTTCTTTTGAGGCAGGGATTATGAAATCGAAAGCGGGCAGACGTTTTGTTACTTTCGGAAGTACAATTGCTCGTATGGGGACTCGCAAATTATGTCTTTTTGCATACAAAACAAACTTGCATTCTTTGTTAGCGGTTTATTTTTGCCCTCCGATACCCACTATCTCGAAATGAGATTTTTTGTATGGCAGTTGGAGACGAGTTCTAATCCGCTCAGTTAGAAAAGTCCGCTGCGAACCGGGATCAATAAGGGCTCGTACGGTGAAAAGTTCACCTTTATGTTCAATTTGAGCTAAAGCAGTGCGTAATAGAATATTTTCACTACTTGTAGAGCAATTCGCATGGATTCGACTAGAGGTACTTGGAAGATCGTCTGGAGAAACATTTTTAACCGCTTGAGAGGTATTTGCATAAGATTTTTGTACAAACTTAATATTTTCATGTGTGTTTTCGCTCTGTGATTTGTTTGAGCTGTGAGATGTATTTTTAGAATTCTGCCTCATGTGTAACAAAGTATGGTGACTTTTTTTGCAGTGTAAACATTTGTGCTTGCTACCACAGTTTGACTTGAGATGAGAAGCAGCCAAACAGTTGTTACAAAATTTGTTTTTGAAAACGTAATCAACTCTTTGTTGCACACTGAAAGCTCTGAACTTTGGGCACACTCTTAACGAATGATTTACGTTGCATAGCTTGCAACATACAGAGTTTAAGTTCTCTTGAGACATATATGTTTGCACTTTATTTTGCGGCGGTTTTGTTAGCGTAAAACAATCTTTCGATGTTTTAATGCTAGTCAGACGTTCTACCGCTTCATACCTATCAATAAGGAATTGCGACATTTGACTCCACTGTGGAAGCTCTCGGGGTGATGTGAGAGATTGTTCCCATAGTGACAGTGTATGATCGGGCAATTTTGTGGAAATAAGGCGAACTAGAATCGGGTCCCAACTGTCTACATGGACTCCAAGCGTTTTGAGCGTTGCTAGAGAGTCGTTAACTGTGGACTGTATTCTTCTGATAGCTTTACTACCTTCTCTATTTGCCGCTGGGATATCAAAAAATATTTTAATTTGATTGTCAACTAAAACCCTTTTACTTTCATATCTGGTTTTTAAAGCATTCCATGCCAATTCAAAATTTTCATTTGAGAGCGGATATCTTTTAACTATATCTCCAGCTTCACCCTTCGTTTTATTTCGAAGGTGATATAGTTTAGTGACTGCGGTGAGTTTCGAGTGATTAATATATACCGCAGTGAACATGTCCCTAAACGAGGGCCACTGTTCGTAGCTTCCTTTGAACACTTCTGTGTCACAGGGTGGAAGTTTAATACAATCAGAGCTATCTTGCAGGAGATCTTGTGGGGCAATTTGATTTGGCATGGAATACCGTGAAGTTGACTGGCCTGTGGGGTAAGCCATAGTCTCTAATCGGAAACTTTTCATTATTTCGAGGATTTTTGCTGAGCAGACATAATAAGAATCTGTGCATTCTTCAAATATGTTGCTCACTTCGGTTTTGACGGTTGAAGTGATAAATTTGTCTTTCGACATCATTACCACTTCGTACGAGATTTCAACTCTTCCCCACCTTGCCTCGAGGTCTTTCAGCTTAACCTCAAGAAGGGATTCATTTGGGTCGATATTATCGGCCTTTTTGAATTTCTCGCAAAAGGTGAGCAAGCGATCGCTGTCAAAATCGAATTGATCTCTGGGAGAAGGGCTTGACTCATCTTGAGATCTGGTTGCCATTTTTAAAAAGAAATGAAATAAAGGGATCTGAAGAGTTCAATAAAAGTTTTGAGAATAATGGACTGTATAATATAGCAACAAGTTTGTAATCTTTATAAAGAAGCTGAAGATGCTATAGCAAAAGATTTACAAACAATTTTATTAGGTTAAGTAATAGATATAGGGGTTTTGTAGTAAAGCACTAGATGTTCAATATATTTAAGGAAATAGAATATATAGGCTATATATTATAGCAATATATTGAATTCTAGTAACCAATGAGATTATTTGAGGGGCTAACGAATTTAGCAGCGAAACAAGGACTTTATTATTCGATAAACGAATAATAGTCACCGAGCAGTATTTTTGAGTAACGAGAATTACAATTGTTATTGAACAACTTTTGAGTTCAGTTCACTTCAATAAAAGAGCGCTATGGTAACACTCTATATATGGTTAAAGCCGTGTATGGAAAAACGATTAACTAGATTGAGATTTAATTCCTGATAATAAGAGTAATTTAAATTTATTTAATATGTTTAAATTTGAAGCATAGTGTTGAAATGCTTTGAATAACAATGAGAATTGTTGCTTGTTTGAAAAAATATAAATTTTAATTTATATTTTTATCTAACACAAAAGCAACATTCATATATTTATAAGTGATATAAATTTGTAAATTAATTTTACGCAAATAGAGCCAATTTTCTTCCTATATATTCTGACAATATAAATAAATATTCAATATATTTACTTTTTGTATGCAGTGAACTTTCCGTCTCTGTATAGATTTTGTTACAACCACTTGTTCTATATTCTACTCTTTATCGAAATGTACATATGCATATGTACGCCTGTGAGATTTTTTTATGTACTTTTTTGAAAATATTTTATATTACATAAACATACATACATACGTCTTTAAAATTTCAGAGAACAGAAATATTTATGCAAAGGAAAAGCACTCAAATATTTAAGACTATTATAACTTTTGAAAAATGTAATGTTTGGAGTTTTCGCTCATATAATTATATTCGTATGCACGTTTGTATGTACATATATATTTTCCTTCACTCTCTTATGTAGAACAAATGATTTTTTCTTTTTTTTTATTAATTAAGCACTATTACAGAGATATGTATGTATATGTATTTATGCTAAGGCGTTGAACCGGTATGTATGTAATTACATATATATGGTAATACACCGGTAAATATGTAAACCTTTTATCTATATGTATGTAGATTATTCGTTATTTTATCTACCACTTAATTTTGGCGGTTTTTCTATACGTACATATGTATGTATATTTCAATTTTGCAAATGAGACACTTTTAGCCTTTTCGTTCTAATCAGCACTTAATTTCACTGTTTTTAATCAAACTTTGTTAAAAATTGTGTGCAAAACTATTAGGCTTGTTGGTTTTTTTTATGTTTATCCACTTTGCATCACAATATACGAATATTCGCATACATATATACAGTTAAAGAAAAAAGTCTAAATACATTCCACAATTTTTCGATTTTAGGAAACTTATAAAGATAATCAGAAAAATTGTTATACTAATATTTAAGCCGCATATAAATAACATTATTTATAAAAGAAAAAAGGAACAATGTGTTATTATAAAAATAATAATAACAAAAACTTTAAAAATCGTCAGGAAAAAAGTCTACATACAGTGTGGTAACTCCATGCAGAAAGTAGAAAATTAGGGAGAAAGAGGAAAAAACAACCGTTATTTTTTATTTTAATTGATTTTAAAATCACTATGCTCAATTCATTTCACAAAGTCAATTGAAAGAAATAAAATTTCTGTAATTTTAACTATCGAAATGGAAGGTAGAAAAGAGGTACCAATCTCTGTTAGAAATATTGTGGTCAGTCAGCGAAAAGATGGCAAATCATATGGCGAAATTTCCAAAATAGTAAACCTTAGTCGCCAAACAGTTCAGACAATAATTAGAAATTATGAAACAACCAAAAGCACAGAAAATAAACCACGAACTGGCAGACCTAAAAAGCTTTCGAGGCGTGATGTTAGCAGTATTCTGAAAGAAGTTAGGCGTGATCCGAAAATTAGTGCCCCAAAACTAGCGGATCACCTTGAAAATTGTTGCAATGTTACTGTTACACCGAAAACAGTTATAAACGTTTTGCACAACAATGGATTTAAAAGCAGAGTAGCCCGAAAAAAGCCACTTATTTCCGCGAAAAATCGTAAGCTTCGGCTTGAATTTGCTCGGGCACATCTTGACAAAGATGTTGACTTTTGGAAGCGTGTGATATTTACTGATGAAAGTAAGTTCAATATTTTCGGTTTTTGGTGGTGGTTTTTTCTTCACTCTTGGCTCTATTAATTTGTCGGCTTCTTTAGAACCATGAACAAATCAGTTAGCAGGTTGCTAAAATTTGCGCTAAAATAACTTTATTTAGAATGGGGCTCTAAATAAAGTTATTCCTACATATATATTACTCAGATTGAGTATTATACATATATGTATGTAGGAGTTGGAGAAAGGAAAACAAACAGAGTAAGTATTTGTTTTAATTTAGGGATTTTTTATTAATTGTGTTACCTTTTTTCACAAATTTACAATTGCAGGTAAGTATAAAATTTTATGTTGGTAAATACAAATTTGGGTTGTCACACTGGTATTCTCTCAGAAGTTCAAAAAGTAATCCAATTTTGCCAAAAGTCAATGCGAGAAGTTCGGCCTTTGGAAATCCGAACTTAAAACAATGAATTTTCCACTTGTCAATGTGAGCAACATTTAGTATAGTGGTGAATAAATTATATGTTACACATCAACATTACAGGCAAGTAAAAGGGTGAACAGGTAAGAAAAAGGGTGAACACGTAAGAAACTATACTAAATAACAAATGTAAAAGTAAATATAAATGTATAAATTCATTTGAAATTCACATAATATATATTGAAAATAAGAAGTTAATTTTAAAAATTCAAATAAGAATTCACTTTTGCAAAAAAAAAAAAAAACAAAATAAATTAATTTAATTTAAAATAATTCAACAAATAAAAATATATTGTCCAAATTAGTTTGGACAAGCTTAAAAGAAAAGTTTAAATAAACGAAAGAAGACAAAAACAGCATACAGCTAAAACCAACAAAGAAACTAAGCGAAGAAAAGCATTCCGAATAAAAAGATCAATTATAGCAATTAGAAAGAAATTTAAAACAGCTCTTACCATCCCTAATGCACATTCCCACACAAAAAGAGCCATCCGAGGTGTAGGCTAGCAACTAGCATCATTCGGTGAGATATATATATATATATATATATATATATATATATATATATATATATATATATATATATATATATATATATATATATATATATATATATATATATATATATGTATATATATATATATATATATATATATATATATATATATATATATATATATATATATATATATATATATATATATATATATATATATATATATATATAGGGTGTTTTTTTAAGCTAGATAGAACTTTAAATTGTAAAAAGTAACACAAAAAATTAAATTTTGATGAAACATTTTTTTTATTTGTTTCAGTATACTCTGACAAATCATCATGAATAGACTCACGCTTGAACAACGCTACGAAATTATCCAAATTTACTTTGAAAATCAGCCGTCGATTCGCGCAACTTATAGACGAAAAATTGTGTTCAGCGATGAGGCGCATTTTTGGCTTAACGGGTTTGTTAATAAGCAAAATTGCCGCATATGGAGTGAGACCAATCCACAAGAGACCCTACAGACTCCATTACATCCAGAAAAATGCACTGTTTGGTGCGGTTTTCATGCTGGTGGCATCATCGGACCTCATTTCTTCAAAAATGAGGCCGGAGCTCGCGTTACGGTCAATGGAGATCGTTACCGCACCATGATCAATGATTTTTTGTTTGAAAATATGGATGACATTGATCCGGAGGAGATGTGGTTTCAACAGGATGGCGCTACGTGCCATATGGCGAACGCAACCATCGACTTACTGAAATCAAAATTTGGCGATAAGTTGATTTCGAGAAATGGACCTGTCAATTGGCCTCCAAGGTCGTGCGATTTGACACCTCTCGATTATTTCCTGTGGGGCTACGTGAAGTCACTGGTTTATGCTGATAAACCAGCAACAATTGACGCCTTGGAGGCCAGCATTGTTCGTGTTGTTCGTGACATACGGCCAGCAGTGCTCGAAAAAGTGGCCCAAAATTGGACGTCCAGAATGCGCTTCGTCAAGAACAGCCGCGGTGCCCATATGCCCGAAATCATTTTCAAATGTTAATGTCACGTATTGATCTTTCGAATAAAAAAAAATTTTGATTACAATTTAATTTTTTGTGTTATTTTTTACAATTTCAAATTCTATCGGGCTTAAAAAAACACCCTATATATATATACATATATACATATACACTGTTGGACAAAATAAAGTACAAAAAGATATTTGTTTTTTAATAGAGAAAAAAGAGTAAAAATTACTTTTAACTTTAGCATATAAAAAATAATGAAACATTCATATTAAAAGTAAAACTTTTCTACAAAAATGCTAAAATTAAAATACTCCTTGTACATGGTTGGACAGAATAAAGTGCAAAAGTAAACTACTGAATGATAGATAACAACAGAATATTTACGAAATAATATAAAAATTAGTACTTAGTAGCTCCTCCCTTATTAGCTATGACCTCTCGAAGTCTTTTAGGCATACTTGAAGTTAAGTTTTTCAAAGTTTGTACAGGAATCTCTCTCCACTCGGCTTGCATTTTCTCCCAAAATGTTTGAGTGTTAGTTCGAGATTCCATAGTAATTTTATCGTCTAATATGGTCCACAAGTGTTCAATGGGGTTCAGATCGGGGCTTTGAGGTAGCCATTCCAGTACTTCAATATTATTTTGTTGGAAAAAGTTCTTTGCGACCTTGCTCGTGTGTTTGGGATCGTTATCCTGTTGAAAGTCCCCCAAGCCTATATCCAAAGCATTGCCATTTAGATTTTCTTGCAAAATGACAACGTAGTGCTCATCAGTAATTTTTGTGTCCATTCTGACTAGTCGACCTAACCCCAAAGAAGAAAAGCACCCCCACACCATGAGACTTCCACCACCATGTTTTACAGTATATGTGATATGTTTAGACTTAAGTCTTTGTGAAGGCTCACACCATACTCTTTTGGCACGTTTTGAATTTTTCAGCTCATATTTCGACTCATCTGACCAAATTATTCTATTCCAGAATAATTCTGGCATATTTACGTATTTTTTAGCAAAGAGCAGACGCTTTCTTCTATTTGCTGCTCGTATTAGCGGTTTTTTCTTTGAATGAAAGTTATTTATACCTCTCTGGTTGAGCCTTCTCCGTACAGTACGAGATGAAATACTTAAATTTAATTCTACCTTAATCTCCCGAGAAGAAGAGAATGGCTTTTTTTTTTGGCTAGCGTTATTATGTGATTGTCATCTCTTTTTGTTGTTTTGAGCTTTCTCGCAGACAATTTTCTTAAACTTTCATTAGATTTTCTAATCTTGAAAAGCTCGTAAATTTTTCTCGCTCCTGATATGGATATTTCATAGTTTTCAGACAAATCTTTATATTTCATTCCATTTTTCCTATCTTTTACCAATAAATCCTTAACAGCTTTCGTCTAAGGAAATATATATTCTTTTTATACCCTTCACAAAAATGTTAAGGGTATATATAAGTTTGTAATTCCGTTTGTAATTTCTACAGTTTTTTTTGCGACCCTATAAAGTATATATACTCTGAATCAGAATTAATGGAAAAGTCGATTAAGCGATGTCCGTCTGTCCGCTGTTGAAATACCGTTTCTGAGAAAACCATTAGACTTAGAAACTTTTTTCTTTCACCATTCTTTTACCCCATCGATTCATGGGTTTGCTATTGAAATTCAGTAATATCGGTCCACGTATAGCTGAGATATATTCAAAATTCCGAAAAAAGCCATTTTTTTTGCAGTTTTGTATGAAAATTTTTGAAAACAAAAGTTGTTTGTTTTGCTTCAAACTTCACACACTTATTAAGCATGGTGACTTCTGATATCGGTCCATATATACCCGAGATATAGCCTAAACCGGGTTTTTCATGAAAATGTCGCGTAAGCGAACTTAAACAACTTTGTTTTGCTTAAAAGCAGCTCTGGTAATAAAGTAAAGTTATATAAATATGAAAAATGGAAACTTCCGATATCGGTTCATATATACCCGAGATTTAGCTTAAACCGGGTTTCTCATGAAAATGAAACTTTAACAACTTTTTTTTATCAAAAACAGTTCTGGTAATAACATTAGGTTATATAAATATGGAAAATGAAAATTTCCGATATCGGTTGATATATACCCGAGATATAGCCCAAATCGGACTTTTAATAAAAATGTCGCATAGGCGAAGCTAAATAACTTTTTTTGCTTAAAAGTAGTTCTGGTAATAAAATTAGGTTATATAAATATGCAAAATAAAAATTTTCTCTATCGGTCCATATATACGCGAGATATAGCCTAGAACGGGTTTTTCATGAAAATTCCACATAAGCGAATTTAAAAAACTTTTTTTTGCTCAAAGGCAGTTCCGGTAATAAAGTAAGGAAAATGAAAATTTCCGATATCGGTCTATATGTACCCGAGATATAGCCTAAAACGGGGTTTTCATGAAAATGTCCCGTAAGTAAACTTAAACAACTTTTTTTACTCAAAGGCAGTTCCGGTAATAAAGTAAGGTTATAAAAATATGGAAAATGAAAATTTCCGATATCGCTCTATATATACCCGAGATATAACCTAAACGGGGTTTTTCATAAAAATGCCGCGTAAGCAAACTTAAACAACTTTTTTTACTTAAAAACAGTTCTGGTAATGAAATAAGGTTAGATAAATATGGAAAATGAAAATGCCCGATATCGGTTCATATATACCCGAGATATAGCCTAAAACGGGCTTTTATACGTGACTATTGTGAAGGGTATTTTAGATTCGGCCCAGCCGAATTTACCACACTCTTACTTGTTTAAAGATCATGTGATTAAATAATATGTTGATTAGTTTGGAGACAGAAACCACGACTCCAGGTCGTCACTGTCATCATCATCAACATTATCTAGCAAACTTTTCCGTACATTGACCACCAGCATAATTCGTCAAGATATTATCAATGTCTTCCATCGATTTTGCTCTTGGTTTGTTCATTTACTTTTCTAGCAGCGAGAGTGTAAGAAAGAATTGCACAGAATTGCTCTTAAAATTACTAAAATTAAATGAACACTTTACCAGTCAAAGTTTCTTGGTAAAGTGTGGCATTTTGCTGTCTATATTGAAATCATAATTAATATTGAAAAAGGGCTTATGTTGAATATCACAAGATGGAAAAAGCAGTATCAAAACTCAACCGAATAAGAGTTAGTTGCTTCAATTTTCAATTGCAAACACATAAATATTCTACATTTCACAAAAAATAATTGAATATCAAAGATATGAAAGACGATTTACTATAACATTTCCTGTTAGGAGCCTCAATTTTCTTATAGTTTTAGTTCCAATGGTCGCAAATTTGTGCGAAAACACTATTTTATGAAAAAGGCCTGTAATGACAACTGATATTTTAGTTGTCGAGAAACCACACTTTTGAGCTTCTTTTATTCTTCATCCAGCTACCTAATAATTGATGGAATCAAAAAGCTGATATAAAAAGAAACTCTATGGATAGTATTCCACACAGTTCCCAAAGCAAGATCAACTCGGTCTGCTATATTTCTGTAGCAGCAAGCTTTGTGCCCGGTAAACCATAAAAATACGACGAAACATAGTTTTTTAGACCGTCGTTTCTCGCTACGTTGGCTCGTATGTATGTCGCTTTCTGCAAAGTTACGTATAAATACTCATACAAATCTTTAGAGATCCTAAAATGTCACTTGAATTCATCATCTGTATATGTAGGTACTACTTCTTCAAAATATCTTCTTATCTTCTACTACTACTACTTATCTTCTAGTACTACTTCTTCGCGACTATCTTTCGATGAAGACTACATTTCTCTATTATATTTACTAGCATGCTTAATGCTTTTCGAGCTTGCAGTAAGCAATCAATAGATTCAACGTCATTATCGCTCTCCGAATCTCTTGAACTGTCGAAAAAAAGCAAAGACGTTTCGAGGATACTATTATCACTTAAAATGTCAGAGTTAACTGATAAATATAATAAAAGTTATTCTCTTTGAAAGAAATTCACATTTTCATTATTTGTCGCAACATCTTCTGACCTAGATGTATTAGGTTCTGTGTTGTTGATTTTAGCAATCATTGGTACAGGTGGGCGCAAGCTAAACAAAACTATCTTTTTAACGTTGTAACAATTTTTATAACTTTGAAACTTAATATGAAACATTGGTTTTAAAATAAGTAAGATATGTTTTTTTTGTAAAAGAGATTCTTTTACAAAATCTGTTTTCTAAAGACAAAACACCTGTTTGAATAATTTCTGCAAATACGTCCCAATAACAACTGCTATTTATTAAAACATATTCAACCTTCTTTGCAGAAAAATATCATGTTCGCCAACTAAAAGTATGCGTTGTTCATTAGCAATTTGATGACGTAACTCTGCCGGCGTTATTCCTAGTATTAAGACAGAACAGACTGCCTGTATGGTCGCAATGTTATCAGTAGAAAGATGCGTATGGCGCAGCGGCTTGGCTTTCCCCTATTTTGGTACGTTTCGAAAATTCAAAGTTGACAATGCTACACCTTAATAGTATACAAGGCTTAAACCGTCAACTGAGTTCTATTTTTCAATGTTTTAAAACCAGCTGAAGTGATAGCATTATCTGTTCTTGATTTTAAAAGCATAAAAACAGTAAATATTAGAAGAAAAACTAGTGGAAAATCTATAGTGGAAATTTGTGGAAAGATATAAAATACTTTTTGTAACTCGTTATGAGAAAGGATTAAAATTTCAAAAGTTTTTTAAAATAAACTAAAAAAAACATGCATCTAGTAAGACAAAAACAAAAATTCATTGGAAGTAAGCAAAAAGTGTGATTTGTGATTTCTAACGATATTCAATTCTAATAGCAGCAGAAATATATTTTTAATCTTCAGGCAAGCGAGACCCTGGAACAAATGTAAGTGAATTTTTTAACATCTCATGCCTGAGATGAGAATAACCCGAATTTTTTATTTATTAAAAAAAAAATATAATATAATTGTTTTAAATTTCTATTGAAAAAGGATATGGTGGTTGGAAGAATTATTACGATAATTGTATAGTTTTAACTTGCAAAAAAAAATCTAAATTCTAGTCAAATTCTATCCGAAAGCACACAAGCACAAAATTCACAATGGTGTAGCAAATGATGTTCAACCCTTAACCGTGGCTTAAAGCACTGATCACAAAAATTTTTCATTTCACTTCACAGTAGAGTTGGGTAGTTCGCGAACGAACTAGTGTCACTGAACTATTCACTTCAGGGAGCTAAGTGAGCCGATAATTTCTGGGAGCTCTTTTAGTTCCGTAGTTCATGTTTCTTCCTTTTGTCTTCAAGTTTTCTTTTTCGTTTATGTTTCTTTCTTTCTGGTAGATATGTATACGGAAGTAGTCAAACAGTGCTGCCAGAATTTGACGTAAAAAGTACATATCTATGTTTAATACAACTATTCAGAATATTACACAACACAATTTTACTTTGGTTTTTTGTATTATAAAAATAAATGATATGATACGTGACCATAATTGAATATGAAAACATCGAGACATCATCACAAATATGTATATCGTTTTTTTTATAAAATTATTTTTCATCACACCTGAAAATTTCTAATCTCACCTTTTATTAATTCTTATAATAATTGTACTTTTCATTTGTTTACAGCATTTTTGTTTTGCTTTTCTTTATCATGAAACCTGAACAGAGCCGTTCATTGAAAATATTATTTACAGAGCACTGAACTATTGAACTAAAAGAAAGACATATTTCAGTAAAAAGAGCTGAACTAAAGAGAGCACTCTTTCAAAAGAGCTCATGAACTCAACTCTACTTCACAGAGCACAATGAGAACATGGAGTAAGACAATCTTGCTGTTGTACTCAGATATTATAAAATATTCAAATCTTAAGACCAAACAAAAAAAATTAACTAAATAAACATACAGTCGCCCAATAAAGTCTACATACAACATTATAAAATAAATTTTTTTGTCTGCAGTTACCTGTATGTACACTTTTTTGTTATGTTTTTTTTTAACTGAAGTTGAATTTTTTGTTTATAACTTTATCTGACACTTAGAGAAATCGTGAACTGTGATTTAATTTATTGTCTTATTTGAAATAAATATATATTTTATTAAACAAATATAATAAATGCAGTTTAAATGGAAAAAATCATAATATTTTTCAATGTATGTAGACTTTATTGGGCAACTGTAGTTTAAAAGGCGAAAAAAAAACACGCATGCACGAAATTTCCCATTCACTGTTGTTTAAGCTTCTTCTTAAATTATCCATATAACAAGATAATTATACGTAAAACGCGTTCCGAGTTGTTTTTTTTTTTTTTTTGGAATTCCCAAAAGTTGGCAACTTTAATTTTCGCGCTAAATCAAATTACCGTATATAGTTCAGATACACGTTCCACGGCCAAAACGTGCACCGATTATGAAAAATCGGTTTCGAGTTTTTTGGGAATTCCTAAAGTCGGCTTCACGAAACGCCAAAATCTCACAACAGCACAAACACAAAAAAAAAATTTAGTATTGCGATCTGTCAAATGTCGGCTGTTAAAATTTCACCCAAATTCATCCATTAGTTTTTTTGTTGTACTCGTTTGAAGTGAGCAACTTTTGTGATGGGAAAAAGTGAATTTAGTTCAGTGATTAAACACTATTATTTGAAAGGGGAAAGAGACAACAGAAAACCTCCATGAAAATTACGGTGAGTCTGTTGCGTCAGATTACGTGGTAAAATATCGGATTGCTGTATGTAAATGCGGCCGAAGAAGCACTGCAATATTACCATCAACCGACAGGCCAAAAGTAGGGATGAAACGATACGAGTAACTACAAGTAAATACTCGATACTTTTCTTTCGACACCAAGTACTTTTAGTGTCGATTCTTTACTACCGAGTACCAAGTAGGTATTGGTCAAAAATATTAATATCGGTCAGAAATACTATTTTCTTATTAGCCAGCAAAAAAAAAAAAACTGTATTGGAGACTATTTTTATCATAATTTTATTTGTTATCTAACAAGCACGGAGGATTTCGAGCAAATGGGACCATCAAAATCGGGTGGACGAGTATGTTTGTATTTCATAAAAAACGGCAATAAGATTACAATCACGATTTTGAAATACTAAAACAAATAGTCCAGTTACAGAAGCCATTCGAAAATATCGCTAAAGAATCTTCAGGCCAGAATTATGTGAAGATTATGATAAATGATAAATTGTTTTACACCGAAGCTTCAAAGTTTTTCTCCCTCCGTTTAATCTGAAACATAGTTACAAGTCAAATTATTGGGTGAATGCGGGAGAAGAATTGTCATGATAGAACTCCAGCGTTTTAAAATTCTTCGCTTCTAGGTTCCTAATTAAGACACTTCAATTTCAGCTAGTAAATCAAAAGAAGAAGTCCATAACGAAAGTTTAGATTTTTGGCTCGATGAGCTCTTTCCCGCTGCTATCGTATGAAGAAATCGATACAAGTATGTATCGATGGTTTTTCTTCGATACGGAGTAGGTATCGATACTCTGTGAACGATACCGTATCGAGTATAAATATCGATAACCTAGTGGTATCGTTTCAACCCTAGTCAAAAGATGTGGTTACTGAAGAAAATATCAAGAAAATCCTCGATATCGTTATCGCCGAGTCAGGTTTCGTGAGCTTGTTGAACTAGTAAACATATTATATGAACATTTTGCATGGATATTTGCATTTGAAAAAGCTATCAGCAAGATGGGTGCCGCGTTTGCTCAGTATCCAACAAAAACGAGTTCGACAGACCACTTCACAGCGGTGTTTGGATATGATAAAGCGTAATCCTGTTGATTTTTGGAGTTAATGAAACGTGGGTGGAAGTGTTTCAAAGAAGGCAAAGACAGTAAAATCGGCTGGCAAGGTTACGACCACTGTATTTTGGAATGCACACGGTATATTGCTCATCGATTTTCATGAAAAAGGATCCACAATCACAGGACAGTATTATCGTGCATTATTGAATCAAGTGATTGATGCAATCAAGAAAAAATTACCACATTTAAGTAAGAAAAATCCGTGCGTTGTCTTTCTTGATGACAACGCACCGGTTCACACTTATACACTTCGAATTGGTTGACCATCCACCTTTTAGTCTAGACTTAGCACCTAGTATTGTTCAGATGGTATAAAAAGTTAAAATATCGTTTTACTAAGTGTATTTTTTTTTATCTTGGACCAGTACTCAGGGGATGACCTATGAAGTGCATTGTACTGGAAGTAGGAAAATAGGTAATGAGGAGGAGGAGGAAAGAGGAAGTAGTGTTTGTGGAGGTTTAACTTAAACAATAACAAGACGAAAGACTAAAACAACCTCTATTACAGCATTTAAAATGTTGGAGTTCAATTAGTTAAAACTGATCAGTGCCCAGTGTATATAATTTCGACACTACTCAGACTAACACAATTTACTTTAACATTTTCAAACTACAACACGTGTTCACAGCTTGCTACCTATTTCGGTGCAATTTGGTTTCATACGAGACTAATAATGATCACATATGTAGAAAATACGAACAACGGTGAAAAGAGACTGTTGCAAGCATTTAAACAAACATGCAAGTGAAACGAATGTAATCACGGTTTCTTTGCTAGTAGATGGCTCAAAATTAATGTTATTTGTTTTTAGTCTTAACGGAACAAAAAATATCATAAATAAATCAGAATCTGATATTTTTTCTGCATTATACTGCTTATATCGCTTTTGTCCAGGAGATCCATCGCATCCCCATTTAGAAATTAATGTTAGGCTACAGTCACCAAGCTTTTTAATATTATCTGCGTCCAATTTATTCAACAATCTTTCCGCAGTATGAATTAATATGTCTTGCAATACCACCTCTGCTGAACTTTCTCTAATGTTTATAGAATTTTGTGGTGGTAAAGGCCCAATCAGACTTTTATACAAGTATAAATACTTTCATTCGATTTTGTGAGATAAAAGTCTAAACACATTTCTTGCGACTGTCAAAAAGTCTAAAGTAAATTAGATTTTGCATTCACACCATCACACTTGATATAAACCAACATAGATGTGCCATCATAAAACTTTTTACGGCGGCAGGTGCGCTATTCGTCGTAGGCGATAGACGTGCCGGCGCGTGAAACTCTTCAATGGTTAAAATAATAATTATGTAAAACACATCGAAATTCAATAGCACAAACATATTTCATGTTCTAAATATAGCATGAGCAAAGTACAGGGTGGCCCAGAAAGACCGAAGTGGTGTGAATTGCTTATAACTTTTTATTTAAGAGAAATTTTTTTAATTTTTTTTTTTTTAAATACATTAAATTTATGGGGAATATTTTTGGATTAGTTATTAAAAATGATATCCCGCAAGTGGTGGCCATATTCTGCTTCGCACAAATGTGCTCTTTCCAACACATTTTCCATGACCTTTCGCAAAACTTCCGGTGGTATGTTGTTAATTTCTTCTCGAATATTGGTTTTTAACTCCTCAATAGTCCTAGGCTTATTAACATAAACTTTTCCTTTTAAATAGCCCCAAAGAAAACAGTCTGGAGCGGTTAAATCCGGGGAACGCGGAGGCCAATTAAAATTGCTGTTACGAGAAATTATTCTTTCACCAAAGATGTCGCGTAAAAGAGTCATTGTGGCCCTCGCAGTGTGCGCTGTGGCTCCATCCTGTTGGAACCATATTTGCGGATGGTTTTCCACGGCTGGCCTTACAAAATTTTGCAACATGGCCCGATATCGATCACCATTGACGGAAATGGCGACACCTTGTTCATTTTCAAAAAAAAATGGGCCAATGATCCTTTCTGAAGAAACACCGCACCAAACGGTACACTTAACTGGGTGCAATTGTCGTTGATGAAGTACTCTCGGGTTTTCCGTAGTCCATATCCTACAGTTTTGCTTGTTAACGAACCCATTTAATTGAAAATGGGCTTCGTCACTCATTATTAAGTTATGAATAAAATTTGGATTCTCTTGTGCTTTTTGCTGGAAATAAATTGCATAGTCAAGTCGTTGCTGGTAATCTGTTGGTTTCAATTCTTGGACAAGTTGAATTTTGTATGGAAACAATCCTATGGTGTGCAAAATTCGCTGCAGCGACGTCCTTGAGAGGCCCAGTTGTGACGAACGTCTCCTGGTTGATGTTTCTGGATCCTCCCGAATACTCTCCTGTACCACTTGAATATTGTCAGCCGTGTGGACAGTTCGGTGTCTGCCGGGACCAGGAAGGTTCCTTACTGCTCCTTGTTCTCGAAAATTTGCAACCAGACGGTTTATTGTTGACTGAGAGGGTGCAACCCGCACATTAAATTGACGACGGTATGCACGCTGAGTCAACACAATGGACCGTTGATTTGAAAAGTAAATTTCAACAATTTGGGCACGTTGTTCAATTGTGTATTGCTCCATTATAAATTATCCAAGTCTTCTTTACAAAATACTGAAAAGAAAAGAAAAAAAAATTATAATAAAAAAGTTATAAGGAATTCACACCACTTCGGTCTTTCTGGGCCACCCAGTACATTTATAAATGACAGCTAAATTCCAAATTTCGAGCTTTTTTATAACGACAAGAAATATAGGGTGTTTTTTTAAGCCCGATAGAACTTGAAATTGTAAAAAATAACACAAAAAATTAAATTGTAATCAAAATTTTTTTTTATTCGAAAGATCAATACGTGACATTAACATTTGAAAATGATTTCGGGCATATGGGCACCGCGGCTGTTCTTGACGAAGCGCATTCTGGACGTCCAATTTTGGGCCACTTTTTCGAGCACTGCTGGCCGTATGTCACGAACAACACGAACAATGCTGGCCTCCAAGGCGTCAATTGTTGCTGGTTTATCAGCATAAACCAGTGACTTCACGTAGCCCCACAGGAAATAATCGAGAGGTGTCAAATCGCACGACCTTGGAGGCCAATTGACAGGTCCATTTCTCGAAATCAACTTATCGCCAAATTTTGATTTCAGTAAGTCGATGGTTGCGTTCGCCGTATGGCACGTAGCGCCATCCTGTTGAAACCACATCTCCTCCGGATCAATGTCATCCATATTTTCAAACAAAAAATCATTGATCATGGTGCGGTAACGATCTCCATTGACCGTAACGCGAGCTCCGGCCTCATTTTTGAAGAAATAAGGTCCGATGATGCCACCAGCATGAAAACCGCACCAAACAGTGCATTTTTCTGGATGTAATGGACTCTGTAGGGTCTCTTGTGGATTGGTCTCACTCCATGTGCGGCAATTTTGCTTATTAACAAACCCGTTAAGCCAAAAATGCACAAATGACGAAGTCGTCTATAAGTTGCGCGAATCGACGATTGATTTTTAAAGTAAATTTGGATAATTTCGTAGCGTTGTTCAAGCGTGAGTCTATTCATGATGATTTGTCAGAGTATACTGAAACAAATAAAAAAATGTTTCATCAAAATTTAATCTTTTGTGTTACTTTTTACAATTTAAAGTTCTATCTAGCTTAAAAAAACACCCTTTACTATCAGTGACGGCACCCCATCGGCTACGAAATAGCCGACTACTCAATTTTTAATTAGCTGGTTTCCTAAAAAATACAGCCCTGATCCAGTGAAAAGTATTATCTGTTTGAAAAGTTTCAAAAAACTAAAAAGTCGTATGGGATGTCAAATTTTTATCGTATTATTTTTCGTATGTATGACGGATTACATTCAGACTATCAGACTTGCACGTATTATTTGATTTTCTGACAGGTATTAATACAAAGTATAATAGTCTGAACTGGGCTTAAACAATATTTTTTTATTAAAACCAAATCTCTATATTCTGGATAAATGGAGCAATGTTTTCCAACTGGCCGCTTTCGCAATTCCATATACTGATATTTTGTTAGCTTTAAATCCAGAAATATTGAAAATGCTTCTTCAGATGTAAATTTTTTCAGTTGGTGTAGGAATGCTCTTTAAAATCCTTTTCACATGCTTGGGGCTCGCTTTCATTACATTTCTATTCTAGTTGGTGGAAAAACGTATCTTTAATTATTTCTTTAGAAAATTTTTCATTAATGCTTTGCAGCTTTCGTCTTCGGTACCTTTCACTACACTCCTCAACTGGTGGGAGGAACTTAGCCCGCATTTGCTGGTTTTGGTTGGCTTTCAAATACAAGTTCGCTTATAAGCCATTGTTTATTGCAGTTAAACGTTTTTTCCTCATTTCTATAATATTCATTATACCGTTTATTTAATCGCGTTAAAAAATTATTAATTTATTTTAAATGGTCGCCCAACTCAAAATAAGGGTCTTTTAAAATGTGTAATATAACATCGTTTTTGTTTTCTTGTTGAAAATAAGTTTTAGCAAGATCGATATAACTGAACTTAGCCATCATTTTGACAATACTGATCATCCTTATTAATTTTGTCTGTTTTTATACACATCAAGTTTTCTTGAACGAGAGAGAGAGGAAAGAAGAAACTTCAATTCTTTTTTGTTATTTCATTCTCATATGCAAAACTCATTAAAAACTTGATCACAAACTGTCTGTGTCAAACAACCGGGCAGGTATAAAAGAGAATTAAAGAGACCTGCTTCAAGAAAACCTGATGTGTCTATCGTATTTTAACCTATACATGCTACCTGATTACACAATAAAATTATAACAAAGGCTCGAATATATCAGTCCAAATACAATAACTCATGTACCTACCCCCGCTTATATGCAACTACACATTTTTTAATGGCCTAAATTACAAAAATACATTTAATACATTATAATAACAGTCTTTTATTATACCCTTTTCATTAATAAAACTTCTTGGAAAAACATAAAAACATACACACAATACGCACACAAACACATGTAGATATACTGCACTTCCATACCTAAAATATCCGACATGCAAGCAGTAAAATTATTGTAGTTCCTAGAGCCGCAAATATAAATTTAACGAATGAGCATATAATAATAGCTCAAAGTACGTATTATAACACGTTATAAGTCATTCTATGAAGTTTTTCGCAGAAAAAAAGTTGCGTTCCACTCAACATTGAGATTTGGGTATATTTTAGACCTTTATTGCAATGCCCAAATTTGGGACTCGAGCAAAGTAAGGCACAATTTTTTTAAACTATTTTATAAGTTAAGAAATGATATTGTGTGAAGAAAAAAAAATTTTACAAAAATATATAAAACCAAAAAAGTTATGCCCACTTGAATTTCAAAAATGTTATAAAATATTTTGAATTTCAGCTTCTCTTAAAAAAAGCGAGTTTTTAATCGAAATAAAAACTTACATTTCTGGATTTCGAGGTTTCTATGTGTTTACTTTTATACAAAAAAAAAAAATTAAAAAAATTAAAGAGTTTTGGCCGCTATCTCTTCAAATGTGCCACTGTGCGCCGGTTGACTGCGGGAGCACTATCAAATAACTCATTTTCTGATAAATTGTAGCATAAGTACTCGATCAACATTATATATCACAATATGTCACATGTCACAAGAAATTAAAACTTTTCTAAGCAGACTAAGCCACACCAAAAATACCGGCGTTAATAAACCACAATTTGTGTGGTTAAAAA
The DNA here is from genome assembly GCA_914767995.1 of Thecocarcelia acutangulata. Taxonomy (NCBI): domain Eukaryota; kingdom Metazoa; phylum Arthropoda; class Insecta; order Diptera; family Tachinidae; genus Thecocarcelia; species Thecocarcelia acutangulata. The sequence continues at coordinate 7,904,118 of OU612099.1, read as the reverse complement.
CAACAGCTGACTGCAGTAGTTGTTTTTAAACACTAGTAGATAGTGTTAAAGTGTTAGTGAATACCAAAATGCTTAATTTTGTGGTTAAATTTTTTAAACGAAATAATTGTGAATCGCACTACTGGGAGCTAATTCTGTCATTCGTGATCGAAATTACTATCGAGTAGCAAATAATTTCGATATCGTGTAAATTTCTAATGATGTGACTCGTTACGTAACGCGTCGAGTTATCACTTCAGTGTTGCAAAATACTGACAAAATGTGTTTTATAACACTGCCGAAAATTGTATGTATTTGCATACTTTGTATACATGTTGTACGTTAAAAAAATAAATAAACACACATACGTTCACAACAACAATTCATTTAAATCAGTCATGTATGCGTGTTTGTACATTAAAAAGGAAGTGAATAGAAATAACAATTCAATAAATATGTATGTAAAATCAATCATTTAACTATGTATAAGCCTATGTAAAGGGTGGTTAAATTTCAAAGGCCGATGTTGATTTTGAATAAAACACAAACTATTTAGGAAATTATTGTAACTTTATTTTATTATGATATATTGGTATTATTCAATTATGTATGGAACAAAATATCGGCCCCAACTGGGCGCCGCGACCACGGCGGCACACCTCCATCCGATGGTCCAAATTTTCGATGACCCTGAGGCATAATGGAGGTTCTATGCCGTTAATGTGCCGAATTATCTCATCCTTTAGCTGTTGAATTGTTGCTGGCTTATCGACGTACACCTTTTCTTTCAAATAACCCCAAAGAAAAAAGTCCAACGGTGTCAAATCACATGATCTTGGCGGCCAATTGACATCGCCATTACGTGAGATAACACGGCCATTGAATTTGTTGCGCAAAAGAGCAATTGTTTCGTTAGCTGTGTGGCAAGTGGCACCGTCCTGCTGAAACCACATATCTTCTACATCCATATCTTCCAATTCGGGCCATAAAAAGTTCGTTATCATCTCACGATAGCGAACACCATTCACAGTAACTGCCTGACCGGCCTCATTTTGGAAAAAATACGGCCCGATGATGCCGCCAGCCCATAAACCGCACCAAATAGTCACTCTTTGTGGGTGCATTGGTTTTTCGACAGTCACTCTTGGATTCTCATTCGCCCAAATGCGGCAATTCTGTTTATTGACGAATCCACTGAGGTGAAAATGTGCCTCATCACTGAAGATGATTTTCTTCGAAAATTGATCATCATTTTCACAATAAGTCTGGACAACTTTAACACATGGTTCAAATTGAATAAGTCTGAAATAGAGAAATGTCAAATAAAATTCGTAAAAGAACTTGGCGTTTAGGTGTGGTTCACATTCAACATCGGCCCTTGAAATTTAACCACCCGATATATATGCATTTCTAAAATAAAAAACAAAAATAAATTCTTGAATATAATAACATGTGACTTGAAATATAAGTTTTGTGTTCTTAGCAATACTCATCTTTATATATTATATGAATTGAAAAAAGCCTTAAGAACCAAAAATTCTCAATTTAATTTAACTACTATTGCTATGCAAAACAAATTTTTAATTTACATTTCTTTTGTGTTTTTCTGTTTGGCTGGTTTTCGATAGTACTTTTGCTCACGAGTAAAAAAGTTGCACGGTGGCATTCGAATGCCATCATTAGAAATTTCGAAACCTTTTACTCGATATCGACTGAGATAATCCCAAAAGTGTAAAAACTCGCACATTCGAGTAAAAACTCGCTCGTAAGCGAATGACAGAATTAGTCCCCTGGTAAGTTTATTTATATCGGCCACCAATATTACGCACTTTAAATCAAACGAATACCATGAAAACTCTGATGTAATAATAGAAATGTTTCGAGTATAAATAATTTGTTCATTTTTAACAATTTCATTAATAAACTAAACACTCGTATTACATATTCATTATTTATTGAAGAGGTGACTCCTTGAAATGTTTATCAAAAACGTATATACTTATGTAACAATAATCATTTTTTTCTGGTATGTATTACGTGTTGTAATTGTTTTCTATTTGAAGTTCAAATCTGTGTTGCGGTATGGTAATAGTACTATGCTCCAAAATAGCCAAAATTTTCCATAATTACAATTACCATTGGAACCATAAGCTTATTTTTTGTTCTCTCATGATACTAAATTAATAATAATAAACAAAATTTTAATAAATTTAAATTGTAATCACCATTCCAAAAACGAAATCCTTCATGGACATTTTCATGGAAAAGTTTTTTGAAGCTATATCTCGGTTATACATGAACCGATATCGGAATTTTCCATTTTCTGTATTTTAGTAACCTTTTTTTATAACGAGAATTGCTTTTCAGCAAAAGAAACAAAATGTTCATGAAAAAATCGGTTCAAGCTATATCTCGAGTATATATGGACCGATATAGGAAATTTTCAATTCCCTTATTTTTATATCCTTCTTTTATTTTTAGCACTGCCTCTAAGAAACAAAAATTTTTTTCATGAAAAAGTCGGTTTACGCTATATCTCGGTATACATATACGGACCGATACCAGAAATTTCTATTTTCTCTATTGGATAACCTTCTTGTATTACCAGAACTGCTTTCAAAAAAAAAAAACAATTTTTTTCACGAGCAAATCGGTTTAGACTATATCTCGGATATATATGGACCGAACTTGAAAATTTTCAAGATTAAAGTTTTGGCTATATCCCTGGTACATATGGACCGATATCGGATATTTGTATTTTCTGTAAATGTCGCATAAGCGAACTTAAACAACTTTTTTTGCTTAAAAGCAGTTTTCGTAATATAAAAAGCTTACAAATACATAACATAAAAATTTCCGATATCGGTCCATATATACTCAAGATACAGTCTTGTAGTGTACTTCATATTTAGCTATTATTTGTAAGCTAGACTTTCACTGCACCATTATCATACTTTCACTTGTATCCTTATTTATTATTATTTTCTTTGTATTTATATTTTTTAATTTCACTCAATCGAAAATTTTGGAATTTGATAATGTAATTTAAAACCACAATATATTTCTAAGGACCCGTTATTTTTGTATTTAAACAGAATATTTTTAGAAATAACCACTTTTTTCAACAAATATACAAAATCGACTTTATTTCTTCTTTTTAATCACATAGGCATTGCACCTGCCATAAAAGGAACCTTCAGCCAGTAGCGTCAAGTGCCGGCCAACTTATCCCTATATATATTTTATTTACGCACACCACACATAAACAGCATATGGCGAACCTGCCAAACAAAAACACACACCTCCCAAGCGAAGAATACATGGTGAGTGGTGACGACGAACCAGGCACAAGAATTCCACTTGAGGCTGACCGTAGAAGCCAGCAGCGAAAATTGGAAAAGCTCAGACGGGGCAGAAAGCTGTTACGTCTGCGAAGAAAACTGGCAGACCTAAAAAAGGTAGTAAATTCCGATCCTCCACCACCCTGGGACAAATCGGTTAAAATTTGGTCTAAGATTTACCTACTGGAAGAACGAATTGCCAAACGCCGTTCAAAAAAATAGAATTTTTGTTCACACTTTTTTTTTCATATATTTATATAATGTTATTGATTATATAAATATGAATTTATATAATGAATAATATTAAACTTTACATTAAATAATAAATAATTTTATCCTAATATTGTTTGATCTTCTTTTATGTTAAATTATTTACATTTTTGCAGCTTAAGATGCTAAGAAACTGTTAACGAAATATCGAAATAAAAATAAACAACTAAGAGTGTGGTATATTCGGCTGGGCCGAATCTAAAATACCCTTCACGATAGTCACGTATATGTATAGCATATATTACAAATTTGAACTAAATATGCTCGGATATATATGGACCGATATCGAGGACAAAATATTTTTGCCTTGTAATCACTATTATAAAAAGAAATTTTTCATGAACATTTTCGCGGAAAAGTTTGTTTAATACATATCTCGGTTATATATGAACCGATATCGGAATTTTCTATTTTCTGTATTTTAGTAACCTTCTTTTATAACAAAAATTGCTTTTCAGCAAAAAAAAAATGTTAATGGAAAAATCGGTTCAGGCTATATATCTCGTATGTACCGATATGGGAAATGTTCATTTCCGATATTTTATTACCAGAACTGCTTTTAAGCAAAAAAAAAAGTTCGTTAAGTTCGCTGACGCGACATTTTTATGAATACCCCAGTTTGGCATATATCTCGGGTATATATGGACTGATATCGCAAATTTTCATTTTCCATATTTGTATAAACTTATTTTATTACCAGAACTGCTTTTAAGCAAGAAAAGTTGTTTAAGTTCGCTGAGGCGGCATTTTCATGAAAAACCAGGTTTAGACTCTATCTCGGTTATATATGGACCGATATCCGAAATTTTCATTTTCTATGTTTATTTAACCTTATTTCATTACCAAAACTGCTTTTGAACAAAAAAAAAAAGTTGTTTACGTTCGCTTACGCTGCATTTTAATGAAAAGCCCGGTCTAGGCTATATTTCGGGTATATATGGACCGATATCGGATATTTTCATTTTCCGTATTTAAATAACCTTCTTTTATTACCAGAACTGATTTTAAGCGAAAAACCTTGTTTCAGTTCGCTTACGCGACATTTTCATGAAAAACCCGATTTGGGACCGATTTCCGAAAAAAAAATTTCTGCAATTCTCCGCAAACACTAGTCTATTAAATAGGTGTTCTGGCCTTTGTATGTGTATTATTCTATGCATTATTTTAAACTGAGTAAGCTTTCGAAAGATATACCATATAACATTGCGGAGAAATTTGAAATCCTCGAGCATTTACTCAAGCCATACACATATCTAATGATGTTGTTATACATATGTAACTAATAATTTTCTTTTACTTACATAATCACAAAAAGCAAAAAGTTCACAGCCATACAACAAAATGGGCATTAAAAAACTTTTAGCCAAGAGCATTCTAATCCTTAACGGAGTATAATATTGGGTCTGCCAAATTGTTCTCAGCATAGAGAATACTCGCTGTTTGGTTCAATTATATAATTATAATAGTTATATAGTTATGCGCATGCGTGTGGTTCGATTCCAATGAATTCCTCTGTAATTTATATTAATCTCTCACTCTCATGTAACCTTTTTTATATGGGAGTACTTCGTTAAGTTATAATCAGTAAGTCTACTATTAATTATGCATTTCGGTCGTTATCAGTTGCTATCTGAACGACTCCCACGAAAGGCAAGTAAAAACATTAATAAACCCTTTGTAAATTGAAATCTAACTCTTTGTGTTTTTACTTGGAATTTTTTTGTAACATTTTTTCTTGACCTAAACTCACCCCGACATTGTTGGTCCTTCGAACCGGATCGAAAGAAAATTGGTTATTTGAAAAATATTTATTTTCAGAATCAAGTGATTATTATTTCATTTGTAAAAACCCCCCTTAAAACTCGAAGCGTTTTGGATGTATAGGGTGTTTTTTTAAGCTAGATAGAACTTTAAATTTTAAAAAGTAACACAAAAAATTAAATTTTGATGAAACATTTTTTTTATTTGTTTCAGTATACTCTGACAAATCATCATGAATAGACTCACGCTTGAACAACGCTACGAAATTATCCAAATTTACTTTGAAAATCAGTCGTCGATTTCCCGTTGTTTTATCGCAAAATTGTGTTCAGCGATGAGGCGCATTTTTGGCTTAACGGGTTTGTTAATAAGCAAAATTGCCGCATATGGAGTGAGACCAATCCACAAGAGACCCTACAGACTCCATTACATCCAGAAAAATGCACTGTTTGGTGCGGTTTTCATGCTGGTGGCATCATCGGACCTTATTTCTTCAAAAATGAGGCCGGAGCTCGCGTTACGGTCAATGGAGATCGTTACCGCACCATGATCAATGATTTTTTGTTTGAAAATATGGATGACATTGATCCGGAGGAGATGTGGTTTCAACAGGATGGCGCTACGTGCCATACGGCGAACGCAACCATCGACTTACTGAAATCAAAATTTGGCGATAAGTTGATTTCGAGAAATGGACCTGTCAATTGGCCTCCAAGGTCGTGCGATTTGACACCTCTCGATTATCTCCTGTGGGGCTACGTGAAGTCACTGGTTTATGCTGATAAACCAGCAACAATTGACGCCTTGGAGGCCAGAATTGTTCGTGTTGTTCGTGACATACGGCCAGCAGTGCTCGAAAAAGTGGCCCAAAATTGGACGTCCAGAATGCGCTTCGTCAAGAACAGCCGCGGTGCCCATATGCCCGAAATCATTTTCAAATGTTAATGTCACGTATTGATCTTTCGAATAAAAAAAAATTTTGATTACAATTTAATTTTTTGTGTTATTTTTTACAATTTCAAGTTCTATCGGGCTTAAAAAAACACCCTTTAAAAGCCAGAATTAATTAGGCCCCTAATAATTGTGTCATTAAATTAAAAACAGGTGCAAGTACATAAAAAGTGTGTGAAGGTACGTAAAAAACTAAATACGTTTATTCTTTAAAATTAATAAAATAAAAAGACTAGTGTTAAAAGCTGAAAATAAGGAAAAAAAATACATTTGGATTGGTACAAAAATATATATGTATATATATACATATGTATATGGTCATAATCCGGAAAACAGTTAGTTTTTGTCAATTGCTTTTTGAACAGAATTTCTCCAGATTAAAGTAAACGAGTTCCACTTCTGTTCTTAACATTAAAATATTGTGTATTTAAACATTACATACTCTATTTCGGCATTTACTCAACAATGTTGCTAAACTATAAGAAAAAAACAATGTTGCGTAATATTTTGTGATTGTTAAAACATTTAACTGAAACATCCTAACAATATTCAACATTTACGAACTGTGATAAGTTACGTACACACGGTTGTCAGATTTTACAATATTGCTAGTAAAATTGTCTAAAAATGTATTACAATCGTGTGAACTGCCAATTTTTAACTTACAACGTTGTCACAAAAACCATTGTCAATCAATTGTAAGACGACAATATTGTCAGGCATCTGACAATCGTGAGAACACTCTTCGTCGGCATTGCCAGATAATTGGCTGGTATTGTAAGCTCAGTTTTAATTGTCAGATGTATAAAATTAATGCACCTGACAATGGCATCATTGTCAGAATAAGTTTAATGGGCAACACTGCCAAAGAGATCGTTGTTGATATACATAAGTGGCAATGCCTTACAACATGTCTGGCAATCTTTTTCATCTAACAATCTGACAACCGTGTGAACTGACAATTTTTGTTGTCAGATGAATTATTTGTCAGACCATAGTCTGACAATGAAATTCTAAGATTTTCTTACGATCGTCTGAACACACAATTTACTTCTGCGGGACAATTTTTCATTCTCACTACATTGTCAGCATGTTGCCAGATCTTACAATATTGTAACATCTGACAACCGTGTGTACATAGCTATAGTGTTCTATATTTATGTTGCGCAGCAAGCTGCCAAATAAATAATATAAATTGACGGCATTATCTACATAATATTGCTGGTTTATTTATTGCCATCATTCCTACATACATAGAACGTGTTGCATAATATTTTATATAAACATTTGCCAGGCGAGTATTCTCAGCATAGAGAATACTCGCTCACAGGCATAATTAACATGGTTATTAAAAATCACTCCCAGGTTTTTTGCTGATTTAACTACCTCTATTGGTTGATTATTTATAGATAAATTTGGTGTTATAACCGATTTTGAGAGCCGCTTTTGGATTACAACACATTTTGATTTCTTCGGGTTTATCTCTAAACCGTTTGCGGAGGCCCATTCATGAATTTTAGAAAGTTGCTGATTTATTGAAAAAATATGCTGGTTTATAGCACAATTGTTACAACTTGAATAAAGTTGTACATCATCAGCATACATTCTTATCTTGTAGTCTGTAATTATGCTAGGCAAATCATTAGAATACATAGAAAATAATAGAGGGCCAATTATTGAACCCTGTGGGACACCTCTTATTACCATACGGACTAGCATCTGCGGATACAATAATAGGTTTGGTTGGATCGTAATGCGTTAATATATTAATGTTGTTTATAAGAGTTTTGCTGCGCTGAATGTAACATGGGCACACTTTTGTTCATTAACCTTGATTTTCCAAAGCTTGAGCCATTTCTCTAGTTTGTCGATATGTTCCTGTAAGTTTATTGATGCTTGCTGGTGGTTACTATGTATGCTAAGGAATGCTGTATCATCTGCAAATGTTGAAGTGTGAATGTTGGTGCTTGTCGGCATGTCAGATGCGTAGATCAAATATAAGATAGGCCCTAATATGCTGCCTTGGGGAACTCCAGCTTCAATAGGCTGGGCGGGGCTTATGAAATCGCCTTCTTTTATTATAAATTGGCGACAATATAAATAGCTTTCCAAAAGGTTATGTATGTTTGCAGGTAAGTTAAACTTTATTTTATGTATTAAGCCATCGTGCCACACTTTATCAAAAGCTTGCGAGGCGTCGATGAATAAGGCAGAGCAATATTTTTTATCTTCAAATGCCTTTCTTATGACGTTAACTAACCTGTGTGTTTGCTCAATGGTGCCATGTTTCGCTCTAAAACAAACCAAATTGGTGATCAGGAATACATTCAACCTTATGAAGCATTGGATCCAACTTCGCCTTTAGCAATTTTTCGAAAAGTTTTGAAGTTGTTGTCAGTAGACTTATTGGACGGTATGATTCTACTTTCGTGTGATCCTTCCCTGGCTTAAGAACCATTGTTATCATGGACACCTTCCACTCTGCAGAGTAGTACTCAAGTCGTAAAATAGTATCGTAAACCTGCAAATACCTATTTAGTTTTCTATATTTCTTAGCTCTGCAGCCGCTTTTCTTCAGCACCAGTAGTGCCGATTTTGGGTCTGTTGTTTTCAGTATTTCTAAGCTCTGCAGCCGCTTTCCTTCAGCACCAGTAGTGCCGATTTTTTTGAGAAATAAAACAAGGTACGACCTAAGTCTTTTTTTGGTCAATTATTTCTGACTTTATTTACAAAATTTACCAGCTTATATACTAACTTATTCAATAGGTCAGCATTATTGTGGCCTCACAATAATGCTTGCTCTTCCCACGGGATTTTGCAGTATTGACAATTTCTTCTTTCAGTTTGCCATAATTTGTTGGCGCGTGTAAATAATTATTGCTACAAAGTTCACTAAACTCTAGCAACAAACCAACATATAAAAAAATTCAATTTAGAAAAAAATACTTAATGCTCATTACTGCTGTCCAACATAAACAATAAAAATTCAATCAAAGTTTTGCTGACCTGAGGAAATGAAATTTAGTGTAAACAAATGAATCGGATTTCAAGTTCAATGTCATACGTAGTATGAATGAAATTCTTACATTGCTACAGTGCTTATAATAGTTATAGATATACTACAATAGCATTAAAATAAAAAGAACAATTCTTTTAGCAACACGAGGCAGCTCTACGAGCATTTTGTTGCTGATTTTATCCATACCTGGAGCTTTTTTAAGGTTTAGATTATTAATAGCATTTTCAACTTCTTCAAAATTGAATCTTAAAGGCACAGGAGGTCTACTAATAATAGGCGGTAACTCATTTGCATTATCAGACCTATTTGTGGTTTTTCAAATGGTTAACAAATAAATTACCCTTTTTTCGCAAGGGCGGCTTACCTCTAACTGGCCTTTTTAAACCTTTAGTCGCTCGCCATAAAGAATAGTCGGACTGAGGAGTACCATCCAGACTTTCTAAATACGTTTGTAGAGAAGCCGTTTTTTGGTTTCCAAGCAAACTTCTTAGTTGATTTGTGCACTCACGTAGCCTTGTTTTTAGCTGCGGAGACCTGCGAAGTTGCCACTCTCGTCGAATTCTTCTTTTTTCTAACACAAGTTGCTCGATTTCTGAAGAATATGTTCTATTTTGAAGGTTTCTGCGTTTTAAATAAACGCTAGAAGCAAGTTCAGCGGCTTGTTTAAGGTTTTCGCTAAAGTTGCTTAGTGACGCATTAATATCTTCAGGTGTTCTTAAAACAATATTCTCAGTGCAATGGGTACTCAAAAATTTTTTATATTTTAGCCAATTCACTCGGGTGACAGTCCTATGCAAATTGTTAATCGGGGACTAAGTCTCCTGGGGAAAACGCACTGAAATAATACTAGGTGAATGATCCGATTACAAGTCTAACGAAGGCTCAGCTTGCATCCCTGTTCGACAGGGAACCCCTTTACCTCTCCAAAATCCATCACATCAGGAATCTTTCGCCGGTTAGTCGGCCAGTCAGTGGGATGTCCGCTTGATATTACGTTTAAGCCCATTTTAGAAATTGTATCAAAAAGCACCCGACCCTTCGGGGTGATTAAACGTGAGCCCCAAGAAGTGTGTTTTGCGTTGTAATCTCCAGCTGCTATAAAACGAGGTCCTAATGAGGTGAAAAAACTTGAATATTGTGATTCTGTCACTGAGAATCGAGGCGGCGAATAAATCGATGAGATAACCAATTTGTAATGAAAATTTTCCACACAGATATTAGTTGCTTGAAGATAGTCCTCACATGTGTCGTTCAGCAAATAATGCTTTATCCTAGATTTTATCAAGATTGCAGAACCCCCACAAGCTCTTCCACGGGAGTCTTTAGTATCGTATAGTACGTAGCCGTTAATTTTGAAGAAGCTTGTTGACGTCAAGTGAGTTTCTGCAATCATCATTATATCGATCTGCTTATCCATCAGGAAGTATTCGAGTTCATTTTTGTGTTGGCGGATGCCGTTCGCGTTCCAGAAACATATTTTTAACCAAATCATTTTTTCGAAATAACCTGCAAAATGGTGGGTTGCATTTTCACCATTTCCTGAGCCTTTTTTAAGCTTATTTATCATAGGTAAAGCTACCGTACTATAATATTTAATAAATTTGCGGTAAAATCCTGTTGACCCTAAGAAAGAACGAATTTGTTTAACAGTTTTTGGAAGTGGTATTTTTTTAATAACATCGATCTTGTTCGGCTTTATACCGTTAACAGTAATTAAATGTCCCAAGTACTCAGATTCCCGCTTTAAAACATTGCATTTATCGATTTGTCCTTTGAAATTATATTCTGATAATCTTTTGAATATTTTTCTCAAATATGTTATATGCTCATTCAATGATGTAGAAAAAACTAATATATCAGCTAAATATACAACACATAAATTATTTATAAAATCATGTAAAACCTCATTCATCATCCTTTGAAAGGAAGCAGGAGCATTTTTTAAGCCAAACGGCATTCGTGTAAACTCATAGTGTCCTGTGGGTGTTGAAAATGCTGTTTTTTGTCTATCATCAACAAAAATGAGAATCTCATGAAAACCTTTCGCTAGATCTAATGTTGTGAAATATTGGGAGTTGCCTAGTTTAGAAAATAGATCTTTCATGCTTGGAATTGGGAATATATCCTCTATTGTTATGTCATTTAACTTTCTATAGTCCATAACTATTCTCCATTTTTGTTTTCCTGGATTATCTAGCTTTTTGGGAACGATCCAAATTGGGACGTTAAGTAATATTAGTTAAATCATAAAAAACAATTATTTATACAATTTTTGTAAATAATGAAAAATCCTATGACATGGCATAATGAATAACATGAACATTCTTCATTCATTTCTTACTCGTTGCCATGGCAAATTCATTCTTTTTCTTTTTAATTTTAAAGCAGTGAACTTAAGTTTAAGCAATAAACGCATTGTTATATCCGTACACCTACACATGTACTTACATAATTTGTGCGAGTGCTATTTCTCACTCTCTTTAAATTGAAGCTCATCTGCATACATACAAATTTGCTTAAGCATAAAATAGAGTTAAAGAAGAAAGAGATTACATGCAGTCTACACCTGACTTCAAACGCAGTTAAAACATGAAGTTAAAACTTGCTGTTTAAATATCTATCTGTTTAAGTCGGCGTACATGTAGTGATGTTAGAGTTATAACTTCTCATAGTAAAAAAATAAAAATGGTGAAAAACAACTACAAATAGCAGGCTGTTGTCAATTTAAGTTATAACAGAGTTTTCAAATGAAATGTTTTAACAACCAAGTTATAACTTTAACTAAACTTCAACATTAGCGGTCCACATTTAACTTTAACTTGAAGTTAACGTTAAAGTTAGTGTTTTCATGTCAGGTGGAGACCGCACTTTATTAAGCAGAGAATTTTATAGGTTACCAGTTGTTTTTCATTTTATTGTTTGATGACTAAATTTGCAAATGGTAAAAGTTTAATGTAAATTTTCAATAATTTTTTTTACTTTGTATTTAATTTTTCACTACATATTGATGTCAATACAAACGTTCCCATGATATTCATGATAGCAAATTCCCCTACTTGGGAAATGAAAATTTTATGGGAATAAAAGTTTCACATTTCTTTTTCACGACATGGGTGATTATGATATTATTTCATTAACTGAATGATAATTGTTTCGTTGCTTCAACGATGGATTGTCATTTAATACGTGAAATGAGGCTTTAAATCAGTGATTTTGTTTCGTAGATATATGAAAAGTGTTCATAATAATAATGAAGTTTTGCCATAGAATTAGTGAACAAAACACTTTAAAGAAACGAATTATTTATATATCTCTAATGAAAATGTTTCATTATTGCAATGAATATGTGTCAGGCTATTAATGATATATTTTCATTGCATTAAGAATTAACTTCATAAATTTAATAAAATATTTTCACTCTGCTTAATAGTTTATAATTCATAATACAGTGAAACTTTTTTCATTAATGACATGAATTGCTTCATTAGCTCGTCATTAATGATAAAAATCATTAATTTAATAACAAAATTCATACATGGAATGAAGTTTTTTCTCTTAGTGAATAAAGTGAAAAGTTAAAGTAAAGATATATATGTATGTAATACAAAATAAGATAACAAGATTTTTAAATACGAAGTTATCAATAGAATAAAATATAAACAATTATTCAATCAAAGTTCATTGAATTAATATATATAGGTATATATGTAAATATATAAATATGTACATGTATATGTATATAACTTCCTGTGGTATCCCGTCGTGTAGTGGAAATTTATTTAAATATTGATTTTTCCTATTAGACATAAAGTTGGCTATGTAGCTAACTATATTAGGGCCGACCTTCCATTCCGCTAATTGTTCTAGTATTGAGTGAATGCCGATATTTTCAAAATCTAGTAACACTACGGTCGCATGTTTTCGTTGCGAGTGGCAATTAGCAATTTGATAGTCTGCATATAGAAGACCATCAATTGTTGAGCACTCCTATCTGAAACCATTTTGTCGGTTATTTAATAGTTTTTTGGAAGTAACAAACCACCATAACCTATTGGCAATTATTTTATCTGAAATTTTCGCTAAGCATGAGTTTAATGATATTGGGCGGTATGACGTCAACAATGTCTTATTATTACCTGGTTTCAGAATTGGCATAACAACACTATTTTTAAATTGCTGTGGCATGAGATGTTTAAATATATTATTATACAGTCTCAACAGCCTTAACTTAAGATTGGGTGGTAGCATTTTTAACATTGGGTAAGATATCCTATCTATTCCATGGGTCTTTCCCTTAAGTTTGCTTAGTACAGATGAGAGTTCTATTGACGTTATTTTTGACTTTATTTTCATTGTATCTGTACTTGGAATAGTTCCCGAGGGGTCTATGTTTAAATTTTGTTTTTTTGATCTGAATTGATTATCAAAATTAGAATCGTTAGAGTTGCTTGACCAGTATTTGCCGAATTCGTTGCCTATCCTACTTGGATCTGTAATCATATAATTCTGGTTCGATGCGGATGAAACACAATGTATACCCTGTGTTACTTTATACCCAGTAAAATTATGAATATTTGACCAAATTTTTTCGGTGGCAGTTGAAGGGGCTATTGTTAAGGTCAGTTTAAGTATTAAGTCGTTTTTGGCTATTTTAATATTTCTTTTATATATTGCATTTATTTTTTTGTACTGAAGCATGTTGGCTTGAGTCATGTTTCTTTTAAATAGAAGCCATGATCTATTTTTTTAGCTTTTAATTCTTCCAGTTCACGGTTCCGCCATGGAACTTTTTTGGGACGGTTCTGGGTTTGCGGGATGGAGTATTTGCCCGATTGTAATATTATCCGACAAATATTTGCCGTTTCCTTGTTTATGTTCTCCGAAATAGGTTTAGTTGTTTTAAGAGATTCGCATCAATATTTATATTTAGTCCAATCGGCTAGCTTCGTATTAAATTTCGGTTTGGTAGGAAAGTAGTTTATACTGTTAGTAGGGAATAGAGTAATAATTATTGGAAAATGGTCGCTACCAAACAATGTTTTTTTCCGTTTTCCACTCGACCTGAGATGCTACAGTTGACGAGGCAATTAAAAGGTCAATATGAGAGAAGCCACCATGTGTGTTTAAATGAGTGGGGGATTTGTCATTTAATAATACTAAGTCGTTTCTGTTAATATATCTAGCTAAGATGTTTCCTTTTCAATAATTAAAGTTTGAGCCCCAATTCATGTGTGCACAATTGAAGTCTCCAACAACTAAACTAGGTAAATTTGACTTAAATTTATCCTCAAGATTGTTTTTCAGTGAAGTTTGTGGAAGGGGTTATATACGTGTTATATTTACAAAGTTTAAATTTTGAAATTATTTCTATACATATCGTGTCGAAGTTGAAATTGGCTGTAGGAATCTGTCTTTGTTGTAAAGATTTGTGTGCCAATATTGCTATACCACCATATCTTGTAACTGATGAGTTTAGAGCGTATAATGAGTAATTGATTGGAGTGGGAATCTTAAGCAAGGATTCACTCCTGGTTTCTTGAATACGTATAATTTTACACTGAAAAGAATTCCTTCATTAATATAATGAATTTTGACATTAATCTAATAATAATTATTTTTCGGCCAATGATGGCCTTCATTGGACTAATGAATCTTCTTTCATTAAAAATTATTTAATGAATACATTCGTTAGATTAATGAAAACTTCATTAAGTTAATGAAGAATAAATCGTTACATTTATGAATACTTTTCATTAAAACAATGAAAAAATTCATTAGGCTAACGACTCAATTTCATTAGTTTTATGAATTTGGTACATTAACATTAAGTAAAACTTTCATTTCTTTAATGAATCTTTTTCATTATTCAAACGTTATTTGTTCATTAGGCCAATGAATGTGTTACATTATTTTTATATTTATTTATGAATACATTCGTTGAACCAATGATAATCTTCACTAATTTGGTGAAAAATGTTCTTCATTCTAATGAAATAAAATCATTAGTTTAAGGAGGAGTTTCATTATTCTAATGACCTTTTTTCATTAGCATTGTGCTACTGAAAATAAACTAAACAATTTTTTTATATTAGGCATAAAAGAATTTTTTATTGTTTTAATAATAATGGAAAATAATATAAAATTAATAATACTAATACATTTCATTTGGAATGATGGTTAAAAGAAAATCAAAACATTTTAATTCAACACAAAATAACTTAAAAAATAATATGTAATGTTACATATGTAAACATTTTGGATAATTAAATAAGTTTAAACAATGGTTATTTGACATTTAATTATTTGATCTTGTTTAAGTCAATATTTCTTATTTTCAGCTAAAGATCGTTTTATTTTTTATAAAAAATTCAACAGTATTTATTTTCAATATTTCGATAACAATTTGTTATCATCGTCAGGAAAACATATAAAATATTAATTTTCCTTTAAACAATGAACTTCAGCAAACTTCACTTTAAAAAATGAACTTCAGCAAACTCATTTCTTTTTTTAAACGTTTGCTTCTGCTTTTGGAAACTTGTGATGTTTTGCGTGCAAAAACAAAACGTTTGCTTTGGGTATAGATACATAATTGTTCACAACGAACGCTAAGGAATAAATTAAGTGTGACTTTGTTGTTGCATTTGTAACGGAATAAATATTCTTTTAACCAAAAAACGAGAGAAAAGCCCATCTCTTTGCTTTTGATTTCAACTATGTAGGTATTTAAAATGAGGGTAGTTTATGAATTCTAATGAAAAGTTTAGTTAATATAATGAAAATTTTCATAAGAACTAAAAAACTATTGAAATTTTTATTAAAGTAATTTTTTACACAGTAATTAGTGTATAAAATAATTTACTTTGTCATTTAGTTAGTAGTTATAATATATTTATTTTCTCACTTTTAATAAATCTCTAAAATTTTGCACACAGCCTTCAAAAATTTTTTATATCAAATCCAATGAAATTTTCTAATGAAATTATGAAAACTAATGAATCAATTTTAATGAATATTTTCATTAGTGCTATGAATTTTCATTCATGGAACGTAATTTTTCATTCCGTTAATGAAAATTATCTAATGAATGGGGTTCATTGGAAATATGAAGCAAATATTTTTCAGTGTAGGGGAGTGGGTTTTAATAAGTATTTATAATTCATTATAGTTATTTAAATAGCCGTTCATATTTCAATGTATTATTTTTAGACAAATAAATGATTTGTAATTGAGATGATTGTAAAAGTTTGTATAGATCGGGCTGAATAGCTGTAACGATTTCTTGCTTTTGTGCCTTGATTTTTCAAAGCTTCTTTTTGCTCATTTTTTAAGAGATTGGTAAAAGTTCTGAGCGAATAGCTAGATATTGTTAATGTTAGGTTTATACGTGTTTTGAGTAGCTTAATTAAAATTAAAGAAATAAAAGATATCGTGTAAAGCTTATTTGAATAATGCAATATCAAAACGTTTCCAAGAAATTGTAGTAAAAAGTGAAAAATAACGAGAGTAACTCTTACGAAAATTTATCAGAACATTTAAATAGCATTAAGCGTTAAGTCTCAAGTAGAAGAGGTGTACAAGTAATTATATCAAAGGAGAATAATTGAGAAGAACGATGAGTGGGAAAGAGGTTTAAAAAGGTGATTATTAGCACGAGCAGTGATAAATTTATAAATGAATGAAAAACAAAATGAATGAAATAAAATATACAACAAATATTGAATACTGAATGCTGTTGTGTGGTTAAAGTGAACACTTCTAATTGTGGTGTAAAGTTAGTGAATTGCACTACTGAAACCAAATATCAATCGAAACAATGAGTGGAAGTGCTCCGATGAAGGCAAAGACAGTGAAATCGGCTGGCAAGGTTATGGCCACTGTATTTTGGGATGCACACGGAATATTGCTCATCGTTTATCTTGAAAAAGGATCCACAGGAAAGCATTATCGTGCATTATTGGATCAACTGATTGATGCAATCAAGAAAAAACGACCACATTTAAAGAAGAAAAAAGTGCTCTTTCTTCAAGACAACGTACCGGTTCACACAGCATTGGATACGATGCTAAAATTACACGAAACATACTTCGAATTAACACAAATCGTATACTTAGAAGTCAAGTATTGGTTTTAATTGTGGTTTCGCTTAAAACAGGCTACTGAAAATACCTGTTTTTCGCAAAGTCGGGTAAATGATAGTATTTGATAAATTCTTACACTTTTTGTTCGAAAAATCTTTATACGTATCAAAAGTTTGGAGACAGAAAACACGACTCCGAGTCGTCACTGTCATCTTCATCAACATTATCTGGCAAACTTTCCGTACATTGAACCAATTCGATACACCACCAGCATAATTCGTCAAGATATTATCAATGTATTCCATCGATTTTGCTCTAGGTTTGTTCATTTACTTTTCTGGCAGAAATTAGCAACGAGAGTGTAAGAAAGAATTGCACAGAATTACTCTTAATTAGTCAAAATTTCCTGGTAAAGTGTGGCATTTTGCTGTCTATATTGAAATCATAATTAATATTGAAAAAGGGCTTATGTTGAATATCACAAGAGGGAAAAAGCAGTATCAAAACTCAACCGAATAAGAGTTAGTTGCTTCAATTTTCAACTGCAAACACATAAATATTCTACATTTCACAAAAAATAATTGAATACCAAAGATATGAAAGACGATTTACTATAACATTTCCTGTTAGGAGCCTCAACTTTCTTATAGTTTTAGTTCCAATGGTCGCAAATTTGTGCAAAAACACTATTTTATGAAAAAGGTCTGTAATGACAAATGATATTTTAGTTGTCGAGAAACCACACTTTTGAGCTTCTTTTATTCTTCATCCAGCTACCTAATAATTGATGGAATCAAAAAGCTGATATAAAAAGAAACTCTATGGATAGTATTCCACACAGTTCCCAAAGCAAGATCAACTCGGTCTGCTATATTTCTGTAGCAGCAAGCTTTGTGCCCGGCAACCATAAAAATACGACGAAACATGGTTTTTTAGACCGTCGTTTCTCGCTACGTTGGCTCGTATGTATGTCGGTTTCTGCAAAGTTACGTATAAATACTCATACAAATCTTTAGAGATCCTAAAATGTCACTTGAATTCATCATCTGTATATGTAGGTACTACTTCTTCAAAATATCTTCTTATACTGTTTCGCGATTATCTTTCGATGAAGACTACATTTCTCTATTATATTTACTAGCATGCTTAATGCTTTTCGAGCTCGCAGTAAACAGTCAATAGATTCAACGTCATTATCGCTCTCCGAATCTCTTGAACTGTCGAAAAAAAGCAAAGACGTTTCGAGGATACTATTATCACTTAAAATGTCAGAGTTAACTGATAAATATAATAAAAGTTATTCTCTTTGAAAGAAATTCATATTTTCATTATTGTAGATGTATTAGGTTCTTTAGTTCTTTTTATAACTTTGAAACTTAATATGAAAATAAAATAAGTAAGATATATTTTTTTGTAAAAGAGATTCTTTTACAAAATCTGTTTTCTAAAGACAAAACACCTGCTTGAATAATTTCTGCAAATACGTCCCAATAACAACTGCAATTTATTAAAACATATTCAACCTTCTTTGCAGAAAAATATCATGTTCGCCAACTAAAAGTATGCGTTGTTCATTAGCAATTTGATGACGTAACTCTGCCGGCGTTATTCCTAGTATTAAGACAGAACAGACTGCCTGTATGGTCGCAATGTTATCAGTAGAAAGATGCGTATGGCGCAGCGGCTTGGCTTTCCCCTATTTTGGTACGTTTCGAAAATTCAAAGTTGACAATGCTACACCTTAATAGTATACAAGGCTTAAACCGTCAACTGAGTTCTATTTTTCAATGTTTTAAAACCAGCTGAAGTGATAGCATTATCTGTTCTAGATTTTAAAAGCAAAAAAACAGTAAATATTAGAAGAAGAAAAATTAGTGGAAAATCTATAGTGGAAATTTGTGAAAAGATATAAAATACTTTTTGTAACTCGTTATGAGAAAGCATTAAAATTTCAAAAGTTTATTAAAACAAACTAAAAAAAAATTCATCTAGTAAGACAAAAACAATAATTCATTGGAAGTAAGCAAAAAGTGTGATTTGTGATTTCTAACGATATTCAACTCTAATAGCAGCAGAAATATATTTTTAATCTTCAGGCAAGCGAGACCCTGGAACAATTGTAAGTGAATTTTTTAACATCTCATGCCTAAGATGAGAATAACCCGAATTTTTTATTTATTAAAAAAAATATAATATAATTGTTTTAAATTTCTATTGAATATATTGAATATAATTGTTTTAAATTTCTATTGGTTGGAAGAATTATTACGATAATTGTATAGTTGTAAAAGGTTCTATTAATGAAACACGTCTGTTGTGGTTTATGGTTAAATCATGACTCCCTCTTTATTTACTATTACCTATGTTCTATGTTTCTTAATGCTAACAGTTGTATTAAAAGGGAATGTATCGGAGTTGCCACTACACCTCCCTTCTTGTGAAAAAAAATGTTGGATCAATGCAGATGATCAGACTGTATTGATTCAAGATTTTTTTATTTTATAGATCAGTACATTTAATTTTTAGTAAATATTTTAAGTTAGCGAAATTATATTTATCTTAAGTTAATATAGTTATAACTTTCTAATTAGTTAATGCCTTTGCTCAAAAAAAAATATGAATTATATAATATGTGTAAAAAAATTTTATTTACATTTGAATTAAAATATATTTTTAGTTTAATTTTCTTTTGAACAAGAGCATAATGTTATAATTAGGTTGTAAATTTATAATTTATTTTGATAATTATTATTTAATGTTTATATATTGAATTTTATTTTATATATATTTTTTTATATAAATTTAGTTTTAGACATTAAACTTTGTATTTATAAGTTTGTTCTATGAATTTTATTCTTCCAATTTTAATTTTTGAAAAAGTTTTTTTTTTTACAATACAATTTTTTTTATGTGTTTACATATCAAGTTTGTTTTTTTTCTAAATTTTTCTTATTTGTTTAATTTTATATATTTTTCAAAAAGTTTTCCAAATTTTGATTTCAAATGCTAAAAATTTGTATATTTTCCCTTTTTGTTTTGATTTTCCTTTATTTATAATTTCTTTTTCGTTTGTTTTATTTTTAATATATAGAATATATAGAAAATTTTGCATTAAATTTGTTTCAATTTATATACCTACAAATTCGGTAATATGTTTCTTCCTCTTCTACTAAAATCTTGATTTTAGTGTTAAATAAAATTATCTCGAAACTTTTTCCCTATTTCTTTAATATCTTTATAAAAAAAGTGTTAATTATTAATTGGCCATTATAATATTGTATTTTTTAAGATTGCCAGCCTTTTATTAAGCTTCGAAAGCAAATAGTCGCAACTGTATGTTTCGTTAACAATCATAAACTAACTTATTTATATGATTTTATTTATTTTCATTTTTGTATGTTCTATATATTTTAAATTGAAAATGTTTTTGTCAACTTTAAAAAAATTGTCGCATATGTTTAATTTTATGCATTGTACATAATTTAGATTGATAGGAAACAAATTGATTCGTGCAAATTTTCTAATTTAGTTATATATGTATGTATAGCCAAATGTATATGCAAACTGTTTAAATCTCCTTCCGGTTTTTTATATCTGTTCTCAAAATCAAACTTGATAAAATAAAATTAATTTAACACATAACAAAAACATTTTATTATTATTATTTTTTTTTTTTGTATTAAAGAAATTTTTTTTATTATTTTATTTTGTATCAGGATACTTTCAATTTTCTTTTCTATTATTATGTTTACAGTAATTATGTACATATGAGTATGATAAAAAAAGTTATAATTTTAAAAAAATATATATGTTAATTCATCTTTTATTTTTGTGTTAAATTTTATTCATAACCTACGTTTTATAGTTTTAATATTTTTATATAATAGGAGAATATTAAATATTAATTATGATTTGTTTTCAATTAAATGTAATATAAGTATGTATAAGAATAGTTTTAACACTAATAATTAATATTTATAAAAAGTATGTAGATATAATATTGTTTTTATGTGTCGTGTTATATTGTATACATATGTGAATATTAAAAATGAATATGCATATAAATAGTATATATTAAATACTATAAAACAAAACTTATATTAATTTTGTGGTTAATATATAATAGAATATAACTAAAAAAAAAATTTACATAATTTTGGTGCTGCCTACGTATGGATGCTTTTTCTTCTGCATATGATGACATCTAAAAGCTTGTTGTTTGCACTTCTTCATTTCTTATTGTTGAATTTCGTTGATTTGTTGTTGAATTCGTTTTTTGTTATTTTGTATATAGGCTGTTGCCGAAGTAGTTTTTACTTTATTGAGTTTGTTTAAATTTTTGAATGTTGCTAAGAACATTGTTTTTCCTTTTTGTGTTGATCTTTGTTTTTTTTTTATAAAAATTACCCAAAATTCACTTATTTTATTCAAGATCCAATGTTCTTATTGTTTGTTTTATATTTTTATTAAGTATTTCCTAGCTCTAGTTGATAATGTTCATTCATATATAATGTTATGTGTTTCGGAACCAAATCAAAAAATTAAATGTAGTTGGTAAAGTGATTCTTTGTTCCCTTGTTTTAAGCATGTTAATTCTGTTTATATATTTTTCTGCTCTTTTTCTGTATTTTATTATTTTTCCCGTTGTTGTATATTTATTTATTTTCCTTTCTTATGTTGTTGTTTTTCATAGTCTTTCAACTATATTTTAGTTCTTTGATAAATTTTTGACATTTTCGGGTCTTTTGTTCTCTTTTTTTTTATTACTTTATATTTTGTGTTATTTGCGAAATGTCTATCTTATGTTATTGTGGGTCTATCAGTATTTTTTGTTCTTGTATCTCATTTTTAATTCTTTATGTATTATTTTATCTTTTGTTTTTCTTTTCACTTTTGGTATGTTTCGTACCTCTACTTAACTTAAAATAACTCTTTTCAAGAAATTTATAAATTTGTTCTGTTTTCTTGTTTATCACGTTTCTTTTAGTTTATACTTCAATATTTTCTGTTCTTTGTTGTTTTTCTTTTCGCTTATATGATGTTTAAATTTTGCTTCTTGCAAATTTGTTCTATTTCGATGTTCCAGTTTTTGTAATTTTGTTAATTGATTATATATTCTTATAATTTTATATACATAATTATGTTATATATTTTCGTCCTTATTTTCAGATTTTATCTTTTTGTTAATTTTTTGTGAGACTCTGTTCTTTTTCTTCATTCTTTCTGTTTGTTGTTGCGAAAAATTGTTTAATTTTCATTTTGGACTGTTTTTGTTGTATGTAAATGTTTTAGTGAATAGCAGGTAGACATTTGATGATTTGTGATTTTTTATAAATTTATTTTATAATTTTTTCATTACTTTATTTTCGTTTATTAAAGTTTAAATTTTTTTATAGGTAATTCCTTTTTATTTATTTACTTTGCTTTAACACATTTTACGAAATTTTATTTTAATTTACACTACTTTTGGTTTTTCTTTCTATTTATACTTAGTCTGATTTTCGTTTGTTTACAATTTTGGTTATATTCCATTTTGAATTTATAGGTATTTTACTTTAGTTTATGTATCAATGTTCTCTTTTATTCGCATTTTGTGCTTTCGCTATGCGTTATTTCATTCTGTTCACTATTTCTGGCATTATTTTAAGCTTGTTGTGTTGAATCCCGTAATATTATAACGGATATTTTATGTTCTTTTTAACTTGTAAACTTGTGTCTGTTCCCGTTAAACCGGTTTCTAATGTACAGCCAGATCTATTTTTCCAAATACATACATATATGTATTATCACTTGATTTTGTATAATTTTTGTTTTATTAAAATCTTTTTTAAATGTTGTTTTAGCTGTTATTGCCACAACTTTTTAATTCTTTGTGCACTTGCTTAAAGTTCCGTCTTTTTCCACTTTTCGCCATACTATCATTTTCACTTTAGTTTAATTTTAACTTTTTTATTTTCCTATACACACAGGTATACATGTTCCTTTTTTTTAATTTATTTGAATTTGTTTTATTTTAATTGTTTCACCAGAACCAGACAGGAGATGTTCTTCGATAGAAATTCAACTATTGCCTGCCTGGTCCTGTCTCGGTCGCCATGTAAAAGGTTCTATTAATGAAACACGTCTGTTGTGGTTTATGGTTAAATCATGACTCCCTCTTTATTTACTATTACCTATGTTCTATGTTTCTTAATGCTAACAGTTGTATTAAAAGGGAATGTATCGGAATTGCCACTACATAGTTTTAACTTGCAAAAAAAAGGATCTAAATTCTAGGCTCTAATTTTTCTTCCCGTTTATGTGATTTTCAATCGGGACTTAGAAGGAAATATAACACAACAACGCTACTTACCAGCTTAGTAGATGATATCAGACATAATTCTGATCACAGATTAATCTCCGTTTTAGTGAGTCTAGATTTGAGCAGAAGAGCATTTGATTCCATATGTCATGAGGTTTCATTGAACAAACTTTACACTTTGTTTTCTTTTTCTTTTACAGCATGTAAACTAATCAGGTCTTTTCTATTTAGACGGAAACAATTTGTGCAAAGTGGACTCAATATACCAGAAATTAGAGAAGTATCTCGTGGAGTTGCCTTTATTTTTCAATATTTATATTAACGACATATTTGAGATTTTTTCTAATATTTCGAGTCATCTATATGCAGATGATCTCCAATTACTTTTTTCGTCACAACAAAATGATATTGATAGTTTAGCAGGTAGAATTGGTTATAATTTGCGTAGAATAGAGGAATGGTGCGAGGGCAACTTTATTGTTGTTAACCCGAAGAAATCGAAAGCGATTGCGTTTAATGCTGCAAGAGGATTGCTGCCCAGAATTGTAATAAATAATGAAGATATAGTGTATGTTCAATATATGAAAACACTAGGCATATTCATTGATAATAAACTAATATTTGATTTTCATTTAAGTTATGTTTTCTCAAGGATCTCTTTTGGATTACGAAAGTTGTATAATACGAGTTGTTCTTTACCGCTTAAAATTAGAAAAATCGTAGCTAATGCAACTCTAACGCCGATTATACTGTATGGCTTAGAAGTGTATTCTGGAACCACAGAATCTAATAGTACGTTTCCATTATAAGCAAATTAAGTTGATTTAAGGAAAACATTTCGAAGTGTTTCCATTATGTTGTACGTAATTTTCTCTTCGAATTTTCGAAATCAGTGTGACGTTTGAATTGTTTGAGTATATTTTATCATTAAAAAAACAAAAATTTAATAAACATTGTGAAAAACGCTGTGGCATTCGAAAATAAAACGGGGTTAAACGCCAATGAAATAGTTAATGATGCTTTCGTTTATTTATGTATTATTTTTGGCTGCAAGATATTAAACATTGTGCCAGGAAGCGTATACTGAAAGAAACCATTAAGCCTTAAAGCTGATTTCCTTATTGAAGACATGGGGATATAGAAGGAACGCTTTTTTATTAAATTATTACTTAAATCCAAGTCGCAAAAATTCCAGAAACCATTTGTCGGACGCATTCTTGATTGTCATGTTGCCAATAAAGATAAAAAGCAATATGGATATCCAAGGCTATTTACGACTATGTTAACAAATCTGAATATTCGACTTTCGTTATGGGTACGTAAAAATATTGGAGAAGTTAGTGCACTAGCCGGCTGTAACTTGCTTACATTTTCTTATATTTTCCTACTTAAAGAACACGAAAATGATGCCGATGTGGTTACGCCCCATATAAATAAAGATCAAAAAGCATTTAACTAAAAAAATTATGATGATGAATCCACCTTTAGATAGATGCCTAATGAAAACGCTATGGCTACCGACTAGCTCTCGAAACGAAATCGTAAATTTGCTATAGATATCACTGCTTTGGAGAATATAATTCGCAAACAAATAAAGTAGTTTTGTCTTCCTTATATTCTTTATTGGTAAAGCGTTTAATAGTAAATAAAATAATAAATACTTATACCATAATCTTTTTTTTTTTTGTATGCGGGGAAATAAAATGGCTTTCATACATATTGGATTTATCTATTCCACAGTGAAAAACAACGATTCAGTGCGTTCGGTTTGAAGGTAGCTTTATTACTAAAAACAAATTAACAAAAAGAGATTACAACTTAAAATGAAAAACGCAGTTGTGTTAATGAGGAGTAAATAATACAATACATTGTGTTGCCATACTTCCAACACTCCTTCTCAACACAATTATTATCTCAAAATAAATGAAAAAAAAAAACTTCAAATACAAAAAATAAAATAGTCCAATCATAACTGGTTGCTAACAAATAGTTCATGAAATTAATACAGCCCTAAAGATTCTGTAAATTTACAATGCTTAATTTTACATAAGTTCTTAGTCAAAACATCGGCCATCATATTATCTGTTGGTAAATATACAACTTTAATTTCACCCTTGGAATACATGTCTCGCACGTGATGATACTTTATTGAAATATGTTTACTCCTGGAATGATGTACAAGATTCTTCACTAAACACTGTGCACTCTGGTTATCATTGTTTATAATCATAGGGCCGTAATGTGGATAACTTAGCTCGTCCAAAAGTTTTCGTATATATGACACTTCTGTTGCTGCTGCAGATATGGCGATGTATTCAGCTTCCGTAGTGCTGAGCGATACAACATTTTGTTTTCTTGCGCTCCAAGCAAACACGCAACCAGCTGCTACAAAAACATAGCCCGAAAACGATTTTCTATCAGTTGCATCTCCAGCCCAATCAGCATCAACAAAACATTCTATTGGCTTTCCAGTTTTTCTGTAGTTTAGTTTATAATGGATTGTCTTTTTTAAATATCTTAAAATGTGTTTAGCTGCCGCCTGATGCTCCGAATGGGGATCGCTATTTCTTTGAGCTAATTTTGTAACGGACAACAGTATATCTGGGCGACTTGTCAAGCCCAAATACATTAACATACCAATCATTGACTGATAATAAGTTGAATCCACCTTTCTACAGTTTTCGTTGCTACAATTTACCTGAAACCCCACTTCTAAAGGTGTAACGGCTTCCTTGCATTCTAGCATGCCATACTGCTGAAGCATATCTCTTATGTATTGCCTTTGAGATATTGTTACAGAGCCAAGATCTCCCTCTCGATCAAATTCCATACCTAAGAAATGTGTCAATTCTCCACCATCTACCACTTCGAACTCTGATGCTATAAATTTCTTTATATTTGTCAATACTGTCAATGACGTGCTGCCAACAATAAAGTCATCTACATAGACTACGATTATGCTGTAAATTCCATCTTGCTGCCTGGTATATATACATGGATCACTTACACAAGGGATAAAGCCAAATTTTTTAAACACATCATTGAGTTTGGCATTCCATTGTCTTCCACTCTGTTTTAAACCATAAATTGATTTCCGTAATTTCAAAACTTTATCGCTTCCGTCTTCGAAATATGGTGGCTGCTTCATAAAAATCAACTCATTTAGATCACCATTCAAATATGCTGAAGATACATCCATCTGATGTAGATAAATGCCGTATTCTACAGCTAAAGCTATAACTAGCCTTATGTTACCATACCGTGCAACTGGTGAAAAAGTCTCTTCATAGTTGACACCATAACGCTGACTGCAGCCCTTTGCGACTAGCCTAGACTTTAGTTTATTTATACCGCCTTCTTTGTTTTTCTTCACAGCAAATACCCATTTGCAGCCCACAACAACTTGACCTGGAGGTAAGCTCACTACTTCCCAAGTCTTGTTTCTGATTAGGGAATCGTATTCGATTTGCATGGACTTTTTCCATTCTTCAGCATTAGGACTACTTAAAGCTTCTTCAATACTTTCTGGTGTTTTTATTTCACTTCCACTCAGGGCTTGGACTAAATTATATTCTTTTCGGGGACGACCTCTTGACCCATCACGTATCAGCCTTGGTCTACCCCGTCCAATTTTCATCACAGGCTCCGAAATATCTCCTTCTTGATCAACATTTTCCTGAGAAACAGCAACTTGTCCTTCAGTATTCGTTTCTTCATCAGTATCAACGTATACAATATCTTTCGATATGGGAGACTTCGTTTGAACATCATCATAAAATATATAATCATCAATTGAAATTTCAGCATTTTCGAATGAATTTTCCATAAATACAACGTCTCTAGCAACAATCACCTTTCCATTTTTAGGATTATATAATCTATAACCTTTACTTACTTCGCTATAGCCGATCATTAAACATTCATTTCCTTTTGAAGAAAATTTACTTTTAGATGATTTTTCCAGTACAATGGCTTTCGCACCAAACACTTTCAAATGGCCTACAGCAGGTTTATATCCATTCCACATTTCAAATGGTGTTTTGTCACAAAGAATTTTCGTTACGATACGATTGCGTAAATAAGCTGATGTTCTGACTGCTTCTGCCCAAAACTTTTCGGATAATCCAGAATGTATTATCATGGTTCTTGCCATTTCCACAAGCGTGCGATTCGCCCTTTCAGCAACGCCGTTTTGTTGGGGCGTGTACGGAACTGTCAATTGTCGTTTTATACCATTTTCGCGTAAAAAATTATCGAAACTTTTGCTAAGATATTCGCGGCCGTTGTCTGTTCTTAGACCTTTAATCTTTTTACCCGTATGTTGTTCGACTTTGGCCTTATAGTCTTTGAATGCGTTAAACACTTCGTCTTTTGATTTTAAAAAGTACACTGTTATATATCTTGAAAAATCGTCTATAAATGTCAAG
Source organism: Thecocarcelia acutangulata (assembly GCA_914767995.1). NCBI lineage: Eukaryota > Metazoa > Arthropoda > Insecta > Diptera > Tachinidae > Thecocarcelia > Thecocarcelia acutangulata. Next base: position 7,875,988 of record OU612099.1, on the reverse strand, counting down.
AAGTATTTGGAACCTCCATTCGATTCCTTATTAATTGGCCCACATACGTCACTATGAATTAATTGCAAAAGATCTCCTGAACGGGTTTCTGACTTTTGAGGGAACGGCTTAACACATATTTTTCCCTTTGCACATGTGACACATTCTAAAGAATCTGGCATAGCTTTAATCCTTATCCCGCGCACTACATTTTTTGAAATCATGTCTTTTAAACAACTATAATTAACATGTCCAAATCTATTGTGCCATTTTATCGCTTCACTGTACTGTTCAGACACACTGTTACATACTTTATTCTCTTTTATAATTTCACTTTTATATAAAAACAATCCATTCTTATTTTTTGCACTTAATATACATTTGTTCTTGTCCTTTATCGTTACAGCATTGTCTTTGAAAACTACAATCATAGCATTTTCTACTGCTTTGCTTACTGAGATAAAATTATTCTGTATATCTTTTACATGCAAAACGCTTTTTAATGTTATTGTTGTACCACGAATGTTAACGTCGCCGCGGCCGATAGCTTTAACACACGTATTGTTCGGTAACATAATTTTTTCATCAATGCTTTCATAAGTAGTAAAAAGCTCACGCGTACAGCAAAGATGACAAGTTGCGCCGCTGTCAATACACCAAATGTTTTTATTTGAGCTTTCATCTTTGTTGTAATAATTAAGAGATTTACTTTGTGTCATAAAACAAGAGTTCCTTTCTCTTTGCATTTTGCACTTTGCAGCAAAATGGCCTGGCTGTCCACAATTGTAACATTTTCTACTGCGTAGATCATTGTTCTTTCTGTTATTTTTTTCATACTTTTTTATATTGTCTTTCTTATTGAATTTTTTCTCACCTTTTGTATTCATTAAAATTTCAGTTGTATCATTTGCTAATACGGAATTTTCACTTTCTTTTTGTCTAGCTCCTTCTTCCAATAATTTTACTTTGAGAACCGCAAATGTTGGTAAACTGTCTCTGGCTTCAATTGCCACAACAAAATTCTCATAACTCTTGGGAAGACTTGACAATAGCATAATAGTCAGTAACTCATCCGGCACAATAACACCTACTTCGGCTAAACTTTCAATAGCATCCAAAAATGCATTCACGTGATCAACAATTCTAGAATTATCTAGCATTTTCATATACAACAATTTTTTGAACAACATCACTTTGCGAGCAGGTCCTTTAGGTTGATGTAAATCCTCTAATTTTTTCCAGGCTTCTGAAGCTGTGGAACATGTTTTTATGTGGTTAATTTGTGTTGGCTTAACACACAATATAATTGACGCCAATGCTTTCTCCTGTTTGTTTTCAAAAGCAATACTTTCGGCACTTGTACTTGGTTCTGGTTTCAATTCTCTTCCAGATGTAACAGCCCACAAATCTGTGTGTATCAAAACGCTTTTCATTTGAACACACCACGTAGCATAATTGCTATCATCCAATTTCTCAATTTGTAAAAATGAACTCATTATTAAGTATGTATGTATTTACTTTGCACGAAAATTGTTTTAAGATTTTCTCCTTTATCTTTACTGAATCCACACAGAATTCACTTTATTTCACACAGAAATTTTTCCTTTTTTTTTTTTACCCACAGAGTTTTTTTTTTTTTTCAATACCACACCGAAATTAGATTATGTACTTTTGCCTGGGCTCATAACCTATTGGATTTATCTATTCCACAGTGAAAAACAACGATTCAGTGCGTTCGGTTTGAAGGTAGCTTTATTACTAAAAACAAATTAACAAAAAGAGATTACAACTTAAAATGAAAAACGCAGTTGTGTTAATGAGGAGTAAATAATACAATACATTGTGTTGCCATACTTCCAACAATACAATTAAAAAAAATATATTTAATATAGGAGAATAAAAAAAAACCCATAAATATGGAAAATAATATTAACAACAAATGTTTCTTTCACTTCATAAACAAATAAAATCAGTCATTGTGAATTTTATTTAAATGTCACTTTTTCGAACTGTAACTCACCAATAATGGATGCCCCAAGGTTGCATTTGTAAGAATACCAATAGCGCAGTGCTGCACAGACAAATTTCGACTTAATTTGAAACAAATTAAGTCATTTGAGATAATTTGATAATATGAAAAATGTATGGAAAATCATGTCACAAATAACTTAATTTGAGCAAATGAAATGATTTGGCCCAAATTACCTATATGGAAACGTACTATAACATTGCCCGTCTAAAAGTATTTTTTAGTAGAATTGTAAGGTATATGTATAAACTAAAGGTTCGAGAACATGTGTCTATTTATGTCAGAGACTTCTTGGGTAGCTCCTTTGATGTGTTCTTGAGAGTCAAAATAATGTTATTGTTTTATAAAGTCTTTAAAAATGGTTCTCCTAAATACTTTCTATCCAGATTTGAATTTGGACATTCTTCGAGGTCTTTGTCCTTTCTTCAATTCTCAAACAATGCAGCGTTCGTTTGTGGTAAGAATTTGTCAAATTTGGAATACATTTGTGCGCTATAGTGAAAGACACTTTGCTCATTCGCCTATTGAATTTAAAAATATTTTATTGTTAAATCTATAAACTATTACTGCATATTATCATTTGGTGATGGTGGTTAAACTTCAATGTTTCATTCCTTGTTTTTTATCCAATTATCCCGATCCAAGACATATTTAAATATTTAAGTGCTTAAGAATGTATTAAGAATGATGTATGTTAAAAAATACGTATATGATACATGCTTCACAAAGATTACAACAAATTTGTATATTATTTGATAGTTTAAGAACATAATAATGTGCCATGTTTGATGCGTTTTTGAACCTAAACAGAAGTGGTTTGACTGGACATGTGCCCGTGCTAGAAAACGAATGCTTAAGATGCTTAGGAATTATAGAAAAAATCACAATTCTATTAACAAATCTCGGTATTTTGCTTCCAGAGCACAATTTTTAAAAATATGCAGAGAAAAAAAAATTGATTTCTATAATAAACATATTGAGCAGTTGAACATCGTCAAATGCAGCAGTGAATGATGGAAATTATCCAACTCTTTAAAATCAAGTTCGTCTACAATTAAAGGCTCTTTAAACGCTGACGATTTCCGTACCCACTTTTGTAAGTTATACCAAATAAGTCCTGATTTACCTACCATTAGCTGGTCAATGCCACATTTTATTGATACCATTCTCGACTCTCCCTTTGAAATGTGTGAAATATTATCCGTTGTTAAAGGACTCAAAGATGGAAAAACGCCTGGTCAAGATGGTATACCTTACGAATTTTACAAAAATGCTCCTAATTCCTTTATTTTTGAAATTTTATCTGTGTTTAACAAAATATTTCTTCATGAACAAATTCCTTCTAGTTTCCGAATATCAATACTGTTACCACTTTTCAAAAAAGGTGATTCTAATTGACCATCTAATTATCGTGGGTTATCGCTGATTAACACTCTAACTCGTTTAGAGGATTGGATTGAACATAATAAGATTTTAAATGAGTTTCAAGCCGGATTTAAAAAGAATTACTCAACTGTTGACAACATTTTTAGCCTAGTTAACATTGTGTATCTCAATAAAGTCAACAACAAGAACACGTATGCTTTCTTTGTTACAGTTCCTCGTAATAGCTTGTTTTACAAGCTTTCTTGTCTTGGTCTGTCAACTAAAATAATAAGATTGCTGCAACTTATGTATCAAAATAATGAAAGTTGTATCTGGGATGGAAATTTGTATTCCGATTCCTTCGCTGTCGATATATGTAGGTGTAAAGCAGGGTTGTATATTAAGCCCTATATTATTTTCCTTATACATTAATGATTTAGTTGACGTGCTACCTGGGGATGTTAATGTTGCTGATTGCAATGTAAAAGTACTACTTTACGCCGACGATATTGTTATTTTATCAGACAGTCCAACAGAATTGCAAAACATGATTAACTGCTTATATAATTAATGATGAAACAGAATACGTCCGCAACTTCAAGCAAAAACAACTCTCAGAGAAAACAGGCACATAATTGAAACGTCGGCTGCAACTTCAAAAATTGTCATTTAATGTTTTTATATTTTTAGTGTGAAAAACAATAAAAAAAATTATCTTTTCTTAAAAATTTAGTAAGTTTCTTTGTGAAAAAAATAAAAATGACCACACCAAAGGCATTATCTGTGGTAAAAAATGTTGTTAGTATTGTTGAAAGTGTGTTTTCTTTATATAAAACAAATGAAGAATCTATAGAAGAAAGCTGCCGGAGATGGTGGGTGAGAGCAGTTAACTTGTCCAGAGATTCTCTAGGATTTTTCAAAAGCTGTATACAACAAATTAAAGAGAAGGATGAGGAACATTTTTTTAAGGCGACAAGAATGAATGTCTCCAAATATAATATGTTGCTGGCACTACTGAAACCGCAACTAGAAAAGTTTTCGAGGAGAAAACCAATTGAACCGGAACAACGTCTAGCCATCACATTATTGTAAGTTCATACAAATATTTATTTAATGCATTTGTTTGTATACCGCATATCTGCCACTTAACATTGCAGATACCTAGCTCACGGTTGCAGCTTCCAAGTACTAGCCTGGGCTTACAAAATAGGGTGTTCTACTGCAAGGGAAATTGTTTATGAAACTTGCGAAATCATCTGGAACAATCTACGTGAAGTATATTTGGCAAGCCCCAACATGGTAGACTGGATAAAAATTTCGTCATCGTTTTTTCAACAAACTGGGCTTCCTCACTGCCTAGGCGCCATAGACGGGAAGCATATTCGTTTGCAATGCCCAAAACAAAGTGGATCATTATTTTATAATTATAAAAAATATTTTAGTATTGTTTTGTTGGCTGCATGTGGTGCTGATTATTCCTTTACATATGTGGACGTTGGAGCTTTGGGGAGTCAGAGTGATGGTGGTGTGTTCCGCGAAAGTGTTTTTGGGCAAACAATTCTCAGCGACAAACTTAATGTTCCACCTTCTACTTCATTACCAAACTCGAATATTATATTCCCATACTATTTCGTAGCAGATAATGCTTTCCCGCTTTTAAAAACTTTGATGAGACCTTACCCTGGGAAACAGCTTTCAGAAGATAAACGTAATTTTAACAAAATGCTGTCGAAAGCCAGAAGCAGGATTGAAATCTCTTTTGGAATACTTGCAAACCGGTGGAGAATCCTTCACACTACAATAAATGCTGCACCAAAAAATGTTGACAAAGTTGTTCTAGCAACAGTTGTTTTGCATAATTTTTTAATTTTTCATAAGGACGTAGATTACTTCAATCCAGAAAGTATCGATGATAACATTGACGAGCTAAATCGCATAAGATTGCTACCATCGAATCATTCATCTCATGATGCTTTTACCCAACGTAATACTCTAAAGGACTATCTATTTTTAAATAAAACATAACTCTTTTAATATTTATTTCATTTTGTACAGTAATAAAAAGCCTTCATGGCCAAAATGTATTTTTAAAGATATAAAATATATATTCATATATCAGTAAAACTTAAATATTATTTTAAAACAACTCTAACATTCCCACTACAAAGCATTTATATTACAAAATGAAATTATATTTATTGATTTCAACTACATAAATAAATAAACGAAACAATTTGTACTTTTAATAACTAAAATAAATAACTTAATTGAATTCATTTGGTTTGTTAAGGAACTTTAAGGACACTTTCAGTTATATTGTGTTTTTATAATAGTAAGTAGAAAAAAAATCATTTGCAAAATTCGTTAATTTTTGAATATACAAGAGAACAAACAGCACTCTCTATCACATTCAGTTGCTGTTTTGTTAAATTAGCTTCCTGTATCTTTTTCGCAAGAGATTCAAACAACTGCTCCGTAGCATTCACTTTTAATCGAGATGTTATGTTATTAATAGACTCTGTTGCGGTATTCAAAAGTTTTTCCATTTGGTTTTGAATGTCAACATGTCTCTTTTTCCTTTTCAATGGAGCAATTTTGGTGTCAGCATCACTCGAATCATCAACTATCGTTTCCAATGATGAATCAGCTACATTACATATAGTGCTGAATTAAATAAAAACATAATATATAGCTAATAAAACTTCATAATTGTACATTTTGTGTATTTGTGTACCTTCTTTTGTTTTGGATATCGTCCAGAAATCGCAGGGAGTCAGCATATTTATATGGTTTGTTGAACACAGTCTCACTTCCAGATGGTTGGTTTTCTTTTTGTTTGTATCTTTTGTATGAGTCCCGGATACTTTTCCACTTCTTTCTTGCATCATCCGCTAAATTAACCATAATAACAATTATTCTTTAGAATATTATAAAAAAAACACTATGAACTGAAATAGTACCAACCTGTGATGCCGACAGACTTTCCAATTTTCATCCACAAATCCTGCTTCAGGTAAAAGTTTTTGTACAATGGCGATTGCAAATTATATATACAATCATGCTTTTGTACTTCTTCAATAAATTTTTCAATATTATCACACATTTTTTTTTAAATTTACAAAATTATTGCCTCAAATGCACTTCTAAACGTTTCTTTTGATTTTCTTTGTTCTTATTTTTCTGGCGCCATTACTTAAAAAACATATGGTTTTGTTTACAAAATGTGTAAAATTTATTAAAAGTATGGTAATATTGTTGAGAGCATTTGCGTTTCAAAGTGAGAGTATAAGAAAAATCGCTGCCAAAATAAAATAGATTCTATTTTACGACCGCATTCTCTGGCGTTATTGAATGCCAAATTGTATGGAGAAAATCGTCATGCCCTAGTTCTGTTTCATCATTTACTGTGCAATGTGGGGCTTGAAAGCAAATCTAGATAAATCTAAAATAGTAGTATTTCGATCTGGTACAAGAATTTCTGCACATTTAAACTGGAACTATGGTGGCTTTAACATTGAAATAGTTAATAGTTATAAGTATCTTGGAGTCGTTATTACTTACAAAATCTCTCTTTTAAAAAACATTTGACTAATAAATTATCAACCTCAAAATTAGCGATTAACTCTACTTGGTTGAATTATATAAGCAATCCGCAGATAGCGCAAAACAACAAACTAAAAATATTCCAGGCTGCCTCCAGATCGATTATGTTTTATGCGGCTCAAGTATGGGGCTTTGAAAAGTTCGATGAGGTTGAAAAACTTTTCATATTTTTTATAAAAAAAATGCTGTGTTTGCCTAGCGCAACACCTAATTATATGCTGTATATTGAAACAAATCTTGACTCGCTTTATGTATCGACCTTAAAGCTCCATCTCTGTTACATTAATAACGTAATAGATATGAAGCCACATAGATTACCACGTATTTTAGCATTAAAAATTATAGAACAAAACATATATTGGGCTAAAGAATGGGAAAAGATTTGTCAAAATATATAGTTTTCTCCCGGTAACACTATGCTATGTAGAAATTGGAAACTTTTATTAAATCTTCTAAAAACTCAAGAACGAAATACTTGTGTGCAAAATGCTAAAAGTTTGCAATTTCACGACCTATATGCTAAATTAGATTACAATATTTCATCACTTTACTCTTCAAACTTTTCACCTCGTGTAGTCAGTTTAATAATAAAAGCTAGAGGTGGCTTATTAAACCTTAATGCAAAATCCTTCAGCAACAATACTGTTGGTATTTGTACTAATTTAGATGCTTCTGAAAATACGGCTCACTTCATAGGTGTTTGTCCAGTACCTCGTTTCTGTATTTCTCGCATGGAGAAAATTTTCACATGAAACAACGGAATTGAAAGAAAAACGATATAAATTGAAACAAAAACTCACTTATCACACACAAGTGTTTCTACAATTATTTTTTGTGAAAACTATCTGTCAATTGTGCTTTTTGACATAAATTATTGGAAAGTTGGGAGTAAATGTGTTTCTGTATTCAAATTCTGTGAAAAGTAGCTGTCAAAACATATCCCAAATAAAAACAGTGTGGAATTGTATATTTCAATGAAGTAAAATATTATAATCGATCGAAAAGGCGCAAAATAGGTAAACTATTTACATATTTTTTAATTGCATTATCTTTAAAGTAAAATTTTTTCTTCAGAAGATCTAAAAAGAGCTGATTTTGATGGCCGCCGGTTTGTAGCTCGCCAAATTAGTGCATGAAGCTTATGGGCAATCACGTTTGACACTTTTGCATCATCCAGGGGCACATGGCAATAAAAAGAAAGATGAAAACGAAAAGAAAATGCAAGAGCTGAAGCAATTTTCAAGCCTTTACTAACACAGAAAGTTGAAAAGAGCACTGATATAAAATCTATTGTATATGGCTTGATATGACCTTAAAGATCTTTATAAAAAATGTTCAATTAAAAAAGTGGCTGATCATTTTTTAATTTAATTTTCATTTTTATTTTGAAGATTTGCACTTCATCGAAACTATAGGAATATATACAGTGCTGTTTCTACGCTAAGCAACTCACACTGTATTTTACAAAAATGTTATTTTTCTCTCAAATAAGAAGACCTTACGAACTCATTTTAATATATATTTATCACTTATATGATAACAAAACAGTTTATAAAAAAATAACAACAAAAACCTTTTTTGATATTTCAATAACGAACAAAAACAAAACTAACTCTATGAGAGGCTGTGCCTACGCTAAGCAACTTATTAATATTTCGTATATGACCCTTTGTTTTTTATGACTGCAGCACATCTCTTGGGCATTGAGGCAATTAAATTTTGCAATGTGCTTTTGGGGATGTTTTTCCATTCATTTTGAAAACCGTTTAACAAATTTTCTTTATTTGTAAATCGACTCGATCCGAGGCGTCGTTTCACAATGGCGAACAAATTTTCGATAGGATTCAAGTCGGGTGATTGTGCCGGCCAATCAAGCACTTGAATCCTTTTCGTCTGAAACCATTCCTTGACCAACTTCGATGTGTGTTTCGGGTCGTTATCATGTTGAAACACCCATCGAAGTGGCATATTCCATTCTGCATATGGGAGCATTTTCGTTTCTAAGATGTCCTTATACACGAATCGATCCATTTTATCGTTTATTTTGTGCACAGGACCAAGGCGTTTGCCAGAGAAACATGCCCACACCATAATGTTTCCCCCTCCATGTTTCATTGTTTGCCTACAATAGCGTGGATCGAGCCGATTTCCTTTCATATGCCGCACAGTGCATATGCCGTCTGAATTGAAGAGGTTTACTTTGACTTCATCGCTAAAGAGCACACTGTTCCACTTTGTGATAGTCCAATTAATGTGTTGCTTCGCAAATTCAAGACTAAAAATTACAAAAGTCCTATAGAATTTGTTGTTAAAGTAAATTAAAATTCACTTACCGTTTTTTCATGTGTTTTTTTGTCAGCATTGGTTTTTTGACAGCCCTATAACTTTTTAAGCCCAGCTTGATGATATGTTTTCTGACTGTGCTGGAATCCACATTCAAATTAAGTGATTTCATTACCTCTTTTGAAGTTATAAATGGTTTTTTTTTTATTAATATTTTAATTTGTCTGTCGTCACGGTCGGAAATTTTACGTGGAGGTGCGCCTGTATTGGGTTTTACGACAGTGCCTATCGTTTTATAATTTTGAATCCACCGTGAAACCATTGATTTGTTAATTTTTAAATTATTAGCTATATCAATTTGACTTTGCCCTGCCTTCCACAATGATATAACGGAAGATTTGAAGCTATTATCGTATTGAACGCGCTTCATGTTGAAAATTTATAGTTTAAAGACGAAGAAAGTCTTAGTAGGACTAAACTGCATTGATTTAAGTAATTTGCAATTAATGAACTCAAATGCATCGCAAAAGAACCGTTATATTTAAGGGAAAGAGAATAAGAAAATTTGTTGCTTAGCATAGGCACAGCCTCTCATAGAGTTAGTTTTGTTTTTGTTTGTTATTGAAATATCCAAAAAGGTTTTTGTTGTTATTTTTTTATACATTTTTTTTTTTTTTTTGCTATCATACAAGTCATAAATAAGTATTATAATGAGTTCTTAACGTCTTCTTATTTGAGAGAAAAGTAACATTTTTCTAAAATACAGTGTGAGTTGCTTAGCGTAGGAACAGCACTGTATGTAAGTATGGTTGGTTTTGGGAGACCTCTAATGGTGAAATATGTATTTATCGTCATGCTTTACCACAGGAAAGAAAATAAGCCTGTAGAAAACTTATTGGTTAATTTGATAGGAAAAGAGCCGCTACAACCGGTACAATTACTCGTGACATTGGAAATTTGAAAAATTAGAAAAATATTAAAGAAAGTTTTTTTTTTTTTTTTTTTTTTTGTCATTCATTTATTTATTGAATCTTCAAAATATGAACTAACAATAAGTATTCAAATCTTAATACTAAATACAAAAGTTATTTAAGTCCAGCCACTGCTAGACAAAATAGTTTCATTTCGCGCGAATAATATCGGTAGAATCACCTATTTAACGTTCTGATGGTGGCCAGGGTATCCCTTCTTCTCAACCGAGAGTGGCCGCCAAAATTAAGTATGTTGCGTGCAAGAGGATTTGGGTGAAGTTCCAGTTTACTGATATACCTTGTGGCATACTTAGAGAACTCGTCAGTTACCAGCGGAACACACAGATCGTTGTGAATTCGTGAGTTTCTTACGTACCATGGAGCTGCAGTAATCGTACGAAGAATTTGGTTTTGTCGTCTTTGAATTTTTTCAATGTTAGATGTTGAGGCGGTTCCCCATAATTGAACTCCATAGCACCATATAGGCTTTAAAATTGCGTTATATAACAAAAGTTTGCAGTCCAACTTCAATGTCGAATTTCTGCCCATAAGCCAATTTAGTTGCGCTGCTTTTAATTTCAACTGAGTGACTTTTGCATCAATGTGAGGCTTCCACGTTAGCCTACGGTCGAGGTAAATACCAAGGTATTTAACTTCATTATGCTGCGGAATAGGTGTATTGTTAATTTGGAGAGCCGAACATGTTTGCTTACGCAGTGTGAATGTAACGTGGGTACATTTTTGTTCATTAACTTTTATTTTCCAAAGTTTCAACCATTTCTCTAATATTGAAATATACTGCTGCAAATTTCGTGAAGCTTCTTGATGGTTTACATGAACGCTAAGAAAAGCTGTGTCATCTGCAAAAGTTGAAGTATGGATTTCGGATCTCGTTGGCATGTCAGATGCGTAAATCAAATATAGAGTGGGTCCTAGGATGCTACCTTGGGGAACTCCTGCTCCGATTGACTGTGAGAGACTTGTAAAGTCACCTTCTTTGATAACAAATTTCCGCTCGTATAAGTAGCTTTCCAGAAGCTTGTGAGTGTTTGCCGGCAAGTTCAACTTTATTTTGTGCATCAGTCCGTCGTGCCACACTTTATCAAACGCTTGGGAAATGTCGATGAATAGAGCTGAACAGTACTTTTTGTCTTCAAAAGTCTGTCTTATGACATTGACTAGCCTATGTGTTTGTTCTATGGTGTTATGTTTAGCCCGAAAGCCAAATTGATGATCAGGGATACATCCCACATCATTAAGTATTGGAGACAACTTCGCCATTAACAATTTTTCGAACAGTTTTGAAATTGTTGGTAGTAGACTTATTGGTCTATATGACTCTACTTTAGTCGGATCCTTCCCTGGCTTGGGTATCATAGTAATCATAGAGACCTTCCACTCTGCAGGATAATACTCAAGGCGTAAAATAGCGTTAAAAATAAAAAGTAGAACTCTTCTAGCTACACGAGGTAACTGTTCAAGCATTTTACCAGTAATTTGATCTATACCTGGAGCTTTCCTGGGGTTTATGTTATTGATAACGTTTTCGACATCTTGAAAGTTAAGTCTCAAAGACACAGGCTGTCTAACAGCATACGGCGGAAATTCTACTGCAGCATCCGCTGAATCATTTGTCGTAAAAACATTTCTCAAATGATCAACGTACACCATCCCCTTTTCGGAATCGCTTCGTGCCCAGTCGCCAGTTGAAGTTCGCAAAGGTGGCTTACCTATTACGGGTCTTTTCAGACCTTTTGTCGCTTTCCACAGAGAATAGTCAGATTGCGGGGTACCATCCAAGCTTTCCAAATATGTTTTAAGGGAAGATATTCTCTGGATTTCAAGCAGATTTCTTAGTCGAGTTACGCATTCCCGTAGCCTAGTTTTAAGCTGGGGAGACCTGCGAGTTTGCCACTCTCTTCTAACTCTTCTTTTTTCTGACAGAAGTTGTTCAATTTCAGCCGAATAAGTTCTATTGTTCTCATTTCTGTGTCTTATATGACTAGTGGTAGCATGCTGTACGGCCAGTTTGAGGTTTTCAGAAAAATCGTTAATTGACGCATCAATATCCTCAGGTGTTCTCAAGGCGATATTTTCACTACAATGTGTACTCAAAAATTTTTTGTATTTTAGCCAATTAACTCTATTGACGGTCAACGGGGAGCCAATCTCTTGGGGGAACGAAACAGAGATTATAGTGGGTGAGTGATCTGATGACAAATCCAATGAAGGCTCCACTTGCATCCACTCTGAAGGAAAATTTTTCGCAACTCCAAAATCTATAACATCAGGGATCTTTCGTCGGTCTGACGGCCAATAAGTGGGGTGTCCGCTTGAAACCACATCTAAGCCCATTTTGGAAACGGTATCAAAAAGCACACGGCCTTTCGAGGTAATTAAACGTGATCCCCAAAAAGTGTGTTTAGCGTTATAGTCGCCGGCCGCTAAAAATCGAGAACCAAGCGATTTGAAAAAATTTGAATATTGGCTTTCTGTTATTGAAAATCGTGGTGGTGAGTAAATCGAGGATATAACGATTTTTTCATGAAAATAATCAAGGCATATATTTGTAGCTTGGAGATATTCCTCACGTGTCCCGTTCATTAGATAATGCTTAATTCTGGTCTTTATCAAAATTGCCGAACCGCCGCAAGATCTTCCACGGGGATCTTTTGTGTCATATAATGTGTAGCCATTAATTTTGAAATAACTGTTGGTTGTCAAATGGGTTTCAGCAATCATCATTATATCGATCTGCTTTTCCATAAGGAAGTGCTCAAGTTCATTTTTATGTTGGCGAATGCCGTTTGCGTTCCAGAAACATATTTTTAACCAATTCATTTTGTTAAAATTGCCTGCAAAATGGTGGATTGCATTTTCAGCATTTCCTGCATCATGTTTGTCATGGACACCGTAAATGTATTTATAGATTGAACAAGAGTCTGCAGAGTTGCCTCAAGATTGCTAAAATGTTGGTCGGAGTTTTGAGGCTTGGGCTCCTGATTCAAATTTGGTTTATCGGATTTTACCACATTCGCATAAGAAATTTGTTGGGGGTTTTGCACGTGTATATGGCTGGTTGGCTGGCGTACCTGGGGAAAATTGGTTGTTGAAATGGTGTTTGACTGCTGGGGTGGCATATTTAAAATCAATGGCTTATTTGTCATTGACCGCTTAAAATGAGTATAGACAGGGCAACCTCTATAATTTGCAGTGTGGTTACCTCCACAGTTACTGCATTTTTTAACACTTGCGTCGGCCTTTGGCTTATTGCACTGAGTTGTGCCGTGAAGTTCGCCACATACAACACAAACAGCGGGCAACTTACAGTAAGCCTTTGTGTGGCCAAATTCTTGGCAGTTTAGGCACTGAACGGGTCCTGAACGCTTATGTGGCTCCTCAACGGTAACCTTACGATGCAGAAGAAATTTAAGGTTATAAATAGGGTGAATTTCACCTTTTTTCAGGACAACATCCCTGGGTTCTAGTTCAACCCTAAACATGGGTTGAGGGATCTTTTCACGGTTCCTGATATTTACTACGGTTTTTATTTTAAAACCTTTATCTTCCAATCCGGTTTTAACGTCGTCAATATCTACGCAAGGGTCAATACCTTTAATAACAACCTGAAGGCCTTTAGCACTTTTAAGTTGATAAGTATAAAAAGATCTTTTTTCTTTTTCCAGAGCGGCAGAAAGTTTTCGGTAATCATTTTCGCAGTTGACTTGGATTTTTGTTTCACTTATTTGTCCGTGCTTCACTGATGTTACGTTGAAGGTGTCTTTACCAATTGCCGAAATAAGTGCTTTTACCAACTCATTAGATGTAGGTTCTCTCAAGTATATTGGTGGCGGTTTAAATGTTTTTTTTGATGCAGTTGGCTCGTCAGTCTGAAGGATAGCAAACCTATTACTATCCGTTGTCGCAGAGGTAATATCGCCCTTAGACATTTTTGGTTGCGATGCTATTTGCGCGGATTTAGGGCTTCGCTGACGTTTAACCACGGTTATATACCTATCCATACCCACTTGAGTTTTCGGTTTATCAACAATACCTAAACTGGAAGATGGTATGTCATCTGTTGTAACAGCAATGTTTGGCGAACACGAACGCGTGCGTTTTTTATCTCTTAGGGACAGAAGATTATCCAATGATTTTTTAAGTGATTCTTCCTCAGATATCCAGAGGTTTTTTCTAGTGGAGCTAAGCTCCCTCACAGAATTGCATCTAATAGGTACACTCATGCAATTTTTGTTTTTTTAATTATATTTTTTTTAATTTAAAAGTATGTAAAAATAATTGTCACAAAGTTTTTCTTTTGTATAAATTTGCTCTTCTACTTATTGCGGTTTTGCAAGCAAACAAAACTTTAGTGTATAGTTTTTTTCCCACTGGGTAGGTTATCTTCACGCACAATAACAACAAAAACAATGCACTGCCACCGCAATTGTTTTATTGAAATTGATTTTATTGTTTAGTTAATGAAATGTAAGGAATTTATTTTCCCGTTGTTTTTTTAAAATAATTTGTTATTGTTTTTACAATTTAATACAATATATTATTGTTTTTATATGTAAGTTTAAAAATATGTTAGCACAATGATTTTTGGTTTGTTTTTTTTTGTTCACTTTTTAAAAACACGACCGCGCGGTTGAAGAATCACAGAGTGAAAGAAAGTTAAGAAAAATTTTAAAGTAAATGATTACTGTTCTTAAAAATTAATTTGCAGACTATGTAATGAATAAAACAATAACATAATAACGAAAACCAAAAATATATTTTGTTTATTTATAAGCGAAGCTGAAGGTAATAATTAATTCAGTAAATACATACATATACTATCTATTTAATACATTTTAGTGAGAAAAGGAAAAATCTAATGGTCAGCGAGGGCTTAGAGAAGTTGGCGGCCGGATCCATTTGGCCTATCTTACCGGCTAAATATAAACTTTGTTTTTTAGCCTTTTTAATTAATATATTGGCGGCATTTTGAAGCATTATAAACTATTTGATGCATTAGAAAAGATACCAATGGCGTGTGAGAATACGGATGAACTTTTGCTGCTGAATTTTTTAGCTTTGAATTCTTGAAGTTAAACTTTTTATATGAAATTGGCTGATCTTCAGGATTTTTGTCCAAAGATTATTAAATTTCGTTAATTGTTGAATTAATAACTTGCTATTTTCGGTCTAATGAATCTTTCTCTTATAGATTTTGAGATTTTAACAGGATCCGGTGTTATATTGGTAGTATGTGAAGTTAAATTGGTATTTCACATTAATAATTGACTTGTCAACTTCTTGGGCTCCTGCGGGTACTAACATGTTTTAATTTTCAAATGGCAATTTGAGCAAAGAATTGTGCAACAATGTAGACCAATGATCACCAACGACGCCAAACCGTGCTATAACCATTCTCCCAGGTGTGATATTTTAGATAGTTCATTAATAGAACAAGGGTGATGTCGTAATTATGAGGAAGACAAAATTCTAGCAATCTTGGTGTATTTTCTCTGCAAGCTACAGCATATATCAAATCCATAAATATGGGTTCTTGTTCAAGTCACATATAGGGTGTTTTTTTAAGCTAGATAGAACTTTAAATTGTAAAAAGTAACACAAAAAATAAAATTTTGATGAAACATTTTTTTTATTTGTTTCAGTATACTCTGACAAATCATCATGAATAGACTCACGCTTGAACAACGCTACGAAATTATCCAAATTTACTTTGAAAATCAGTCGTCGATTCGCGCAACTTATAGACGCAAAATTGTGTTCAGCGATGAGGCGCATTTTTGGCTTAACGGGTTTGTTAATAAGCAAAATTGCCGCATATGGAGTGAGACCAATCCACAAGAGACCCTACAGACTCCATTACATCCAGAAAAATGCACTGTTTGGTGCGGTTTTCATGCTGGTGGCATCATCGGACCTTATTTCTTCAAAAATGAGGCCGGAGCTCGCGTTACGGTCAATGGAGATCGTTACCGCACCATGATCAATGATTTTTTGTTTGAAAATATGGATGACATTGATCCGGAGGAGATGTGGTTTCAACAGGATGGCGCTACGTGCCATACGGCGAACGCAACCATCGACTTACTGAAATCAAAATTTGGCGATAAGTTGATTTCGAGAAATGGACCTGTCAATTGGCCTTCAAGGTCGTGCGATTTGACACCTCTCGATTATTTCCTGTGGGGCTACGTGAAGTCACTGGTTTATGCTGATAAACCAGCAACAATCGACGCCTTGGAGGCCAGCATTGTTCGTGTTGTTCGTGACATACGGCCAGCAGTGCTCGAAAAAGTGGCCCAAAATTGGACGTCCAGAATGCGCTTCGTCAAGAACAGCCGCGGTGCCCATATGCCCGAAATCATTTTCAAATGTTAATGTCACGTATTGATCTTTCGAATAAAAAAAAAAATTTTTGATTACAATTTAATTTTTTGTGTTATTTTTTACAATTTCAAGTTCTATCGGGCTTAAAAAAACACCCTATACCTAAGGGTCAAATTGTATACCTTTTAAGTTTTAATAAAATTTTAAAAACTTTTTTTTATATTTACATTTGCTTCTTTTGATTTTTTTTTCTTATTATTATTTTTATTTATTGTTTTTTGACAACTTTTTAATGGAAATATTCCAATAAAAATAGAACTAGTGTTGTCTGTTTTCACTTTGAAATACAGAAACGGTGATTTCTCACCAATCGAGAAACGATGGAATTTTTTGTTTCATAGTTTTCGATGTGAAAAACTCTCACTAATTTTACAGAAACGAGGTACAGCATACAAAGAATTCAGAGTGCAATATTTTAGTAAATCCCTACTAAATGAAAATGAAGTTATATGTATGTATACTAAATGGCTTAAATTTTGTTTCTCTTTATAAATACATTGAAGTCTGCTTAAAGTATAGAAAACTTATTTTAAATGAATTTGTACCTTAAACTTTTCTGTGATAAAATAAAATATCTTGTCTTATTTTCTTTTTCTATCCAAGTATTTAAAATAATTTTGTTAAAAATTGCGCCAATCTGGCTTACAACTAATAAGTTATGCCATTTATAGATTTAGTTGCTAATCACATTGTAAGTGAATTATAAAATATGTAGATACTTTCTAAATCTATTAATAAATAATAATAATAATAATAAATACTGTGCCATGTTTAATTGCTATGTAATCAATTTGGACATCTAGCTTACCGATTATAAATAAAATATTTGAATTGAGAATTGAGAAATTCTATCCGAAAGCACACAAGCACAAAATGCACAGTGCACATATTCACAAAATAAGACAATCTTGAAATGATAAATTTTTGTTGAACTTTATAATTTTTTAAATTAAACATTTTTTGGTTTGTAATGGGTGATTTTATAAGAACTATCGGAAATTAAAAAAAAAAAAAAAAAAAAAAAAAAACACATAAAATTCAAAAAAATGCATGAAATATTTATTTGGATCGATAGTTGGATCGATATAATTTAATGTTTGAAGATTATTTTATGCAAATGTTGGCCGCGGCTGCGCCTCAAATGGTCCATCCACTTAGTCCAATTTTGGCATACTCTTTCCAACATTTCGGCCGGTATCTCACGAATAATGTTGGCAATGTTGGCTTCCAGTGCGTCAATCGAAGCGGGCTTGTCGCTATAGACGTTAGCCTTAACATAGCCCCACAAAAAATAGTCTAGAGGCGTTAAATCGCACGATCTGGGCGGCCAATTGACTGGTCCCAAGCGTGAAATAAACTGTTCACCGAACTCGCCTCTCAATTGGTCCATTGTTTCGCGTGCTGTGTGGCATGTGGCACCGTCTTGTTGAAACCACATGTCATGCAAGTCAAGCTCTTCCATTTTGGGCAAAAAAAAGTTTGTTATCATCGCACGGTAGCGCTCACCATTCACAGTAACGTTGTGATTCGCATCATCTTTGAAGAAATACGGCCCAATGATGCCGCCAGCCCATAATCCGCACCAAACGGTTGTTTTTTGTGGATGCATTGTTAGCTCTTGCAATGCTTCTGGCTGCTCTTCACTCCAAATACGGCAGTTTTGCTGCTGTATCTTATAAGGCTTCACACCCAAATCCTTCCACAAAATTTTCCACGTAGTGGAGTAACAGAGGCCCAATTGATGCGAACGGCGCCGAATCGATAATTCACGGTCATCACCAACACTGGCCGATACGGCTGCGATATTTTTTTCAGTTCGCACTCTACGTAAGCGTGTTGGTGGTTTAATGTCCAACAATGTAAATTTGGTGCGAAATTTTTTTACAATAGCCCGAATAGAAGCCTCAGTAGGTCGATTAAACTGACCATAAAATGGAAGAAGCGCGCGATGAACTTTCTTAGCACAGCACGCATTTTGGTAGTAAAATTCAATAATTTGCAAGCGTTGTTCGTTTGTAAGACGATTCATGATTAAATTATAGACCAAACTGAAGATGTTTGACAGTGACACAAGATACAAAACGTGCGTGAGCTGTCAAAACTAGTGTTGCCAAAAAGATAATAGCAAAAAAATCACTCGTTACATATGTACATCAGGTTTTAGTTCAAGTTTTTCGTTTTTTTCTTAAGAAGGATTTTTTGCAATACAAATTTGCTGTGATCAATAATTATTGATTGGAGAAGACAAGAAAAATAATAATCAAATCTGTAAGCTGGGGGACAACCAGCTGTTTCGTAGTCGCTACACTACTCATCAGCACCCGCTGGGATTTGAACACGGGCCATGACGTATCATGATCTACTGCTTTAACCACTAAGCCATCGAGCATTTAATTATTTTCTATCTATACTCATCTCATATTGAATCACATATTATAAAAAAATTTCGCATATTTCAATAAATTTTTTAAAGACACCCACTCTAGCTCTAGATTTTCACTGCTCGCTTACAAAAATGCAAATCAAATTCCCACTGTGTTTGATAGATTTGCTAATAATCGAGTTTGATGAATTGTAGTGCAATTCTGTAGCTTTTAATGATTTTTGATTTAATGATTATTGATTTTTCCACATATTTCATCGCATTGAAAAACACGAATTCTAGCTAGATTGAACGAATTTGATGGCATGCGATCAGCCCGTGTTATCAGTTTGATCGTCTAAAGCCGCTTAAAAGGCTGTTTCATTGTCAAGTTTTTATTATAAAAATATTATACTTCTTATAATACGAAATGGAAAATTGTTTTATTATTCTTTTATAGATTATCTATTGAATATTCAAATCCTAAAACCAAACAAAAAAATTAACTAAATAAACATAGTTTAAACAAGTAAGAGTGTGGTAAATTCGGCTGGGCCGAACCTAAAATACCCTTCACAATAGTCACGTATAAAAACGCGGTTTAGGCTATATCTCCGGTATATATTTACCGATATCGGAAATTTTCATTTTCCATATTTACATATATAACCTTATTTCGTTACCAGAACTGTTTTTAGGCAAAAAAAGTTTGTTAAGTTCACTTACGCGACATTTTCATGAAAAGCCCGGTTTAGGCTATATCTCGGGTATATATGGACCGATATCGGAAATTTTCATTTTCCATATTTATATAACCTTACTTTATTACCGGAACTGCCTTTGAGCAAAAAAAAGTTTTTTAAGTTCGCTTATGTGGCATTTTCATGTAAAACCCGTTCTAGGCTATATCTCAGATATATATGGACCGATATCGGAAATTTTTATTTTCCATATTTATATAACCTAATTTTATTACCAGAACCACTTTTAAGCAAAACAAGTTGTTTAGCTTCGCCTATGCGACATTTTCATTAAAAACCCATTTTTTGGCTATATCTCGGGCATATGTGGACCGATATCGAAAATTTTCATTTTCCATATTTAAAAAAGTTGATAAAGTTTGCTTACGCCGCATGTTCATGAAAAACCCGGTTAGGCTATATCTCGGGTATATATGAACCGATATCTGCCTTTTAGTCACCATGCTTAATAAGAGTGTGAAGTTTGAAGCAAAACAAACAATTTTGTTTCCAAAAATTTTCATACAAAATTGCAAAAAAATGGACCGATAGTACTGAATTTCAATAGCAAACTCATGAATCGATGGGGTAAAAGAAAAAAGTTTCTAAATCTAATGGTTTTCTCAGAAACGGTATTTCAACAGAGGACAGACGGACATAGCTTAATCGAATTTTCCATTAATTCTGATTCAGAATATATATACTTTATAGGGTCGCAAATGAAAATTGTAGAAATTACAAACGGAATCACAAACTTATATATACCCTTTACATTTTTGTGAAGGGTATAAAAACTATTAATGGACACCATTGCCGACTTTAGGACAGCTCTTGTCCTAGTTCTCGACAGGTGTAAAGCACTCATTTTAAACAGTGCCGACTACTGGGTAAACTGACTTTAAACTTTTTTTTATACCCTTCACAAAAATGTAAAGGGTATATATAAGTTTGTGATTCCGTTTGTAATTTCTACAGTTTTTTTCTGCGACCCTATAAAGTATATATATTCTGAATCAGAATTAATGGAAAAGTCGATTAAGCGATGTCCGTCTGTCCGCTGTTGAAATACCGTTTCTGAGAAAACCGTTAGATTTAGAAACTTTTTTCTTTTACCCCATCGATTCATGGGTTTGCTATTGAAATTCAGTAATATTGGTACACATATAGGTGAGATATATTCAAAATTCTGAAAAAAGCCATTTTTTTGCAATTTTGTATGGAAATTTTTGAAAAAAAAAAAAAATTGTATGCTTGGCTTCAAACTTCACACACTCTTTCTCCTACTCTATTTCTTATTTTCCTCAACGACCTTCTTCTCTATCAAACTTCCAACCCTATCCACTCTTTCGCAGATAACAGCAGCATTTGTCACTCTTACTCTTTTGATCATAGGCCCAGCCTATCAGAGATCACTGCCAAGAGGCTAAATACGAACGATTCACTGAATAGTGATCTTATATTAATCTCCGAGTGGGGTCGTAAAAACAGGGTCGCCTTTAACGCTCGTAAGACCCAATGTTGCTTATTAACACACAAACAAACGACCGCAAATGCTGCTCCATCTGCACTCATGGATGTTATAAATATTGAGGAATCGGATGCTCTTGATGTTCTTGGAATGACGATACAGTGTGATGTTCGCTGGACCGATCATATTTTTCATGTCTCTAAAGAAGCATTCAAGTGCCGCGGTTTTTTGAAACGGTGGAAGATGTACTTCACTCCATCCGATCTCCTTACTATTTATACCACCTATATCCGACCGAAAATGGAATACAACTCTCATGCTTGGGCCGGTGCCCCAAAGTCTATTTTGGGGTTACTTGACCGTGTGCAGGAGAGGGCGAAGAAGCTTATCGGTGACAGTAGGGTATCCAACTCTATTGACTCACTGGAGCATCGACGCAGTGTGGGGTGCGTTACTCCGTTCTATCGTTACTACAATGGCTTTTGCTCTGACGAGATTAGGGATATTGTTCCCGAAACGCGCACATTTTTACGTACCACGCGTTCATCGTCCAGAGCTCATCCATTTGTGGTTGATTGCCTGGGGAATAGTACTACGCATTACAGAGAGAATTCGCTTTTCAGCCGTACGCTTCGTCTGTGGAACAAGTTGCCTGCAGAAGTGAAATAAGGTTATATAAATATGGAAAACGAAAATTTCCTATATCGGTCCATATATACTCGAGATATAGCTAAACCGGGTTTTTCATGAAAATATCGCGTAAGCGAACTTGAACAACTTTTTTGTTCTCAAAAGTAATTTTGGTAATGAAATAAGGTTACATAAATATGGAAAATGAAAATTTCCGATATCGGTCCATATATACCCGAGATATAGCCTAGACCTGTTTTTTCATGAAAATGCTTAAACAACTTTTTTGTGCTCAAAAGCAGTTAGGTAATTAAATAATTTTTTATAAATATGGAAAATTAAAATTTCCGATATCGGTCCGAGATGTAGCCTAGACCGGGTTTTTCATTAAAATGCCGCGTCAGCGATTGTAAAAAATTTTTTTTGCCCGAAACAATTTTGGTAATGAAATAAGGTTATATAAATATGGAAAATGAAAATTTCCGATATCGGTCCATATATACCCGAGATATAGCCTGATCCGATTTTTCCATTAAAAATTTTTTTTTTTGCTGAAAAGCAATTCTCGTTATAAAAGAAGATTACTAAAATACAGAAAATGGAAGATTCCGATATCGGTTCATATATAACCGAGCATATTTAGTTTACATTTTTAAATATACTATACATATCCGTGACTATCGTGAAGGGTATTTTATATTCGGCCCAGCGGAATATACCACACTCTTACCTATTTATATTCTTAGTTGCATGTACATTGGATTGAATTTTACACAATTCTCCCAAATTTGAAGTTGTCGGCACCTCCATGCCGACTACTGGAAATGTTGAAATTTTTATGTTCCTAATGTCGGCATCTTTTTGATTTTTCACATTTATAACATAATTTGAACAGTTTTCCATCCATATCTTGTCTAACAAAATTGGCTTTGCCAGTAATTTTATCATAAGAAAGCAAGCACTACCGCATGTATTGAAGACCTCTTTACGAACAAAGGTATAAAACTCTTAAAATACTTATCTAAGCTGGAATTTGTTTTTGCATATAGAGAGTTGAGAATATATCTAACATTTTTATGTAATCATATTAATATATAATTACCGTTATTTTTAGTTATTTGAGTTTAAATTAAAAAAAAATTCCGTCTACTGGTACATGCCGAGCATAGGTACACACACCTACCCTACGGCATCAGTGCCAGAGTGAACAAGGATCGCATTTAAGTGATGTAATTATCTAAAACTAAGCCCCAATTTTATTTACTTTCTTAATAAATAAAGAGATTTATAAACAAGTGGCTATTTATTTTTATTGATAATTTTAAATGTTAAGAGACTTATAGTATAACCTGTATTATTGTTTGTAAGCCACCCAATTTGTTTTGAATAAATAAGAACTTTAGAAAATTCCCTTTCCAATGAGTTTTAATGCGTATTGCCAGGGTTGGAAAGTTACGACTAAATTTCAAAATATAATTAGTATTTTCAACTGTATTTAACTGGTTTTAAGATTTTTTTATATGCTTTTGGTGTGTCAGACATTAGCTTTGTTCGAGGAAATTCCGGGTAAAGTCCGGTAAAATGAGAGTAAACAAAAAATACTCTCAAAAAAAAACACAATTTACCAAAAATTGCTGGAACACAAAAAACCACATTTCAAGCCCGACATTAAAAACAGCTGTTGTTTATTTATACAATTTTAAAATTCAGTGCTCTCAACTTCTAAATTTTATAATGCATTGAATTTCAATAAAAAACGCGTTTTACATTTATGAGAAAAATAACTTTGTATCACTTAGTTATTTGTCGAATTTTGTTCGATTTAAAAAGTAAATTAGCTTGCAATTATTACGTTTATGCACAACCTACTCGCAAATAAAAACTATTTGCAAATTATTAACTGACTGTTTATGCGTCAATTTGCAATTTGCTCGCTATATGAAGTTCGCAAGATACAAATTGTTATACTCTCTATTCCTTGATATTCTGTTTCCGTAATCTTTATCTTTTTAATTTCTAAAACGAAGGTAAACTTTTATACAATTCAAAAGATTGTTACAAGAAAACATGTTCTTGATTCACTTAGTGTGCTTTTTCTTCCACCACCTCACTCTGCAAAAATTTCATTGAAATGACAAAATTTAAACTTATATTCATATTATTAGAGCATTTTTCTTTTTAAATTCTCAGCAATTTATTTGGATTGTTGGGAAATAAAGTTGAATGTTTGAGAATATCTTTCAAAAATTTCCAAAGTCTACTGATGATTAGGGTAGTTCCTATGAAACGTCGACATATAGATAGCTGGGAAACATAGAAAACAAGCTATTTATAATTTTTTATTGGTATAAATGTTAGAAGCTTAAATAGCGAATAAAAAACTTAATTGTTTATATTCATAATGTTTGCACGAAAATCAAAAATTGTTTACTTTTGTGCAAACATGCTTCAAATATTTGTAAAAACCAGCAAACAGCCCCATAAACAAAAATGTTTGTATAGGGTGTTTTTTTAAGCCCGATAGAACTTGAAATTGTAAAAAGTAACACAAAAAATGAAATTGTAATCAAAATTTTTTTTTATTCGAAAGATCAATACGTGACATTAACATTTGAAAATGATTTCGGGCATATGGGCACCGCGGCTGTTCTTGACGAAGCGCATTCTGGACGTCCAATTTTGGGCCACTTTTTCGAGCACTGCTGGCCGTATGTCACGAACAACACGAACAATGCTGGCCTCCAAGGCGTCAATTGTTGCTGGTTTATCAGCATAAACCAGTGACTTCACGTAGCCCCACAGGAAATAATCGAGAGGTGTCAAATCGCACGACCTTGGAGGCCAATTGACAGGTCCATTTCTCGAAATCAACTTATCGCCAAATTTTGATTTCAGTAAGTCGATGGTTGCGTTCGCCGTATGGCACGTAGCGCCATCCTGTTGAAACCACATCTCCTCCGGATCAATGTCATCCATATTTTCAAACAAAAAATCATTGATCATGGTGCGGTAACGATCTCCATTGACCGTAACGCGAGCTCCGGCCTCATTTTTGAAGAAATAAGGTCCGATGATGCCACCAGCATGAAAACCGCACCAAACAGTGCATTTTTCTGGATGTAATGGAGTCTGTAGGGTCTCTTGTGGATTGGTCTCACTCCATATGCGGCAATTTTGCTTATTAACAAACCCGTTAAGCCAAAAATGCGCCTCATCGCTGAACACAATTTTGCGATAAAACAACGCGCGAATCGACGACTGATTTTCAAAATAAATTTGGATAATTTCGTAGCGTTGTTCAAGCGTGAGTCTATTCATGATGATTTGTCAGAGTATACTGAAACAAATAAAAAAAATGTTTCATCAAAATTTAATTTTTTGTGTTACTTTTTACAATTTAAAGTTCTATATAGCTTAAAAAAACACCCTATACAAACCCAAAATGTTAACATGTTTGGCAACAGTTTGAGTAGTTTATACAAAAAAAAATCGTACAGTTCGTAAAATACACCTCAAATATTTTGAGGGTACTATTGTCAAAAACTTGTCCTCGAGGACAAATGTATAAACAAAGTTTTTTTATTCAATAAATTGTTGCATATTTAGTTTGTGGTTTTAATAAATTTCATATAACATAATTTTTTTTTTCTAGATGGTAACAAATTAGCAATACTCGTATATTGATATCAAATAAAATTTGTAAAATTTAGGTGCAAGAAATCGAGATCAGTGCCAGCAACAATTTATTGAATAAGCCAATAGGAAATGCAGAAAGTATATATAGGTTTTTACTTTCAAATTAACGATTTTTGTACTCAAATTCAATTTTTTACAAGTCAAACACAATGTTTTGCAACACAAATTCAATTTCTTGCACTTCAAATTAAATTCTTTGCATTTCATATTAAATTTTTTCTATTTCAAATTAAAATATTTTTATTTCAAATAAAATTTTTTGTGTTTCAAATTAAATTTATTTAACTTCGAATTAACAGCCTGTTCGACGATATCGAATGAAAATGTATGCGAAAGAAAGCTAGTCACTCACATTCGAATAAATTTGAGTTCGTCTATGTCACTATTGTTCGTTCGCATAAACTTATGTATTTTAATTGAATTTTTACACATCGTTCGCATAAAATTAAGTTAGAAAAACCCCAAATCAATTTTCTTTCGCCCTAAATGCGATTGAACTTTTCCTTTCGTTTATTTGGCTAAAAACTTAGGCATTATTAAAAAAAAAACTCAATATACGTAACGTTATAAGTAAAAAATTTTGAGAAAAGTTTATGAAATAAACTTTATTTTAAATTGAAAAAATATGTTCTCCCGATATTTCAACTGTAATAAATTTCTGTTTTGAAAGACAAGACGATCATTGCCAATTCATCAGTAAATTCCAACATTTTCATAATTTTCCTGGAAGAGTTAGCTATTTAGTAAATTAGCTGAAACCAGCACTGAATGTGCTTGGCTGGTCCTTGATAATGCTAAGATACATAAAACTCAAGATACAAAAGATAAGGTTGCAGAGTCCGGGCACATTATAAATTTTCTTCCTCCTTACATAGCTACATAGGTGAGCTTAATCCAATAAAAAAAATTTTTTCTAAAACAAAACTACCTGCTCGAAATTTATTAGCTGATGCGGATAGTAATTTGGACTTGATAACAATAATTAAACAGTCAGTCGAAACGGTAGCATCTTCAGATTGTAACAATTATTATCTTGATATGACCATGAGTTTGTCATTAGCTGCATCTGGAGAACGGTTGCAATAGGAACCGTCCAAATTTGGTTTAGAAAATTATATTAAGGAAAAATTACGAGTAATGACTTGAACAACAAGTTTATTTTTATTTCATTTTGTAAATTTTTAGCTAAATAAACAAAAACTTGAATTCGAAGTTAAACAAATTTAAATTGAAACAAAAAAAATTTAATTTGAAATAAAAATATTTTAATTTGAAATAGAAAAAATTTAATATGAAATGAAAAGAATTTAATTTGAAGTGCAAGAAATTGAATTTGTGTTGCAAAACATTGTGTTTGACTTGTAAAAAATTGAATTTGATTACAAAAATCGTTAATTTGAAAGTAAAAACCTATATAAGCAAAGTTTTTTAAATATGTAGCTATCAGTACAGATTGTTTGAATACTATTAAAAGAAAATGCACTAAAAATTAAATAAAAGCATCGTACATTGATTTACAAATTATTTGTGCGATTTTGAAAAACCACTAAAATCGGTGTGAAAAGCGCTAAGTTGACAGCGCTGTTGCAATTCACACGAAACATTTTTGCCAATTTATTTAAACATTTTGAGCTAGATAAAAACGGAAGATAATCTTGTACGAGATTAACTAGTTGTGAGTTCGAGTCCAACTTCAGTCAAGAAGAAGGATTATTTTTAATTATAACAATAATTGCTGTGAAACAATAAGACCAAAGAAGAACAGAAAAAATAATTGAATACCATTAGCTGGGAAGATAATCTTATTTTAATATAACTTATTTAAATATAACGTTTACAACAATTTTAATTCTTTCTCCACTAAAACTGATATTGAATCTTACAAATACTGGATCGAATCTAAGGTCAACCTTAACGTCTCTTTGAAGACAGGTCGAGAATTAGATGACAGTGTTGAATATTTTGCACAGTTAATACACGAAGCATCACATCTCTCAACACCACGTAACACATTGTGGAACCCCAATAAACTTATCCTATCATCAGAAATTAGAGCACTAATCGCTAAAAAAAGAAAATTGTGTAAAAAATGGCAACAGACGCAACATCCTATTGATAAAGCAAGGTTAAATGCACACACCAAAAAGTTAACTGAAACGCTAAAAAAATTCAAAAACTATTCGATAGAATGTTATTTACAAAAATTAAACCCAAACGAAAACAGTGAATATAATTTATGGAAAGTAACAAAAAATATTAAAAGGCCACAAAAAAGGGACCCGCCCATCAAAGATGAGCATAATATATGGCTTAAATCTGACAAGGATAAGGCCATAACATTTTCCAATTACTTAGAACGGGTTTTCACTCCATTCGATTTTAATTCCCATTCACTAGACAAAGAAAACATCTTAAAATTTCTTGATTCTCCATGCCCAATGGACCTTCCGATAAAATCAATAACCCCGAAAGAAATACAAGCCGAAATAAGAACTCTTAATGCAAAAAAGTCTCCCGGATATGATGACATAAATAGCCATATGCTTAAACACCTTCCAAAAAAAAGGAATTTTATTCCTAACGTACATATTCAATGCAATATTAAGGTTAAGTTACTTCCCGTCACAATGGAAATGCGCTGTGGTAATAATGCTATTAAAACCAAATAAAGCTGAAAACTTGATTTCATCATACCGGCCAATCAGCTTACTGTCGGTTTTCTCTAAAATATTTGAAAGAATATTTGTTAGTAGAATAGCGCCTCTGCTTGTAAAGGCCAATGTAATTCCAGACCATCAATTTGGTTTTCGCCACAACCATGGCACTCCTGAGCAATGCCATAGAATTGTTCATTACATCACAGAAGCTCTAGAGAACAAAAAATACTGTTCGGCAGTATTTTTAGATGTTCAACAGGCTTTTGACCGTGTATGGCATCCTGGATTATTGTACAAACTCAAGAATTTTTTGCCAACACCTTATTATCTGCTTCTTCAGTCATATTTATAAGATCGATGCTTCTTTGTCAAACATAACAATAGCTTGTCTGACATTCTTCATATCAGATCTGGTGTCCCTCAAGGCAGTGTTCTAGGACCTATACTATATACCATATATACACATGATCTTCCAACAAGCAATAACTGTTTAGTGGCGACGTATGCAGATGACACCGCAATATTGGGTGTTGGCGATTCTACTGTTGAAGCTTCATGCAAAGTACAGAACTATCCCAACACTTTACACAGCTACATTTACGTTAAGAAAAGGTGACTGCACTACTGTGCAAATAAACAATGAGTCCATTCCTCACACAAATTGTATTAAATATCTTGGTATGTATCTGGATCGAAGACTTACATACATGGAAAAACCATATAGTTAAGAAGAGGCAACAACTAAATTTTAAATTAAAAAAATTGTACTGTCTTTTGCGTCCAACATCTAAGCTAAGTATTGAAAATAAAATTTTATTATACAAAGCAATTTTAAAACCCATCTGGACATACGGTATCCATCTATGGGGAACAGCAAAAACTTCAAACATCGAAATAATACAAAGGTTCCAATCAAAAACTTTGCGTACTATACTTGATTCACCATGGTTTGTAACAAATGATATAATACACAATGATCTCAACATACCTAAGATAAGGGATGAAATAAAACGATTTTCTGAAAACTATTTACATAGGCTTAGTAACCACCAAAACATATTGGCTATTTGTCTATTGGATGACAGTTCAGAAACAAGAAGGCTGAAGAGACGTCACGTGCTTGATCTCCCATTTACATTTTAGGAAATAATTTAATACAAATATCATGAAAATTATTTTATTTTTAGACTTACATATATAATTGGATTTTTTATTTAATTTTAAATAGTAGCGTTACATGCTGATGTAATTCTACTCAACGTCAAATTATTTTTCCAAAAATATTGCTTATTATCATTAGATAGATTGCAATTAATAAAGTAAATTAAAAAAAAAATATAACGTATTGTTACATTTTCAAATATTTTTTTTTTTATAATTTGCACTTTGCTACTTCATTTTCATAAATAACAAACAGCTGATAAAATGGTTTAACAATTTTACCATTTTGCACGGAAAAAAAGTACGGGTAAAGTCTGGTAAAATGCGAAACAAAAATTACTCTCTCAGTAGCTTTTTATTTACCTAATTTTCAACACAAGAAACACTTTTCGTGCAAATTGGGAGCCCGCGGGTTCCCGCGGTAACGACGTCGAACACAACTATTATAGTACACACAACTGTTTCTGTGATATACTCATACCAGCTTTTTCAAAATTTTCTTTAAAAGACACAAAAAAAAAACTTAAAAGTGACACCACTAAAATATAAGAATTTTTTTTTTTCCATTTCATAGTTTTGGATTCACCATGTTACTTACACCCGGTAAGTATTTAATTTTTATTGTTACTATTTATTAAATATACGTATTATTTGATCTTGTTTATATTGTTTTCTTCTAATTTTTTCAGCTAAAGATCTTGATTGATTTTTGTTTTTTATAAAAAAGGTTTAACGGTATTTTATTTTCAATATTTCGATAACAATTTGTTATCATCATCAGGAAAATTAAAATGTTATAAAAAATTATTTGAAAAAATGTTGTCAAAAAATTTTACATAAAAAAATTCATACACATGAAAAAATTCTTAACAATATTACTATTTATTTATGTTCATGTTCAGAGTCTAGCTTCGATAGTGAACGGATGTGTTTGTTTTTGATCGGAAAGTAAAACAAGTAAGAGTGTAGTATATTCGGCTGGGCCGAATCTAAAATACCCTTCACGATAGTCACGAATATGTATAGTATATTAAAAATGTGACCTAAATATGCTCGGTTATATATGAACCGACATCGGAATTTTCTATTTTCTGTATTTTAGTAACCTTCTTTTATAACGAGAATTGCTTTTCAGCAAAAAAAAAAAAAAAATTTTTTTTAATGGAAAAATCGGTTTAGGCTATATCTCGGCTATGTATGGACCGATATCGAAAATTTTAATTTTCCATATTTATATAACCTTATATCATTACCAGAACTGCTTTTGAGCACAACAAATTGTTTAAGTTCGCTTACGCGATATTTTCATGAAAAACCCGATTTAGGCTATATCTCGGGTATATATGGACCGATATCAGAAATTTTAATTTTCTCTATTTTCGTAACCTTCTTTCATAACAAGAACTGCTTTTCAGCAAAAAAAAAAAAAAAAAATGTTATTGGAAAAATCGGTTCAGGCTATATCTCGAGTATATATGGACCGATATCGGATATTTTCTTTTTCCATATTTATATGACCCTATTCCATTACCAGAACTGCTTTTGAGCACAGAAAAGTTGTTTAAGTTCGCTTACGCGATATTTTCATGAAAAACCCGATTTGGGCTATATCTCGGGTATATATGGACCGACATCGAAAATTTTCATTTTTCATAATTATGTAACCTAATTTCATTACCAGAACTGCTTTTGAGCACAAAAAAGTTGTTTAAGTTCGCTTACGCGACATTTTCATGAAAAACCCGATTTGGGCTATATCTCGGGTATATATGGACCGACATCGAAAACTTTCATTTTTCATATTTATGTAACCTAATTTCATTACCAGAACTGCTTTTGAGCACAAAAAAGTTGTTTAAGTTCGCTTACGCGACATTTTCATGAAAAACCCGATTTGGGCTATATCTCGGGTATATATGGACCGACATCGAAAACTTTCATTTTTCATATTTATGTAACCTAATTTCATTACCAGAACTGCTTTTGAGCACAAAAAAGTTGTTTAAGTTCGCTTACGCGACATTTTCATGAAAAACCCGGTATAGGCTATATCTCGGGTATATATGGACCGATATCGGAAATTTTCATTTTCCGTATTTATGTAATCTTATTTCATTATCAGAACTGCTTTTGAGCAAAAAAAAAGTTGTTTAAGTTCGCTTACGCGACATTTTCATGAAAACCCCGATTTGGGCTATATCTCGGGTATATATGGACCAACATCGAACATTTTCATTTTTCATATTTATATAACCTAATTTCATTACCAGAACTGCTTTTGAGCACAAAAAAGTTGTTTAAGTTCGCTTACGCGACATTTTCGTGAAAAACCCGATTTGGGCTATATCTCGGGTATATATGGACCGACATCGAAAATTTTCATTTTCCATATTTATGTAACCTAATTTCATTACCAGAACTGCTTTTGGGCACAAAAAAGTTGTTTAAGTTCGCTTACGCGGCATTTTCATGAAAACCCCGGTCTAGGCTATATCTCGGGTATATATGGACCGACATCGGAAATTTTCATTTTCCATATTTATGTAACTTAATTTTATTACCAGAACTGCTTTTGAGCAAAAAAAAGTTATTTAGCTTCGCCTGTGCGACATTTTCATTAAAATCCGATTTGGGCTATATCTCGGGTATATATGGACCGATATCTGAAAAAAAAATTTTTTGCATTTAAGTCACCATGCTTAATAAGTGTTTGAAGTTTGAAGCAAAACGAACAACTTTTGTTTTCAAAAATTTTCATACAAAACTGCAAAAAAATGGCTTTTTTCGGAATTTTGAATATATCTCAGCTATACGTGTACCGATATTACTGAATTTCAATAGCAAACCCATGAATCGATGGGGTAAAAGAATGGTGAAAGAAAAAAGTTTCTAAGTCTTATGGTTTTCTCAGAAACGGTATTTCAACAGCGGACAGACGGACAGACGGACATCGCTTAATCGACTTTTCCATTAATTCTGATTCAGAATATATATATACTTTATAGGGTCGCAAAAAAAAACTGTAGAAATTACAAACGGAATCACAAACTTATATATACCCTTTACATTTTTGTGAAGGGTATAAAAATAAAACCGGAATAAGTGAACAGTGATTTTATTTAAAAGAAAAGCTTTGTGACATTTTTTTTAATACCGTTTTAAATTTTAAATTAAAAAAAAAGAACAAATAATTGGATGTAACTCTGAGAAAAAGCTTAGCTCTGCTAGAAAAAACCTGTGGACTTCCGAGGAAGAATCTGTGAAAAAATCATTGGAAAATTCCTGTCTCTAAGAGATAATAAACGCCCGCAATCGTCTTCGCCAAATATTGTTGTTACAACTGAAGACAAAACATCAAACAGTTTAATTATTGCTGATAAGCCGGAAAGGCAAGTAGGCGTGGTTAGATATATTACTATGGGGCAGTGAAGCCGCAAATCAGCTCAAATATCATCTTAATCGGAAATATCTAAAGATGATAAAAGTACTATGGCAACGGATAGTAATAAGTTTGCTGTCCTTCAACCAGATGAACCCAAAACAGCCAAGAAAACATTTAAACCGCCACCAATATATTTGAGAGAGCCTACTTCTAGTGAGCTGGTGAAACAACTCATTACGGCAATCTGCAAAGACACGTTCAACGTTACATCAGTAAAGCATGACAGCGTCAGTGAAACGAACATCCAGCTAAATAATGATTTTTTTTCTTCATATAATTATTTATTAAATCTGTATGTATTAATGATAAATAGTGGAACTTATTTTTAATATTTCTAATATTATATATGATGGTATCATTTGTCTGGCTCAAGTTTAAGGCCTTGTTATACTATCATAGATCATCGTGCGGTCTACTAAATAAAGCATGTGTGCTAGAGCTGTGCCGGGTCGTTCATTTTAGTGACCGGTCACTTTCGTTCAGTTACAAAAGACTGATCCGTTCATTCATTTCATTCAATCGGTCACTTTGAACCAACGGCACGCTGCCAATATTAAAATTTTCCGGTCAATTATCAACACAGCACTGAAAAATGAACAAAACAAGATAGCAAAATGATAAAGTGATAAAAAAAAAAATATTGTTTTAAAAAGAAGAAATAATTTTAAATAAAAACCATTTTGGTGTGATAAATTTTGATTAGTTTCATAATCAATTTTTGTTTTATTTCAGATAATTTAAAATATCAAATAATACAAAGAAAAAACAACCCCCACTTTAGTTAAGCTACACAACAAAAACAAACATGAACATGACACAAAAAGAACGAAAGATATTTGGACGAAAGCTACCCAAATTGAACGGCTCACTATTGAACGAAAAGTGTTCAGTTTAATGACCGGCTCACTACGTTCAACGAGATGATACGTTCAATTTAACCCGTTCGTTCATGAACGACACAGTTCTAGTGTGTGCTGAAAAAGTACTAATGTAAATGCAACTGTGCAACAGAGTTTTTGACAAATCGTGCGATTTGAAAAATTTTATGAAACTTTTCAAAACATTATGCTTTCTGTGCGATCAGTGTGGTGTATATTGTGAAAAGTATTAGAATATTGTTTGTTCCTCAAGAAAAAAATTTAAGTAATGTAAAATTATTATGTTAATAAAAGTTTTTGGTTGTTTTATTGCGTGAATAAATTATTTCAATAATACTTGTATAATTGTGTGGCCTACAACACAATTTTGAAGCGATTTTTTCAAGTCGGCCAGACTTTTGAAACAGTTTCCCGTGAATGAATCGTACGATCGTGTAGGATAGTGAATCAGGGCCTTTAATACTGGCTATAGCCAAAAATATTTTTATTTTCATTTATAACAATAATTGCCGCGATCAATAAATCTTGCTCAAAGAAGACAGGAAAAAATAATTGAATACACTAAAGCTGGTCGCTACACTGCTCATCAGCACCCACTAGGATTCGAACTCAGTACCATGTAAACATGATGTATTTTTAATACGGCCGCTTTCTCTGTTTTAAATTTTGTAATATGCATTATAATTCCACTCATTGTTATTTTACTCTATTATAGAGATACAGTAAAATTTTTAAAAATGTCTTTCAACTTCTGTAAGCAAGTGAATTATATCAAACTATTGACTAAAGCAAACTAATATAAACCAAAAAACATTACATAACTGCGTAATATAATAAATACACTTTCATTTGCGAAAATTCTGCATTAGATTGTTAGATTAAACAAGTAAGAGTGCGGTATATTCGGCTGGGCCGAATCTAAAATACCCTTCACGATAGTCACGTATATGTGTAGTATATATTACAAATTTAAGCTACATATGCTCGGATATATATGGTCCAATATAGCGAAAAAATATTTTTGCCTTGTAATCACTATTCCCAAAAAGAGATCTTTCATGGACATTTTCATGGAAAAGTTTGTTTAACCTATATCTCTGTTATATATGAATCAATATCGGAATTTTCTGTATTTTAGTAACCTTCTTTTATAACGGGAATTGCTTTTCAGCAAAAAAAAAATGTTAATGAAAAAATCGGTTCAGGCTATATCTGGAGTATATATGGACCAATATCGGAAATTTTGATTTTCCATATTTATGTTTTTTTTTTCATTTATTTATTTATTGAATCTTCACAAAGTGAACTAACAATAAGTATTCAAATCTTAAAACTAAATACATAAAATTAATTAAGTCCAGCCAATGCTAGACAAAAATGTTTTATTTTGCACGGTCAATATCGATAAAATCACCTATTTAACGTTCTGATGGTGGCAAGGGTATCCCTCCTTCTCAACCGAGAGTGGCCGCCAAAATTGAGTATGTTGCGTGCAAGGGGATTTGGGTAAAGTTCCAGTTTACTGAACTTTGAAAATTCGTCTCTTACAAGAGGAACACAGAGATCCTTATGAATTCGTGAGTTTTTTACGTACCATGGAGCTGCAGTAATTGTTCGAAGAATTTTGTTTTGCCGCCTTTGAATTTTATCGATGTTTGAAGTGGAGACGGTGCCCCATAGTTGAATTCCATAGCACTATATAGGCTTTAGAATTGCGTTGCATAAAAAAAGTTTGCAATCCAGCTTCAATGTCAAATTTCTGCCCATAAGCCAATTAAGTTGCGCAGCTTTTAACTTTAACTGGGTAACTTTCGCATTTAACCACGTTAACCTACGGTCGAGATGAATACCAAGGTACTTGACTGGTTTTGCTGCGGAATAGGTGAATTGTTAATTTGGATAGCCGAACATGTGTGTTTACGTAATGTCAATGTAACGTGAGTACACTTTTGTTCATTAACTTTAATTTTCCACAGTTTTAACCATTTCTCTAATATTGAAATCTACTCCTGCAAATTTCGCGAAGCTTCTTGATGGTTTTCATGTACGCTGCAGAATGTTGTGTCATCTGCAAAAGTTGAAGTGAGGATGCCGGATCTCGTTGGCATGTCTGAGGCGTAAATCAAATATAAAGTAGGTCCTAGAATGCTACCTTGGGGAACTCCTGCCTCGATTGGCTGTAAGGGGCTTATAAAATCGCCTTCTCTGATAACAAACTTCCGGCCGCATAAGTAGCTTTCCAGAAGCTTGTGAGTGTTTGCAGGCAAGTTCAACTTTATTTTGTAAATTAATCCCTCGTGCCACACTTTATCACAAGCTTGGGAAACATCAATGAATAGAACTGAGCAATACTTTTTGTCCTCAAAAATCTTTCTTATAACATTAACTAGTCTATGCGTTTGTTCTATGGTGCTTTGTTTAGCCCGAAAACCAAATTGATGATCAGGGATGCATCCTACATCATTCAATATTGGCGTCAACTTCGCCATTAACAATTTTTCGAATAGTTTTGAAATTTTTGGCAGTAGACTTATTGGTCTATATGATTCTACTTTATCCTTCCCTGACTTGGGTATCATAGTAACCATAGACACCTTTCACTCTGCAGGATAATATTCTAGGCGCAAAATAGCGTTAAAAGTAAAAAGAAGAACTCTTCTAGCAACGCGAGGTAACTGTACAGGCATTTTGCCAGTAATTTTATCAAAACCTAGAGCTTTTTCAGAGTTTACTTTATTTATAACGTTTTCGACAGCTTGAAAACTAAGTCTCTAAGGCACAGGCGGTCTAACAGCATATGGTGGAAACTCAGCTACATCATCCACTGTATCATTTGTAATAAAAACGTTTTTCAAATGATTTACATACACCATCCCTTTTTCAGAATCTCTTCTTGCCCAGTCGCCAGTTCGCAAAGGTGGCTTACCTATTACGGGTCTTTTCAGACCTTTTGTCGCTTTCCATAGAGAATAGCCGGTTTGCGGGCTACCATCAAGACCTTCTAGATAATTTTTAAGGGAAGCCATTCTTTGGATTTCAAGCAGATTTTAATTGAGATATGCACTCCCGTACCCTGCTTTTAAGCTGGGGAGACCTGCGAAGTTGCCACTCTCTTCTAACTCTTCTTTTCTCTGACAGAATTTGTTCAATTTCAGACGAATACGTTCTATTGCTCACATTTCTGGATCTTATATGGCTAATGGTGGCATGTTGTATGGCTAGATTAAGGGGTTCAGAAAGTTCGTTAATTGACACATCAATATCCTCAGGCGTTCTCAAGGCAATATTTTCTGTACAATGTGTACTCAAATATTTTTTATATTTTAACCAATTAACTCGAGTGACAGTCAACGCCAAGTCACAAAACGGGGAACTAACCCCTTGGGGAAACGAAACAGAAACTATAGTTGGTGAGTGATCTGGTGAAAAATCTAATGAAGGCTCCACTTGCATCCATTCTGTGGGAAAATTTTTTGTTATTCCGAAATCTATAACGTCTGGGATCTTGAGTTGGTCTGACGGCCAATAAGTGGGCTGTCCACTTGAAATCACACCTAAGCCCATTTTAGAAACGGTGTCAAAAAGCACGCGGCCTTTTGGGGTAAGTAAACGTGATCCCCAAAAAGTGTGTTTAGCGTTATAGTCGCCAGCCGCTAAAAATCGAGGACCAAGTGATTTGAAAAAATTTGAATATTGGTTTTCTGTTAATGAAAATCGTGGCGGTGAGTAAATCGAGGAAATAACGATTTTTTCATGCAAATATTCAATGCATATATTAGATGCTTGGAGATATTCCTCACGTGTCTCGTTCATTAAAAAGTGCTTAATTCTGGATTTTATTAGAATTGCCGATCCTCCGCAAGATCTTCCGCGGGGATCTTTTATGTCGTACAGTATGTAGCCATTAATTTTGAAAAAACTGTTGGTTGTCAAATGAGTTTCAGCAATCAACTTTATATCGGAATATATATTGGCGGATGCCGTTTGCGTTCCAGAAACATATTTTAAACCAATTCATTTTTTTTTTAAATTGCCTGCAAAATAGCAGATTGCATTTTCAGCATTTCCTGCATCATGTTTGTCATGGAGACCGTAAATGTATTTATGGATTGAACTAGAGTCTGCAGAGTTGCCTCAAGATTGCTAAAATTTTGGTAGGAGTTTTGAGGCTTTTACCACATTCGCATAAGAAATTTGTTTGGAGTTTTGCAAGTTTATATGGCTGGTTGACTGGCGTACCTGAGGAAAATTATTTGTAGAAGTGGTGTTTGACTGCTGCATGTTTAAAATTTATGACCTATTTGTCATTGACCTCTTGAAGTGAGTATAGACAGGGCAACCCCTGTAGTTTGTAGTATGGTTACCTCCACAATTACTACATTTTTTAACGCTCGCGTCAGTCGTAGGTTTTTTGCATTGTGATGTACCGTGAAGTTCACCACACACAACGCAAACTGTGGGCAACTTACAATAGGCCCTAGTATGGCCAAATTCTTGGCTGTTTAGGCATTGAACGAGCCCTAAACGCTTATGAGGCTCCTCAACGGTAATCTTACGATGCAAAATAAATTTAAGGTCATAAATTTAATGCACCTCATTCTTTTTTAAGACAACATCTCTTGATTCCAAGTCAACCCTAAACATGGTTTGAGAAATTTTTTCTCAGTTTCTAATGTTTACTACATTTTTAATTTTGAAGCCTTTGTCTTCTGATCCGGTTTAGACATCATTAGTATCTACAAAACGTTTTTTAAACGACCTGAATACCTTTAGCACTTGTAAGCTGATAAGTGTAAAACGGTCGTTCTCCTTTTCCAGAACTTTATACAATTTTCCCGTTCAACGTTTAAAATGCGAAAAATTTGGCCATACCAAGGCCTATTGTAAGTTGCCTACAGTTTGCGTTGTGTGTGGAGAACTTCACGGTACATCGTTCGTATCTACAAAACGTTTTTTAAATGACCTGAATACCTTTAGCACTTGTAAGCTGATAAGTGTAAAACGGTCGTTCTCCTTTTCCAGAACGTCAGACAATTTTTCCGTTCAACGTTTAAAATGCGAAGAATTTGGTCATACTAAGGCCTATTGTAAGTTGCCTACAGTTTGCGTTGTGTGTGGAGAACTTCACGGTACATCACAGTGTAAAAACCCTAAGACTGACTCGAGCGTTACAAAATGCTCTGGAGGTATCCATACTGCAAACTACAAACGTTATTTGTAACACAAACCCCAGGAAAGCTCCAGGCCTTGACCAAACTGCTGATAAAATGCTTGAGCAGTTACATTGTGTAGCTAGAAGAATTTTATTTTTTATTTTTAACACTATTTTACGTACCGAGTATTATCCTGCAGACTGGAAGGTGTTCATGATTACTATGATACCGAAGCCAGCGAAGGATTCCACTAAAGTAGTCATATAGACCAATAAGTCTTCTGCCAACAATTTCAAAACTGTTCGAAAAATTGTTAATGGCGAAGTTGGCTCCAATATTGAAGATGTGGGATGTATCCCTAATCATCAATTTGGCTTTAGGGCTAAGCATCATAGAACAAACACACAGACTAGTCAATGTCATAAGATAGACTTTTGAAGACAAAAAGTATTGCTCAGCTCTATTCATTGACATTTCTCAAGCTTTTGATAAAGTATGGCACGACGGATTGATGCACAAAATAAAGCTTAACTTGCCTGCAAACACTCACAAGCGCTTGGAAAGCTACTTATGCAACTGGAAATTTGTTATCAGAGAAGGCGACTTTATAAGCCTCTCCCAGCCAATCGGAGCAGGAGTTTCCCAAGTTAGCATTCTAGGACCCACTTTACATCTGATTTACGTCTTTGAAATGCCAACGAGGACCGGAATCCACACTTCAACTTTTGCAGACACATCGACACAGCGTTTTTGAGCGTTCATGAACACTATCAATTTGCTTCACGAAATTTGCAGGAATATATTTCAATATTAGAGAAATGGTTAAAGCTTAGGAAAAAAAAGTTAATGAACAGAAGTGTACCCACGTTACATGCACACTACATAAACAAACATGTTCGGCTATCAAAATTAGCACCTTGGTATTCACCTCGACCGCAGGCTCACGTGGAAGCCTCACATTGATGCGAAAGCTACTCAGTTGAAATTAAAGCAGTGCAACTAAATTGGCAATTTTAAAGCCTATATGGTGCTACGGAATTCAACTATGGGGCACCGCTTCAACATCTAATATTGAAAAAATTGTAAGGCAACAAAACCAAGTTCTTCGAACGATTACTGCAGCTTCAGGTGCAGGTACGTAAGAAACTCACGAATTCACAAGGATCTGTGTGTTTCACTGGTAAAAAATTAATTTTCAAAATATGCGACAAGGTATATCCGCAAATTAGAACTGCACCCAAACCCTCTTCTACGAAACATACTTAATTTTGGCGGCAATCCTCGGTTAAGTAAAAGTCATACCCTTGCCACCATCAGAACGTTAAATATTAGATTCTAGCGATATTATTCGCGCAAAATAAAAGTATTGGCTGGACTTAAATAACTTTTTATATATAATATTAATTACTATTTATAATCATTATTTGAATACTTATTGCTAGTTCATATTTTAAAGATACAATAAATAATTGTATTAAAAAGAAATAAATTATTTTGCTGCTGCTGCTGCTGTTGTAATTGTTGTTGTCTGTTTTGTCAGTATACCGTGTTGCCAGCAGTTATAATTTTGTTGGCCGGCGTTTAGATATTGCTGCGACATAATTCTGATTGCATATTTCGCAACATCAACTAATTGTGCTATTGACCTATTGGTTGATTTATTTCCGTTGTTGTTCTTGTTGTAATTGTTTAATAACTCACAACAATTTGGAATAAAACTAGACTGTTGGGCCTTTTCACTTCTCTTAAACACTCCAAACTTTCCGTTATGGGTAATGTCGCAAACATACATATGTACTATTTGATGCCATATATTTGCTTTTTACCGCAGCAATATCCATTTAGCTATCCTCTTCCGCGACAATTAACAACTCATCATACGTTTC
Organism: Thecocarcelia acutangulata; assembly: GCA_914767995.1. Taxonomy (NCBI): domain Eukaryota; kingdom Metazoa; phylum Arthropoda; class Insecta; order Diptera; family Tachinidae; genus Thecocarcelia; species Thecocarcelia acutangulata. The sequence continues at coordinate 7,835,280 of OU612099.1, read as the reverse complement.
TCGTATTATTTCCCATAAACGATACATTTCGTTTTCCTGAATACCTAAACCAGCAATGCCTATGCTCAGCAGTTGGAATCTAGGCCGTATAAGCTTCAAACTCCGCCGCCTAATTAAATCGCTTATGCACAACGTCGCTTAGAAATTTCAGACTAAGCCAACAACAACTCGTAGAAATTCGAAAAAAATAAATGTCTGCACCAGCAGATAAAATTGAAATTAAATCAATATAAAACCGGGAAAAAACTCTGATAGTAGAATAATACGGAGACTAAAAAAATCAATAGCAATATTTCCTGCGCTAACTCTGAAAATAGTTCAAAAATCATAAACAATCTTATGACTTAGGTAAACGGGTATTTATCGAAAACCGTTCACACTGAAAGTTGGTTAAAACGTATGAAGTTGTCAAACGACTTGGGTAAAAATTGATTTATTAAAACCGTGAATAAAAAGGTTTTGGAAAAAATTTCTTTGTGCCAAGAGTGCTAGATTAAACTAAAAGTATTTAAAATGTTCGGTATTTGAAATCGGGTAAAAAAAACTAAAAACTTTTATACAGAATTGAAGTTGAAGAAAATCGTTCAAATGATGATGTCAGAGGCTGAAAACTTCTCGACCTGCATTTTTATGTCTGACGAGGCACTTTTTGATTTAAAGTTCACTGTTAATGAACAAAATTGTCGAATATGGAGTATTTCTAACCCATAGATACTCAATCAGACGCAATTACATCCATTTTGCATCCCAGTGTGATGTGCAGTTTCTTTAAGGTTCATTGTCGGGCCCAGGGCTGGGCATAATACACAGATTATGTATTTCAAACACAAGATACAAAATACTTTCCAGGCGTGTATTTCAAATACAAAATACTTTACAGTAGTGTATTTTAAATACAAGATACAAAATACTTTCAAGTTGTATATTTTAAATACAAAATACAACTACAAAATACAAATACATTTTTGTAATTTGGTCTCAGAAAAATGTACCCGTCTGGCTTTAGATACATATTTTATTTTACATATGCACTTAAACTATGTTGTATGTATACTCATATTATTGTTCTAATCTTGCTAAGAAATTAAAGGAACAAACCTAATATTTAGCATTTGATAGATAGTAAATAAAAAATTCATTCGGCAAAACAAGTATTACAAGTATTATTATATATTAGTTTTCATTAAACTAGATATTTCAATCAGTTATCTGACAAACAATAATCTTTCTACAGGTCCTGAGGAACACAAGCTGCTGTCAAATTCTATAAATGCATTTATTTTTGATACTTGGATAGTTTTCCGGAATGGCAAGCTGCTTGCTTTTATCATTTTGAAAACTGATAAGCTAAAGTTCCAAATTTGATTTACGAGGTTGATCACTGTATTGTCCAAAACAACAATAAAATCTTCATTATCTTTACCTCAACTACTACTTCTTCTGCATCCAGTCATGGTTTCACGTTTTTTGCAATTTTTCTCCATGGTATCTATTGCAAGATTTTGAATTTTTTGCCTCTCTTTTACTGGGATGCTTTCTGGCAATCAGCTAATTTTGAAACTAGGATGGAAACATGACACCAATATGTCTCTATTTGCTCCAGGTGTCAGCATGAGAAACTCATTAAATGTTATTTCCAAGCTCTCCATTAATTTTGTTAAAATACAACTTAAATGCCTCAAAGTATTATATTGCAGTGGATCTAATCTGGTTCTCACAGCCTAAAGTTTTCCATAATAAAAATTATTTCCCTGTATATCAAAAGCTGGTGGCAAATATATAGAAACTCTTACTGATATCACCCGATTAGTGTAAAATGTATTAGCTCTGTATAAATGAAAGCCAAATTGCAGTATTGCAAAATGATAAACATTTTAATGGTTGTAGTTTCTAGCGGTTTTAGCTTTTGTGAAATAACTTGTTTTCAATTTATTATAATAATTAAATGTATTTTGTAAAAATGTATTTTTGAGCCACATGTATTTGAAATACAAAATACTAAATACATTCCGGTGGTGTATTTGAAATACAGATACAAAATACGTATTTGTATTTCAAATACGTATTTCAAATACAAGTATTTCAAATACTGCCCAGCCCTGGTCGGGCCTTACTTTTTCGAAGAAAACGGTGTTACTGTTACGGTCAGAGGATACTGTTACTTAAAGATGTTGAAAGGGAGAGAAACCCTTTCAACACTGTTTGGTTTCAACAAGATGGGGCAACTGGTTACATAGCCACGCCAGTTATAACAAAATTGAGGCAAAAATTTTCCAATAAACTGATATAACTGATAATAAACTCAAATAACTGAAATGTTATTTGAGTTTCTTAATGTAGCAAAATTGATCAGCCAGCCTGTATGTAGTCTTAATGTATCACGGGGTTAAAAATGTTCAAGTACTCGTAATCTAGAAAAAACGCACTTTGGCCACACTAATATAATAAAGCATCAATTTATATTTAAAGCGAACAATATTTTTTATATGAATAATAAGAACTGTCGTACAAGAAAGCTCCTTGGTTATTTATTATTTCTTTCAAAAAACTTATTTAAAATATAAATGTATATACATATGTATGCGTTGACACACAAATCTTGCACTAATACTTTAATTTATAAATTAAAAAGTTTTAAAGCTACTGCTGGAAAAGCTCTCTGTTAACCAAGCAATCCAACTAGCTATGTAAAATCAACGAAAACGGAATACATATGTATATTCAAGGTGCATTAACGTCTACACGGTGGCAGCACTAAAGAAAAATTACAGCAAAAACAGGCATGTGGCAATCTATGTTTGCCAAAAATATTTGTAACTTTTTTTATAGTTATAAACTATGAACGTATCTTTTCATAATCAGAAATTATTTTTATTTGAATTATTCTTATGTTCACAAAATAATTTTTATATGTTTAATTCAAAATAAAACAAATAATACACTTGACTTAAACGGCTTACTATGTTGCCAGTAGCAAAAAATTGTCACATGCCGTAGTGATGCCACCATGTAGATGTTAATGCACCTTGCATATAACTATTATGGTTATTGATTATTCTCCGACTAAAAAAGCACTTTGCAATATAATTCTTTATTTATTAAATAAGCAAGAAGAAAGAAAGTTAGACTAAGAAAAACGTCAAATAACTGAGCACGCACTGAACACCCACGTAGGGTGTCCCGTACATAAACAGAGCCATTGTTTTGTTAGCTATGTGGCAAGTGGCACCGTCCTGTTGAAACCAGATATCGCCCACATCCATATCTTCCAATTGAGCTCATTAAAAGTCACTTTTTTTGGCTGCATTATTTTTTCAACAATCTCTCTTGAACTATCATTCGCCCAACACAAAATGTGTTTCAAGACTGAAGATGATTTTCTTTGAAATTTGATCAACCACTGTTTGCCAGTTCTTGTACCTCGTAGCGTTAAAAAGCAAGTCTTTATGTACATATAATGTTCATCAACGACGAGAGTGCGAGGTGCAATTGTTGGGCACGACGACGAGTTGAGGGAGACGGCTCTTTAGTCACACTATAGCGAACAGCAGCAATATTTTCTGCAGAACGAGTTACACGGTCATACACTGGTATTTTTACATCTCCTACAGACCCGGTTAGCTCAAATCTGTGCACGATTTTTCCGATTTCATGCACGAAAAAATCACAACATGAATTTTGATTTGAACGCCCATTTTCATAATAAGCCTGAATAACTTTAACGCGTTGCTTAATTGTCCACCATTCAAATTGAATCAGTTTGAGATAGCGAAAAGTCAAATGAAATGCAGAAAAAAACTTGACGTTTAGGTGTGGTTTACATTCAACATCGGTCCTTAAAATTTAAGCACCCAAAATTAGTAATAGTTAATGTTGCATCTAAGATAGCTTCTCATCAGATGAAGCTAAATTCTCATCAAAAACATGCTCTGAATTAAGTACCGATATTTGTTCCAGTAAATAAGATTCAGAACCACTATCGCGACATATTAAAATGATTTTCCGCAGCTTACAGAACAATTAAGGGCACTTCAGACTATCACACTTTGTATTAAGACTTGTCAAAAAATCAAATAATACGTGCAAGTGTGATAGTGTGAATGTAAAGCGTTATGAAAATGAGAAATAATACGGTAAAAGATTTCACATCCCATAACACTTCACCATTTTTAGAAATTTGTTTAAACAATAAGATTTTTCATTGGATCAGGGTTGCATTTTTTGCAAAAGCAAAAAATAATAAAAATGTTAAAACCAGACGTTAAGTAAATTGGCTGTTTAATTTCAAGTCATATTCCTTCTTTTACTTTGGGTCTGATAGTGTGAAAACAAAATGTAATGGTACGTTAGATTTTTTGACAGTCGCAACAAATATCTTTAGATTTTTTTCCCACAAAATCCAATCAAAATCTTAAGACTTGTATGATAGTCTGAAACGCCCTTTAGCACTATTCAAACACTCACTGGGACTTATTATCAGAATAAGACCGAATGGGATACGTAACGGCTAAAGGGCGTTTCAGACTATCATACAAGTCTTAAGATTTTTATTGGATTTTGTGGGACATTTTGTTTTCACACTATCACACCTAAAGTAAAAGAAGGAATATGACTTGAAAATAAACAGTCAATTTACTTAACGTCTGGTTTTAATATTTTTATTATTTACTTTTGCAAAAAATGCAACCCTGATCCAATGAAAAATCTTATTGTTTAAACAAATTTCTAAAAATGGTGAAGTGTTATGGGATGTCAAATCTTTTACCGTATTATTTCTCATGTTCATAACGCTTTACATACACACTATCACACTTGCACGTATTATTTGATTTTTTGACAAGTCTTAATACAAAGTGTGATAGTCTGAAGTGCCCTTAAGCATTACAGGGTTAATAGATCTCTTCTAAAACAATAATAAGTATTTTCTGAGTGTGGGGCATTTACCGTTCCTCATCCCTACCCTAAGCACTCTAATAAAGTTCTATATGTATGTAGTTATATTCTATTTCCATTAGGAGCTTTCATTAGCTGTTGTTTAAAAAAGTTTTTGTTAATGGAACAGGTGTAAACATACAAACTTTTCCGACATATCATTCGTTAAAATTTTTTCCAAAATACTACTCGCATCTTATATGTAGTAATAATATTTACGCATGTATGTATGTATGTATGTATGTATATAATTAGCTGTAGTCCGATTCGAGGTCGACCATGTTTGATCACCATAATACTCAATTTTGCCGCTTTGTTTATAACAAATTTTCTCGCAAAAATATAGTTTTTATTTTGTTGTTGTAGTTGCTAGATTCATTAATGTTTTCTTTTTATTAATTTTTTCGTTTTGAAATCTCTTCATATTGCTTTATTATATTATTGTGTAGAAAAGAAAACCAATAACGGTAAATTATTAGACGCGGAATGTGGTTTAACGGGTTTGGAAAGTCGATCGAGTGCTTATTAATTTCCAAATTGTGACATTTTTCAAAAAGTGTTGTTGTTATCAAAATCAAAAATTCAAAAATCTTGAATAAGTCATATTATAAATAAGAGACAAAATACACACATGTGTACATAATTAATATACATATTTACATATATTATGTATACTACTTAGATTTTTTATTGTACAAAATAAAAATTGAGAATATTTTCATGAATGTTTGCATGTTTAAACATATCTCAAAATAACAAAATATAAATATAAATATCTAAAAATAGCACTCAAGTGTATACAGTTTTAATATCCCAAAGAATATAACAATAATGTTTTATTAAAAATGTTCTTCAGGTTTTTATGTATAGGAACATATTTATGTACTAAGTGAATATAATGTGTAAATAAATAAAAAATATATTTGTAAAAAGTGTAACATTAAAAAACGGTAACTTAGAAAATAATTGATAAACTTAAAATGCCTCTGACGAAGCTAAAATCCGGTTAAATGGTAAGAAGGGAGAACGTGTGAAAATAAAAATTTATTCATTTTTTCACCACGAAAAATTCAAGCAATAAAAGGCATTTTGCACTAAAAGAAAGCCAAAAATGGCATATCTTTCTTTTTTTTTATTTTTAAGAAGTTTGAAAAAATATTTTTGAATCCAAAATACGTTTACTATGAAAAGGCAATATAAAATTTTTGTTTGATTTTTTTTTTTTTTATCGAATCAACAATTTGGCCGAACCGTAGAATGTGTTCAACCCTAAAATGACACTGATTGTCAACTGTTTAAATTCCTCGAACCAACAACAAGACCACAAGGTGAAGTTTATAAAATCACAGCCGGTGGAGCTTATCGGTTGATGCTGCACGTTTTAGAACATACTCGCAAATATAGTCGGAATCGTAGAACTTTTCTATTTAGACATAAATTTTCTTTTTATTTTTTGTCTCCACCATGTTTCTTTAAAAATGTAAAAATATTTGCACTCATAACGTTTTAAGCCAAACCTTTTGTCACTCGCTATAATTAAAGAGTAGTTTAACTTAAACAGTTATTTTTATAAGGAAGTGCTCTTTTAAACACCAAGAGTATATTACTTGGAGTTGTTTGCTGTGAGAGTTTAATCAAGAGAAGTGAGAAAGTGAAACCGCTTTCAACAGTGCAAGTATCACAAATGGCAAAATCCCAGCAGTCCACAAGTTATTACAATTTGCAAAGCATCCGATTGTAAGCGATTGTGTCAACAGAAAAAATCTAAATAAACATGCTAAGCCCAACAAACAACTAAGTATCATCCGATTCAGATTAGTCTTTTTCTACTCATTTTATTAAATTAAATGTACATAAGAAGCAAAGAAGAAAACAAATGCTAATAATATAGTTTTGAACTTATCCAATCTTCGCTTACAATGTATTTAGTGTTGGATGCATCTTACGGCCTAGGCCATCGCTGTGTAAATGTAAGTAGGAATTGTATACAGACTTCGGATGGGTCGCGCTTACATTGTCAATGGTCTTAGATCGAAGATGTATGTGACAAAAATTTCACTGGCAATAGTTCAATGCGTTCAAAGAGCGGCATTACGGAAACTATTTTTAACATAAGAATTTTGTTTTCAATATAACGATTAAAAAAATCAAGCCCTTTACTTCTGTAATTAGCGTTGTCAACTTTGAAATTTCAAAACGCAACAAAATGAAAAAAAGCGCCTTAACACGGCAAAAACGCACCAAGTTAAACAAATTTAATTGTGTTTTAATTTTTAAAATCCCATTTGGTATTATAAAAAGTATAATAAATAATTGAAATGTTTAAACATTTTATTTTCCTGAAGATGGTAACAAATTACTAGCGAAATACTGTTGAATAAATTTTGTTGAAATTAATAAATATGTTTAGCTGCAACAATAAATTACAACATCAAATAAAATAAATATCAAAATGTATAGGGTGTTTTTTTAAGCCCGATAGAACTTGAAATTGTAAAAAATAACACAAAAAATTAAATTGTAATCAAAATTTTTTTTTATTCGAAAGATCAATACGTGACATTAACATTTGAAAATGATTTCGGGCATATGGGCACCGCGGCTGTTCTTGACGAAGCGCATTCTGGACGTCCAATTTTGGGCCACTTTTTCGAGCACTGCTGGCCGTATGTCACGAACAATGCTGGCCTCCAAGGCGTCAATTGTTGCTGGTTTATCAGCATAAACCAGTGACTTCACGTAGCCCCACAGGAAATAATCGAGAGGTGTCAAATCGCACGACCTTGGAGGCCAATTGACAGGTCCATTTCTCGAAATCAACTTATCGCCAAATTTTGATTACAGTAAGTCGATGGTTGCGTTCGCCGTATGGCACGTAGCGCCATCCTGTTGAAACCACATCTCCTCCGGATCAATGTCATCCATATTTTCAAACAAAAAATCATTAATCATGGTGCGGTAACGATCTCCATTGACCGTAACGCGAGCTCCGGCCTCATTTTTGAAGAAATAAGGTCCGATGATGCCACCAGCATGAAAACCGCACCAAACAGTGCATTTTTCTGGATGTAATGGAGTCTGTAGGGTCTCTTGTGGATTGGTCTCACTCCATATGCGGCAATTTTGCTTATTAACAAACCCGTTAAGCCAAAAATGCGCCTGATCGCTGAACACAATTTTGTCGTCTATAAGTTGCGCGAATCGACGACTGATTTTCAAAGTAAATTTGGATAATTTCGTAGCGTTGTTCAAGCGTGAGTCTATTCATGATGATTTGTCAGAGTATACTGAAACAAATAAAAAAAATGTTTCATCAAAATTTAATTTTTTGTGTTACTTTTTACAATTTAAAGTTCTATCTAGCTTAAAAAAACACCCTATACAATATTTTTACATTAAGAACACGATAATGAAACAATCATTTAAGCGAGTGTTATACGATCAAACTGTGTCTGTAGCACCGGCTAATGGCCGGTATATAAATACGTTCAATAGCAGAGATTCGTCTTTGTCGAACTCTCTCTAGTGCGATTCTGTTACTTTTTATTGCAATAATGGTATCTATCTTTACAATAATTATAACGATATTTGATCAAATTTGTTATTCAGCAATATTAGCTGTGTTTCTTTACTTTCCGGGCAAGTTTCTTGCAAAAGAGAGCATACATAAGTTTTTCTCATATACAGATAATATTTACCTAAAGTAAGGGAACACAAAAAACCAAATTTCTAGCCCAAAAAGAAACATATGTATGCTGTGTTTTGTTGTGGCAACAAAAACCGGCTTTTAGTTTTACGAAAAAATACTATGATATTTTGGGCTTTTAAAGTCTTCCTTTTTAAGAACATTCCTTTTTATTTAATATTTATATAAAAACACTGAAATGATTTGTATACGAGTTGATTCAAGTGAACTTTGTTTCTTTGTTATTGTTTATTTTTCGAACAGCTGATTGCTAATTTTAACTTGTCGTTAAAATTATTATTTAGGAACATATAATAGTTACAGCCCAGTTAAAATATGTGAATAAAAATTACGATCATTAAAATTTACAGAATCGCACTACAAATCATCAAGCTCGATTAGTAGCAATTCTATCAAATAAAATAGAATTTTATTTACGTATTCGTAAGCTGAGAGAGTGAGCGTCTTTAAGTGCCAATTTCACGATAACGAAGCTGTTCGTTCGTTTGCACAATTACATTTAAAACAATAACAAAATTTCGAATGTTGTTTTTGTTTTAAATGTAATTATGCGAACGAACGAACAGCTTCGTTATCGTGAAATTGGCCCTAACTCTTTCAGCCACAGTTCTATATATATTATATTATTAAGAAAGCGGCCGCATTATTAATTTCATTATGGCTTACTTATTATAAAACAAGTAAGAGTGTGGTATATTCGGCTAGGCGGAATCTAAAATACTCTTCACGATAGTCACGTATATGTATAGTATATATTACAAATTTGAACTAAATATGCTCGGATATATATGGACCGATATCGTGGAAAAATATTTTTGCCATGTAATCACCATTCCCTCTTTGTTTAAGCGATATCTCGGTTATATATGAACCGATATAGAAATTTTCTATTTTCTGTATTTTAGTAACCTTCTTTTATAACGAGAATTGCTTTTCAGCAAGCAAAAAAATGTCAATGGAAAAATCGGTTCTGGCTATATCTCGGGTATATATGGACCGATATCGGAAATTTTCATTTTTCATGTTTATATAACCTTACTTTATTACACAACTGGTTCTAAGCAAAAAAAGTTGTTTAAGTTCGCTTACGCGGCATTTTAATGAAAACCACATTCTAGGCTATATCTGGGGCATATATGGACCGATATTTGAACATTTTTTTTTTTTGCTTTTTAGTCACCATTCTTAATGAGTGTGTGAAGTTTGAATCAAAACAAACAATTTTTTTTCAAAAATTTTCATATAAATTGCAGAAAACTTTATTTTTTCGGAATTTTGTATATATCTCAGCTATACGTGAACCGATATTACAGAATTTCTATAGCAAACCCATGAATCGATGGGGTAAAAGCATGCTGAAAGAAAAAAATTCTAAGTCTAATGGTTTTCTCAGAACCGGTATTTTAACAGCGGACAGACGGACACCGTTTAATCGACTATTCCAAGAATTCTGATTCAGAATTCACAGAATTCAGTGCCTCGTTTCTGTATTACTCGCATCGAGAAATTTCTCACAAGATACAAAGGAATTGACAGAGAAACTATGCGAATTGAAACAAAAAATGTTTCTGTATATTTGAGAAGCGAGAAATATCTGTCAAAATAACTTTTTTGACAGATATTTTATATAGTAAAAATTCTTAAGAAGATTACTGAGAATTCAAGATATAATATTAAAAATTCTATGCAGTTTAAGGAGAGAATAAAGGGCCAAAGTATAAATACTAATGAAAGACTTATTTCTTTCGATGTAGTATCACTATTTCCGAGTATACCGGTAGATTTGGCAATGAGTACAATAGAAGATGAGTGGGGATTAATAACCCAACATACAAGGATGGAAAAAAGTTTATTTTTACGGGTTCTGAAATTTTGTATAGAAGATAACAGGTATTTTCAGCATAATGGAAAGATATATGGACAACTAAATGGACTCCCAATGGGATCTCCAGCATCCCCAATTATTGCGGACATTATAATGGAAAAGTTATTGGACAGTTCTATAGATAAATTGAACATCAAACCAAGATTAATGACTAAATATGTAGATGATTTGTTTTGCATTCTTCCTGACTTAGCAATTGATGACATGTTTTTGACTTTGAATGACTTTAATTCTAATATTAAATTTACTATGGAAAGGGAAAATAATTCACGGCTTCCATATTTAGAAACAATGATAATTAGAAGGAATAATAAGCTAGTTATGGATTGGTATCAAAAGCCAACAGCTTCAGGTAGAATAATAAATTACTTTTCAAAACATAATAGGAATATAATCATTAACACAGCTAGAAATTTTGTTGAAAAAGTACTTACAATAAGTGATGAGGAGTTCCATAGAAAGAACATAATTAAAATGGGAAATTTGCTAGAAGAGAACGATTTTCCAACTGAACTAACTACAAAATTTGCGAGTCAGTTTAGAAATAGTAATACGCATAATGAAGTTAGCTTAACAGAACCGAAAATTTATAAACCATTGACATATATACCAGGTTTAACAGAGAGATTATCAAGATCTAATATATATAACAAGGTAAAATATAGAATGGCTCATAGGAGTTATAATACGTTAGATACATTATTTAGTAAGACTAAGGATAGAAATAATAAATTAGATGTTGCTAATATTGTTTATAAAATTCCATGTAAGGAAAATGATCAGGAGAATTGTAATAAAGTATACATAGGGACAACAAAAAACAAATTAAGGACAAGGATAGCGGGACATAAATCCGACCAAAAATATAGGCATATTAATTCCCAAAAGACAGCATTATCATCTCATTGCTTTGAATTAAATCACTATCCTCATTTTGAAAATGTTTCAATAATAAACACAGAATGTAATTATAAGAAACGTTATATGTTAGAAATGTTAGAGGTTATTAGTACACCTGTAGAACAGAGAATTAATTTTAAATTAGATACTGATAATTTAGCACATAGTTATAGACATTTAGTTAGCAAAAAATTAATACGTTGAATATATATAGAGGGTTTTATTGTTAAGATATTATTAAGTTATGTAAAACTTGTTCATGTTATTCTGTGAGCAACATGTTCCATGTTAATTTGTTTAAAGTTGAGGAGCAACATATAATCGTTAACAGGGCTTGTGTTGGTTGCAGAAAAAGTTTAATTTTGTTTTATGTTATTTTTTAATTTGAAAATATTGCTAACCTATCGTTTAGACAGGAAAGTAATTTCATGAAAGTTGCAATACACTCACACACTTTTTTACTAACACACTCTCATTTTGCTTACTTTCCACTCAGCTTTCATTAAAAATTTCATGAAACAAATTTTTTGACGTTTTCTGAAAGTAAAATGACAAATTCTAAGCACTGTTGCCACATACAAAGAATTATACAAAGTTGCAGTATTGTAGTAAAATAATAATTATAAAATTAACTTATTTTGCATGTATATGCAAATAATTATAATATTTTTTTCTTATATTGTATATTAAACACATAAAGAAAATAATTAAAGTATTTTTATAAAAATAATTTCATAGAAAAATTTATAATGATAAGTTTTTTCAACTATTGCCTCATAAATTTGTATATGTAATAAGTTCGGCAACTCTGATTAGTAAGCAAACAAAATAAGAGTGGAGAGAAGCAGAGGCAAATTTTGCAACTCTTTGCCTCGGCGACATTTTTAAAATGAACTTTCACTTTCCTGTGTAGACGAACAAGAAATTTTCATGAAAGTCGTCTATTTCATTGAAATTTTTATTTGTAATACGTATACACAAATTTCATGAAAGTACTTTCCTGTGTAATGGTAGCGTAAGAATTTCTCTTTGTGTTTGAATTTTTTGTATATAAGAATTTTTTTGACAACATTTTTTCAAACAAAAATTTTTATAAAATTTTAATTTTCCTGACGATGCTAACAAACTGTTAGCGAAATATCGAAACAAATAAAAAATACGTTACTTTGTTATAAAAAAAAAACAGCAAAAGATCTTAAGCTGCAAAAATTTTAATAATTTAACATAAAAGAAGATCAAATAATATTAGGATAAAAATAACTTTTTTGACGTAATTCATTGGAAGCTTGTGAGTAAACCTGTTTCTGTATTAAAATTTTGCGAGAAGTTTCTCGCTAGAGCTGTCAAAACTTTTCACAAATAAAAAAGTTGCGGAAGTTATAAATTTAAAAGTATATAATTGACATAATGAATGCAAAAAGTGTAGAAAAGGTAAAGTTTTTAAATATTTATACACATATTGTCGTATTCATAAAAAATAATCTGCAATTAGTACAAGTTTACTTGACATACATATTTTTACACAAAATTTGTCAATTAAACCTTTGTTATGTGTAAATTATTTGTTATGAATACGCAGATATTGAATGTAGTTCATTATTCATTTCTTCTTTTTATTTTAGAAAATTGAAAGAATTTCCACGGAGATAAAATATAATAAATATTTAAAAATTATGAATTAAATTTTTTTTGGTTTTTTATTTATTTCTTAATATTTATGTACATACATACAGTATGATAAATTAAAAATTTAATGGCAAAATCTTAATTTTAGCCTGTCTCGAATGCGAGAAGCTTCCCTCATCGGTTCAGGAACTAAAAAAGGGTCGGTTGCAGCCCTTAATCTCTGGCTGTAAATGCGCAACATGTTTCGCCGGTCATATTGGTCAGCACCCAATGAAATTTATTTATGATTTGAATGTGTTTTTAGTTATGTACACGTGCTATTGATTGACACAATTTTATTTTATTTATAGCACTACTGAATTCAATTGTTTTATTCACTGCTAAACATTTGTTTCTTAAATTTTCTTTTTGTTTGATAAATTTTTCCTATATTATTTTCTTCTTATTTGTTTACTTTTTGTATTTTGACAGCTGCTTAATGGAAATATTCCAATAAAGATGTAACTAGTATTGCCTCTTTTCGATTTAATATACAGAAACGCTGTTTTTCTCGATAGTCGAGAAACGATGGAATTTTATGTTTCATAGTTTTCGATGCGAGAAACTTTTCACTAATCATACAGAAACGAGGCACAGGGTCGCAAATTAAAATTGTAAAAATTACAAACGGAATCACAAACTTACATATGTATACCCTTTACATTTTTGTGAAGGGTATAAAAATGTTTCTTTTGCTTCAAACTTCACACACTTATTAAGCATGGTGACTTAAAGGCAAAAAAAAAAAAAAAATTCAAATATGGGTCCATATATACACGAGATATAGTCCAAATTGGGGTTTTCATGAAAATGTCGCGTAAGCAGTTTTGGTAATGAAATAAGGTTAAATAAGTATCTAAAATGAAAATTTCTGATATCGGTCCATATACACCCGAGTTATAGCCTAAACCGGGTTTTTGATGAAAATGTCGCGTAAGCGAACTTAAACGACTTTTGGCGTTTAAACAAAAACCCAGACACTGATGTGCTACGCAAAAAGACAAGATCTTTAAGTGCCAAGGTAATTAGGCGTGAGAAGTTTCTTCACGAACACCGTCTTTGTGCCAAGATACTTACAGTTCCTCGAGGCAGTAAGACCTTTTGGTCATTCGTTAAGAGGGTAAAGAACAATGCTAGTTCATCAATCCCAACTCTCTTAAGGAATGACCAAGCATCACCGACCCGGTTGACAAAGCTAACCTGTTGGCTGAAATCTTTGCAAGCAATTCCTGCTTGCCGGAAAGCAGTCAACCACTTCCCGAGCTCGAAAGAGTATCTGCAACTATGCCAAAGATATTTTTCCGGGCACGGGCAGTTAAAAGAATTTTGGCAGACCTTGACATAAACAAGACTCCTGGACCGGATGGCTTGAAGCAGTGCTCTTCTACGCTTGCGCGTCCACTAGCACGCCTCCTCAGCATAATATGCCATTTTGGTGAGTTTCCATCATGCTGGAAAGTTGCTAATGTTACGCCAATTCCCAAAAAGGGTGAAGTAAATACCCCTGAAAATTGCCGCCCAATTTGCTCTGCGCTTTCCAAACTAATGGAAAGTATGGTCAATTACCACCTTGTGAGGTATCTAGAGTCGCACAAATTGCTTTGTGATCATCAATATGGGTTTGGTAAGAGTTGCGCCACTTTTTTTTTATCTTGGACCAGTACTCAGGGGATAACCACTACATATGCAGTACATTGTACTGGAACTAGGAACTTAGGTTATAATGAGAAGGAAAGAGGGAGTAGTATTCGTTAACAATAACTACACGAAAGACTAAAACAAACTCTATTGTATTACGGCATTTAAAATGTTGGAATTAAATTAGTTAAAACTGATCAGTGCCCAGTGTATATACCTTCGACACTGCTCAGATTAGTCAAACATTTTCCACACCACAAGGCAATGAAGTACATTCAAAATGTATTATGAATGAACACTTAAAGAAAACATGGAACACGATGAAAAATGAGAAAAAAACAAGAAATTGCTTGCTACCTATTCCGGTGCAATTTGGTTTCATACGAAGTTAATAGTGAACATATATAGAAAATACGGACAACAGTGAAAAACGGGACAAAAAAAAAATACAAACATGTGTACACAGTTTGCTACCTATTCCGGTGCAATACATAGAAAATACGGACAGCAGTAACGAAAGACGTCTGTACAGGATGGAAGACAAAACACTACTCCAACTACAACTACGAAATGGGGTTATATAAATATGGAAAATGAAAATTTCCGATATCGGTCCATATATACCCGAGATATAGCCTGAACCGGTTTTTCCATTAATTTTTTTTTTTTTTTTGCCGAAAAGCAATTCTCATTATAAAAGAAGGTTACTAAAATACAGAAAGTAGAAGATTCGAATATCGGTTCATATATATCTGAGATATAGGTTAAACAAACTTTTCCATGAAAATGTCCATGAAAGATTTCTTTTTTGGAATAGTGATTACAAGGCAAAAATATTTTTTCCCCGATATCGGTCCATATATATCCCACCATATTTACCTCAAATTTGTAATATATACTATACATATACGTGACTCTCGTGAAGGGTATTTCAGATTCGGCCCTGCCGAATATACCACACTGTTACTTGTTTTTATACCCTTCACAAAAATGTAAAGGGTATATATAAGTTTGTGATTCTGTTTGTAATTTCTACAGTTTTTTTTTGCGACCCTATAAAGTATATATATATATTCTGAATCAGAATTAATGGAAAAGTCGATTAAGCGATGTCCGTCTGTCCGACTGTCCGCTGTTGAAATACCGTTTCTGAGAAAACCATTAGACTTACAAACTTTTTCTTTTCACCATTCTTTTATTTCATTGATTCATGGGTTTACTATTGAAATTCAGTAACATCGGTCCACATATAGCTGAGATATATTCAAAATTCCGAAAAAAGCCATTTTTTTGCAATTTCGTATGGAAATTTTTGAAAAAAAAATTGTATGTTTTGCTTCAAACTTCACACACTCATTAAGCATGGTGACTCAAAGGCAAAAAAAAAAATCGTTTCATATATGTATACCCGAATCGGAATAGCAATAGGGTGACTCGAATTGTATTTGATAGTGGATAAAGACAGGGATGGTGTAGAGGTAAATAGAAAAAGAACCGGTGTAATTTTGAAATTGGTTTCGGGTAAATTTGTGAATGAAAACTTTACTAATTGAATTGTACGAGCTGCTGGTAATGAGAAAAGTAGGGTTATAGCATATACATATGAAAATGGAAAGAAAATTGAAAATTTGAAAGAAAAATGTATGAAAAGATTTATTTTTTTGTGTCAGTTAGTAACAAAATTTCATGTATTATTAGTTTAATTAAAGCGCAGTAAATTTCCTAAGAAAAAAATTAGTCAATACTATCCAAGTTTCCAGAAAAAGGAAAAGAACCGATAAATTTGGAAACAAAGCGGTTTGATTTTTTTCGGAATTTGGAAAGAAACAGGGCAAATGTAAGCAGAAGCAATAGATAGCAGAGTCAGAATAAGATTGAGGTTAGTGAAGAAAGCTTCAAGAAAGCTAGAGAAAATTTATTATAAAGAAAATTGGTAAAACTAAAAAAAAGGTGAACAATTACAAGGCATACAAAAATTAGTTTTCAACAAGGATATAAGTCAACGTGAAAGAAATTGAAATGTGAGGTCCTTAGAGTTTCTTTGTAAGGAGTCAGTTAAACAAATGAATGTATGTACGCAGATAGTTGGCCGTGCAAAAAGCCATAAGGGTGTTTTCTGGTGCTAAAGGAAGCTGATGCAAAGTGTGGACCAGAAAGAAAAAACACTTAAGGCTGACTGTTCCTAAACCAAGCTCTCGTAGACTGTGGGATAGAAATTGTAATCATAGTAAGAAGCTCTTGTGCAAACGACCATAAAACCGAACAGCCAGGTAACCAAATTTGCAAAAATCGTGAAAATGAACAGCAACTTTTAAAGTGAAATGAGAAAAAGATAAGTAAACGAAAAATCTAAGTGCTGTTAAGAAGAAGAATTTTGTAAGAGAAAAAAGGAGTAAACGATCCTAGTAAAGAAAAAGATTCAATAGAATTGAAAAAAAAACTTGATTAACAACAATTTGCTTAATTCTTTTTATATATATTATATTTTTATTGGTATTATGTGTTAGTGATTTTTAAATTTAAGTGTATTTTATTTGTTATTTCAATTTGGCAATAGAAGATTTTGGTTATAAAACAAGTAAGAGTGTGGTATATTCGGCTGGACCGAATATAAAGTACCCTTCACGATAGTCACGGATATGTATGGTATATTTAAAAATGTGAACAAAATATGCACGGTTATATATGAACCGATGTCGGAATTTTCTATTTTCTGTATTTTAGTAACCTTTTATAACGAGAATTGCTTTTCAGCAAAAAAAAAAAATTAAAAATAAAAAATGTTAAAGGAAAGATCGGTTTAGACTATATCTCGGGTATATATGAACCGACATCGGACATTTTTATTTTCCATATGTATATAACCTTACTTCATTACCAGAGCTGCTTTTAAGCAAAAAAAGTTGTTTCAGTTCGCTTTTGCGACATTTTCATGATAAACCCGGTTGAGGCTATATCCCGGGTATATATGAACCGATATCGGAAATTTTCATTTCACATATTTATACAACCTGATTTTACAAGCAGAATTGGTTTTAAGTAAAAACAAGTAAGAGTGTAGTATATTCGGCTGGGCCGAATCTAAAATACCCTTCACGATAGTCACGAATATGTATAGTATATTAAAAATGTGACCTGAATA
Organism: Thecocarcelia acutangulata; assembly: GCA_914767995.1. Taxonomy (NCBI): domain Eukaryota; kingdom Metazoa; phylum Arthropoda; class Insecta; order Diptera; family Tachinidae; genus Thecocarcelia; species Thecocarcelia acutangulata. The sequence continues at coordinate 7,817,412 of OU612099.1, read as the reverse complement.
TGCTCGGTTATATATGAACCGATATCGGAATTTTCTATTTTCTGTATTTTAGTAACCTTCTTTTATAACAAGAATTGCTTTTCAGCAAAAAAAAAATTTTTTTTAATGAAAAAATCGGTTCAGGCTATATCTCGGGTATATATGGACCGATATTGAAAATTTTAATTTTCCAAATTTATATAACCTTATTTCTTTACCAGAACTGCTTTTAAGTAAAAAAAGTTGTTTAAGTTCGTTTACGCGATATTTTCATGAAAAACCCGATTTGGGCCATATCTCGGGTACATATGGACCGATATCGAAAACTTTCATTTTTCATATTTAGGTAACCTAATTTCATTACCAGAACTGCTTTTGAGCACAAAAAAGTTGTTTAAGTTCGCTTACGCGACATTTTCATGAAAACCCCGGTCTAGGCTATATCTCGGGTATATATGGACCGATATCGAAAATTTTCATTTTTAATATTTATATGACCCTATTTCATTGCCAGAACTGCTTTTGAGCACAAAAAAGTTGTTTAAGTTCGCCTATGCGACATTTTCATCAAAAATCCGATTTGGGCTATATCTCGGGTATATATGGACCGATATCTGAAAAAAAAATTTTTTGCCTTTTAGTCACCATGCTTAATGAGTGTGTGAAGTTTGAAGCAAAATAAACAACTTTTGTTTTCAAAAATTTTCATACAAAATTTCAAAAATTCATGGCTTTTTTCGGAATTTTGAATATATCTCAGCTATACGTGGACCGATATTACTGAGTTTTAATAGCAAACCCATGAATCGATGGGGTAAAAGAATGGTGAAAGAAAAAAGTTTCTAAGTCTAATGGTTTTCTCAGAAACGGTATTTCAACAGCGGACAGACGGACATCGCTTAATCGACTTTTCCATTAATTCTGATTCAGAATATATATACTTTATAGGGTCGCAAAAAAAAACTGTAGAAATTACAAACGGAATCACAAACTTATATATACCCTTTACATTTTTGTGAAGGGTATAAAAAGGACCACGGCGAATTTATAGTGGAGTTAAAACCGCATGGTTTGTGAAGTAGTAAAAGAGTTTGGGTTCTGATAAGTGTAGATAACCAGCCTTAGGGAGCTCCTTCGGGTAGGTTGTGATCAAGGCGAATTTATTATTAGGTGGATGCATCGGCGAATTCAGGCGAATTCGTTTAATATGGCGGCACTTTCTCTGTCAACTTTTGTTTACCTTTTTCGGCGCCATTTAAATTTTTGTACATGTTTTTTATCAACTACTTTTGACAGCTTAAGTGTGAATTCGCCTTTTTACACAAACAAAATACCTGTTGTTTTTTTTTTATTGTTGTATTGTTGTAGCGAAGCGGCTACCTTGTTTTTTGTATCATGGTTGTGATAAAACCAGAATCGGCAGGTAGAAAAGGGAGAAATTTTCTGCAGTTGGAAGAAATAAATGGTCGAATCGGGAATGAAAGAAATTGCTTTATAAAGTAGAGATACTTACGTTTTGTTCGCCGGAATTAAATTGGTCAGTGGTGAAACTGTTTTTTTTTAATATTTGTTAAATAGTGTCTGTAAAATAGGATCATATTAATAAGTTTTTAAAAACAAATAGTTTTATCTTTATGGTTGGTTAAGTCATTTATTAGTAATAATAAGTTTTAAGATTATAATACAAACTGTTTTAGTAATAACGAAATTGTAGGTTATAAAAATGATTTGAAAAAAGAATATATAGAGCAATGGAAGAGTAAATTGAGAAACGTTATGGCGTTAGTAGTAGATTGGTAAGTGGTGGAAACGGTCGGGTGGATAATGGGTCACAGAATAAAATGTGTTCCAGGAGCCTTGTGTGACATGGTAGGGTGGGCAGAGAGAAGGTGAACAACTATTCCCTCATCTGATGATGTGTGTGTGGAAAATGAGGTCAAATCGCTGGCGACAGGGTTGGAACCCTCCTGAGAGCAACAGCAGGCCGGTAATTTCGCAGAAAAGGGCTTGACAACTAGAAAACGCTAAATTTTATATAACACTGATTATACTCGTAATTTGTTGAATAAGTTGATGGGAAATACTAACTGGAGTGATATTTTGTATATTGGAAATCATGGAATATTGATTCCATGATTTCCATCTATTATGACAAAATCTTCTCGTTCTTCGAAAAAATTTGCATTCACTAAAAAGAGTCCACCATGAAATACGAAACAACTGGCACGTTTGAAAAATATTGAAACCAAAATTTATAAAAAATTCAAATGGTTTGGTTCTAGCATTGATTATGGAAGGTATTCTGTTTGTCGTTCTGCATATAACCTGCTTAGCCACGCTTTGTGTAAGCTATTTAATAAATGTAGACGGACTTGGTTCGTAATCCTAAATCTTTTTAATCATTCGTCAACTCCGAAAGGTAAACTAATGGCTACTCGCCCGTTATAAGATTTCGTGATCATGTATCTAATAAAGTTGATGGTATATGTGATATCTTTGCTGACTTTTACGTCTGTACTTGCACTAATGCTGTTCTTACTGATAAATACGTTTACCCTTATCAGCTTGTATCAATCCAAATTATTTCTCTTTCTACACTGGATGGTTGTGAAATTTTGCCAAATTTTACAAAATTAAAAGTCCTTTTTGTCATGGTCCAGATGATGTTCCAAGTTGTTTGTTAGTTTGATGTGCGGAATCATTTGGAATACCACACCTCGATTAAAGGTGGTTGTTTTTTTGCATTTTGGAAGGATTCAGATATATAAATCTGGAAGTACATTTTAAACTATAGAGGTATTGCTAAATTAAGCGCTATACCTGTATTGATTGAAAATCTAAAGTGCCCTGGAGACGATCAAAAAAACACATCAACGTTCTAAGTGTGTGCGTGCAGTCGTGCTTTTTCGGGTACACCTATGTATATGTTGTCGGCACTGATTGATGAAAATCAAAAATTGTTGATATTTTATTTTGACGTGTAATTATTTTGATAGTCTCCAGTTGTGATTGACGATAGAAAATGGCAGCTTTGTTATCGGAAGGGACAACAATAAGTAAAATAAAAAACTGCATCTATATTATGATTATTGAATTTTATTTTGTTTATATGTATACATATATACTATATAAACATTTATTACTACTTTTCATACATAGTTTTTTGTTTTGTTCTTCTTTTCATGTTTTTTTTTTTTCTTAACATAATTGCAAAACATAACAAAAATTCATCATCCGATGATGACGTGCTTAGAAACGAACGCAGCCAAGTCATAATACAAATGATGATTGACGATTTTATTTAAACGTCTCATTTTAAACGACAAAAATACGACACTCACACATATGCACTGATTGACGTGTTTTTTATCGTCTCCAGGGCACTTAACAGCTGATAATCTCAGACCTCAAACGGGATCATTGCCTACACCTTGCAAACACGGCTTTAGAAAGGATTGCTCAGCTTAGTCTAATGTACTTTACTTAATGACCTTACTTAATAATGCATTTACACACAAAAAAAACAAGTAAGAGTGTGGTATATTCGGCTGGACCGAATTTAAAATACCCTTCACGATAGTCACGTATATGTATAGTAAAGGGTGGTTAAATTTCAAGGGCCGATGTTGATTTTTAATAAAACACAAACTATTTAGGAAATTATTGTAATTTTATTTTATTATGATATATTGGTATCACTCAATTATGTATGGAACAAAATATCGGCACACCTCCATCCGATGGTACAAATTTTCGATGACCCTGAGGCATAATGGAGGTTCTATGCCATTAATGTGCCGAATTATCTCATCCTTTAGCTGTTGAATTGTTGCTGGCTTATCGACGTACATCTTCTCTTTCAAATAACCCCAAAGAAAAAAGTCCAACGGTGTCAAATCACATGATCTTGGCGGCCAATTGACATCGCCATTACGTGAGATAACACGGCCATTGAATTTGTTGCGCAAAAGAGCAATTGTTTCGTTAGCTGTGTGGCAAGTGGCACCGTCCTGCTGAAACCACATATCGTCTACATCCATATCTTCCAATTCGGGCCATAAAAAGTTCGTTATCATCTCACGATAGCGAACACCATTCACAGTAACTGCCTGACCGGCCTCATTTTGGAAAAAATACGGCCCGATGATGCCGCCAGCACATAAACCGCACCAAACAGTCACTCTTTGTGGGTGCATTGGTTTTTCGACCGCCACTCTTGTATTCTCATTCGCCCAAATGCGGCAATTCTGTTTATTGGCGAATCCAGTGAGGTGAAAATGTGCCTCATCACTGAAGATGATTTTCTTCGAAAATTGATCATCATTTTCATAATAAGTCTGGATAACTTTAACACGTTGTTGGATTGTGTATCTCTCCATGGTTCAAATTGAGTAAGTCTGAAATAAAGAAATGTCAAATAAAATTCGGAAAAAAACTTGGCGTTCACATTCAACATCTGCCCTTGAAATTTAACCACCCGATATACCTATATGTATTACAAGTTTGAACTAAATATGCTCGGATAGATATAGACCGATTTAGGGGAAAAAGTATTTTTGCCTTGTAATTACCATTTGAAAAAAGAAATCTTTCATGAACATTTTCATGGAACAGTTTGTTTAAACAATATCTCGGTTATATATGAACCGATATTGGAATTTTCTATTTTCTGTATTTCAGTAACCTTCTTTTCAGCAAAAAAAAAATTTTAATGGAAAAATCTCTTTAGGCTATATCTCGGGTATATATGGACCGATATCGAAAATTTTCACTATCTGTATTTTAATAACCTCGTTTTATAATCAGAAGAAGCGAAAAAATCTTCGGGGTATACGAGAATATGGACTGATATTAGTATTGCGATTCTGTAACTTATATAACGATAATCGAATCATTAAAATAATTATAACGAGATTTTATCGTATTTGCTATTCTGTAACATTTTCTTAACGATATTCGTAGTGGATCAAAATCAGCTGTTAATTTTACTGCCGATTGTCGATTTCTTAAAGGCAAAAATTTTCTTGCTGTTTATTCATTCGTTAAAGTGTATTTTTTTTAAATTGTGCATCCATGAAATAAAGTGCTTACAATCAGATTTTTAAGACATAAAAATATATATTAAATACGTAAATAAATACATAAAATATTTTCAAAAACAAAAATTTCAGTATAATTTTTTAACCGATAAATTGTATTTTGTGTTGAAATAACTATTGAACGTTTGTTATTCGGATTTGCAAGGGATGAAACAAGTTTTAACGCTTCAAGGGATAATCATTGTGTTTATCGGGTGTTGGACAATTCCTTTGAGTTGACAATTAATGAATTAAAAATTTATATTGATTATCAACAGTCTTAGTTGTGGTCATTCTGAAAATATAGAAGTTAGTACATATAAACAAATAAATGAAACATATGGACACATATTTTATTTTGCTTATCTTATTATAAATTAAATAATATTTATTGTCACTTAAAAACTAAAATCACAACAAATAAAAATCAATTCTATACATATTGTTATGGAAAAATTTATTGTTTTTTTCTTTCTTCTTTGTGGTTTTCGCTTTTTTCTGACAGAGATGCCACGTGTTGTTTATATGAATGACCAGAAAAATACAGCTGTTTACCATCGTTAGACTTAAGTTACAGAATCACTCAATCGTTAGTGCAAGCGATGAAATTTGATGACAAAAGTTGCGATTATCGAATCGTTAAAAGTTAGAGAATCGCACTACAGGTATTTTCATTTTCTGTATTTTACTAATTTTCTTTTATAATCAGAACTGCTTTTAAGCAAAAAAAAAAAATATTTTCGTTGAAAAATTGGTTTAGACTATACCTCGGGTATATATGGACCGATATCGGAAATTTTGTGTATTTTAGTATTCTTTTTATACCCTTCACAAAAATGTTAAGGTATAGGGTGTTTTTTTAAGCCCGATAGAACTTGAAATTGTAAAAAATAACACAAAAAATTAAATTGTAATCAAAATTTTTTTTTATTCGAAAGATCAATACGTGACATTAACATTTGAAAATGATTTCGGGCATATGGGCACCGCGGCTGTTCTTGACGAAGCGCATTATGGACGTCCAATTTTGGGCCACTTTTTCGAGCACTGCTGGCCGTATGTCACGAACAACACGAACAATGCTGGCCTCCAAGGCGTCAATTGTTGCTGGTTTATCAGCATAAACCAGTGACTTCACGTAGCCCCACAGGAAATAATCGAGAGGTGTCAAATCGCACGACCTTGGAGGCCAATTGACAGGTCCATTTCTCGAAATCAACTTATCGCCAAATTTTGATTTCAGTAAGTCGATGGTTGCGTTCGCCGTATGGCACGTAGCGCCATCCTGTTGAAACCACATCTCCTCCGGATCAATGTCATCCATATTTTCAAACAAAAAATCATTGATCATGGTGCGGTAACGATCTCCATTGACCGTAACGTGAGCTCCGGCCTCATTTTTGAAGAAATAAGGTCCGATGATGCCACCAGCATGAAAACCGCACCAAACAGTGCATTTTTCTGGATGTAATGGAGTCTGTAGGGTCTCTTGTGGATTGGTCTCACTCCATATGCGGCAATTTTGCTTATTAACAAACCCGTTAAGCCAAAAATGCGCCTCATCGCTGAACACAATTTTGCGTCTATAAGTTGCGCGAATCGACGACTGATTTTCAAAGTAAATTTGGATAATTTCGTAGCGTTGTTCAAGCGTGAGTCTATTCATGATGATTTGTCAGAGTATACTGAAACAAATAAAAAAAATGTTTCATCAAAATTTAATTTTTTGTGTTACTTTTTACAATTTAAAGTTCTATCTAGCTTAAAAAAACACCCTTTATGTGCCCACGCGTGCGTGCCAACAAAGCATCAGACAAGTTGTACGATGAAGTTTTACAAAGGGTTGTTTGTCTTAAACAAAAAAAAATAACAAGAAACCCTAAATATTTTGTTGCCTGGATCAAGGCGACTCTATACAGGTGAATGCAAGCGGAAAGGCGAATTCAGTACTATATATTTTGTTATTGTAAAACATATCGTGAATGTCATAATCTAAATTCGCCTAAGATTGCTCAGCAGAGAAAAAATTTTATATAAACGCTAAATATAAGCTTTTATAATTGTTTGTAATTAAAATCACAGATTATATTAGTTTTTCACTTTTAAATTCACACAAATTTCTTGAAATTGCACTAAATCATGCAAAAAACCTTCAGGTTAAAATGGCGCGAAAAAGTTTGTAAACAAAAGAAACAAAATTTGACAGTCTCATTGGAAAAAAAACGCGAGAAGCAAAAAATAATCACCTGTGCTGTTAAGTTCACCTGGTAATGAATTCGTCTTGGCCTGGATAAGTTGTAGTGTTGTAGCAGTAAAGGCCCAATCAGACTATTATACAAGTATAAATACTTTCATTCGATTTTGTGAGATAAAAGTCTAAACACATTTCTTGCGACTGGCAAAAAGTCTAACGTAAATTAGATTTTGCATTCACACCATCACACTTGATATAAACCAACATAGATGTGCCGTCATAAAACTTTTCACGGCGGCAGGTGCGCTATTCGTCGTAGGCGATAGAGGTGCCGGCGCGTGAAATTCTTCAACAGTTAAAATAATAATTATGTATAACACACCCAAATTCAATAGCACAAATATATGTTATGTTCTAAATATAGCATGAGCAAAATACATTCATAAATGACAGCTAAATTCCAAATTTCGAGCTTTTTTATAACGACGACAAGTTATATCAGTGAGGGCACCCCATCGGCTACGAAATAGCCGACTACTCAATTTTTAATTAGCTGGTTTCCTAAAAAATACAGCCCTGATCCAATGAAAAGTATTATCTTTTTGAAAAGTTTCAAAAAACTAAAAAGTCGTATGGGATGTCAAATTTTTATCGTATTATTTTTCGTAAGTATGACGGATTGCATTCAGGCTATCAGACTTGCACGTGTTATTTGAATTTTTGACAAGTATTAATACAAAGTATAATAGTCTGAACTGGGCTTAATAAAGCAAACCAATATCATACAATAAAATATGCTTATTTTAATAAGAAGTAATGTTACACTCTAGCAGATGTTTATTACAAACCCAAACTCTTGCGAGTGTAACAAGTGGATACGCAAGCAAATTGCTGTGTTAAACACACCGCAACTCGTTTTTAGGCGAGGATATATGAATCATCAAAACAAGCACTCGTTGCAGATCTCTATTGAGTTTGCCAAAAGCATTATAAATTCCATTTATTTGGTGCAGATATATATATCAGATAAGTTATTGAAAATTTCGTCTCCAGTATTATCGTTTTGCGTGGGCAAATGATAATTGCGTTCAGCAGAAAATTTCCATTTGATAGCGGGTAAATTAAAATCACCAAATACAAAAATTAGATCAGTTGGGCTAAGTTTCGATGTCAGGCCTGTAATTGCTTCTATGTGTTGTTTGTAGATCGTTGTATCCGAATGAGGTGGAATGTAGGAACAATTCATAATGATTTTGATATTTTTAACCTTTAATGATATTGCCACGAGTTTGATGTTGGAAGGCAGGTTCAAACTGATTTCTTCCAGTGGAAAAATGTTTGAGATATCAATTAGCACGCCACCATGTGATCGCAAAATGTTTCTGCGTTCAAAAACGTGTTGTTTAATTGAAAATTCAGTCGTAAAGCAGCTCTGGGCTGGGGAACAGCTCTCGCGTCATCGTAATTATTTCTTAAGTGCGTTCAGGCTTGTCGTTGTTGTTTGGCCTTCGAGAGCTTTGCGTCTCACTTTCATTGGTTAGCTGTCTACCTCAACTAACTGTATTAGTTTACAGTTTTTGTGAGGTATTTCGTTGTTAACCACGTGACAACTTCCTATGCGAAGGCATAGGTCGGTACAGTTAGTCACAGCGCCGCAAAAGAAATACTGTTAATACCATCGTGGGCATAAAGTATACGTTACTCCGCCCATGCTGTGCATCCTATACTTTATAAATTTATTTGTAACTGTATAGTTATAAATACAAATACAAAATAATTGAAAATTGTTTAGTTGAAAATTTAAACATGTGTTTAAATTTGTGGCTAAAAATATTATGTTCAACCGTATCGAAAATATAGCATATTACGCTTGTCTTTTTGATTTATAGCATCACAACAAAAAATACCATAATAAAAATCTCAAATATCTTTTTGCCCACAGCTCCATTTTCGCTGCAGAGCTAATAGCCATTTTTTAAGTAACATTGTATATAAGATGTAAAACTGGAAAATTCGCAATATGCTCCGATTCGCTCTCAGCTTTGAGGGAAATACAGAATATATCCAATAACAATTACTACGTGGAAAAGTCTCCAAATAAAAGGGTACCTGGTCACTGCGGAATTACGGGAAATTAGTTTGCAGATCTTGCTGCCAAAATCGCCACAATGCAACCTTTGTGTTCTACATAAAATATCTACCGTGAAGACTTAGATATTCGGATAGAAAATAAGCTTTCAGGGGAGGCCAAAGAACGTATTTTCAATCTAACTTCATCTTGGTACCAGAAAATAAATGCTGAACGGAATACGATATACGATATAATGGACGATAGTTTAACAAACCTTAGAAGATTGGACTTTATTAAATTTGAACGACTTCGACTAGGTCACACTAGAGCAACACATGAACCACTACTAAACCCCAATGTTACAACATTTTGCAGTTGTAATATTTCCTATCCAACACAACCTTCCCACCTTTTCTGTGAATATCAGAAGACTTCTAACGCCCAAAATAATACTTTTAAAGATATTGATCCCTTATATCCACTTTTTCATCCTTCTATACAAAATATAAATTTAATAACCGAATTTCCTAAAAAAAAGCTAACCTATAAAATGTAATTTAAAAAGGATGTTAATAGTTTTAATTATATTGAGCTGAAGCCCAATGCTGCTATTGCTTATCACGATATATTATTTTATAATTGTAAAATAATAACAATAAATAAAATATTGGACATCTGATTTTCTCCGGTACATCAATCAAAGTCGTCATGCAACTATATTTCTGCCTAAACGCATGCTGTCTAGCAGTAAGTAAATATTTATAATTCAAATAGCTTCTTATATGCACATGTATAGCCTTGTCGAAAACCTTCGACAAAAAATGCAGGATTTCTATAAGTCAGTAGCTCTTATCAGCTTTAGAGATTGGTATAACTTTTGCATGTTTCCATATAAATAGATATGTAGATGTTGCAATAATATTAAACAAATGTATAAATAAATTTTTAAATGTCAGAACTTTTTTTTTTTTTTTTCTTAGAGTTAGAATTCATGGGATAAAATGATTTCAATTTCTCTTCTTGCGTAAAATAAAGTTGAAACATCTGAACTCTTGACGATTTAAGCAAACATTACTTGTGTTGTTATAAAATTTAATATCACTTCTAGCAAAGACAATAAATATACCCAGCAGTCCACTAGTTATTACAATTTACAAAGCATCCGATTGTAAGCGATTGTGTCAACAGAAAAAATCAAAATAAACATGTTAAGCACAACAAACAACTAGCATTCGATTCAGATTAGTCTTTTTCTACTCATATTGTTAAATTAATTGTACATAAGAAGCAAAGAAGAAACCAAAGGCTAATAATATAGTTTTGAACTCATCCAATCTTCGCTTACAATGTATAGTGTTGGATGCATCTTACGGCCTAGGCCATCGCTGTGTAAATGTAAGTAGGAATTGTATACAGACTTCGGATGGGTCGCACTTACATTGTCAATGCTCTCAGATCGAAGATGTATGTGACAAAAAGTTCACTGGGTATAAAGATGGTGCACTCTGAACATTAAAAAAAAACAAAAGTTATTAACTGCTTGTCGACAGCGGGGGTAAAGCAAGTCACAGACTATGCGACTAGTTGTACAACATGACGATGTTGGTTATTAAATTGCAAAGTGTATGGGATCGTCGTATGAAGTTGTGTCTCGGTTGTACGAAAGATTAAAAAGTTTTGATTTTTTGGGTAGTTGTATCGATTGGTTGTAAATTTTAGGAGCATGTTGTACAACTTTCTTTCGATTTGCTCTTATTTTTATATACAATTGTTGCATCTGCGGTGATCTTTACTCAACAGAATTTTTTAAGAAATGAAATTGTTAGTTAATGTCGCACAGTTTGTGCGCAAAACACAAAACTCGGCAATCCAACGTGTTGTAGCAACGGTCGCATAGTCTATGGTATGGGTAAGCAACAAGGGCTAATATGTTCCGCAAGCAAAAGCAAAAATGAAGAGAGCACAATCTTGTAAACATGAAAACATTCATGCACACATGCGTAAATATATAAACAAGGTATGTATGTATGTATGTATGTATGTATGTATGTATGTATGTATGTATGCAGGTTCTTATTTGAGTTCTGTTGATGGGAATTATTAAGACCAAGTGAACAGCGTTGTCAACTCGGTGCGTTTCGCACCGTTTTTGGTGCTTTTTACATTTATTTGTGCGAAAAGTTCCTTAGTCGGTGCGTGGTGCGCATTTTTTAAATATTCAGTGCGCTTTTTAAATTTCGGTGGCACCCAATCAAATTCAACTCAACTTTTTTTTTTTAAATATAAGAAAAGTATTCAAGTGTCCAATATTTTTAGGTTTCATTATGCAGAGCACAATCAGGACACAGAGCTATAATATGAAATCAGAACACGGAGTTATAATATGAAAAACGCACCATATTATATGCACAAAGTAATACAATCTTGGTAAATTATAAATATTCTCGAAAGAGAAATAAATATTTCGTTTTATAAAATTTTCTGCTTTTAGAGCGTGTTTTGCTATTACACGGTCAACCCAAGTTTGTCAAATGTTACAATAAATGTAGTCCCTGAACAGTAAAGTTCGTATTTTTGATTGCACGTAATCTCGTTACTGTTTTGGTAATTGAAATATTACTAATTATTAATTAAATAAAACGTTTGCATTAAATATTGATTCTGGTAAACTTCATCTTTTATTTGTTATAATTCTGGCAAGTTTTTTTAAAGACACCAAACTGATTGTCACCGTTCGCCTAAGAAAATGTAAATGAGATTTACACTGTATTTGATAGAATGGCTATTAATAGAGTTTGATGGCATGTAGTGCGATTCTGTAACTTTTAATGATCAGATAATCGTAAATTTCTTCGATTTTAACGACGATAAGCAGCTGTAGCTTAGTAAAAGCTAAAAGTAACAGCTAATTAGGTCGACAGCGAATATAATTAAATAATATTGCTAAAATATCGTTATAATTATTGTAAAAATACAATTCATTATCTTAATAAAAGTAACAGAATCATGTAGTGGCCGAATTTGACAAACACGAATTCCAGCTATTGAACGAATTTGATGGCTGTCATCAGGCGGTGCTACCAGACCCAGTTTTTAATATCAAAATATTACAGTTTTTATAATATAAAATGGGGTTTTCAAAATGGAAAGAAAAACTCAAAATTCGGTGCGTTTTGAAATTTCAAAGTTGACAACGATTTACGTGCAATCATGAATTTACGTGTTCAGGGACTACATTTATTGTAATATTTGACAAACTTGGGTTGACCGTGTAATAGCAAAACACGCTCTAAAAGCAGAAAATTTTATAAAACGAAATATTTATTTCTCTTTCGAGAATATTTATAATTTACCAAGATTGTATTACTTTGTGCATATAATATGGTGCGTTTTTCATATTATAACTCCGTGTTCTGATTTCATATTATAGCTCCGTGTCCTGATTGTGCTCTGCATAATGAAACCTAAAAATATTGGACACTTGAATACTTTTCTTATATTAAAAAAAAAAAAGTTGAGTTGAATTTGATTGGGTGCCACCGAAATTTAAAAAGCGCACTGAATATTTAAAAAATGCGCACCACGCACCGACTAAGGAACTTTTCGCACAAATAAATGTAAAAAGCACCAAAAACGGTGCGAAACGCACCGAGTTGACAACGCTGTTCACTTGGTCTTAATAATTCCCATCAACAGAACTCAAATAAGAACCTGCATACATACATACATACATACATACATACATACATACATACATACATACCTTGTTTATATATTTACGCATGTGTGCATGAATGTTTTCATGTTTACAAGATTGTGCTCTCTTCATTTTTGCTTTTGCTTGCGGAACATATTAGCCCTTGTTGCTTACCCATACCATAGACTATGCGACCGTTGCTACAACACGTTGGATTGCCGAGTTTTGTGTTTTGCGCACAAACTGTGCGACATTAACTAACAATTTCATTTCTTAAAAAATTCTGTTGAGTAAAGATCACCGCAGATGCAACAATTGTATATAAAAATAAGAGCAAATCGAAAGAAAGTTGTACAACATGCTCCTAAAATTTACAACCAATCGATACAACTACCCAAAAAATCAAAACTTTTTAATCTTTCGTACAACCGAGACACAACTTCATACGACGATCCCATACACTTTGCAATTTAATAACCAACATCGTCATGTTGTACAACTAGTCGCATAGTCTGTGACTTGCTTTACCCCCGCTGTCGACAAGCAGTTAATAACTTTTGTTTTTTTTTAATGTTCAGAGTGCACCATCTTTATACCCAGTGAACTTTTTGTCACATACATCTTCGATCTGAGAGCATTGACAATGTAAGTGCGACCCATCCGAAGTCTGTATACAATTCCTACTTACATTTACACAGCGATGGCCTAGGCCGTAAGATGCATCCAACACTATACATTGTAAGCGAAGATTGGATGAGTTCAAAACTATATTATTAGCCTTTGGTTTCTTCTTTGCTTCTTATGTACAATTAATTTAACAATATGAGTAGAAAAAGACTAATCTGAATCGAATGCTAGTTGTTTGTTGTGCTTAACATGTTTATTTTGATTTTTTCTGTTGACACAATCGCTTACAATCGGATGCTTTGTAAATTGTAATAACTAGTGGACTGCTGGGTATATTTATTGTCTTTGCTAGAAGTGATATTAAATTTTATAACAACACAAGTAATGTTTGCTTAAATCGTCAAGAGTTCAGATGTTTCAACTTTATTTTACGCAAGAAGAGAAATTGAAATCATTTTATCCCATGAATTCTAACTCTAAGAAAAAAAAAAAAAAAGTTCTGACATTTAAAAATTTATAGCCATATACGACTACACAGTTGTATTTTACACATTTGTTTAATATTATATTATATCTATTTATATGGAAACATGCAAAAGTTATACCAATCTCTAAAGCTGATAAGAGCTACTGACTTATAGAAATCCTGCATTTTTTGTCGAAGGTTTTCGACAAGGCTATACATGTGCATATAAGAAGCTATTTGAATTATAAATATTTAGTTACTGCTAGACAGCATGCGTTTAGGCAGAAATATAGTTGCATGACGACTTTGATTGATGTACCGGAGAAAATCAGATGTCCAATATTTTATTTATTGTTATTATTTTACAATTATAAAATAATATATCGTGATAAGCAATAGCAGCATTGGGCTTCAGCTCAATATAATTAAAACTATTAACATCCTTTTTAAATTACATTTTATAGGTTAGCTTTTTTTAGGAAATTCGGTTATTAAATTTATATTTTGTATAGAAGAATGAGAAAGTGGATATAAGGGATCAATATCTTTAAAAGTATTATTTTGGGCGTTAGAAGTCTTCTGACATTCACAGAAAAGGTGGGAAGGTTGTGTTGGATAGGAAATATTACAACTGCAAAATGTTGTAACATTGGGGTTTAGTAGTGGTTCATGTGTTGCTCTAGTGTGACCTAGTCGAAGTCGTTCAAATTTAATAAAGTCCAATCTTCTAAGGTTTGTTAAACTATCGTCCATTATATCGTATATCGTATTCCGCTCAGCATTTATTTTCTGGTACCAAGATGAAGTTAGATTGAAAATACGTTCTTTGGCGTCCCCTGAAAGCTTATTTTCTATCCGAATATCTAAGTCTTCACGGTAGATATTTTGTGTGAATGTGTATATATATATATATATATATATATATATATATATATATATATATATATATATATATATATATATATATATATATATATATATATATATATATATATATATATATATATATATATATATATATATATATATATATATATATATATATATATGTATATATATATATATATATATATATATATATATATATATATATATATATATATATATATATATATATATATATATATATATATATATATATATATATATATATATATATATATATATATATATATATATATATATATATATGCATATGTGTGTAGGTATTTCTGACATATATACTTATTTTAAAAGTATTCTATAATATGAAATTTCGTGTTTTCCTATCTTACGTACTACATGGTTATAAGGGCCACTAATAAATGAAACATACTTATATGACTATTTTTGAAATTGTAGGGTACATATACATTTTTTATTGTTGTATTAATAAAAATATGCATGTTCGCACCGAACTAAGAGATGCTGTACCTACGAAGATGCTTTTTGAGAACTAATTCTGGTACATGTCTACTATACTTGTTATGAAATGCAACACACTGGTAACAAAATAAAAGACATATTTCTATTTGCGTTTAATTATTTTTTTGGTAAATTTTTATTTTGTGTGATATAAATATTCATAAAACTTAAACGAGATTATAAACCAAAACCAAGAACTCAAATTTTATAATTCAAAATGGACAAACTAATTAAGACACTGATGCTTTAAATTTTTGACATTTTCAGCATTTGAAGCTTTGCACTCATGTGTCTGCCGAAATAAATATTTTATTAGTAATATAAGTATAAGCAAATTAGGAATTTCCAACCTATGTTTGTGACAAGCGTTGTTCTCGTTAAACCAAAAGGAATAAATTGAATTATTAGTGCATTCTACGCATTGCTCAGTAATAACTCGTTTTTATAGTTTTGATTGCTTTATTTTCACAAAATAGTTTTTCGAAAACTTTTATGTGAATTTTATATACTTCGAAAAGCAAGTCTGAGGGTGCACATAAGCTTCCGAAATCTGAATTATTTTCATAGTTCTTGATGTGAATACACCTTTTTGACGGATGTGTTAAGAGACGTTTTGGTAATATCCATTTTACATTTATGGCAAGATATCCGTTGTGCAATGTACCCAATAAAATATCGACTTAGAGTCAAAACAGTCTGCGTTTACATCAAAAAAATCTTTATTTTCTTGATATATCTGCGATATCTATAATAGATGTGGAGTCGCTTGCTGATATGGCAATAGTAGTAGTATCAATTTCTTCCAATATATGTTTAAAATCCAAGGGCATAAATATTGCATCATCTGTTGCACAATTTGTAGCCGAACTAAACTCGTTTTATGTAATCATTTTTTTTTTTTTTTTTTTTTTTTTATTGGACCAGTACTCAGGGGATGACCCCTATATATGCAGTGCATTGTACCAGAACTAGGAAAATAGGTTGTGAGGAGGGGGAAAGCGGGAGTAGTGTTTGTGAACATTTGACTTGAACTTTCCAACGTTATAACAGACAGGAAACACTTCTGCAGGCAACTAGACGAAGCGTGCGGCTGAAAAACGAATTCTCTCTGTAATGCGTAGTACGATTCCCCGGGCAATCAACCCCAAATGGATGAGCTCTAGACGATGAACGCGTGCTACGTAAAAATGTGCGAGTTTCGGGAACAAAATCCCTAATCTCGTCAGAGCAAAATCCATTGTAGTAACGATAGAACAGAGTAACGCACCCCACACTGCGTCGATGCTCCAGTGAATCAATAGAGTTGGATACCCTACTGTCACTGATGAGCTTCTTCGCCCTCTCCTGCACACGGTCGAGTAACCCCAAAATAGACTTTGAGGCACCGGCCCAAACATGAGAGTTGTATTCCATTTTCGGTCGGATGTAGGTGGTATAAATAGTAAGGAGATCGGATGGAGTGAAGTACATCTTACACCGTTTCAAAAAACCGAGACACTTGAATGCTTCTTTAGAGGCATGAAAAATGTGTTCAGTCCAGCGGACATCACACTGTATCTTCATTCCAAGAACATCAAGAGCATCCGATTCCTCAATATTTATACCATCCATGAGTACAGATGAAGCAGCACTTGCGGTCGTTGGTTTGTGTGTTAATAAGCAACATTGGGTCTTACGATCATATGTATGTATATATGGAGTCAATTTCGCTTGCGGCATATAAATAAAACGATATTGAAAAGGTTTTAATTTATTATATTTTTGTTGAACTTTTTATAATTTTTTAAATTAAATTTTTGGTTTGTACATTTGTACAACGGGTTATAGTTCCCGTTTTTTCCTTTCTTAAGTTTTTTCTTAAAAAGGATTTTTTACAATACCAATATGCTGTTATCAATAGTTTTTGTTTGAAGAAGACAAGAAAAATTAAAGCTAAAGATTTGATTATTATTTTTCTTGTCTTCTTCAATCAAAATTATTGATCACAGCAGATTTGTATTGTATAAAATCCTTCTTAAGAAAAAACTTAAGAAAGGAGAAAACTGGAACTATAACCCGTTGTACAAATATACAAACCAAAAATTTAACTTAAAAAAGATCTACTGCGACACAGTAGATCTATTCGTTTTGAATATAATAGGTGCTCAAACACGATGCAAAATCATTGAAATATGTTCAAGGCTCAATAACAACTTCGCATTAGACAAACGTTTGCTTGCAAACAAATGCTGTTACATAAAAATCAGCCCCTTTTTGCTGCGAAGGTAGTTCCAGTAAAACGATACTCAAACGTAAGTCGTCTACGAAAGAATTTTATTTCATATTATCATTATTACTAATTTTAATTCAAATATGCGTGTTTGCTGGGCAGTATATTAGATGTTACTAACACATATGCACACATAAACAGTACACATACGTAATTATTTTTTGCAGAGAATTTGTTCTCTCCATTGCTTAAAAATTTTTATTTGCGAAAACAACAAAGGGATTTTCAGAAAATCCCTACAAGAATTTAGCACCGGAACAACAACATAAGGCAGTACAATATCTTTATATCGTGTATGTTCCTAAAAACGCTGCGTTTTCAAATCGCAAACACTTTGAAAGACGCAAAACGCATATCAGCTTGTTCTGCAACCGCTACGATTTGCTAGCGTTTTGCTGTTTTTCGAAGTTGTATGCAATAAAAACATATGTTTTGTGGTAAAAACGTAAACAAATAAATAAATTGCAGTGCCTACAGCGTTATTTCTTTCTGTATTGACTTTAAAAAGCAACATTTAAAAAAAGAAAAATGCTAAGGGGTTCTTCCAATCCAATGGACATTCCAGACCACGCGTAAGTTTATATGTACATGTCTCTATATAGTTACAAGAGCAATTACATTGGTTAAGATTTCAATTATCATGGTACTTTTTTGTTCTTAAAGCTTCATAGCTCTATATAGGTTAAACAAGACTGCTTTGTTAATGATATTAGAAAAGACTTCACTACATATGAGCAAAAGTTCTATTCCAGAAATAGTGCGTTTGGCTGGAGCTTTAAGATTTTTGGCAGTCGGCTCTTTCCAAGCTGTGGTAGCCAATGACCTTAATATAAGTATGGGCCGTAGCACTTTCTGCAAAGTTTTATGGAACGTACTTAATATTCTTGAGGAGAAGCTGTGCCCGCTCTGGGTTCAACTAAAAATTACGGAGTCAGAAGCTAAAGAATCCAAGGTACATTTTTACGAAAAATTTCAAATACCCGGTATCATTGGTTGTGTAGATGGCACATATGTGCGACTTATTAAGCCAGCAAAGGATTTTGAACTTTACTATTGCAGAAAGGGGTACTACAGCTTAAATGTTTTGATTGTGAGTAATTAGTTTCTCCAAATGTAATTTTAATAACTCCTATACATGCATGTGATAACTATGCTTTGGAATATAGTGTGATTTATATATGTATGTATATATTTTTATGTTTATTATCATGAAGATTTGTGATTATCAAATGAGAGTTCGCGCTGTAGATGCTACTAGACCAGGTTCATGCCACGATGCTTTTGTCTGGAACCTAAGCAATGCAAGCGCTTATTATGAAGAAGTGTATGCTCATGGGAATCGCAATTCTTGGTTGTTAGCCGACTCTGCATATGCATTACAACCCTATGTTGTAATGCATATGCCATATAAATCAGCGGAGTTTGGTTTAATGCAACATAAATTTAATTTAGTGCACTCATCAGCAAGAAATATAGTGGAGAGAACTATCGGGAATTTAAAAAGCCGATTTAGAAGCCTTCAGATGTGTCTTCCGTACAATTCACTAAAAGTAGTAAAAATTGTAAATGTCTGCTGCGCTCTGCACAACATTTGTAAACATTTCAACGTTCCTATAGAAAACCAAGACATCACAGTACCTACACCAAATGAAGAATTAGAAGAAGACACTGATGAATTGCAAAAAAATAGTGTAGGAGCGGAAATAAGAGATAGTATTGCAAGAACTTTAGTGTAAAAACAAATATGTATATACGCTTTTTTTAGTAAATGTTTATTGAAAACAACATAAAAAAACAGTTCATTTGTAAAAAAAACTTAACACTTATAAAAGTTATAAAAGCATTTAAAATTAATTGCCTTCCATTCCCATTTTCATTTTTTCTAATTTCAAAAATTCTAGTTTCAGTTCATTTCGACTGACAGCAATTCAATTGCAATTCTCCAATTCCATTTGATGTCTTTTTAGTCCAGATAGTTCCTTTTTCTTTAAAGAACAAAGTTCGTCCATATTTTTATATATATGCCTTAAATATCTGCTGTGTTCCTTCATGTCTTCCATTTTTTGTGCTATATATTTCAAATTCTTCGATTCTTCGTCCATTAATTGTTGAATATCACCGCAGAAATTGCTTTTTTTCTGCGAGAAGACATTTCAGAAGCTAATGGAACAGAAACTGGAGATGTATGTGTTGTATTTTCCGAAACTAAAATATCTCTTGTTGAAGCATTTTCAATTTCCATAACGTCGTTTAAGTCAATTTCTATTGGCTCAGTATGAATATATTACATATTACAGCCAACTGCTCTTCAACTGGTGACAAAAAATGTTGCTGATAATCACCCCCTCTTGTCTTTTTTAATGAAATCTTGTTTTCTGCCAATCTTGTTTTTATGCTGCGTCTCCAGTCACACCAAATCTACAAAAACCAAATTTTAATTAGCTCAAAAATAGAGTTGACATTTCATACCTTTTTCCAATTAGCAGTACTCCTCGTAGGCGGCCCATTGGCATAAGGCTGAACGGTTATATCGTTCCACAATTGCTCTAGTTTAAACCTATCACCCTTGTAGAGACCTCTTGCAATGTCTGAATGCTTTTCCATGAATTGCAAAAATATTTTGCATTGCTCTGTCGATTTTTGCAGCGCCCTTCAAATAAAAAATCAATTATTTGATTAACAAATATTTCTTAATGTACTTACATTTGTGGATTTAATATTAAAATGTGGATTTCCAAAAATTCTATTATCTTTATTTGTTTGTAATTGCCGGCAAATGACTCCTCCAATTTAGAGATGTTGCGTATAAATGTTAACGAATAATTGATAGTTTTCATTATGGGTAACCGGTTTAAAACAGGTTCTTGTATGATAATTTCGTTCTACCATATATTTTTAAATATTTGTGAAGGTTTTTAACTATTTTTGAACTCTTATTAAGAATACATTTTTACGTTTTAATGCAAATATGTGCATTTAAAAATTCCAAATATTAAAAATTAAGAAAGTAATCAAGTAATTTATTTTAAAATTAACACCACTAGCACTACATTTCTTTTCGAAGATCAAGTTGATCAGCTGTTTGCACAAATCGCCAATGTAAACAATTGCGCCAGACAATTGAAACACACAAAGAAGATTTTCAAATTGCAATATTTTTTATAAAATTCGTAAAATTTGTTACTATTTTTCATTTAAATAAAAAGAAAACATATTAAATTTAATTTGTGCATCATTTAATTTTTACTTCAAAGTGCAGTTTATATAAAATATTCCAGATCGCTTAAGTATACACTAGCGTTCTGAAAACGCCAAATTTCTAGCGTTTTCGTTTGTCAGAACACCTGTTAGGCGTATTCAAATCAAGAGCGCTAATTTTAAGCGATATACGTTTTTCAGAACGTGGAAGTATATTTATTGTCTTTGCTTGTAGGTATATTTACATATTTACGAGTAAAACTGTTCGTAAAAATGCGATTACTGCAGTCCTTATAGTACAGGTACTATCGTAATTTGATATTACTGCATACAATGACGAGTGCGTAATCGAGTATCAACTGTTTAAATTGCACCCATTAGCTCTACGGCGATCGAAAAGAAATTTTTTGTTGTTAAAGTGTACAAAAGTTAAAAAATGTAAGTGCATATTTGAAATTAAGAGCATATAATTAGTTTAAAGAAAATATTTGTTGAAGCAATATTAAAAAAGCAAAAGGATGCAATGACACAATATGTGATTGAACTTCCTAACTTGGCCAAATATAATTACTACAATAACACAAATATATTCATTCTGAAGCGTCTGCTAAAAACTTCTAGAAGCGGTAGTTACTGCCAACTGAGAAAATGATTTACATCAGTACCTGCCTTGACGGCCTAACCTGATGGTGTGGCTTGCTAGGCTCACACAGGTAGCAATTCTTGTCATATGATTGCGGTCATATGAACAACTTCTTGTTGAGGAGTTCGGGCTTTCTAATCCCTCATGTATGCAATTTCCCAGCAATCAATGAAGGACAAGGCTTAATGAGTTGGTAGGCCGAAGCCCATTAAGAGCATCAGCCCTTAAACCAACTCACCCGTCAATCATCACCACTGGTTCCTTACAGTACACGTATCTGTTGTATAGGCAACAGATCCTCGGGAGATTGTTAGCCCTCGAAAAAAGCCATCACCAAACAATTATCAAGGATACTAACACTCTCTTCCTGCGTTTTACGTTTCAACCACAGCCAGAACGTTTCAGCCAAGGTAGGCACCTCAACCATGATCAGCCCGGGTCGAACCGCAAGCAGAACTTCCCGGGGGCCATGCTGATCCCCGTTCTGCCAATTTATACCCTTGGTAAGAGTTTCGGAAGCCAACACAATATAAGTCATGTGGCTTCCTAAAGTTTTGTTTGCCGCACCAAACGAGGGACCCCTTCCCCTCTTTTCCCCGAAAAACAGAGCGCCTAAGTTAGGAATACGCCAAGGCAAAACCTGTTCCTCGGGGGGTGTCCAATTGACAATTACATAGCCCTTTACTTGCTAATTCAGATTGTGGTATTTATGCATTATATGTATATGGATTGGTATTTTTACAACCACGATCTACTAAATTGAATTTATTCTTTACACTTAATATTGATCGATTTAAGATTGTGGCAATGCGGTTTTTAAACATTCAGACCTTGATTTGAACATACATACATACTCGTACATACACTTGAATCCTCCTAATTTATCTTTAAACTAACAAACAATAATTTTTCTTTTCGTAAAAAACAGAAAATCGCTGCCAAAATATAAGTGATCATTTGAATAATAATCGATTGAGTGTTTCACATTCAACAAAGAAAATCCAAAGTGATAATGGATTGCAATGAAAATAGTACGCCTCGAAAGGCAATGCAGCCATCGAACACTCAACATAATTTAAGGCGTCCGGTTCAAATTATAAAAAAACATTCAGGCCCGTTGGACAGTGTATTAGTGGAACTTGAGAAAAGCGAAGCTGTATGTTCGCCTTCTGGAGCTGATGCTTGTACAAAACGAATTGTAAATGATTCAATAGATCATGTTAAATCAACAAATATAACAAAACAATCACCGCTTTCAGCTCGACGCCGTTCGACATTAAAAGAAAAAGAAAAGAAACGGGAACGTTGGCTTTTAACAAGGAAAACATGGAGGTATATGACCGACGCTGGTCGTAAGCTTATACCGGACGGCATTCAAAACAGGCCTGAAGATATTCCTAAAATTGAGGCACATTTTCAAAAGGTTTGTTCACTAGAGCCACACTTTGTGCTTTGGAGACGGAAATATTCTTATCCCGGTGCAATGCGCAATTCGAAAAAGCGTCTGAAACAATTATTGCAGCATATGGGACAAAAATCGCAACAGTTTCTGGAAGTGGAAGAGATAAATAATGCTGATATGATTTTGGACTTGTTACATAGTCATTTAAAATTGGATGAAAGCATAAAAACTGATACTCTACTGGGAACCAAAACAGAGGGTCCACACCAAACAAATTCTCCGAGTGCGCAAAGGCTGAAGCCTTTAGCAAGATCTATTAGAAGAAGAGATGGAAACGTTTCGCTTAGAGGGCCAGGATTTCTGCCACCATATGTTGCTTCTGGTGCGCAACAACAACAAAGTGAAACGGATCAGCTATTGCAGCGACTGTTAAGACTATCACGCAGTACAACACTTCCCGACGCAATGTATCTACTATCCCCGGAACAAATAAATGAGGCACTGTTGAATGATAAAGTGACGTTGAAAAAAATATACAACGCACTAAAAAAGCAACAATTGCACCGTATTCTTAGCAAACATTCCATTCCGTCTAAGCTGCGTACAAATTTGTCACATTCGATGTCTACGCTGTCGCTATTGCATTTTGACAGCAACACGAGCACTAACGGAAAAAATCCACCCTTAGATCAAAGTTTTAAAACAAAGTGCCCGCTTATAGATACCAGCAGTTCAATCACTCCAACGAAAACAACTACAAGTTCAAATTTCGGTACTAGAGATCAACAACAACAGCTATCGGTTCCAGCTTCAACTAGCCAAGTTCAGCCCACTGTTCCGTTGAGACAAAGACAACGAAAGCCCCCAACAAGCTTAAATTTATCCGATAATTCCAATGCTCTGAAGAAGGGCATACGCCTTCGGCAAAGTGTACCTGAAAAATTTTACAATTCTTGTGGCACACAAACAAATTTCATACCTTTGAATGAGATAAAAAGATTAGCCGCAGAGTACAAAGAACTTAAGAGTGAAGAGCATTCTAATGATGGCATAAGAGAAGGAGGAAGTGGAGCAACTGATGATGAAGCTGAAAAACAAGCAACTTTTCATTCAAACCGGCGCAAGAGCTCCATTGACAACGAGGACGTATCTCAGTCGGTAAGCGATACAATAAAAAGATATTTACGCATGGCTCGCAAAAAAAGTGTTCATGAAGACAACGCCAACCGCTTTAAACGCGTTAATTATGATAGAAATTTACGCAATATTCAAGCTAAAGGTGAAATAAATCCACCTGGCATGGACGAGGATTGCAATAAGGCTGTACAAACTTTAGATGCTTGGGCTTTAATAACATTAGACTTTATACGTGGCGATGTAAATTCGGGTATATTGGAAATTGCTCATAAAGACTGGCAAAAGGCTCTGGACGATCGGCTTCAACGAAAGCGAGAATATGAACAAAAAATTAAAAGTCAATCACTATGCCACCAATCTGGTCTAAATCAATCAACCTCTAGTTGTTCATCATCGGCCCCAACGTCGCCTTTGTCGAATCAGTCTCCAACAATGATAAATATCACTTCAGCGTCATCATCTAGCTCAACCTGTGATGGTAGACCCACAATATACAATGCAATTCCTGATTTGACCATTGGAGAAAATAACAGCCCCGTTAGTAGTGGTATTTTTTATTCAGGCTCACAATTTTTCGCAAATCTTCGGCATAGCAATACTACTTTGTCCAATTTGTCTCCTCTGATAACCACTGAGCCCACAGAACAGCTCAAACAAGATTTTCTTGTTGATGATACTGAAGCATCCTCACACAACCGTAAGTTTTGCTCCAAACCCTTTTAACGGCTTTTGTATGCAATATTTCAATTAATTTTTACATACTTATGTACTTGCTTGTGTTAAATTTTTACTAACTGCTGCACAAACTAATACTCACTTTGCATACCAGAAGCCCCACAAACATAAGTTTGCCGCTTTGCTTGCCTGCTGCGCGACTCGAAGTGCAATTTCACAAAAATAACTTTATTTATTAAGATATAAGATATTATATACATCTTCATTGGCCTGAAGCTTGCTTGCCTTTCGAACATCACACATAAACAATGCACCATAAGTATAGTCAAACACAAAAGTTGGTGCTCTTTAAAGACAATTTAAATTTTAACATCTCCATTAATCTGTTTATCAACTATAGTCAAAACAAATACCAAAAATGGTTTCACTCAAATTAAAGTGTCATCTTTAATAGACTGACTGCAAAAAAATCCAGCATGTCTCCATGCACATATACAGTTAGTTACATAATTATTTATACACCACATATATTTCGTAAGCCTTTAAAATAGTATAAAAGAAAATTAAAATCGTTGTGTGTATTTTCATAAACGGTGTCCAACCAAAACGCATGATGTTAATTGTATGTTTTTTTTTTTTTTTAAATCTTTTATTTATTTATTGAATCTTCACAATGTGAACTAAGAATAAGTATTCAAATCTTAATACTAAATTCAAAAAAATAACCGAGTCCAGCCAATGATAGACAAAAAATTTTATTTTACCACTATTATATCGCTAAAATCGCCTATTTAACGCTCTGATGGTGGCAAGGATAACCCTTCTTCTCAACCGAGTGTGACCACTAAAATTAAGTATGTTTTGCGCAAGAGGGTTTGGGTGAAGTTCCAATTTGCTGATATAAGTACCTTGTCGCATACTTTGAAAATTCATCTTTTACCAGTGAAACACTCACATCTTTATGAATTCGAGAGTTTTTTACGTACCATGGAGCTGCAGTAGTTGTTCGAAGAATTTTGTTTTGTCGCCTTTGAATTTTTTCAATATTTGCCGCTGAGACATTGCTCCATAACTGAATTCCGTAGCACCATATAGGCTTTAGAATTGTATTGTATAACAAAAGTTTTCAATGTAGAATTTCTGCCCATAAGCCAATTCAATTGCGCTGCTTTTAATTTCAACTGAGTGACTTTCGAATCAATATGAGACTTCCACGTTTACCTACGGTCGAAGTGAATACCAAGGTACTTGAATTCATTATGCGGCGGAATAGGTGAGTTGTTGATTTGGATAGGCGAACATGTTTTTTTGGCAGCGTGAATGTAACGTGAGTACACTTTTGCTCATTAACTTTAATTATCCAACGTTTTAACCACATCTCTAATATTGAAATATACTCCTGCAAATTTCGCGAAGCTACTTGATGGTTTTCATGTACGCTGCAGAATGCTAAGTCATCTGCAAAAGTTGAAGTGTGAATACCAGATCGGGTTGGCATGTCAGAAGCGTAAATTAAATATAAAGTGGGTCCCAGAATGCTACCTTGGTGAACTCCTGCCTCGATTGGCTGAGTTGGGCTTACAAAGTCGCCTTTTCTGATAACAAATTTACGGCCACATAAATAACTTTCCAGAAGCCGGTGAGTGTTTGCAGGCAAGTTTAACTTTATTTTGTGCATTAATCCCTTGTGCCACACTTTATCAAAAGCTTGGGAAACATCAATGAATAGAGCTGAATAATACTTTTGGTCCGCAAAAGTCTTTCTTATGACATTAACTAGTGTGTAAGTTTGTTCTGTGGTGCGAATGGATGATTAGGCATACATCCTACATCATTCAATATTGGAGTCAACTTCGCCATTAACAATTTTTCGAATAGCTTTGAAATTGTTGGCAGTAGACGTATTGATCTATATGACTCTGATTTAGTGGGATCCTTCCCTAGCTTGGGTATCATAGTAACCATAGACACTTTCCACTCTGCAGGATAATACTCTAGGCGCAAAATGGCGTTAAAAATAAAAAGAAGAATTCTTCTAGCCACACGAGCTACCTGTACAAGCATTTTGCCAGTAATTTTATCAAAACCTTTTAAGGAATTTACTTTATTTATAAATCTTGAAAACTGAGTCTCAAAGGCACAGGGGATCTAACAGCATATGGCGGAAATTCAGCTACATCATCCACTGTATCATTTGTAATAAAAGCGTTTTTCAAATGATTAACATATACCATCCCTTTTTCAGAATCGCTTCTTGCCCAGTCGCCAGTTGAAGTTCGCAAAGGTGGCTTACCTATTACGGGTCTTTTCAGACCTTTTGTCGCTTTCCATAGAGAATAGTCGGTTTCAAGACCGTCTAGATAATTTTTAAGGGAAGTCATTCTTTAGATTTCAAGCAGATTTCTTAATTGAGTTATGCACTCTCGTAGCCTGCTTTTAAGCTGGGGAGACCTGCGAAGTTGCCAGTCTCTTCTAACTCTTCTTTTCTCTGACAGAATTTGTTCAATTTCAGACGAATACGTTCTATTGCTCACATTTCTGGATCTTATATGGCTAGTGGTAGCATGTTTTATGGCTGGATTAATATCCTCAGGCGTTCTCAAGGCAATATATTCTGTACTCAAATATTTTTTACATTTTAACCAATTAACTCGAGTGACGGTCAACGCCAAGTCACAAAGTGGGGAACCAACTGCCTGGGGGAACAAAACAGAAACTATAGTTGGTGAGTGATCTGATGACAAATCTAATGAACGCTCCACTTGCATCCAATCTGAGGGGAAATTTTTTGTAACTCCAAATCTATCAAATCTGGGATCGTCCGTTTGTCTGACGGCCAATAAGTGGGCTGTCCACTTGAAATCACACCTAAGCCCATTTTGGAAACGGTGTCTAAAAGCACGCGGCCTTTCCGGGAAATTAAACGTGATCTCCGAAAAGTGTGTTTAGCGTTAAAGTCGCCAGCCGTTAAAAATAAAAAATTTGAATATTGGCTTTCTGTTATTAAAAATCGTGGCGGTGAGTAAATCGAGGAAATAACGATTTTTTCATGAAAATATTCAATGCATATATTAGTTGATTGCAGATAATCCTAACGTGTCTCGTTCATTAAATAGTGCTTCTGAATTTTATTAGAATTGCCGATCCTCCGCAAGATCTTCCACAGGGATCTTTTGTGTCATACAGTATGTAGCGATTAATTTTGAAAAAACTGTTGGTTGTCAAATGAGTTTCAGCAACCAACATTACATCAATTTGCTTTTCCATAAGGAAGTGCTCGAGCTCATTTTTGTGTTGACGGATGCCGTTTACGTTCCAGAAACATATTTTTAACCAATTCATTTGTTTAAAATTGCCTGCAAAATAGTGGATTGCATTTTCAGCATTTCCTGCATCATGTTCGTCATGGAAACCCTAAATGTATTTGTAGATTGAACAAGAGTCTGCAGAGTTGCCTCAAGATTGCTAAAATTTGGATCGGAGCTTTGAGGCTCGGGCTCCTTATTCAAGTTTGGTTTATCGGATTTTACCACATGAGCACAAGAAACCTGTTTGGAGCTTTGCACTATTATGTGGCTGGTTGATTGACCCATCTGAGGAAAATTACTTTTAGAAATATTTGACTCCTGTGATTGGTTAATAGGCATTGATGACCTATTTGTCATTGACCGCTTAAAGTGATTATAGACAGGACAGCCCCTGTAATTTGCAGTATTTTTTTTTATATTGGACCAGTACTCAGGGGATGACCCCTACATATGCAGTGCATTGTACCAGAACTAGGAAAATAGGTTGTGAGGAGGGGGAAAGAGGGAGTAGTGTTTGTGAACATTTGACTTGAACCTTTCAACGTTATAACAGACAGGAAACACGTCTGCAGGCAAATTATTCCACAGACGAAGCGTTCGACTGAAAAACGAATTCTCTCTGTAATGCGTAGTGCGATTCCCCGGGCGATCGACCACAAATGGATGAGCTCTAGACGATGAGCGCGTGCTACGTAAAAATGTGCGTGTTTCGGGAACAAGATCCCTAATCTCGTCAGAGCAAAATCCATTGTAGTATCGATAGAACAGAGTAACGCATCCCACACTGCGTCGATGCTCCAGTGAGTCAATAGAGTTGGATACCCTACTGTCACCGATGAGCTTCTTCGCCCTCCATAGTTTCTGCATTTTTTTGTGTTTGTTTTCCTAAAAAAAAAAAAAAAAAAAAAATTTTTTAACACTTTAAGCCGGTTTTTTCTTCTTGCACTGTGATGTGCCGTGGAGTCCGCCACACACAACGCAAACTGCGGGCGCCTTACCATAAGCCTTAGTGTGGCCAAATTCTTGGCAGTTTAGGCATTGAACGGGTTCTCGATGCTTATGTGGCTCCTCAACGGTAACCTTACGATGCAAAAGAAATTTAAGGTTATAAATTGGATGAATTTCACCTTTTTTTTAAGGACAACATCCCTGGGTTCAACCCTAAACATGGGTTGAGGGATATTCTCCCGGTTCCTAATATTAAAATTTTTTATTTTAAATCCTTTTTCTTCCAGTCCAGTCTTAATGTCATCCGTATCTACATAAGGGTCAACACCTTTAATAACTACCTGAAGGCCTTTAGAACTTTTAAGCTGATAGGTGTAAAAAGATATTTTCTCCTTCTCCAAAACGTCAGACAACTTTCGGTATTCATTTTCACTGTTTTCCTGGATTTTCGATTCGCTGATGCTGCCATACTTTACTGATGTAACGTTGAAGGTGTTTTTGCCGATATCCGTAATAAGTCGTTTCACTTGCTCACTAGAAGTAGGCTCTCTCAAATAAATTGGTGGCGGTTTAAAAGTTTTCTTGGATGTTTTTGGGATAGCAAATCTATTAATAACCGTTGCCGTAGTCCTATTATCATCTTTTGATATTTTCGATTGAGGTGATATTTGAGCTAACTTGGGGCTTCGCTGACTTTTAACCATGGTTATATATCTATCCATGCCTACTTGTGTCTTCGGCGATGTTTTAATTTCAGTTGTAACAACAATATTTGGCGAGCACCATCGCGGGCGTTTCCTATCTCTTAGAGACAGGAGATTTTCCAATGATTTTTTCACAGATTCTTCCTCAGAAATCCAAAGGTTTTTTCTTTTTCAGAATTACATCTGATAGGTACACTCATGCAATTAATTGTATCTATATTTTATTTACAATTTAAAACGGTATTAAAAAAATGTCGCAAAGTTTTTTTTTACATAAAGTCACTCTGTTCACCTATTACGGTTTTTACTTATTCCCGTTTTATTTTTTTACTTTCCGATCAAAAACAAACACGTCCGTTCACTACCGAAGCTAAACAACGACTTGTAAAGAAATCAACAACTTGTTGTTCAGACAACATTTTTTATTATGATCGAAGGATCTGTGAGTTATATGTGAAACAAATTATCTAACTGTACCAGCCACTTTTTATGGATGTATAGGCTTTCTCATTTGCTTCCTCTGAGACGTGAAAATATGTGCAGTCCAATACTGAATTTTCATTCCAAAGACACCAACAGTATCCGAGTCATCAATATTTATACCATCCACAAGTACAGATGAAGTAGCATTTAAACAGCATTGAGTCTTACGCGCATCAAAGTTGACCCTACAGATTAAATGATCGTTACTCAGTGTATCATCTATATTTTATCCCTTATCACCGATTTCGCTTAGGCTGGTACTACAACTGAATGAGTACGAATGGCAAAATGGTCATCAAAAAGGACAAAAAAAAATAGTAGTTGAAAGGAGAAGGAACCGAGTCCTTGCAGTACTCCTGGATTATCGCTGAACTCGTTTGATGAGACCTCATCTATAACAACTCGTATAGTGTCATCTCCGAGAAAACTCGATATGAACCGAGGCAATCATCACCGACACCAAAAGCTGTAAGTTTTGGCAGAAATACAGAGCTACTATGGCACCATCTCTCAGGGAGATATGCCAAAAAGATCGCTAGCAGAGCGACCCCTGCGAAGTCCATATTCACGGTGACAACGTAAATTATGCAATCTAGATAAATCACATTACTTTCGAAAGCGCAGAGCAAATTTCAATTATCTCGAGGTTGGCTAAAACTTTTTCCACTGTATGTGTTCGGAAAAATATTTTTGGAATAGCCACATATACTCATTCAAGTTTGTGAAATGGTTCACTGTTTTCCAGCAAGTAAAAAATGCTCACAAAAGTTTCGGCCAAAAGTTTAGCTATGTCAGCCAGGTCATTCCTTAAAAGGGTTGGCAGTATTGGACCTTACTCTCTTATTGCACCGGGGATCTCCCACCGGGGAACAGGTTTTGCCTTGGCGTATTCCTAACCAATGCACTCTGTTTTTCGGGTAAAGAGTGGAAGGGGTCCCTCGTTTGTTGTTGCAACTGAAACTCTAGGAAGCCGAAAACGTTCGCAAGGGTGTAAATTGGCAGAACGGGGATCAGCATGGCCCCTGAGTGGTTCTGCTTGCTGTATGGTAAGAATTGCGATCTGTGTGTGCCAGGTAACCCACACGGGAGCGCTGGTGAATCGTGAATAATGCACTCCATGGAATTAGTCCATTATCAGAGAGGGCCGTGTAGGCAGGTGCTGATGTAAATCTTTTTTACTCTCTGCCCCAGGGTGATCCCCGGCGAAACAGGTTTTGTCTTGGCGTAGATCAAACCAGGGCACTCTCTCTGCGGCATACAAGGAAAGGAGTACCTCCAGATTAGGCCGTCATGACAGATGTTGATGTAAATCAATTGCACAATTGCCCCGGGAAGCAGCAAAAAACTTGGGCACGTATAAAGACTTTTCATTTTTACGTAGGAAATCAATATCCGGTTTTATGATTGAACGCCAATATTAAACCACTGGGTCGTTAATTTTAGTGACCCTTCACTTTTGTTCAATTATGAAATGTTATGAATGGAATAGAGTGCAGCTTAAATTAAAAAGGAATACTTTTAAAGAGCCTTCATTTTTATATATTACTGAAATAGTGTCTGAAAAGTTAGAAAATATTTGGAGAAAATCGAGTCATCCAATCCTTTCACACACAAGAGTCCTTCAGCTACTAAAAGCTTCCCATTTCAAAAGTAAAAACCTAATTAATCGCGTAAACGATTATCTAGTGTACAGAACAATAGTTTCCTACAACGTAGCAGAGTTCTTTTCGAATATTTGCTCATGTAAATGTAAAGTTTTGCACTTGTCCCCCAAAAAAAAAACAAGGTGCCATAAGAAGAACAGGATTTTTTGCTTGACCAAAGAGGGGTGAGGAAGATGGCGATTGCTGGAATTGATTGCAACAGCAACGTTACAAAAAAAGAAGTACGAATACGCAAGACACAAACCAACTCTTCAAATACTCACAAAAATCAGGATAAAACCAAGTAAGAGTGTGGTATATTCGCCTGAGCAGAATCTACAATACCCTTCACGATAGTCACGTATATGTATAGTATATATTACAAATTTTAACTAAATGTATTGACCGATGTCGGAGAAAAAATTGTTTTGCCTTGTAATCCCCATTCCAAAACAAAAAAACAAAAAAATCGTTCATGAACATTTTCATGGAAAAGTTTGTTTAAGCTATATCTCGGTTATATATCAACCGATATCGGAATTTCCTATTTTCTGTATTTTAGTAACCTTCTTTTATAACGAGAATTGCTTTCAGCAAAAAAAAAATGTTAATGTAAAAATCGGCCATATCTCAAGTATATAACGACCGATATCGAAAATTTTCATTTTCCATATTTATATAACCTTATTTTATTACCAGAACTGCTTTTAAGCAAAAAAAAATTTTTCATTAGAAACCCGGTTAACGCTATATCTCGGGTATATATGGACCGATGTCGGAAATTTTCATTTTCCATATTTATATAGCCACATTTTATTAACAAATTGCTTGTAAGCAAAAAAAGTTGTTTAAATTCGCTTACGCGACATTTTGATGAATAACCCGGTTTAGGCTATAACTCGGGTATATATGGACCGATATCGGAAATTTCCATTTTCCATATTTATATAACCTTATTTTATTACCAGAACTGCTTTTAAGGAAAAAAAAGGTTGTTTAAGTTCGCTTACGCGGCATTTTATTAAAAGCCCCGTTCAAGGCTATATCTCGGCAGCATGCTTGATAAGTGCATGAAGTTCGAAGCAAAACATTTTATTTTTCCAAAAATTTTCATACAAAATTACAAAAAAACTGATTTTTTCGGATTTTGGATATATTCAGCTATACGTGAACCGATATTACTGAATTTAAATAGCAACCCCATGAATCGAAGGGGTAATAGAATGGTGAAAGAAAAAAATTCCTAAGTCTAATGGCTTTCTCAGAAACGGTATTTCAACAGCGGACAGACGGTCATCGCTTAATCGTCTTTTCTATTAATTCTGATTCAGAATATATATACGAATACTTTATAGGATTACAAATACAAATTGTAGAAGTTACAAAGAGTATCACAAGCTTATATATACCCTTTAAGAATTTGTGAAGTGTTGAAAAAACATTAAATCTTTAGTGAAAATTAGTATTTTTCTTCTTACATAAACAAACACATAAATTTCGAAACTTTTTACTTATCTGCCGAAACACCTGCAAATATATCAGGGACTTGCCGTATGTAAAACAACTTTCAAGAAATTTATTAAGGGGTATATACATTTATCATATTCACGATAAAAGTTATGTTAAAAAAAAAAAAGAACAGCAGTGATGGATGATGAAAAGAAAAATATATTCGAGGCATGATAAAAAATAGCGGTTATTTTCAAATTTTTCCAAAAGTATTTATTTATTTATCTATAACTATATTGTCCCCTTGAAAGTAGAACCCTTCAGATATAATACACTTATGCCAGCGTTTTTTCGAACCCTTGAAACACTTCTGAAACGCGCTTTTTGGTATCGCCAACAGCTCCTATTTCGATTTTCTTTTATCTCCTCAATTGTAGCAAAACGCTTTCCTTTCATCAAAAAAATAGTAGTGTCTTTACTTTTGGGAAAAGGAAAAAGTCAGCGTTGGCCAAGTCCGGTGAATACGGCATGATAACAGATTTGTTTTTGGTCAAAAACTCACGCACAAGAATCGAGGTGTCAGCTGGTGCGTTATCGTGGTGCAAAATCCATGATTGTTTTTTCCAAAATTCTGTGGGTCTGTGACGAAGTGTTTCGCTCAAACGGCGCATAACTTCAAGGTAGTATTCCTTATTAACCGTACGACCTTGTGGCAAGAATTCATGGTGCACCAAGCCATTGCAGTCGAACAAAATAGTGAGCAAAACCTTCACATGTGACCGAACTTGACGTGCTGATTGGGCTTTGGTTTCAATGTCATAGCCATACTCCCAGGATTCATATCGTCACGAGTTATGATCTTTTTGAGGAAATCTGGATCGTCATTCACGATATTCAGCAGCTACTGAGCGGTGTACATGTAACGTTGTTTTTAATAAATTTAAATTTAGTAAATTTTGTAAAAGTTCGAAGAGCACTCCAAAACGCGACTAAACTTTTTGTCTGATAAAAACAAACTGACAATACGAAATGGCTGATATTGCCCACATATATAACATATATAAAAATAAATGCGAAAGTTCAACCTACGTAACTCACGAAATTTGAAAAAAAAAAACGGTTATTTTTTGATCAGACCATGTATATGAGATAATAAATGAGGTTTGTGATGGGCCTAATATAGATTTGAAATGTAATTATTATTTGAATGATTATAGCAAATTTGAAATTTGTTTCATTGATATTGTAGCTACCTAAGTAGGACATAACATGTTTTTTTTAACCATTTATTTCTTAAAATAGTCTTCTTTTAGCTCAATACACTTGGTAAAACGATATTCGAACTTTTTTTATACCATATGAATAACACGATTTTGGGAACGCCTAAAAATATGCATTAGTTTCGGTAACCACCTCTTCGAATCTTTTTCCTGCAAGCCATTTTTTCAAGTTTGGAAATAGGAAAAAATCACTAGGAGCTTAATTTGGACTATAAGGTGGACGATGAACCAATTCGAAGTGAATTTCATGTAATCTTAGCATCGTATCTAATGATGTGTGAACCGGTGCGTTGTCTTGAAGAAAGAGCAATTTTTTTTCTTTAAATGTTGTCGTTTGTTCTTTCTTGATTGCATGAATCAATTGATTTAATAATGCACGATAATACTTTCCTGTGATTGTGGATCCTTTTTGAAGATAATCGATGAGCAATACTCTATATACATCCATGCCAGCCGATTTCACTGTCTTCGGCTTCTTCGGAGTATTTCTGCCACTTTCCACCCATTGTTTCGATTGAATTGTGGTTTCCGGTGTATAGTGGTGGACACACCTTTCAATTCAATTCAATACAATTCCATTCCATTCAATTCAATTCAAATCAATTCAATTCCATTCCATTCCATTCAATTTAATTCAATTCAATTCAAATATTTATTTACAATCGGTAAGCCAGTGGTATGACAATTATTATTTGACGCTCAAAATCAACAGAATTATGCTTTATCCTGCTCAAACACCGCTGCGGCCTCGTGGCTGTTGGTCGAGCAATTTACCAACTGTTATACTAACTACTTCAGGCATTTGGTGCATTGCACAAACTGGTGCATTCATTAGTAATTAGAATAAATTGGGTATACTTCAAATAATTTTGGAATAACTATGTAGATCGTTCGAATATTCTTTTTTAATGTACTTAGCCATGTTGTTCTTGGAGGTGTATCAATATATCATCGATGGTTTCATTTATTAAACAAAATCTAACTCGACTGCCTTGTAACATTTTACTGTTTATTTTCCTATGCATAACTTTAATAATAAAACAATCAGTGTTCATAAATATCAAACAATCAGTGAATTTTTCTCAATTGTTCTTTTTAGGCGCAGACATGAAAAAGTCCAAATCCCTGTCGAACATAGGTCACTATGTTTCAATAAAATTTCTGAAAGGCCATACAAAAGGTAATCCCAACTTAGTAGCCTCATCATCCGCAGGTCCTTCAAATGCTGCCGTATTGGCGAAATGGTCAAGAACTGAGAAATGTTCATGGAAATCAGTAACTGGCGAACACATTCTTCTACGTGATATATCATTCCATCTTTTAACCGAACTAGAAGCAAAAATGGTTAGAGAAATTTGCATTGAGAGGATAATTGAACTGGATATTGGTATCGATTTGAACGATCGTAAGTTTAATTTCCTATTTAGTGACAAAACAAATCATATTTGGAGATATTTATTTTAAACTTTCATACACACATCCAGTTACTGGAAGGAAACCCCACAGGAAACATGCCCTGAGAAAAATGAGAGCTATGACGACTAGTTTTTTTGATATTGGGAAAAAGGATTCAAATAGTAAGTATAACTGTAAACAATTATTTAAAATATATTTATTTCATATACAGCTATGGACATATAAATGGCACATCTTACAGAGAGTTCATTCGTATGCTACTATTGGGTAAAAACAATCAACAAGTTTTTAGTTTTTTTTTAAGAGTTATTAAGTATATTTATTATTGATAAGAACTAAAATAAAAATTCATTAGTTAAAAAAAATTTTATTATTAAAAGAAAAAAACACCAGTGAAAAAAACTGGAAACATAAATGGCACAATATCTAAATATAAGAAAAAAATGATTTTAGTATTGAATTATTTGGGTTTTTGGTATGTAAAAGTATTTTACTGTTAATATTTGGTACTGTAACCCTTATTTCCGATGACCGCTTCACACCTACGACCCATACTTTCCACAAGTTTTTGGCATTTTGCTTTGGGTGTGGCATACCAAGCTTCTTGCGCGGCTGACCACAAATCGTCCATATTTTTATAATTTTTTTTTCGCGATTTCAACCTTGAGTTCGTTCCAAAGGTTTTCTATTGGATTTAAGTCAGGACTCTGGGCTGGCCAATCCAAACCGTCGATCTGCTTTGCACTAAACCAATCTATTATTAGTTTGGAGGAGTGTTTGGGGTCATTGTCTTGCATGGATTTCCACTTAATTGGCATCGAATCGAAAGCGTATGGTTCCATATGGTTTTTTAAAATGTCTAGGTACTGAAACTTGTCCATTTTCCCATTAATTTTTACAAAAGGACCTACGCCATGCCAAGAAAATGCACCCCATACCATAATGCTACCTCCGCCGTATTTTACCGTCCTCTGAGTGAACCGATGATTGCATTCTTGTCCTTTAGGACGATGTACAAAGGTTCTGCCATCTGGTCATATTCTATTTATTTTAGTTTCATCACTCCATAATACGTTTTTCCAAAAACTAATAGGTTTTTATTTGTGCGTTCTGGCGAAGACTAGTCGTTTGGAAATATTCTTTTTTGAGAGGAGTGGCTTTTTTCTGGAAATTCGCCCAAAGAGATTTGCCACATTTAATCTTCTTTTAACAAGTCTGCTAGATATTTCCGCGCCCAAATATTCGTTAATTTCAGATGCTATCTGTCGTGAGGACTTAAATGGGTCAATTTTCGCCATTCTGACAATAGCTCCATCCGTATGCACATTTGTTTTTCAAGGCCTTGGCTTTCGAGTTTTACCCTTAATCAATACATCGGGGTTCTCAACACATGATCTGATTGCGTTATACACTTTTTCTCTAGAAACTTTCATTACTTCAGCAATTTCTGACACTTTTTTTCCGTCTTCATGCAGTTTCCATATTATTCGCCTTTCCTCAGATGTTGTATGTTTGCCTGAACCCATTTTTAAAATTACAATTATTTTTTAACTAGGAAAAATAAGAAGTGGTTTGAAATAAATTTTCGCGAGAACTGCCTTCTTTAAGTAAATTGTGCCATTTATATGTCCACTTAAAATTAGCACTTTTTATAAAAAAAATATAACGGTGAATTATTAACGAAATATAACGGAACATTTGAGTGTTGTTGAGATAATTAATCTTACAACGAATAATAAGAAAACAAAAAAACTTGTATTTTTGAAACTTTTTTGTTGTAAAGCGCGTGAATTTATGCTCAATTGGAGTTTGTGCCATTTATATGTCCATAGCTGTATGTATGTATAAATGTTTATCGTGTGGTAAAAGGAAATGGTTAGGAGCGTTAGGATCCCAGCAAAAAATCTTAAGGCATTTGCAAGCTGATTTATTAAAATTAATTCATTTATTTAATCCAAGCTCTTAACTGGGTCAATTGATTACAAAAAATTATACTTGGAAAAATTATTTTATAAAAAATTATACAAGATGGATGGATGAAGAAGATGGAATTAATATGTGCTGTCTGAGCCGATGAAACAAAATAAAGGGATGCTTTTATTTTGTTTACTCAGAATAAATTCCCAATTGAAAATAGGATATGGAAAGGTAGAAATAAAACAAACGAATTAGAAGTTATAAATAAATGAGGTTTTGATATTTTATTGATGCTAAATTTATGAAACAAGACGAATATATAAGAGAACAAACTGAACTTATAAAAAATATGATCAGTGAAAGTAAGAGAAGTTTAATAAATGAGATTGAAGAAAAATTTAAAGATTTAAAAAATGATATTATTAACGATGTGAAGAAAGAAGTAAAAGAATTAAATGATAAAATAAATAAATTGGAATCGGATAACATAGAGATTGACAAACTTAAGTCTGAAGTCCAATTATTGAGAATTAAATGCCTAAATCAGGAAAATGCTGTAGTGGCATCTGATGTGCGTATCACTGGTGTACCAATTATTGGCAACGAAAATTTAAATGAAATTTTTGGTAACATCTGCAACAGCCTTAACATTACTCCACCAGCCGTTAAATCTATTTTCCGTCTTAAAAACTATAAGAACCCTCGTAACGTTGACGATCCACCTATTGTGTTAAAATTTAATACACCGTACGATAAAAACCATTTTCTGAAAATTGTTTCAGCCCACCGTCGCAGTGTCAGATCGCCGTTGCGTTTATCTAGTGCGGGGTTTGAAAGCAACACTCCTTTTTATATTAATGAAAATCTTACCCAACACAACTATGCTATTTTTAAAGCGGCGCTTGGTCTAAAGAAGGATATGCATTGAAGTCAGTGTACACTCAGAGGCCTTATTTACGTTAAAAAAAATGAAAATGATGAACCAATTAATATAATTTTTCCGGAACAACTAAAACAGTTTTTTCACCCAATTGATTAAATACAATATTGGTTCTGGTCCTTTAACTCTCTGTTTGCTCGCATTTATATTTATTATTTATTCCATTGTTCCTACGCCTTTCAATAGCCTTATGATCATAATAATCTATGTGGCTAACATTTTTTATACTACACTTTTAAAATGTTGTAATCTTGTTTGTATTATTTATGTTATAATAGTAATGTATTATTTTGTTCTTTTTATAACTTTCGTTTTTATTAGCATTGCACAGCTTAATATATGTTTTCATGGCTTTTAACGGTGATGAACGTGGAAGATCCAAAGATCTAACAATGAACATGGTCAGAATTTTGGCTAAGTATAAAAAGGGCTTTAGGATAATTCACATTAATGCACAAAGTCTAAATAACAAACTTGATGAATTTAAATTTGTCTTCGAAAACTCAGACGTTGATGTTATTTGTGTTTCGGAAACTTGGCTAGGAGCATCTTCACCCGATGGTTTAATTTGTCCTTATGGCTATAAAGTTTTTAGATCTGACAGGGAAAGGCATGGCGGTGGTGTTGCCATATTTGTAAAAAATAATATTTCTTGCAAAATTTGTTGCAAATCATCTGTTGCAAACGACTCACAACAAGTTATTGAGTTCATTTTTATTGAAGTTTTCTCATTTGGCAATAAGTTGCTGATAGGTTGTGTTTATAGGCCAAATAAAAGAATACCGCTAACAG
Organism: Thecocarcelia acutangulata; assembly: GCA_914767995.1. NCBI lineage: Eukaryota > Metazoa > Arthropoda > Insecta > Diptera > Tachinidae > Thecocarcelia > Thecocarcelia acutangulata. The sequence continues at coordinate 7,777,692 of OU612099.1, read as the reverse complement.
GTTTACATAATAAACTAGAAAATCTTGTTTCCGAGTATGATGATATAGTCATTGCCGGTGATTTTAATTCAAATATCTTAGCCGAGGAAGCGCTCCCTTTTAATATGTCATCACTTGGTCTGTTTCCAGTTAATACGATATGCCCAACTCACCATTCATCCACAACAAGTACGCTGATTGACTTATTTTTTGTGTCTGCTACCGATAAAATAATCTTGTACGACCAGATATCGGCTTCATGTTTTTCTAAACATGACCTGATTTTTTTAACTTACAACTTTCAAACTCTACAAGTAGAAAAACGTTTCTGTTATCGTGATTTCAAGCGAATAGATTTTAATCGTCTTTATGAATATGCGTCACTTATTGCTTGGGAAAACATTTATTTTATGCCTTCTGCTAATGAACAATCTTTGTTTTTAGAACATAGCATTCAGCATCTTTGCGACTTAACGGTACCAATAAAAAAGTAAAACAAAAACAAAAAATCTGGTTTTCAAGCACTGTTAAGATATGGAAAAGATATAAAACTTCCGAGCTCAGATTACAATTTTCTATGGCTAGAAAAAATGTTAATAAGCAAATAAAACATGCAAAAACTGAATATTATTCCAATCGGTTTAGTAGTGCTATTAACTCCCAACAAACATGGCATACCATCCGTGAAATAGGAATTGGAAATACGAACAGTAGTATTAACTGCGAAGTGGATGCAAATATGCTTAACAGAACATTTACTAACATCCCTGTAATTCAAGCTAATTCTAATTATTTCAATTTTCCCTCCGATAGGCTAAATGCTGATGATGAGATAGGTGACTATTTTAGTTTTTCTTATGTCACTCAATATGAAGTTATGTCAATGTGCCATATATTAAAATCTAACGCAGTGGGTAGTGATAACTTGCACCCAAAATTTATAAGATTGCTTTAGCCTGTTATTCTTCCGTACATCACATATCTGTTTAATTCTATTATAATGTCAGGTAGTTTCCCATCGAATTGGAAACATGCAAAAATTATACCATTGCCCAAAACGAATGGGCATATTGTGTTTTCTTTCGAAGGTCTTAGAAAAGCTATTATATAAACAAATTATAACATATGTTAACACTCATAGTTTGCTTTCCGGTAATCAATCTGGATTTCGTCGAAATCATAGCTGTGTTACAGCTCTTGTGGACGTCAGCGAAAAGGTGCGGCAAGGATTAGAAAATAGGCATATTAACTTTTTAGTACTCTTGGACCATTCTAAGGCTTTCGACACGGTAGACCATGATATACTCGTTAAAAAACTGAAATACATTTTAAATTTGCAAACATGTCAACTAAACTGATATCAACCTATCTTTTGAATCGTACACAATCGGTATTTGTAAACGATGTTTGGTCAGATAGCTTACCTTACTCAACAGGGGAGTGCCTCAGGGTTTAATTTTAGGACCACTTTTATTTTCCCTCTATGCCAATGATTTGCCAAAACAGCTTTCTAAATGCAAGATACATTTATATGCAGACGACGTACAGCTTACTTTAAGTAGCCCAGTAGAAAATATTACTTCATGTATATCAGATCTAAACGACGACTTAGAGAAAATATACCTATGGGCTAGTGCTAATGGGCTCTGCTTGAATCCACGCAAATCTAAATGTATTGTAATACGTAAAAAAAGCTTACTTCTTCCTATCATCGATGACATTGTTTTAAATGGTGAGAAAATTGAAATTGTCAACGCAGCAAAACATCTTGGAATAATTTGCAATAGTAATTTGTCATGGACTGATCACATAAATTCTCTGGTTGGTCAAACCTATGTTAAGTTAAGAGCTGTCTGGTCCACACAGTATTTCACTCCATTAAGAATAAGGATCTTAATTGCCAAAACGTACTTGATTCCTTCCCTACTATATGGGTGTGAATTATTTGCAAGCTGTGACTATGTTAGCAAAAGAAAACTAATTGTGTTATACAACAACATTATAAGATACGTGTATAAATTAAGACGATTTGATCATGTATCCTCCGTTTGCAACATTCTTTTTGGAGTTTCTTTTGAAAACTTGCTAAAAATTCGTACTCTGACTTTTTTGCATAAGGTCGTGCACACTCAAACGCCTAAATATATATTTGATAATATACGTTTTTTCCAATCACAACGAAACCGAAACATCGTAATACCTCGACATCAATGCCTAGTTTCTGAATGGCATGCCGCTCGTCTTTGGAACAATCTTCCACTAAGTCAACAACTTAATAGCAATGCTAATAGATTTAAAACATTTCTATTGAAATCCCTTCAATAATTCTTTTTTCTTATTACTGTTAATATTTTCTATTTTATTAACAATGTCATATTTAAAAGTTTTATTGTATTTTATTTATCTTTTTTTTTTTTTTTTATTATTTTAATTGTTTTATTATGATTATATGGTTTATTCAACATTTATTTTGTAACGTTATGCGTTCCTGTACTTTAAATATAAGACTTAGTGTCTTGTTGTATAGGAAGTGAAAATAAAGAGACAAATAAATAAATAAATAAATGTGCGGAAATTGGGCACGAATATTTTAACTTTTTTCAGTATGCAGGTCCTCCGGTTATTAACTTAAAAATATATATATATAGGAAATAAAATTGACGACATTTTGACCAGTCTGATGGTAGGTTTGTAGCACAAACAAAGAAAGAGATAGCTACTACTTTTCATAATAATTCAGTGGATTTCAGAAAAAACAGCTTTCCTTTATAACCACGTGAAACAATCTGACAATGGAATTATTGGTTACAAGGGTTAAGGTTTTGGCCTTAACACCCTGGTGTTGAACGTGACATTTGTATGTGGTGAAAGCCAAAAAGCAAAAAAACTAAAAGTAGTTTCAGGTTCGACTGGATATTAAATTGTAGCTAGTAGCGAACACTGTAATTTATATTAAAGTTAATAGCAAATGGTATCTCGAATAAAACAAAAAATCTTCAAATAAGTATTGGGTCGAACGTGACAAAAGTGCTAGCAGTTTTCGCGTCCGCACTTAGAAAGGCATATGTCAGCGAAACCTTACGAAATTTCATCTTGCAATTAATAGGTGTGTTAATTTACTTTACTAGTAAAAATTAGCAACTAGAGAGTAACAAGAAATTTTTCAAAATTACTCTCAAAAATGTGAAAAAGTAAATGAACAGATCTTGCTTATTTAAAATGAAAAATAGTTTTAAAAGAAATCCGAAAACTTTTTATAATTTTGTAAATTTGAAAAGGAAATCCACATCATTTCCACCTATCATGAAGCTAAATGGATGTGAATCTGGTGATGATCTGGAGATAAATAATCTTTTTGCTAACTTCTTTGCTTCTACCTATGATGATGATCAACCACATGATTTTAATACACAATCCTATTCAGATCTTGAACATAACTCAATTCTATTGCCGGCTGTGAATGAATCTTCTGTTCTTAAGTGCTTACAAAACTGAAATTTTCGTATAAAAGTGGCCCCGATAACTTACCAAGCTGTCTGCTTATCAGGTGTTCTGAGGCATTAGCGGCTCCCATTACTATTTTATTTAATCTGTCTATTAAATTTGGATATTTTCCGGATTTATGGAAAGTTTCTTATATCATCCCATTATAGGGTGTTTTTTTAAGCCCGATAGAACTTGAAATTGTAAAAAATAACACAAAAAATTAAATTGTAATCAAAATTTTTTTTTATTCGAAAGATCAATACGTGACATTAACATTTGAAAATGATTTCGGGCATATGGGCACCGCGGCTGTTCTTGACGAAGCGCATTCTGGACGTCCAATTTTGGGCCACTTTTTCGAGCACTGCTGGCCGTATGTCACGAACAACACGAACAATGCTGGCCTCCAAGGCGTCAACTGTTGCTGGTTTATCAGCATAAACCAGTGACTTCACGTAGCCCCACAGGAAATAATCGAGAGGTGTCAAATCGCACGACGTTGGAGGCCAATTGACAGGTCCATTTCTCGAAATCAACTTATCGCCAAATTTTGATTTCAGTAAGTCGATGATTGCGTTCGCCGTATGGCACGTAGCGCCATCCTGTTGAAACCACATCTCCTCCGGATCAATGTCATCCATATTTTCAAACAAAAAATCATTGATCATAGTGCGGTAACGATCTCCATTGACCGTAACGCGAGCTCCGGCCTCATTTTTGAAGAAATAAGGTCCGATGATGCCACCAGCATGAAAACCGCACCAAACAGTGCATTTTTCTGGATGTAATGGAGTCTGTAGGGTCTCTTGTGGATTGGTCTCACTCCATATGCGGCAATTTTGCTTATTAACAAACCCGTTAAGCCAAAAATGCGCCTCATCGCTGAACACAATTTTGCGATAAAACAACGGGAAATCGACGACTGATTTTCAAAGTAAATTTGGATAATTTCGTAGCGTTGTTCAAGCGTGAGTCTATTCATGATGATTTGTCAGAGTATACTGAAACAAATAAAAAAAATGTTTCATCAAAATTTAATTTTTTGTGTTACTTTTTACAATTTAAAGTTCTATCTAGCTTAAAAAAACACCCTATATAAGTCCGGAAATAAAAATGATATAACAAATTATAGAGGAATTGCCAAACTGTGTGTCACACCTAAACTATTTGAAAAGTTAGTTACTGATCATCTCAGTCATCATGTTTCATCTTTATGATCAACCCACCAGCATGGCTTTCGTAAAGGCTATTCCACTGTAACTAACTTAATGGAATTCACAACTTGTGTTAATTGTGGCTTTATACTTAAAAAACAAACTGATGTAGTTTGTACTGATTTTTCTAAAGCGTTTGACAAGCTGAATCATAACCTTCTTATAAAAAAGCTTCAGAGAATGGGGTTCACTAGTATTTGCTTAAAATGGTTGCACTCCTACCTTACTAGCAGAAAGCAGAAAGTAATTTTTAAATGTGTTACCTCTAAAACAATTCCAGTGACATCTGGGGTTTCTCAAGGAAGTCATCTTGGACCACTACTTTTTGCATTATTCATTAATGATTTACCAAGTGTTATAAAAAATTCATATGTGCTTATGTATGCTGATGACGTAAAAATTTTTTACTCCTACAACAATTATATGGATCACAAGTTTCTTCAAGATGACTTAAACTCGCTATATTCGTGGTGCAGTGCAAATTTAATGAAATTAAATTTAAAAAAATGCAAGTATGTGTGTGGATAAGGTTGATACTTTTAAGGATCTGGGAATCATGTTAGACTCAAAACTTAACTTTATTCAACACATTACTTTGGTTGTCAATAAGGCAAGAAGTCTTCTTGGTTTTATGAAACGCTGAGCTAAGGAGTTTGATGACCCTTATGTCACTAAACAATTGTTTACATCTCTTGTTCGGCCAGTTCTGGAATATGGCTAAACTATATGGGATCCAACATACAACGTTTACATTGATAAAATTGAAGCAGTGCAGAAACAATTTCTATTATTTTGTCTAAGAGGATTACAATGGAATCCAAGAAGTGTTCCCTCTTATTCTGCGAGACTTACACTTATTAAGTTACCATCCTTGCATAGTCGCAGAACTATGCTGAACGTAATGTTTGTTTGGAAAGTAATTAATGGTAATATTTACTCTAGTTTTCTGGTCAGCAATTTAACTTTTAATGTTCCACGCTACTCATCACGCTTCTACTTTCCGCTTATGATAAAAACATTTAGAACAAATTATGCCAACTCTGCATCTCTAATTAAATGCTGCAAAGATTTCAATAAGCTTTATTGCCACATGGATTTCTCCTTAAATGATGATGTTATAAAACGTAATATTATTTATTCCTTAAACTCTTAAATTATTATATTTTTGAATTTAATTAAATTATTTATTTGTAAGTTCAATTTAAAAAGTCTGTAAGAATTTGTAATTCATAGACTTGTAAATAAATAAATAAATAAATACTAACACTTTACTAGATAAAATTTGCAAGTTACTTAATAACTATTCTTATATTTTTTGGAGAAATAATATACTTATATAAGTATGTATGTTATCATAAAAACAAGTAAGAGTTTAGTATATTCGGCTTGGCCGAATCTAAAATACCCTTCACGATAGTCACGAATATGTATAGTATATTAAAAATGTGACCTGAATATGCTCGGTTATATATGAACCGATATCGGAATTTTCTATTTTCTGTATTTTAGTAACCTTCTTTTATAACGAGAATTGCTTTTCAGCAAAAAAAAAAAAAATTTTAATGGAAAAATCGGTTCAGGCTATATCTCGGGTATATATGGACCGATATCGAAAATTTTAATTTTCCATATTTATATAACCTTATTTCATTACCAGAACTGCTTTTGAGCACAACAAATTATTTAAGTTCGCTTACGCGACATTTTCATGAAAAACCCGGTTTAAGCTATATCTCGGGAATATATGAACCGATATCGAAAATTTTTATCTTCCATATTTATATGACTTTATTTCGTTACCAAAACTGCTTTTGAGCACAAAAAAAGTTGTTTGAATTCGCTTACGCGATATTAAAAAATGTCGCGTAAGCGAACTTAAACAACTTTTTTGTGCTCAAATGCAGTTCTGGTAATGAAATAAGGTTACATAAATATGGAAAATGAAAATATCCGATATCGGTCCATATATACCCGAGATATAGCCTAAACCGCGGTTTTAATGAAAATGTCGCGTAAGTGAACTTAAACATCTTTTTTTGCTTAAAAACAGTTCTGGTAATGAAATAGGGTTATATAAATATGAAAAATTCAAATTTTCGATGTCGGTCCATATATACCCGATATATAGCGTAACCGGTTTTTTGATGAAAATGCCGGGTAAGCGAATTTAAACAACGTTTTTGTGCTCAAAAGCAGTTCTGGTAATGAAATAAAGTTATATAAATATGGAAAAAGAAAATATCCGATATCGGTCCATATATACTCGAGATATAGCCTGAACCGATTTTCCCAATAACATTTTTTTTTGCTGAAAAGCAGTTCTTGTTATAAAAGAAGGTTACGAAAATAGAGAAAATTAAAATTTCTGATATCGGTCCATATATACCCGAGATATAGCCTAAATCGGGTTTTTCATGAAAATATCGCGTAAGCGAACTTAAACAATTTGTTGTGCTGAAAAGCAGTTCTGGTAATCATATAAGGTTATATAAATATGGAAAATTAAAATTTTCGATATCGGTCCATATATAGCCGAGCATATTTAGGTCACATTTTTAATATACTATACATATTCGTGACTATCGTGAAGGGTATTTTAGATTCGGCCCAGCCGAATATACTACACTCTTACTTGTTTTTTTTAATTATTTCCTTTTTTTAAATAATTAGAAAAAAAATAAATTTTTTGCATACACATACATATATATGTATGTACGTGTTAACATGGATATGAACGTTTATTAATGTATATATGTACATGTATTCATACTTTTTCTTGTTGTTATTTCCATTTTTATATATTTGATTCTTTATTTTTGTTCAAGCTTCTTCTTTTTTCTTTCTCAATAAAGATTTCCATTCCCGCACCATTCGCCTGTTTGGCATTTAAAAACGCGATACACAGACAGAAAGCAGATGTCAATTGTTACGTTTTTCGTCAAAAAAGTTCTTTCTTCGCGTTGCATGAACGCAAGTAAGGAAAACGTCAAGATTTAATCGCGTTTTTTGAGCACATTGTGTTCCATGAACAGGCTGTTAATCTAATACTAAAGGCCCATTTAGCCGACCGTAAATGTAGAAATGTAAATGTAGTCGGAACAGCTGATCGTTTTTGTTATACGAGAAACAATGAAAATGCTTATCTGACTGTAATGAAATGTAACGGTAACGTCTGAACCTGTAGAAAATAGAATTTCATTACGTGTTTACGTGACAAATGTAGTCAGTGATGGTATATATTATTGTGAATGGCAGGACGGCACAAAAACCCTGTTTTAGTACTTTTTGTTTATTTGATAATTGAACTGTTTAAGTAGTTAAATTTGCATACACACATAATGTATTTTAAAAAATTTTGGAATTTTCTGTAAAATACGCAAGATGGATATACATACATACATTGGTAGCATAATTTATACACTGCGCACAATTTTTGCATCTTTAACATTATTTGTAACCTCAACATTTATTAGCCCGATTTCCAAAATATATTCCTCAAAGACAATCTTCCAACGATAAAATGAATTTTAAAAATTGGTTTATAATATATAGTTATGCTGATATAAAAGTAAGAAAGCAATATAGTATAAATTTTGGTCTGTGATGAAATGAAAATGTAATAATAAAAAAGTTTTAATACTTTTTAAGTATAATAAGCCAATAATTATATATAACTAGAATTTTAGTACTGTTATACCCTTCACAAAAATGTAAAGGGTGTATATAAGTTAGTGATTCCGTTTATAATTTCTGCAATTTTTATTTGCGACCGTATAAAGTATAAATATTCTCAAGAATCAGAATTAATAGAAAAGTCGATTAAGCGATATCCGTCTGTCCATCCGTCGGTTGTTGAAATACCGTTTCTGAGAATACCATTAGACTTGAAACGTTTTTCTTTCACCATTCTATTACCCCATCGAGTCATGGGATTGCTATTGAAATTCAGTAATATCGGTTCACATATAGCTGAGATATGTTCGAAATTCCGAAAAAGATATAGCCTAAGCCGATTTTTCTATAAATGTTTGTTTTTGCTAAAAGAACTTCTGATAATATAAGGAGGTTACCAAATAGAGAAAATGAAAATTTCCGATATCGGTCCATATATACCCGAGATATAGTCTGAACCAATGTTTTAGTGAAAAATTTATTTTGCTTGAAATCAGTTCTGATTATAAAACGAGGTAATTAATTACTCGTAAAATACAGAAAATGAAAAATTCCGTTATCGGTTCACATTTAACCGAGATATAGCCTAAACCAATTTTTGCATGATGATTTCAATGAAAGATTTCCTTTTTGGAATGGTGATTACAAGGCAAACATATTTTTTGCCCGATGTCGGTCCATATATATCCAAGCATATTTAGTGACTATCGTGAAGGGTATTTTAGATTCGGCCCAGCCGAATGTACTACACTCCTGTTATATATTAATATTATTATATATTATAAGCAGTTAAATTTGTTTTTTTAGAAGTACCAAAGAGCAGAGAACAAAAATTCAAAAATTTTAGATTTATTCGCTATATTAGCTTCCAACATTGGTACTAATAAAAAAATTATAAAAAGCTTGTTTTTATATTTTCCAGCTGTAGCTCATATGAAATGTCGACAATAGACAGAAAAAGAAATATTAGACATTTTAGGTACTATTTAAACAATTTTCGTACCTTTTGTATATGTACTGAATACTATGAACTCTCATCACTGCGATGAACAGCTGTATTGCTTTTATTTTATTTTTGTAAATTATTTGATATAAAGATATAGGTGATGAAAAATTAATTATTTTCTTTAACATACAATAATATAAAAATGAAAAACAGAACACTTTTTCTGTAGATCATTAATAAGTGAACACTTTTTCTTCACATGCACTTGTGTTTTTTTGTTTGTATCAAAAAAAAAATGATACGGTTTTACGTGTTCTATAAGTGCTACTACATTTACGTTACATTTACATTTACCTTACAGTTACAATTTCTACGGTCGGCTAAATGGGCCTTAAGGGTGATTAGCTACTTTTGAATAAAATATCTTTTTTAATTAGGGGTGCTTAACGCATACACGTTCCAATTCACGTGATTAGGTAGGCAGACCGCTGGATTCTTAAAAAAGTACCTGGATTCTCCACCTCACTTGGGTCCTGAAAGATCATTCCATTTGTGATAAACTCAATTGACAACTTAGTCGGTTGTTGTACAAATCAAGACGTGTTTGAAGAAAAATCAAACCATTTTGATTTTTTTTTCAATTTGGCTAGCAAGTCTCTCAATTCGTTTGTGCTTTGTGTGTTCGAGTCTCCTGATCAGTTGTCCAAATTTATATTTGTAATTTTTTGCAGAGAAAATGCTAAAATGTTTTAGCAATCCACTTGAAAATACCTACATGTCGTCTGTTACCCCAAAAACACTGCTTTTGTAAAATAAAAGAGTAGTGCCGTCTAACAAAATTTTCAATAGGGGATGTTCTATTTTGTTATGTACAGGGTGGCTGGCAGGATGAAAGCTGCTACCAAAAAAAAAACGTAATAACGTATTTTCTGTGTAACTCCCCTGCTCCATTTTTTTTGTGTTATATAGATTGATCTTTAAATTTAACTAAAATGGAGAATTGGGACAATGAAACAAGAATTGTGGACCGATATCGGAAATTATCATGTTCCATATTTATATAACCTTATTTTATTACCAGAACTGCCTTTAAGCAAAAAAAATTGTTTAAGTTCGCTTACGTGATATTTTCATGAAGAACTGTCTTTGAGTGTGGTGATCGGTAATCTGTGCCTCGTTTCTGTAAGATTAGTGAGAAGTTTCTCGCATCGAAAACTATGAAACATAAAATTCCATCGTTTCTCGCCTATCGAGAACAACAGCGTTTCTGTATATTAAATCGAAAAGAGGCAATACTAGTTACATCTTTATTGGAATATTTCCATTAAGCAGCTGTCAAAATGCAAAAAGTAAACAAATAAGACGAAAAGAATATAGGAAAAATTTATCAAAAGAAAAGAAAACTTAAGAAACAAATGTTCAGCAGTGAATAAAACAATTGAATTCAGTAGTGCTATAAATAAAATAAAATTGTGTCAATCAATAACACATGCACATAAATAAAAACACATTCAAATCATAAATAAATTTCATAAAAACTTTAAATAAGGTATAGTTTTGTGGTGATGGTTGCTGACCAATATGACCGGCGAAACATGTTGCGCATTTACAGCCAGAGATTAAGGGCTGCAACCGACCCTTTTTTAGTTCCTGAACCGATGAGGGAAGCTTCTCGCATTCGAGACAGGCTAAAATTAAGATTTTGCCATTAAATTTTTAATTTATCATACTGTATGTATGTACATAAATATTAAGAAATAAATAAAAAACCAAAAAAATTTAATTCATAATTTTTAAATATTTATTATATTTTATCTCCGTGGAAATTCTTTCAATTTTCTAAAATAAAAAGAAGAAATGAATAATGAACTACATTCAATATCTGCCGTATTCATAATAAATAATTTACACATAACAAAGGTTTAATGCACAAATTTTGTGTAAAAATATGTATGTCAAGTAAACTTTTACTAATTGCAGATTATTTTTTATGAATACGACAATATGTGTATAAATATTTAAAAACTTTACCTTTTCTACACTTTTTGCATTCATTATGTCAATTATATATTTTTTAAATTTATAACTTCCGCAACTCTTTTCTTTGTGAAAAGTTTTGACAGCTCTAGCGAGAAACTTCTCACAAAATTTTAATGCAGAAACAGGTTTACTCACAAGCTTCCAATGAATTACGTCAAAAAAGCTATTTTGACAGATATTTCTCGCTTCTCAAAGATACAGAAACATTTGTGTGAGAAACTCCATTTTTTGTCTCAATTCGCATAGTTTCTCTGTCAATTCCTTTGTTTCTTGTGAGAAATTTCTCGATGCGAGTAATACAGAAACGAGGCACTGGGAATATGTTGGAGTGTGGATGTAATCAATAGATGTTCTATGACCACCACCGTCTCTCCTTTATTATGAGTGTAGACAGGCACTATGTGGTTTGAAGACTAGTGTGGTGGCTTGTAGAGGAGTCCAAAATTATATATACATACGTATACACTTTGTTTTAAATTTAATTTGACAAGGTTGATTTAAGATGCTTGCCCAGTTACACTCAGCAAGTGAAGTATATTTCTTTTTGTAGCAGTCATTAAGGCATATTTTAGTAGCCTACTTTTTTACTTTGCGGGTAAACTTGACAATTAAAAGTGTTAGTTAATGGCTTAACAGCGTTAGGGCTTACAAAGTAAAAACTGTTGACAATAATGTCGATAAGAGCGTTTCAATTCAAATAAATATAGGGTGTTTTTTTAAGCCCGATAGAACTTGAAATTGTAAAAAATAACACAAAAAATTAAATTGTAATCAAAATTTTTTTTTATTCGAAAGATCAATACGTGACATTAACATTTGAAAATGATTTCGGGCATATGGACACCGCGGCTGTTCTTGACGAAGCGCATTCTGGACGCCCAATTTTGGGCCACTTTTTCGAGCACTGCTGGCCGTATGTCACGAACAACACGAACAATGCTGGCCTCCAAGGCGTCAATTGTTGCTGGTTTATCAGCATAAACCAGTGACTTCACGTAGCCCCACAGGAAATAATCGAGAGGTGTCAAATCGCACGACCTTGGAGGCCAATTGACAGGTCCATTTCTCGAAATCAACTTATCGCCAAATTTTGATTTCAGTAAGTCGATGGTTGCGTTCGCCGTATGGCACGTAGCGCCATCCTGTTGAAACCACATCTCCTCCGGATCAATGTCATCCATATTTTCAAACAAAAAATCATTGATCATGGTGCGGTAACGATCTCCATTGACCGTAACGCGAGCTCCGGCCTCATTTTTGAAAAAATAAGGTCCGATGATGCCACCAGCATGAAAACCGCACCAAACAGTGCATTTTTCTGGATGTAATGGAGTCTGTAGGGTCTCTTGTGGATTGGTCTCACTCCATATGCGGCAATTTTGCTTATTAACAAACCCGTTAAGCCAAAAATGCGCCTCATCGCTGAACACAATTTTGCGATAAAACAACGTCGCGAATCGACAACTGATTTTCAAAGTAAATTTCGATAATTTCGCAGCGTTGTTCAAGCGTGAGTCTATTCATGATGATTTGTCAGAGTATACTGAAACAAATAAAAAAAATGTTTCATCAAAATTTAATTTTTTGTGTTACTTTTTACAATTTAAAGTTCTATCTAGCTTAAAAAAACACCCTTTATTAAGGTGATACTTCAAACTTTCAATTTTCAATAATAATATAAGGAATAATAATAATATAAATCTAATATAAGAAATAATTCAGAAAAATACAAAAGCAAATAATTATATAAATATTTAATAAGCTCGATATGCTAATTTGAACAAACCGGTTTAGGCTATATCTGGGGTATATAGGGACCGATTAGACATCAAGCTTAATAATCGTGCGAAGTTTAAAGCAAAACAAACAATTTTTTTTCAAAAATGTTCATACAAAAGTCCAAAAAAAAAAGTTTTTTCGGAATTTTGAATATATCTCAGCTATATAGGAATCGATATTACTTAATTTCAATAGCAAACCCGTGAATCGATGAAAGAAAAAAGTTTCTATGTTTAATGCTTTTCTCAGAAACGGTAGACAGACAGACATCACTTAATCGACTTTTCTATTAACACTGAATCGGAATATATGTATGTGGTTTTATTTTCGGTTTTGCATATATTTAGGAAAGTAAACTTTTCAAATTTCGTTTATTACTTTTTATTTCAATAAGTTTTACAAAAGCCTTTTTAAAAATATGATATTTAAAGTACAATATATAAAATTCATTTGGTGTTAATTCAGTTTTTAATAATAGTAATTATTTTAGTTTTATGTTCTTTCTTTTTTTACTGGTTTTTAACAACTCTAATTGTCACTCGCGATTCTTCTCTGTGCTTGCGACCTGTACAACTTCTAATTCACAACTGTCCTCCTCATTTCAACTATCGTTCTCTCCTACTTATTTGTCCGTCGTTTCTTTTTATGTACTATTTATGTGTGTGTGTGTAAAATAAATAATGCTGTGGTAGCGTTTATGGGATTTAGAGTAATGCGTTGCAGCGCTTAACCCACGATCCCACATGTATATACTTTATAAGGTCGGAAATGAAGATTGTAGAAATTACTAACGGAATTACAAACATTTTTGTGAAGGGTGTAACAATACTCAAATGTTAGTTATATATAATTTGTTTATTATACTTAAAAAATATAAATTTTTTATACCCTTCACAAAAATGTAAGGGGTATATATAAGTTTAATTATGCTACCAATGTGTGTATATCCATTTTGCGTATTTTACAGAAAAGTCTTAAATTTATTCAAATATATTAGGTGCTGTATTCTAAGATACGCACAAATGCAATATTAAAAAAGCACTCCCCAAAAGGTAAAGTGCTGCAAATTTGTGGGATCATAGTATGGTGTGAATGGACAATGACCCACAAAAAATCTTTACAGGTGCTTAATCGCATATTACAAGATTTTAGAAGCAACGAAAAAGTATTTGGAGGAGCACTATTTGTGGTAGCCGGTGATTTCCAATGAAAATTGCCTGAAATTGCAGTGATTATGAGCTTAGTGCGTGCCTTAAATCATACCTTCTTTGGCGTGTTGAAATTAACAACAAACTGCATTATTTTTCCATCAAAGTTTTGTTGTACAACTACCTCGCGTGGCTAGAAGAATTCTTCTTTTTATTTTCAACGCTATCTTACGCCTTGAGTATTATCCGGTCGAGTGGAAAGTGTCTATGATAACGATGATACCTAAGCCGGGGAAGGATCATACTACAGTAGAATCGTACAGACCAATAAGTCTACTGCCAACAATTTCAAAACTATTTGAGAAATTGCTAATGATGAAGTTGAGTCCAGTACTGGAAAAAATAGAATGTATTCCTGATCATCAGTTCGGTTTTAGGGCCAAACATAGTACCATCGAACAGACACACAGACTAGTTAATGTCATAAGAAAATCATTTGAAGACAAGAAGTATTGCTCTGTACTTTTCATTGACGTTTCCCAAGCTTTTGACAAAGTGTGGCATGACGGTTTAATGCACAAAATAAAACTAAACTTTCCTGCGAACACCCACAAACTTTTTGAAAGTTATTTGTATGGACGTAAATTTATCGTTAAGGAAGGTGACTTTTATAGCCCCATTCAACCAATCGTCCCACAAGGCAGCATACTGGGCCCTACCTTATACTTAATTTATGCTTCTGACATGCCAACAAGCAATAAAATTCATACATCCACGTTTGCAGACGATACGGCTTTTTTCAATGTACATGAAAACCACCACACAGCATCACAAAATTTGCAGGAACATATTTACAATTTGGAGAAATGGTTAAAACTCTGGAAAATCAAAGTCAATGAACAAAAATGTATCCATATCACGTTCACACTGCGTAAAAGTACATGCCCGTCAATAAAAATTAATAATCAAATAATTTCACAACACAATGACGTCAAATATCTCGGTATTCACCTCGACCGTCGACTAACTTGGAAGAAACACATTGACGCAAAAACAACCCAGATGAAATTAAAAGCCGCGCAATTGAATTGGCTCATCGGCAGAAATTCCACCCTGAGCTTAGATTGCAAACTTTTACTGTATAACGCGATCCTAAAGCCAATATGGTGCTATGGAATTCAACTATGGGGCACCGTCTCCGCATCGAATATTGGAAAAATTCAAAGGCGTCAAAACAGCGTTCTACGTACGATTACAGCAGCTCCATGGTATGTAAAAAATTCTCGAATTCACAAGGACCTAGTAAAAGATGAATTTGCCAAATATGCTGGAAGGTATATAACCAAACTTCAAATCCACCCAAGTCCACTTGCTCGAGACATCCTTACCTTTGGTGGTCACACACGATTAAAAAGAAGGGACACCTTGGCTTCCATTCGGGAGCATAACAGCTGATGTCCTGTGGCACGGTATTCTGATACATTCGCTGAATCATAATTTTTTGTCTAGCATTGGCTGGACTTAAAGAAAATTTTTTAGTTATTAAGATTTGAATAATTGTTGTTAGTTCTTCTTGAAGATTCAACAAATAAATAAAAATTTATAAAAAAAAAAAGTTTTGTGACACAATGCATTGAAGAGTTACTTAATTGTCTATTTCCAAATGTCGAACGCAGTTTCAAAAATGAACAGTGGTTACGTGAGCGAGCGTCACTTCACTTCCTGCCAAAAACAAAGATGTCAATTAATTCAATAAACAATAGAATTCTAAATAAAATCAGCCAATCTACAGTTATACAAAAATCTATCGAAACCGTGCTGAGAGATGAGGATGCTGACAGTTAGTCTTTTGCGTTTTTTAACTCACTTGATTTTCTAGGACTTCCGCCTACAATTATTCTACTGCGCATCAGCGATCCACTATAACTTTGCAATGGCACTCGACTGCGAAAAACTGCGATACAACTTAATCGAAGGGATAATTATGAAGAGGAAAAATAAAGGTAAAAATATGCTATTGCCACGAATTCCAGTGATTCCAACCGACTTGCCATCTGATTTCAAAAGATTGCCGTTTTATGTTCGTTTAGTGTTTGCAAAGACAATTATTAAAGTTCAAGGTCAATCCGTGCAAGTTTGTCTTTTGAATTTGTCAAATCTATGTTTCTTCCACCAAAGTAGAACACAAAGAATAATTGAAGAACAGAAAAAATAATTGAATACCATTAACTGCGGTGCAACTAGCTGTTTCGTAGTCGCTACAACTGTGAAAATGATTTACATCAGTACCTGCCTTGACGGCCTAACATGATGGTGGACCAATTCCACGAAGTGAATTTTTCACGATTCACCACCGCCCCCGTGTGGCTTGCTAGGCTCACACAGGTAGCAATTCTTGTCATATGATTGCGGTCATATGAACAACTTCTTGTTGAGGAGTTCGGGCTTTCTAATCCCTCATGTATGCAATTTCCCAGCAATCAATGGAGGACAAGGCTTAATGAGTTGGTAGACCGAAGCCCATTAAGAGCAACAGCCCTTAAACCAACTCACCCGTCAATCATCACCACTGGTTCCTTACAGTACACGTATCTGTTGTATAGGCAACAGATCCTCGGGAGCTTGTTAGCCCTCCAAAAAAGTCATCACCAAACAATTATCAAGGATACTAACACTCCCTTCCTGCGTTTTAGGTTTCAACCACAGCCAGAACGTTTCAGCCAAGGTAGGCACCTCAACCATGATCAGCCCGAGTCGAACCGCAAGCAGAACTTCCCGGGGGCCATGCTGATCCCCGTTCTGCCAATTTATACCCTTGGTAAGGGTTTCGGAAGCCAACACAACATAAGTCATGTGGCTTCCTAGAGTTTTGTTTGCCGCACCAAACGAGGGACCCCTTCCCCTCTTTTCACCGAAAAACAGAGCGCCTAAGTTAGGAATACGCCAAAGCAAAACCTGTTCCCCGGGGGGCGTAGTCGCTACACTACTCATCAGCACCCACTGGGATTCGAACTCGGTAGCATGTGAACATGATATATTTTTAATACGGCCGCTTAACCAATTCATCCGCCGAGCTCTTTTAATTATTCTTACGCTAATGTTTGCCACATATTGATCACATATATGCAATCGTTATAACCCCAGTTGTTTGTTCAGGATTTTATGTCACTGAAGAACCAGTTTTTAATTTTCTATTTACTAATAATTCTCCTCAATGTGAGACGTATTTGTAGGTAAATCATTAATAAGTGAACTTTTAGTTATATACATATGTACGATATTAACTAACTAGTTGTGAGTTCGAGTCCAACTTCAGTCAAAAAGAAGGATTATTTTATAATTAACGGATAAGGATTATTTTATAATTAAATATAATTAGACAAACTAAAATTATTGTATATCCTAGCGCGCTATAAAATGGTTAGCAAAATCATCATCAATATAGCTAATAAAATATTTTTAGACTATATAAGCACTTTTTATTTCATTGTAGTTATGGGGTAGCAACGCACACCGGGTTAAGCTAGTATATAACAAATTTGAACTAACTATGCTCGGATATGCATATATAAACCGATATCGGGGAAAAATATTTTTACCTTGTAATCACCATTCCAAAAAGGAAATCTTTCATGGAAATTTTCATGCAATAAATCGGTTTAGGCTAGATCTCGGTTAAATATGAACCGATATCGGAATTTTCCATTTTCTGTATTTTGATTACCCCGTATAATCCGAACTGCTTTTAAGCAAAAAAATTTTTTCACTAAAAATCGGTTTAGACCGATCGGAAACTTTAATTTTCTCTTTTTAGTAGCCTCCTTACATTATCAGAACTCCTTTTAAGCAAAAAAAAAATGTTTCAGTTCGCTTACCCGACATTTTCATTAAAAACTCCGTTTAGGCTATATCTGGGGTATATATGGACCAAAATCTGAAATTTTCATTTTCTGTACTTTAGTAGCCTCTTTTTATAATCAGAACTTTTTTTAAGCAAAACTAATTTTTTGATGGAAAAATCGGTTTAGGCTATATCTCGGGCATACGAGTATATAGACCGATATCGGAAATTTTCGTGTTCTGTATTTTTGTAACCTCCTTTTATGACAGCTTTTAAGCAAAAACAGTTATTTAAGTTTGCTTACGCGACATATTCTCGAAAAATCGGTTTTGGCAATATCTCGCGTATACATATAGGGTGTTTTTTTAAGCCCGATAGAACTTGAAATTGTAAAAAATAACACAAAAAATTAAATTGTAATCAAAATTTTTTTTTATTCGAAAGATCAATACGTGACATTAACATTTGAAAATGATTTCGGGCATATGGGCACCGCGGCTGTTCTTGACGAAGCGCATTCTGGACGTCCAATTTTGGGCCACTTTTTCGAGCACTGCTGGCCGTATGTCACGAACAACACGAACAATGCTGGCCTCCAAGGCGTCAATTGTTGCTGGTTTATCAGCATAAACCAGTGACTTCACGTAGCCCCACAGGAAATAATCGAGAGGTGTCAAATCGCACGACCTTGGAGGCCAATTGACAGGTCCATTTCTCGAAATCAACTTATCGCCAAATTTTGATTTCAGTAAGTCGATGGTTGCGTTCGCCGTATGGCACGTAGCGCCATCCTGTTGAAACCACATCTCCTCCGGATCAATGTCATCCATATTTTCAAACAAAAAATCATTGATCATGGTGCGGTAACGATCTCCATTGACCGTAACGCGAGCTCCGGCCTCATTTTTGAAGAAATAAGGTCCGATGATGCCACCAGCATGAAAACCGCACCAAACAGTGCATTTTTCTGGATGTAATGGTGTCTGTAGGGTCTCTTGTGGATTGGTCTCACTCCATATGCGGCAATTTTATTTTTAAATTATGTACGCCATACAAATGACGAAGTCGTCTATAAGTTGCGCGAATCGACGACTGATTTTCAAAGTAAATTTGGATAATTTCGTAGCGTTGTTCAAGCGTGAGTCTATTCATGATGATTTGTCAGAGTATACTGAAACAAATAAAAAAAATGTTTCATCAAAATTTAATTTTTTGTGTTACTTTTTACAATTTATCTAGCTTAAAAAAACACCCTTTATATACACCGATATCGGAAATTTGTATTTTAGTAAATTCCTTTTATTACCAAAAACGATTTTAAGAAAAAAAAATTCTTAAGTTCGCTTACGCAACATTTTCAGGGAAAATCAGTTTTGGCTATGTCTCGGGTATTTGTGGACCCAAATCGAAAACTTTCATTTTCTGTATATAAGTAGCCTCCTTCTATTACCAGAACTAATTTTAAGCAAAAAAAGATTTTAAGTTCGCTCACGCGAAATATTCATTAAAAAATCGATTTATGGACCAATATCGGTAAAAAAAGTTTTTGGCTTTTAATTGCCATGCTTAATAAGTGTCAAGTTTAAAGCAAAACACACAACTTTTTGTAAAAAGATTTGCCTACAAAATGGAAAAAAGTGATTTTTTTTTTTAGGAATTTTGGATATATCTCAGATATTTGTGAACCGATTTTACTGAATTTCAATAGTAAACTCTTGAATCACTGGAATAATAGAGTGGCGAAAGAAACAGGTTTCTAAGTCGAATGGTCTTCTCAGAAACGATATTTCAACGACCGACAGACGGACATCCCTTAATCGGCTTTTCCATTAATTCCGATTCAGAATATATGTACTTTATAGTGTCGCAAATAAAAATTGTAGAAATTACAAATGGAATCGCAAACTCATATACACCAATAAAATTTTTGTGAAGAGTATAAAAAATTCTGGGTCTTCTTGTCTTTGTGCGCTATGTGTCTTATTAGAGTTACCCGATTTAAAATAGTTTTCTAGCTTTCGGCTCATTTTACTAGATTCAATACAAATTTAAATACTTGAATTTGTTCCGTTGTACGGAAAAAATTTTCTATGGTGAACTGAATAATCAGTAGTTAAGTTTATTGAAAGTAAAGTAAATGGTAATCAGTTATAGTAATTTAGCTGTTTTCTACCGAATCTAGCGATTTTAAAGCCAAGATATCAGCAAAAAGTGGCAAATTAGCGCTTTCTTGATAAAATGACAAGATAAAATTGCGCGATTTGTAAAAATTATATTCAGCCGCCGATAAGCCAAGCGCTTCGGCAGCTGAGCCGATACGGCTTGCTTCTCTGAATTGCACCAGCACGTCTAAACACGGATAGTTTATAGCTTGGAAAAAAATAAATTACTAGTAATTAACTAAATTAAGAGGCACAAAGTACACAGATATGAAAAGGTAGGGAAAAAGGATAACTAATAAGAATTAGCACTAATTCACTGACTTCCTCTCTCTGCGACTTGTACTTTTATCCGACGAACAAAATGTTTTCCAACTTAAAGAAATTCTTTGGAACTCTGTACAGATGAACATGCCGTTTCGTTTGGCAATTAAACTTTATAGTATTATACTCTCCACAAAAATAGACTGTCACGTTTGCGACTTTCAATTCTATCGTTGTTGCTGTCAGGATGGGCACGATTGTTATTACCCACACACACATGATTAAATCTAAAATTTTAATCACTGTTTTCTTGCCTGCAACAACGCGGATAGAAAATATCGTCTTAGAGATGTTAACTTTCACTTCACGTTTGTGATTCCGTTTGTAATTTCTACAATTTTCATTTCCAACCCTATAAAGTATACATATTCTGAATCAGCATCGATAGAATATTAGATTAATGGATGTCCGTCTGTCCGCCGTCGAAACTTTTTTCTTTCATCATTCTTTTACCCCATCGATTCATGGGTTTAATATTGAAATTCAGTAATATCGGCTCACGTATAGCTGAGATATATTCAAAATTTCGAAAAAATCTAGTTTTTTTTGCAATTTTGTATGAAAATTAAAAAAAAATTGTTTGTTTTGCTTCAAACTTCACACTAAAAGGAAAAAAATTTTTTTTCAGATATCGATCAATATTTTATAATATGTGTTTATAATATGTGTTTCTTCTTTTTTTTTTTCTTTTTGTCTTTTTTGCACCGTTGTCCGTGTTTTCTTTATATGTTTAATATTAATATTATGTGCAATGAATTTCATTACCTTGTAGTGTGGAAGGTGTTGGAGTAAATTTTGCTAATCTGAGCAGTGTAGAAGGTATATAAACTGGGCACTGATCAGTTTTGATTCCAACATTTTAATTCCAACATTTTAAATGCTGCAATAGAGTTTGTTTCCGCCTTTCGTGTTGTTATTGTTAACACCCCGCGAACACTACTCCCTATTTCATCCTCATCATATGCTATTTTAGTTCCAGTACAATGCGCTGCATATGTAGGGATCATCCCCTGAGTACTGGTCCCATATATAAAAAAAAAAAACAAATATATATATATATATATATATATATATATATATATATATATATATATATATATATATATATATATATATATATATATATATATATATATATATATATATATATATATATATATATATATATATATATATATATATATATATATATATATATATATATATATATATATATATATATATATATATATATATATTTTTTTTTTTTTTTTAGCTTGGACCAGTACTCAGGGGATGACCCCTACATATGCAGTGCATTGTACCAGAACTAGGAAAATAGGTTATGAGAAGGGGGAAAGAGGGAGTAGTGTTTGTGAACATTTGACTTGAACTTTCCAACGTTATAACAGACAGGAAACACGTCTGCAGGCAACTTATTCCATAGACGAAGCGTACGGCTGAAAAACGAATTCTCTCTGTAATGCGTAGTACGATTCCCCGCGCAATCAACCACAAATGGATGAGCTCTAGACGAAGAGCGCGTGCTACGTAAAAATGTGCGAGTTTCGGGAACAAGATCCCTAATCTCGTCAGAGCAAAATTCATTGTAGTAACGATAGAACAGAGTAACGCACCCCACACTGCGTCGATGCTCCAGTGAGTCAATAGAGTTGGATGCCCTACTGTCACCGATAAGCTTCTTCGCCCTCTCCTGCACACGGTCGAGTAACCCCAAAATAGACTTTGAGGCACCGGCCCAAACATGAGAGTTGTATTCCATTTTCGGTCGGATGTAGGTGGTATAAATAGTAAGGAGGTCGGATGGAGTGAAGTACATCTTACACCGTTTCAAAAAACCGAGGCACTTGAACGCTTCTTTAGAGACATGAAAAATGTGTTCTGTCCAGCGAACGTCACACTGTATCTTCATTCCAAGAACATCAAGAGCATCCGATTCCTCAATATTTATACCATCCATGAGTACAGATGAAGCAGCATCTGCGATCGTTTGCTTGTGTGTTAATAAGCAACATTGGGTCTTACGAGCGTTGAAGGCGACTCTGTTTTTACGACCCCATTCGGAGATTAATAGAAGGTCACTATTCAGTGAATCATTCATATTTAGCCTCTTGGCAGCGATCTCTGATAGGCTGGGCCTATAGCTAAAAGAGTACGAGTGGCAAATGCTGCTGTCATCTGCGAAAGAGTGGATAGGGTTGGAAGTTTGGTAGAGAAGATCATTTAGAAAAATAAGGAATAGGGTAGGAGAAAGAACGGAGCCTTGCGGAACCCCTGAATTAATCTTGAGCTCGTTTGATGAGACCCCATCTATAACAACTCGTATAGTGCGGTCTCTGAGAAAACTCGATATAAACCGAGAGAAGTCATCACCGACACCAAAAGCAGTAAGTTTTGCCAATAGTGCACCGTGCCACACTCTGTCAAACGCTTTTGAAATATCAAGAGCCACCGAAATGATGGATTGAGTGGCACCATTTCTCTGAGAGATATGCCATAAGATCGCCAGTTGAACGACCCTTACGAAATCCATATTGACGATCACAAAGTAGTTTATGCGACTCTAGATACCTCATAAGGTGATGGTTGACCATGCTTTCCATTACTTTGGAAAGTGTAGAGCAAATTGCAATTGGGCGGTAATTTTCAGGGTTATTTGCCTCACCCTTTTTGGGTATTGGTGTTACATTAGCAACCTTCCAGCTTGATGGAAACTCACCAAAATGGTAAAGTGAACTGAAGAGGCGTGCTAATGGACGCGCAAGCGTAGAAGAAAACTGCTTCAAGACCAGTGCTGGAATGCCATCCGGTCCAGGAGTTTTGTTTATGTCGAGGTCTGCCAAAACCCTTTTAACTGCTCGCGCCCGGAAAAATATCTTTGGCATAATTACAGATACTCTTTCGAGCTCGGGAAGTGGTTGACTGCTTTCCGGCAAGCAGGAGTTGCTTGCAAAAATTTCAGCCAACAGGTTAGCTTTGTCAACCGGGTCGGTGAATGCTTGGTCATTCTTTAAGAGAGTTGGGATTGATGAACTAGTATTGTTCTTTACCCTCTTAACGAATGACCAAAAGGTCTTACTGCCCCGGGGAGCTGTAAGGACCTTGGCACGAAGACGCTGTTCGTGAAGAAACTTTTCACGCCTAAGTACCTTGGCACACGAAGATCTTGCCTTTTTGCGTAGTAAATCAGTCTCTGGGTTTTTGTTTAAACGCCAATTACTGAATGCTTCCTCTCTGGATCTGACTGCGTTTTTGCACGTCTGATTAAACCAGGATTTCACTCCTGGTTTAACCGAAATCTGCTTGGATGGGATGAATGATTTCATCCCTAGCAATATAATATTCTCGACCATTTTTGCTGAAGCATTTATGTCGTTATCTAGAAAACAAAGTTTCCAATTAAAATGCTCATAAAATTGGTTGAGCTCAGCCCAACGCGCCTTTTCGTAAATAAATATTGAACGTTTCGTAGCTGATTTCGAAACGTTACGAAGTTCAGAGATCGAAAAGGAGGCAGAAATGGTGCAATGATCCGAATTGCCGAGAGGTGCACTAACTTTGACTTTATACTTTTCAGGGTGTGAAGTCCGAGATATAGCCCAAATCGGGCTATGCAAATGTCGCGTAAGCGAACTTAAACAACTTTTTTTGCATAAAAGTAGTTCTGGTAATAGAATAAGGTTATGTAAACATGGAAAATGAAAATTCCCGATATGGGTCCATATATAACCGAGATATAACCTAAACCCGGTTTTTCATGAAAATGCCGCGTCAGCGAACTTGAACAACTGTTTTTCTTAAAAGCAGTTCTGGTACCAAAATAAGGTTATATAAATATGGAAAATCAAAATTCCCGATATCGGTCCATATATACCCGAGATATAGCCAATTTTTCCATTAACATTTTTTTTTTTTTTTGGCTGAAAAGCAATTCTCGTTATAAAAGAAGGTTACTAAAGTACAGAAAATAAAAAATTCCGATATCGGTTCATATATAACCGAGATATGGGTTAAACAAACTTATCCATGAAAATGTCCATGAAAGATTTCTTTCTTGTAATAGTGATTACAAGGCAAAAATATTTTTTCTCTGATATCGGTCCATATATATCCGAGCATATTTAGTTCAAATTTGTAATATATATATGTACATATACGTGACTATCGTGGAGGGTATTTTAGATTCGGCCCAGCCAAATATACCACACTCTTACTAATTCTATATAAAATTTTTTTTGTGCAAATTAAAGGTAAAACGTGTATTATCTTTACAGTCAGCTATTAATAAAATATGTACAATGTGGATAGCTGCTTAACCCAATTCACTACCAGCCAATTTGGTCATTTTACAAACGTTACTTTTAACATCTCTCTCTCTCTCTCTCTCTCTCTGAGTACTCTGTGTTAACAGGTGATATAATAAATGGGAAAATTTTTTAAGTGATCAGTTTAAATAAACTTTCATTTTACAAAATATAAACAAAATATACTAAGTACTGTTAATTACTTATATCTTATTTTATAAAAATTTCAGGTCATAATTTGTCAATTTTCGGTAATACTCTGGAAGAGTGTGTAATGAGTGATAAAAAAACTGCAATTTCAAATACCGGCGGTTATACGGACAGAGGCTCTAGAAATTCCATTGTATCTTTATTCCGTTCTGGCAGTCATAGTGGAAAAAATTCGAAAACCACTACCAACTCGGAAAAATTGAAAGAATATGTAAGTTTTAACAACACATCATATCGCTCCTTTATTGCAACATAGTCATATTTCAAAAAAGCCCGTTTCGAGAGAAACGCATTTAAAGTTTTTAGTTTCCATACAAGTCTTAGCAAATTTTTTGAGAAAATATCTCCTAAAGGAAACAGTTTAAAAGCAATTTGAATAAATTTTTGGCACAATATAAATGGTAGTTCTATTAACAATTCTGCATTGTGAACTCGAAAAGCTAATTTTTTGAGATATGACTATGTTGTAATAAAGGAGCGATATGTTATCATCCTTATATATATATATATATATATATATATATATATATATATATATATATATATATATATATATATATATATATATATATATATATATATATATATATATATATATATATATATATATATATATATATATATATATATATATATATATATATTTATATTTATATATATTTATATACAGCCAAAGTATTTCGAAAACCTGTATAGCAATAAGCCTACCCGATATGCACGCAAGTTTATTTTAGTATAGGGTGTTTTTTTAAGCTAGATAGAACTTTAAATTGTAAAAAGTAACACAAAAAATTAAATTTTGATGAAACATTTTTTTTATTTGTTTCAGTATACTCTGACAAATCATCATGAATAGACTCACGCTTGAACAACGCTACGAAATTATCCAAATTTACTTTGAAAATCAGACCCGTTGTTTTATCGCAAAATTGTGTTCAGCGATGAGGCGCATTTTTGGCTTAACGGGTTTGTTAATAAGCAAAATTGCCGCATATGGAGTGAGACCAATCCACAAGAGACCCTACAGACTCCATTACATCCAGAAAAATGCACTGTTTGGTGCGGTTTTCATGCTGGTGGCATCATCGGACCTTATTTCTTCAAAAATGAGGCCGGAGCTCGCGTTACGGTCAATGGAGATCGTTACCGCACCATGATCAATGATTTTTTGTTTGAAAATATGGATGACATTGATCCGGAGGAGATGTGGTTTCAACAGGATGGCGCTACGTGCCATACGGCGAACGCAACCATCGACTTACTGAAATCAAAATTTGGCGATAAGTTGATTTCGAGAAATGGACCTGTCAATTGGCCTCCAAGGTCGTGCGATTTGACACCTCTCGATTATTTCCTGTGGGGCTACGTGAAGTCACTGGTTTATGCTGATAAACCAGCAACAATTGACGCCTTGGAGGCCAGCATTGTTCGTGTTGTTCGTGACATACGGCCAGCAGTGCTCGAAAAAGTGGCCTAAAATTGGACGTCCAGAATGCGCTTCGTCAAGAACAGCCGCGGTGCCCATATGCCCGAAATCATTTTCAAATGTTAATGTCACGTATTGATCTTTCGAATAAAAAAAAAATTTTGATTACAATTTAATTTTTTGTGTTATTTTTTACAATTTCAAGTTCTATCGAGCTTAAAAAAACACCCTATAATTATTAATTTTCAAAAACAATTTCGTTTTGGAAATACTCGTTTAGATATACTAGTGCTAAAATATTGATGATTGTAAAAAGGACATAGAAATTTTGAATTTTTTTTTTATCGTCTGCTTATGAACAATCTTTGCTGTTGGAACGAAGCACTCGGCATCTGTGCGACCTAACTGTACCACTAAAAATGAAACAAAATACCTGGTTTTAGACCACTCTTAAGAATGCTATATATCAAAGGAAACTAGCATATGCCAGATATAAGAGATGTAAAACATCTGAGCTCAAATTACAATTTATTATCGCCAGGAAAAATGTTAATAAGCAAATAAAACATGCAAAAACTAAATATTATTCCAATCAGTTTAGTAGGGTTCGGGTTCGGTATGGCAGTCGTACTGGGCGTACACTGGAATCAGTTATGGTGG
The DNA here is from genome assembly GCA_914767995.1 of Thecocarcelia acutangulata. Lineage (NCBI taxonomy): Eukaryota > Metazoa > Arthropoda > Insecta > Diptera > Tachinidae > Thecocarcelia > Thecocarcelia acutangulata. Next base: position 7,750,504 of record OU612099.1, on the reverse strand, counting down.
GAACTCTCTCGGGTTCGGTATAACAACCGTTAATAGTGAGAACTCCTCTTAGGAAGGGTCGGGTGTATTTTCGTACGTACAAGCTTCCCCACTGGGGGAACACTCAGCGGAAGCTGCTGGGTAAACAGCTAGCCGACGCTACTGGATAAACAGCTAGCCGAAGCTGCTGTGGGAACAGTCTAGCCCGAAGTCCGCTAGGGGAACAGCCAGCCGAAGCTGCTGTTGGAACAGTTTAGCTCGAAGGCCGCTGGGGAAAATCAGACGAAGCTGCTGTTGAATAGTCTAGTCCGAAGACCGCTGGGTATAATTTATTCCCTGAAGAGGAAAATGCTTTCGAATATTCGTAGTATAAATATCTTTCGATACCTGCACCTGGGTGATCACCGATGACTTCTTTCTTTCTTTGTCATCTTATACTTCTCAGTGCACGAACTGTATGAGAATTATTATTAACTATGGTTAACTTCAATCAGCATAAAAAATATAGTTTCAATTAATTTAACAACAACGCCCACCTTCTGTGGGTGTTGTTGTATTGTTTTTTTTTTTTTTTTTTTTGTAGTTTGTGCATTTGTATGCCCTATGCATATTAACGGTGGTGATTAGTTGCTGCTAATTGTAGACATAAACATATAAGAAATTTTATGTACGAAGCCATATAAAAATCTATGCTTCGTTACAGATTGCTTTTGCCTTTTATTCTGCCATATATCACGCATCTAGTCAATTAGATTATAATATCAGGTATTCACCCGTCGAACTGGAAACATGCAAAAATTATATCATTGCCAAAAATGAAAGGAGAATACTGTCATATTGCCATATTGTATTTGCTATCGAATGTTGTAGAAAAACTATTATATCAACATATTATTATATATGTTAACACTCATAGTTTGCTTTCTGATAATCAATCTGATTTTTGTCAAAATCATAGCTGTGTCACAGCGCTTGTGGATGTCAGTGAAAAGACGCGGCTTAGATTTAAATATGGATATATTAACTTGTTAGTGCTTTTGGACCATTCTAAGGCGTTCGACACGGTAGACCATGATATACTCATTAAAAAACTGAAACACTTTTTTAAATTTGCGAACACGGCAACTAAATTGATATCATCCTATCTTTTGAATCCAACACAACGAGACGAAATTGGTCCCAAGTGAGCTGGCTTTCCTATTGCTGGCAGCCTTTTAAACCTATCTTTTGAATCGCGTGCAATCGGTATTTGTAAACGAGGTTTGATGATATAGCTTACACCTAGATAGGGAAAAAGACTCAGGGTTCTATTTTAGGATCACTTTTATTTTCCATTTATGCCAATTATTTGCCAAAACAACTTTCTAAATGCAATATACATTTATATACAGGCGACGCACAGCTTACTTTAAGTAGCCCAGTGGAAAATTTTACTACATGTATAACAGATCCAAGGCGAATTCATTATTAGATGGATGCATCGGCGAATTCAGGCGAATTCGTTTAATATGGCGGCACTTTCTCTGTCAAGTTTTGTTTACCTTTTCGGCGCCATTTAAATTTTTGTTCATGTTCTTTATCAACTACTTTTGACAGCTTAAGTGTGAATTCGCCTTTTTACACAAACAAAATACCTGTTGTTTTTTTTAATTGTTGTATTGTTGTAGCGAAGCGGCTACCTTGTTTTTTGTATCATGTTCTTTATCAAATACTTTTGACAAGTTGAGTGTGAACTCGCCTTTTACACAAACAAAATACCTATTGTTTTTTTATTGTTGTATTGTTGTAGCGAAGCGGCTACCTTGTTTTTTGTATCATGAACAGATCTAAACGACGATTTAGAGAAAATTTATCCTGCTATACGAGTGGCGATTAAAAACGCCACTCCACTGACTCTAATTATAAAAGACTTTCTATTATTTTATTGAGGCAGCTGAATGCCTATTATGTTTTTTAATAAAAGCAGATGCATGCTTATAAAGTAAAAGCAGCCGATTTTAAGCTATGAAAAGATTAATTTTATTTCAAAATCATCCTGCTTATAAACAAAATTAATATGACCTATCTACTTAATAATTTGTTGTTGGATTTCCACATAAATAAAGTTTTCCGAGTAAACAAATGATAGTAAAAACAAAGATGAACAAGTAAGAGTGAGGAGCCGAGTGCTGGGCCGAATCTAAAATACCCTTCACGATAGTCACGTATATGTATAGTATATAACGAGTGATTTTTTTGCTATTATCTTTTTGGCAACACTAGTTTTGACAGCTCACGCACGTTTTGTATCTTGTGTCACTGTCAAACATCTTCTGTTTGGTCTATGATTTAATCATGAATCGTCTTACAAACGAACAACGCTTGCAAATTATTGAATTTTATTACCAAAATGCGTGCTCTGTTAAGAAAGTTCATCGCGCGCTTCTTCCATTTTATGGTCAGTTTAATCGACCTACGGAGGCTTCTATTCGGGCTATTCTAAAAACATTTCGCACCAAATTTACATTGTTGGACATTAAACCACCAACACGTTTACGTAGAGTGCGAACTGAAGAAAATATCGCAGCCGTATCGGCCAGTGTTGGTGATGACCGTGAATTATCGATTCGGCACCGTTCGCAGCAATTGGGCCTCTGTTACTCCACTACGTGGAAAATTTTGCGGAAGGATTTGAGTGTGAAGCCTTATAAGATACAGCTGGTGCAAGAATTGAAGCCAAACGACCTACCACAATGCCAAATTTTTGGTGAATGGGCTCTTGAAAAGTTAGATGAAGATCCACTTTTTTATCGAAGAATTGTGTTCAGCGACGAGGCTCATTTCTGGTTGAATGGATACGTGAACAAGCAAAACTGCCGTATTTGGAGTGAAGAGCAGCCAGAAGCATTGCAAGAGCTACCAATGCATCCACAAAAAACAACCGTTTGGTGCGGATTATGAGCTGGCGGCCGTATTTCTTCAAAGATGACGCGAATCACAACGTTATTGTGAATGGTGAGCGCTACCGTGCGATGATAACAAACTTTTTTTTGTCCAAAATGGAAGAGCTTGACTTGCATGACATGTGGTTTCAACAAGACGGTGCCACATGCCACACAGCACGCGAAACAATGGACCAATTGAGAGGCGAGTTCGGTGAACAGTTTATTTCACGCTTGGGACCAGTCAATTGGCCGCCCAGATCGTGCGATTTAACGCCTCTAGACTATTTTTTGTGGGGCTATGTTAAGGCTGGCTAATGTCTATAGCGACAAGCCCGCTTCGATTGACGCACTGGAAGCCAACATTGCCAACATTATTCGTGAGATACCGGCCGAAATGTTGGAAAGAGTATGCCAAAATTGGACTAAGCGGATGGACCATTTGAGGCGCAGCAGCGGCCAAAATTTGCATGAAATAATCTTCAAACATTAAATTATATCGACCCAACTATCGATCCAAATAAATATTTCATGAATTTTTCTGAATTTTATGTGTTTTTTTTTTTTTAAATTTCCGATAGTTCTTATTATTATTATTATTTACTTATTTATTTAATAATATAATTATTACAATAAATATATAGAAATAAGAGTACTAGCTGCAATGGCTTTTGACTCGAATTTAAATTAATTATTTTAGATAAGATTTTGAAATTTTATTTTTGATATGTATTTAAAAATAAGTTTAATGTTTTTTACACATGGATCTTTAAGTAGATCAGATGGTGTAGTGGACCCAAAGATTGATGACCTAAAGTAATTGTAGCAAAGGCATTCATCCAGAACATGCGACACACTTAATTGGCTGTCACAAGTTGTGCACCAAGGTGTATCACTTTTTTCAAATATATATTTGTGGGAAAACTTGCAGTGACCCATTCTCAGGCGCGTAAATATATTTGTTTCTCTTCTTGAAGAAGTTTTAGGATATAATGGTTTTGTCCCCATCCCATTATTACAAATTTGAGCTGAATATGCTCGGATTTCGGAGAAAAAATATTTATGCTTGTAATCACTATTCCATTACTGTAAAAATTTCAGGAAGATTGGTCAAGCGGTCTGGCAGGTCTTAAGGTACAAACAAACAAACAATCGTACAAACACACATTCAATTTTATATATTAAGAAAAAGCATAGACAATGTCAGACGTAAAAACATATTGCCTGCGGGTGCCTTTACAAAACTTAATTGTTTTAATACGGATAGCGAAGAGATAGAATAATGGGAAGAATAGTGGCGAATGTGCTAGTTTTATGGGGCTAGTTCTTTCAATGGCTACCAGTGACTAGCATAAGGATTACATCTTTGGTCTGATACTTGTAGCTAATCCTTTAGGTGGCTAAAGGTAATGCAGAAAGGGGCGTTTGCCCCAATCGCCACCTCCAATGACAAGTCCGTGTTAAATTTCCCACTCAAATACGTGTGTGGTAGATAGCAGCTGGGCTAGCGGTAGTGCAAAATTAGCTAGCGAATCTACACGTTCCTTATACCAGTGGAACCAAATGTAGTTTTTAGGCATACACATGCTTGTGAACAATAAGAAAGCAACAACAACAAACAATAAGAGACGAAACACCAAGAACGCAGCAACAAATATTTTGCTTTTTAAATTATGGATGTTTGTTTCTGTTTTATACTTGTAATTTTATGTTGTTTGTTTCAAGGTTAATGAACAAAAGTGTGCCCATGTTACATTCGCACTGCGTCTAGGAACATGCTCACCCATTACTATTAACAATAAAGTAATACCTCAACACAGTGAAGTCAAATACCTCGGTATTCATCTTGACCGTAGACTAACATGGAAGACGCACATCGAGGCAAAAGTAACGCAAATGAAATTGAAAGCAGTGCCATTTAACTGGCTTATAGACAGAAATTCGACTTTGAAGCTTGATTGTAAACTTTTGCTGTACAACGCGATTCTAAAGCCAATATGGTGCTATGGGATTCAATTATGGGGCACAGCCTCTGCATCTAACATTGAAAAAATTCAAAGAAGTCAAAATAGAATTCTCCGTAGAATTACAAATGCTCCATGGTACGTTAAAAACTCACGAATCCACGCAGATCTGAACGTACCTTTTGTGAAATCTGAATTTGTGAAGTACGCGACAAGATATATTAACAAACTTGAAATCCATCCAAATCCACTTGCAGTTAATAACTTTGGTGGTCATACCCGTCTGAGAAGGAGGGATACTTTGGCTACCATTAGAGCTCTAAACAGATGACTGAATTCTGAAATAATATTCGCATAAAAATAAATTTTTGTCCAGCACTGGCAGGACTTTAATTAAAATTTTTTTTTTAGTATTAAGATTTGAATACTTATTGTCATTACATTTTTTTATGTAGATTCAATAAATAAAATAATAAAGTTAAAAAAAAAAAAAAACAAGTAAGAGTGTAGTATATTCGGCCGGGCCGAATCTAAAATACCCTTCACGATAGTCACGAATATGTATAGTATATTAAAAATGTGACCTAAATATGCTCGGTTATAAATGAACCGATATCGGAATTTTCTATTTTCTGTATTTTAGCAACCTTCTTTTATAACGAGAATTGCTTTTCAGCAAAAAAAAAAAAAATTTTTTTAATGGAAAAATCGGTTTAGGCTATATCTCGGCTATATATGGACCGATATCGAAAATTTTAATTTTCCATATTTATATAACCTTATATCATTACCAGAACTGCTTTTGAGCACAACAAATTGTTTAAGTTCGCTTACGCGATATTTTCATGAAAAACCCGATTTAGGCTATATCTCGGGTATATATGGACCGATATCAGAAATTTTAATTTTCTCTATTTTCGTAACCTTCTTTCATAACAAGAACTGCTTTTCAGCAAAAAAAAAATGTTATTGGAAAAATCGGTCAGGCTATATCTCGAGTATATATGGACCGATATCGGATATTTTCTTTTCCCATTTTTATATGACCCTATTTCATTACCAGAAATGTTTTTAAGCGAAAAAGATGTTTAAGTTCACTTACGCGACATTTTCATTAAAACCGCAGTTTAGGCTATATCTCGGGTATATATGGACCGATATCGGAAATTTTCATTTTCCATACCTATATAACCTTATTTTGCTATTAGAACTGCTTTTAAGCAAAAAAAGTTGTTTTAGTTCGTTTACGCCGCGTATTCATGAAAAACCCGGTTTGGGCTATATCTCGGGTATATATGGACCGATATCGAAAACTTTCATTTTCCATATTTATATCACCTTATTTTATTACCAGAACTGCTTTAAGGCGAAAAAATTGTTTAAGTTCGCTTACGCGGCATTTTCATGAAAAACACGGTTTGGGCTATATCTCGGGTATATATGGACCGATATCGGAAATTTTCATTTTTCATATTTATGTAACCTAATTTCATTACCAGAACTGCTTTTGAGCACAAAAAAGTTGTTTAAGTTCGCTTACGCGGCATTTTCATGAAAATCCCGGTCTAGGCTATATCTCGGGTATATATGCACCGATATCGAAAATTTTCATTTTTCATATTTATATGACCCTATTCCATTACCAGAACTGCTTTTGAGCACAAAAAAGTTGTTTAAGTTCGCTTACGCGACATTTTCATGAAAAACCCGATTTGGGCTATATCTCGGGTACATATGGACCGATATCGACAATTTTCATTTTCCATACTTATATATCTTTATTTCATTATCAGAACTGCTTTTGAGCAAAAAAAAAGTTGTTTAAGATCGCTTACGCGACATTTTCATGAAAAACCCGATTTGGGCTATATCTCGGGTACATATGGACCGATATCGGAAATTTTCATTTTCCATACTTATATATCTTTATTTCATTATCAGAACTGCTTTTGAGCAAAAAAAAAGTTGTTTAAGATCGCTTACGCGACATTTTCATGAAAAACCCGATTTGGGCTATATCTCGGGTACATATGGACCGATATCGGAAATTTTCATTTTCCATATTTATGTAACCGAATTTCATTACCAGAACTGCTTTTGAGCACAAAAAAGTTGTTTAAGTTCGCTTACGCGGCATTTTCATGAAAACCCCGGTCTAGGCTATATCTCGGGTATATATGGACCCATATCGAAAATTTTCATTTTTCATATTTATATGACCCTATTTCATTACCAGAACTGCTTTTGAGCACAAAAACGTTGTTTAAGTTCGCTTACGCGACATTTTCATGAAAAACCCGATTTGGGCTATATCTCGGGTATATATGGACCGACATCGAAAATTTTCATTTTTCATATTTATGTAACCTAATTTCATTACCAGAACTGCTTTTGAGCACAAAAAAGTTGTTTAAGTTCGCTTACGCGACATTTTCATGAAAAACCCGGTTTGGGCTATATCTCGGGTATATATGGACCGATATCGGAAATTCTCATTTTCCATATTTATGTAACCTAATTTTATTACCAGAACTGCTTTTGAGCAAAAAAAAGTTATTTAGCTTCGCCTATGCGACATTTTCATTAAAATCCGATTTGGGCTATATCTCGGGTATATATGGACCGATATCTGAAAAAAAAAATTTTTGTCTTTTAGTCACCATGCTTAATAAGTGTGTGAAGTTTGAAGCAAAACGAACAACTTTTGTTTTCAAAAATTTTCATACAAAACTGCAAAAAAAAATGGCTTTTTTCGGAATTTTGAATATATCTCAGCTGTACGTGGACCGATATTACTGAATTTCAATAGCAAACCCATGAATCGATGGGGTAAAAGAATGGTGAAAGAAAAAAGTTTCTAAGTCTAATGGTTTTCTCAGAAACGGTATTTCAACAGCGGACAGACGGACAGACGGACAGACGGACATCGCTTAATCGACTTTTCCATTAATTCTGATTCAGAATATACATATATACTTTATAGGGTCGCAAAAAAAAACTGTAGAAATTACAAACGGAATCACAAACTTATATATACCCTTTACATTTTTGTGAAGGGTATAAAAAAAAAATTTTGTTTGTGTGTATGTGAGTGCACATTTGTAGCAAGCGGATCAATGGCTGCAAAGTGGGTTAAAAGTGGTACAAATTCGCAATAATATACATACGTACTTTCTATATTTTTTATAAAAAGTAATGCCTGACTAATCCACGTTGTAGTCACCAACTAATCTAATACGATTATCCATTTGTCTTGCTTTCATTAATTAACATAATACAATTCTCATTTTGTTTTGCGCTCAGTGGTAAGATTGTAACAGCCAATTCCCAGCGGCGAACACTGTCTACCACATTACTTCTCTTCAATGATGTGTGCAACACTTTGTAATGAATGAATGCTAACTTAAAAAATAACTTAAAAAGTGTATTCCAGTAGCATTTGGAGTTTCCAAAATGAATTACGTTCATTTTTATACCCTTCACAAAAATGTAAAGGGTATATATAAGTTTGTGATTCCGTTTGTAATTTCTACAGCTTTTTTTTTGCGACCCTATAAAGTATATATGTATGTTCTGAATCAGAATTAATGGAAAAGTCGATTAAGCGATGTCCGTCTGTCCGCTGTTGAAATACCGTTTCTGAGAAAATCATTAGACTTAGAAACTTTTTTCTTTCACCATTCTTTTACCCCATCGATTCATGGGTTTGCTATTGAAATTCAGTAATATCGGTCCACGTATAGCTGAGATATATTCAAAATTCCGAAAAAACCCATTTTTTTTGCAATTTTGTATGAAAATTTTTGAAAACAAAAGTTGTTTGTTTTGCTTCAAACTTCACACACTTATTAAGCACAGTGACTTAAAGGCAAAAAATTTTTTTTCAGATATCGGTCCACATGTACCCGAGATATAGCCCAAATCGGATTTTTAATGAAAATGTCGCATAGGCGAAGCTAAACAACTTTTTTTTGCTTAAAAGTAGTTCTGGTAATAAAATAAGGTTATATAAATAATGAAAATTAAAGTTTCCGATATAGGTCCATATATACCCGAGACATAGCCTAAACCGGGTTTTTCATGAAAATGTCCCGTAAGTAAACTTAAACAACTTTTTTTGCTCAAAAGCAGTTCCGGTAATCAAGTAAGGTTATATAAATATGGAAAATGAAAATTTCCGATATCGGTCCATATATACCCCAGATATATCCTAAACCGGGTTTTTCATGAAAATGCCGCGTAAGCGAACTTAAACAACTTTTTTTTTTTTGCTTAGAAGCAGTTCTGGTAATGAAATAAGGTAATATAAATATGGAAAATGGAAATTTCCGATATCGGTCCATATATACCCGAGATATAGCCTAAACCGGACTTTTAATGAAAATGTCGCATAGGCGAACTTAAAAAACTTTTTTTGCTCAAAAGCAGTTCCGGTAATAAAGTAAGGTTATAAAAATATGGAAAACGAAAATTTCCGATATCGGTCCATATACACCCGAGATATAGCCTAAGCCGTGGTTTTCATGAAAATGCCGCGTAAGCGAACTTAGACAACTTTTTTTTGCTTAGAAGCAGTTCTGGTAATGAAATAAGGTTATATAAATATGGAAAATGAAAATTTCCGCTATCGGTCGATATATACCCGAGATATAGCCTAAACCGCGGTTTTCATGAAAATGTCGCGTAAGAAGAAATAAGGATATTTCCAAAAACTTCTGAGTTTTTAGAAAGTATTGGTAAAAGTCTATTGAATTGCTAAATATAAGCAACGGGAAATGCATTTAGACATGCTTGACCTATAACTTTCAATATCGTTTTATAAGAAAATAGTTTAATTTTTTTAATGATCAAGATGGAGTTACTTTTAATTAATATTATTCAATATCGAAATAATCATTCCATAACGTTAATGTTTCTCATTACTATATTATGAAAATTATTAGTTCATATCAAAGATTTTAATGAACTATCATTATTATAAATTAAAACAGCATATTTAGTTCAAATTTGTAATATGTACTATACATTTACGTGACTATTGTGAAGGGTATTTTAGATTCGGCCTAATTTACCACACTCTTACCTGTTTAAAACTGCTAAATTTGCCCTGATTTTCATAAATTTTTAATTTGACTATTACTAATATTATATGATGGGTTGTTATCATTCGTCTAGCTCAAGTTCAATCCTGGTTAAAGCCAGTTATTATTCAATTATTTTTTCCGGCCTTCTTTGATCAAGAGTTATTGCGGCAATTATTGTTATAATTAAAAATAAAAATTCTTCTTGGCTTTAGTCAGGATTTAACTGTAGTGGTCGCCCTAACGTGAGCCGGTAAAGCAGTCTTTGATAGTGAATGAAAGGGAAAAAGAAGAAGACTGTAGGAAAGAGAGATATGTAAAGTAATTAGCAATGGGAATTGCATAGATGTTGGATCTGATAAGATGGTGGGTGAAGTCCAGGCGGAAAGAATTAATTTGGGGAAGTGCAGAACAAAATGTCGGGGCTTTTTGGTTTTTAAGTGGAGCGGAAAAGTATGGTTGTGGTACGGGCAAAATAAAGTGAAATGTTAAAGAAGAAAAATTAAAAAAAAAAAATATATATATATATATATATATATATATATATATATATATATATATATATATATATATATATATATATATATATATATATATATATATATATATATATATATATATATATATATATATATATATATATATATATATATATATATATATATATATATATATATATATATATATATATATATATATATATATATATATATATATACTAAACAACAGGTATTTTTGTTTATAACACAAGGATAATTAAAGTGCCAAAGAATTTTTAACTAGTGCTTTTGTTAAAGAAAAGCGAGGTAACTCCATAAGGAAAATTTAAAATCATAGTGGCACATATGAAATAAAACTTTCCACACATATATAAAATAAAACAAACGACAAAGCAAATCACAGTAAATTTTATTACAAAACATAAAATTTAATTGAACATTTCCTTATTGGAATAAAAATACTAAATTCTCTGCCCCACCGTCATCGCACCATACTCCACGAGGGAACTGGTTGTGTAAGCTCCATCAATTTTGGTCATCTGCTAAGGGCCAACAAGTTCCGTTTCATCAGTGGCCAAGGATTTCACCCACCAGACAGCAGCAACATCCGCATATGAATGGTCCACAGGTATTTTGCTGACACGAACTGAAAACGAACGGACAAACAGACATAATATTATAAATATATTTGTATGTTTTCAAAAGTGTTAGGGAAAACACCTTTTATTTTTTTGTTAATGGCGCCAATAATTTAGCGCACTTAGGCCCCGTAAAGTGAGCTCATTTTTAGGCAGGCAGATTAAAAGATATACGAGGGCAGTTTGGCCAGGTGTTCACCTGAGAAACTCTCACGGGGAAAAATATACATACATATATTTTATAAAACGTTTTTTTTATACTTTTTACTTTTGACCCGCGACGTGAAAAGCAAAATTTTTGTGGAATATCCTACAGCGAGCCTGTACAGTAGAATAGAAAACCAATAAACATTTTTAAAATTTTTCAATTGAATTCTGATAATATATATTTTGTATATAGTTTTTAGTCAATAATAGTGCAGAAATGGTTATACGAATTAGAAATGAATTTTTTGTATGTAAATAATATCTTTCCTAGCTTTATTTCATTACAAATAAAACAAAATTAATACGTTTCATGCCGTTTTAAATGAATTTGTTTAATTGGCTCGATGAAGTAGATTAGGTAAGCTAATTTTGTGGTAGGAGGGTGATGAAGAAGTAAGTATTGTTCAGGGATGGCTTGACAAATTTTCATCGGTCTCCAAGCCATCACGGTGAAGTTTCTCAAAGCTTCAAGTGGGTGGGCTACCGATCCTGACGCAACATCTGCCAGAAGGAGTTTGCTGTGGAGGAAGATAAATCAGGAGGTAAGCTGTGGTGTATAGTGTTATAAGATTTTAGCATACATACCTTTTATGTTGTTTATCTGGGTTACTTAACCACTTTCGGGCCTCATCTATATTTAAATTTCTTTTTCTTAGCGGTTTGTGTGGGTTTTCACGAAAGGCTGGCTTGAATTTTTTTTTTTTGTTGTTGTAGTTTTCTTACCGGATTGGCTGACAAGAACCACCCCAAGACGGCGAGCTTCAGCCGGAGCAAAACGCCAGCAAGTCAGCAAGGTCGGCAATCTGGCAACTCAGAATCTTGGTTTTATGTGATCAATATGAGACAAATATAGACGAAAAAATAAATAAGAGTTCAGTGGATGAGTTGGTTAAGCGGCCGTATTAAAAATACATCATGTTTATATGGTACCGAGTTCAAATCCCAGTAGGTGCTGATGAGCAGTGTAGCGACTTTGAAACAGTTAGTTAGTTGTCCCCAAGCTTTAGTGTATTCAATTATTTTTTACGGTCTTCTTTGATCACGAGTTATTGATCGCGTCAATTATTGTTATAATTAAAAATAATAATATTTCTTGGCTTTAGCCACGATTGAACTTGAACTAGACGAATGATAACAACCCATCATATAATATTAGTAATCTTAAAAATAAATTCGACTATTTAACATTAATACATACATAATTTTTAATCTGTATAAATATAGGAATGTTACAGCGAAAATATTTCCGCTGAATCACAAATTTCCATTGATGGTCCACATGCAGCGTTTGGAGGTAACGATTTTGGAAACATGTCGAATTACAAAAATGTATGCAACAGTCAAAGCGATTGGAGACGTTACAGTCAAGATAATTCGGAAGATGGAAGTCCAACTGTGGACAGGGGTGCCGAAATTCAAATAAAAGAATTGTGTGTTCCGAAATTTGTTAAGTGTTGCATCAGTTTCCTGGAAGAACATGGTCTGCACATGGTTGGCCTTTTCCGCGTAAGCACATCTAAGAAGAAAATAAAACAAGTGCGTATCATCGTATGGCATTTCGGTATTACTTACTAATTGCATACATTGTATTTAAATAATACTTTACAGCTACGGGACAGCTTTCAAGCAAATGTTGATACATATTTCAATGAAGATACATGCCCCCATAATGTTGCGACTCTTCTTAAAGAGTTCCTAAGGGACCTATCAGAGCCTTTGCTTTCAAACCGTCTTTACAAAGCTTTCTTAAAAACTCAGAGTAAGTCATATTGGATGGTCATCCCTAAAGTAATTAATAATAGATAAAAAAACTATTTAAATTGTAATTGTATACGAACTTAAATCTGCGAAAATTAAAGTTAATAATTTGCCTGTTGTACAAATACGAAACAGCTTTTCGGCCTGCTCAGTATACATACAAAGAACTAACACCTCCTTATTTATATGCAGATATGTACATTAGGGCGTCTCGAAAAAAAAAGTTCGCCGTACACCACAGAATATAAAGTATTGTTGCAAGGCAGTTTTGAAAAAAAAATTTTTAATTTTTTTTTGCCGAAAGTAGGGGTCGCCAAACCACATTTTTCGTTATATCTTCGACATTTATAGTCCTATCTCAAAGTGTGATATATCGATGTTTTCGTCTTGAGGAGGCCAATATTTTGATTTAATAGTCATTAACCTCAAATACTCATTCTAGTATTTACCTACCAGATCTCAGTTTCTACCACCCTAATGTACCACCCTATTGTCAGAAAATTAAAGAACGCAAAAAATCATTAAACTTTTGTTAAAGAAGTTTTTCGATATTTCCAACAGAACTGTTAAAAAATACAATTTATGTTTTTTGCCGAATGTAGGGGTTACCTTTTTGAGTATTTTTGTCAGATTTTCTGTATTTACTGTCGGATCTCACAGTGCGATATATCGATGTTTTTGTCTCGAGGAGGCCAATGGTCATCTTTAATATTCATTGACCTCAATATAACCGTTCTAATAGTTAAGGCTGTTCTTATGAAATATTTCCATAATTCCGGTAGATCTATAAGAAAAAAATTCATGTTTTTTGTCGAGCCTTTGTTCATGTAGTACATGAGTCTGCCATGGCTGTTACCGATGAGCAACGCCTAGGCCACATTTTTTCCAAGCTCGAAAGCCGTGAAAAATGTAGCCAACTTGGGTCATTTCAAAATATGATTAAATAATTAGATTAAATAATAGATCTTTGAATTTTTATTGTATTGGTACAGATATCATGGTAAGTTCGAAAAGAGTGTATCACTATTTAAAAAAGAAGATACTAGGCAAAAACATCGATATATAATACTATAAAATCCGACTGTGAATACCGAATATATGATAACTGTTTAAAAAGTCAACCCCTACATTCGGCAAAAAAAATAAATTATATTTTTTTAACACTTCTGTTAGAACTATCGAAAAACTTCTTTCACAAAAGTTTAATGATTTTTTGCGGGCTTTAATTTTCTGCTATTAGGGTGGTACATTAGGGTGGTAGAAAATGAGATCTGGTGGGTAAATACTAGAACGGGATACAAAATACCATTGACTATTAAAGCAAAACATTGGTCTCTTTGAGACAAAAACATCGATATATCACACTTTGAGATCCGACTGTAAATGCCGAAGATATAACGAAAAATGTATTTTGGCGACCCCTACTTTCGGCAAAAAAAATTAAAAAAAATTTTTTTGAAAATGTCTTACAACATTACTTCGTATTCGGTGGTGTACGGCGAACTTTTTTTTTCTTGCCTATATGGCGAGACGCTCTAATGTACATACTCGTACATACATATGTGTGCTTTTACCCATATGACAATTTTTTTTTTTAATCATATGTTATAAATTTCCAGAAATACGTAATCGACGTCTACAGTTAGAGGCTTTATCGCACCTGGTAAAACTTTTGCCACCAGCACACTTTGATACGTTATATATACTACTAAGGTTTCTGGCAAAAGTAGCTGCTAGCTCTGATGATATTTGTGATACGGACGGCAATTTGCATCTTACTGGAAATAAAATGGATAGCAATAATTTGGCCACAGTCTTCGCTCCCAACATACTACGATCAACCGTTACTCACAAATTATCAGGCGATCAAACGCAAAGCAGTTGGGAACATGAATCCATTGAAGATGCTATTAATGTTATCAGGTAATACAATAAAAACCGGTTACGGACGTTATCATATCAAACCTATCTAGTTTGAATATTTACCATATTTTGAATTCGTAGAGTTATCTTAAAAATTTCAAATTTACTCGTAAACATATTCCATGCCTTTTATTATTTACTATTTCTTACATATGTAGCTAACTGGATTTCGAGTTACAGGTTAATCTTACCTATGAATCTGTGGTAGATGTGTTGCTGATTTGCATCAGCACCCGCCATGACGGCCTAAGCATATGGTGAACAAATTCCATGCGGTTCACCTGCAGTGGCATGCAAGGCTCGCACAGGAGGCAACTTCTTGCCATAAGAACAAATCCCTTGCAGCAGAGTTTGGGCCTTCTAATCCATCCTGTATGGAATATATTGGTGCTCCCACCATCTCCACAACTGGCTTACCCAGTGGCGGCTTGGCAATTCGTCAGCCATATTCTAATACTTCGCTGTGTTCTGAAATGCAACATAATCTAATAGCGTGTTCAGACATGTAATTTTAATTGAGTAAATTTTCGTTAATTGGCAATACTGTTTTGTCTGTTCATACATACAAAACTTATCTTACTTAGTGTCTACAACTGAGATTAACTCTGAGATGATATCTGACAAAACGTCGGCAGAATAAGAGAACGAATTTCTTCATGTACACTTTAATGTCTAACAAGGAGTACACGTATTTTTGTTAATCTTATAAGAATTCATAAATCAATGAAAGCCGAGAAGAAAAGACATCTTTGCGATGAATAAAATCTTGTAGATGCACACATTTTGTACAAAATTAATCACTTATGGTATATATTTAATGCATAAAAACAAATTATTTTCCATTTAAAAGGGGTTTTTTTAAAGAAAATTTGCAAAACTAATAATCGGTTAAATTGTAATGGCATCTTATTGTACACAAACACATACGCAATCGTTTTTTTGACAGCTCTTCTTATAAGATCGTTGCCTTGAGATTTCTCATAAGAACGCTCTCATAAAAATTATTATAAGACTGCGATAACACTGATTTTAAGTCTATACGTAACAGAATTCTCTCTGCGATTGAATTTGACGTTCTCATCTCAGATATTATCGCAGGTGTGAACACTAAGTTACTCATTTTGCCTATGACAATTGGAAAACACAGAAATATTTATTTTGGTTGAAACATTTGTTATTTTGGTTGCAAAATTCATTAACCCAAAAAATTTGCAACGAGAGAGCGTCAAAAGAGCGCAAAGAATTCAGAGACAGAAAAACTCTTGCAAGTTTTTGCAAGTAAAGTTTTTACTTGCGATAGTTATTCAAACAGCTGTTTTGCGTTTGTGTTTACAAAACAATATTTCTAAATTAAACTAAAAATAAAAATATTTTGGAAAATTTAAGAAATTGTAAGTTTATGTAAAGTTTTAAAAACGATAAAAATTATTAAAATATAACAAATTTATTTTTCTGCAACTTAGGAACAACAGAGCAGAGAAATGAGCTAAGCAACACAGTATCTGGCACATCAGTGGCAACTGATGTTCCGGCAAATGTACTTGGTTGAATGTGTTTAAAACTTTTAGGGGAGCAATCAAATTGACATTTAGGTTCTTCCATTTTTAATTATAAAGGGTGGTTAAATTTCAAGGGCCGATGTTGATTTTGAATAAAACACAAACTATTTAGGAAATTATTGTAATTTTATTTCATTATGATATATTGGTATCACTCAATTATGTGTGGAACAAAATATCAGCCAAGTGGGCGCCGCGACCACGGCGGCACACCTCCATCCGAT
The DNA here is from genome assembly GCA_914767995.1 of Thecocarcelia acutangulata. Classification (NCBI taxonomy): domain Eukaryota; kingdom Metazoa; phylum Arthropoda; class Insecta; order Diptera; family Tachinidae; genus Thecocarcelia; species Thecocarcelia acutangulata. The sequence continues at coordinate 7,733,750 of OU612099.1, read as the reverse complement.
GGTCCAAATTTTCGATGACCCTCAGGCATAATGGAGGTTCTATGCCGTTAATGTGCCGAATTATCTCATCCTTTAGCTGGTCACTCGTAGTTGGATTGTCAAAGCGTACGGTTGTGCAAGCGGATAGCGAAAAATTGTTTTAAATCGGCCGAGTGCATAAATCGTGTGTTACAAAATAAGTCGTGTGTGTAAGTTCGGTTTTTTGAGACTCCGCTGACAAGCTGTCTCAAAAAAGAAGAACAAGCTCCGGCAAAAAGTGTGGTTAAGGACGAACAGATAATCTGTTAAGAAAAAGTGTTGTGGAACTAAGGGACTCCGGTAGTGTTACCAAGTGAAAGTTATAGTATTGTTGACGGTTGGATTTTGAAATTGAAATTAATTGGAATTGACGGATTTGTTTGAAATAAGTGCTTTTTAACGGTCTTTGGCTTTGAACTGGCAACACCTCGGTGTTTAATAAATTCGGATATTGGAGTGAAATTGGAATTGACGGTTTGTGACTTGGATACGGCTTGTGAGATTATTCGGAACAGTTTGAATTGGCAACACTGCGGTGTTAGTGTAATTGTGCTTGATTGAAATTAAACGGAATTGACGGTTTCGGTCGGTAATTAAGTACCTAAAATAGTTGACGGCTTGGCTAAGGATATTGGAACTGATTGGTAATACTGTTTCTGGATCTTGGCGTTGATTGGATTGTTGGTAACGGACTTGGCTGGTATTATTGGACTATTGTGATTGACTTTTTCTGGTGTATACTAATTGGATTGAAAGGTAGGTGGCACTTTCATTTTTGGTTTGAAATTGGTTGCTATGCCGCCGGCTAGCAAACGGAAGGGTGAGAAGCCTAAGGCTAAAGGGGACGCCAGCGATGTGACCACGGACGATCCCAGGGCGCCGCCGCCATTTGTGCCACCGAAGCTCAGGCACACTGAGTCAGAGTTATCGTCAACGGAGGATGCAGAGTCCGTAAAAAAGTTTAAATTGGGGTCGCCCAAAACAAGAAAGAAGACGGCGCTGGAAGTTCCGAAAGGTGTAGGTGAGGCGGCAGCTGTGTCAAAAGCGGCAATGGTGGTGGACGACGAAGTGATTGTCACGTGTGTAGGTGAGGTGCCCAGTGAGGAAGTAGTTCCTGGGAGTAAGCAGCCTGTGAGGGAGTCGCGCATTAGGAAGAAGAAGCTGCAGGCTGAGGGGGTGATTGCGGAGATGAAACGGATCACTTGCAAGGTATTGGAGTTGGTGATGGCGGATGAGGTGGGCAGAGGCGTCGCTAGAAAAATAGCGAAGGAGGTGGGCGAGTATGAGACGCTCCTTATGTGTCTTGTCGCCGAAAATGAGCGATTGAGGGGAAGATTGGAGGCTGGTGCGGTTGAAGTTGCTGCCGCCCCGATGGCGATGCCGACGACGTCGTAGAGTTTTGGCCAAGGCGCAGGAGGCGGTAACGCCGGTATCATATCCGGCCCTGCCATTGGTTAAGCCGGTGGAGACGTGGTCGGTGGTGGTGAAGAGTAAGGCTGGTAAGAGCGCCAAAGAGGTGGTGGAAAAGGTGGTTGGGGAGGTCGGACCGACACTGGGGGTGCGCGTACATGAGGTGCGCCAAACTAAGGAAGGAGCCGTGATTCGCACGCCATCGGAGGCTGAGCGCAGAAAGGTGGCTGCCAATACGAAGTTTGCCGAGGTGGGGTTGGAGGTGGCTGTGAAGGATAAGTTGGGTCCCAAGATAGTGGTTCAGCGCGTGCACAAAGAAATCTCCCCGGATGAGTTTATGGAGGAGTTACACTCCATGAACCTCGGGGAGCTAATGACTGTGGTGGAATACAAAAAAGCAGTTCGGCTGGTAAGCGCACCCTGGAAGGTGGAGGAGGGCACTACTAACGTGACCCTTGAATGCACGCCGCGGGTTGCAGATCATCTCAGAGCGACGGGGGCATACGTGAAATGGTTCCGGTTTGCAGTAAGAACGTTGGACCCCATCCCCGCGTGTTATAGATGTTTGGGTTTTGACCACAGGGTGCGTGACTGCAAGTTCCAGTCCGACGTATGCAGACGGTGCGGCGACGCTGGCCACTGGGCGAGCCGATGCCCCAACGAATTACGGTGCAGGAACTGTGCGTTCAAGGGACTGCAGGCGGATCACATGATGATGTCTGCAGCGTGCCCGGTCTATGCGACCATGGTTGCTAGGGTGAACGCTCGTCATTAAGATGGATACTGCAGTTGTAATACAGCAAAACCTTCAGAAGTCGTACGTGGCCACGTGCGAACTTGGGCAGGCGATGCGGCGACGGGGTGCGGCTGTTGCCTTAGTGCAGGAGCCGTACTTCCGGTTTGGTGACATCAGGGGGCTTCCTGGGGGTATGCGGGTTTTCCCCGATTTGGAGGGGAACTCTGCGGTAGTGGTGGACGACCCGGGGGTCGATTGTACGGTCGTGAGCTGTACCCGGTGGGGGGTCTGTGTTGCTGTACAGGGGGAGTTTGGGCGGGTGCTCTTTGCAAGCCTGTATTGCAGGTTTGCCGTCCCTTTGGAGCCGTACATTCGGTACATGGATACGGTCCTACTCCTAGCGAGTAGTGCACCCGTTATTCTAGGCCTGGATGCAAATGCATGTTCCTCTATGTGGTTCAGTAAAATGCCCAGGCATGCGCCTGGTCATATGAACCACACTAGAGGAATCATGCTCTGCGAATGGCTGGTCACAGTTGGTGCTTCGGTGTTAAACGAGGCTAGTGATCTGTACACGTTTGACGCTCCACAGGGCCGCAGCGATATCGATGTGACAATTGCCAATAACTTGGCGTTGTCATACTTCGACTTCAGCTGGAGGGTATGTGACAACGCTGGTGTGAGTGATCATAATCTCATTGAGATTCGGTTCACTTATCGCCGGCGGAGTTGGATATCTGGGTCACCTCGCGGGTGGCGTAAAAGGGATATAGACTGGGGCGGTTACGCGAATAGTGTTAGGGCGGCTGCTATGGTACAGCCAATAGATGAATTCAGGGAATTGGGTATAGACGCTCAGATTGGCCAGATTGACGACTGGATGTGCGCGGTGAATGATGCGCTGCTTGGCCGAGCCCGTCCGGGTAGGCCAAGAAAAGTCAAGTGGTGGACCGATGAACTGGATCTGATGCGGAGGAGTGTCAGGCGCCTCAGGAAGAGATTCCAGAGGGCCCGGCAGTCTAACGCAGATGATCTAGCTATTCGTAAGGTTGAATATCTGGCAAGCCTGAGGGAATATAAGGGTAGAATTTGTAGGGTAAAAGAAGACGAGTGGAGGGAATTCGTGCGTGAAAATAGGGACGATCCTTGGGGTCGTGTCTATCGCGTTTGTTCGGGTCGACACAGGCGTTTAGAAGTAGGAAGCCTCCAGGTTGACAATGTAACATTGTCTTCCTGGAGCGATATTGTGGGCGCGTTGTTGGGGGTTTTCTTTCCGGTTGTACGGGCGGGCGGTAGCCCTCCTCTCATTAGGGAGGGAGCCGCCCCTCCTGCGCTGGAGAGATCCGAAATAGAAGTTTGTGTCCACAGGATCAAGAGTAGGAAATCTCCGGGTATAGACGGTATGACTGGAGAGATGTGTAAAAGCATCTGGAAGGCCATACCGGAATACCTGGAGTCAATATTTGCGAAGTGTCTCAGTGAGGGCTACTTCCCTGAGGCTTGGAAGAAGGCACGTGTTGTGGTGCTCTTAAAGTCCCCCGGAAAAGTGAGGACTGATCCTCGCTCTTATAGGGGCATTAGTCTTCTTCCAGTGCTTGGAAAAGTACTGGAGAGGATAATGGTCTTTCGACTGAAAGAGTGTCCGGGTGCAGCACTGTCTGAATTCCAGTTCGGTTTCAGGGAGGGGAGGTCTGTTGACGATGCCTGGCTGCATGTTAAGTCAAGTGTTGCTAGCTCTGCGGGAAGATATGTACTGGGACTCTTCGTAGACTTCAAGGGTGCGTTTGACAATCTCCTGTGGAGTGTAGTTCTCGATAGACTACGTAGTGTAGGCTGTCGGGAGCTCGCTCTATGGGAGAGTTACTTCTGTGGTAGGAAAGCCTGTGTGGTGGGCGCCAGCGACACGGTTTGGAGGGACGTTGTACGCGGCTGTCCGCAGGGGTCCATCTGTGGTCCATTTTTATGGAACCTCATGATGGATTCCCTGCTGAGGTCGTTGCAGCGTGACTTCAAACTGTGTGCATATGCGGATGACTTGCTCATCTTGGTTGAAGGACAGTCTCGTGCTGATCTGGAAAGCCGGGGTGAGAGGGCCATGCGTGTTGTGCGCGAGTGGGGTGATAGTGTGGGTGTGGAGGTGGCTATGGACAAGACCGTGGCAATGCTGCTGAAAGGCAGGTTGTCTCGGGGTCGTCCACCACTCGTTCGCTCTGGCGGCATTAGTCTCCGGTATGCGACGGAAGTCAAATACCTGGGAATAATGGTGAGTGAGAGGTTGAACTTTATGGTTCACCTCTCATATGTGAGGGACAGGCTTACTGCTGTAGTAGGTAAAGTTAGGCGCATTCTTAGAAGTGAATGGGGCCTCAGCAGGAGGGCTACTCGTACCATATATGGTGGACTGTTTGTTGCATGCGCAGCTTATGGTGCACCTGTGTGGTACGAGACAGTCATGACTGTTGTTGGCCGCAATAAGATAGAGTCCGCCCAGAGAACTGCGATGCTTGCTTGCATGCCAGTTTGTAGGACGGTGTCAACAGATGCTCTACAGGTCTTGCTGGGGGTGGCTCCCCTTGATCTGGAGGTGATTCGCCGTGCGATCGCCTTCAAGGTTAGGAAGGGGCTACCGCTTTGTCCACATGATTGGCTTTCTGCTCTTGATCTTGTGGTTAATAGGGAACCCAGTCAGATCAAGGCGCTCCTTTGGGAGCGTCTTGTGTCTGCCTGGCGGGCGCGATGGGCGAATAGTACAAAGGGGCGAGCAACGCACGAATTCATTCGCGAGGCTGATTTTGTTGTGGGACGGCCGGAATTTGGCTTCAGTCTCAGTACGGGCTTCTTGCTTACGGGGCATGGTTCCCTCAATGCATTTTTGCATAAGAGGGGCCTGTCCGAGACTGCGCTGTGCAGATGTGGTGAGAGCCCTGAGGACTGGAGACACGTTCTGGTCGAATGTCATCTTTATGATGACATTAGGGATCTAGAGGGAATGGGCGTAGTAGGGGCGGGCGACTATTGGGATTTCAGTAGGGTTTTGGCGGTCGGCGCGTCTTTTGACGCGTTGGGCGCGTATGCCCGTGAGGTCTTTAGGCGGAGACCAAGGTAGGGAGGGTAGCCTCCCTGTTGTTGCCATTTCCGGAACCGTCGTTTGTTGAACCGCAGGTTCACGCGTGACTGTGTGCGTCTCTCGTCGGCGGAGTTGGTTGCAGTTGTGGTTGAAGTCTTAGTGTAGGCAACCATTAGGAGCATAGAGCACAGTTCCTGTGCCCTGTGCTGTTCCTGGTGTCATGTACTTTGCTGTGTGTTGTTTGCTGGTTGCTGTTTGCTGTGTTGCTGGTTGCTGTCTGCTGTTTTGTTTTGATGTCGCAGGGTTGCTGGCAACGTTGTTTTTGTTTGTAAGTCCTTCCGTGAGGGGGGTCATGTCTAATTGTTGTTTTTTGTTTTGTTCGTGTTGTAAAGGGCTGGGCCACAGGGGGGTGGCCAATGTACTCATCCGTGAGGATGAATGTTGAATGTTTTTGTTGTTTTTGTTTATTGTGCCTTGTGCCCGTGTGTGTTTTGTGTTGCAGGTGATGCAGTTTGTACGTTGAGTGGCTGCTGTTTTGCTGTTGTCGCTGACGTTCCTGTTGTTCCTGTTTTATGTTGCTGTTTGCTGTTATTGCTGTGTTCCTGTGTGCTGTTTACTGTAAGTATGGTTGCAGGGGGTCACCAGTCCCCGAGCCGTTTGGGGCTCTACTGGTAGTAGTCCTTGGGCTACGAAGTCTGACCGGAGACTTAAATCTGGTACCACGGGAACCGGGAGCCCCAGGAACTTGTTCCTGCCCGGTTATGGTGCGGCCCTTCGGGGAGTATCGTGGTGGTTGTGGTTTAAACCCAAATCGCGGGGAGAGTTCATTTGAGCTCGATGTGGAGTTGCATTGCGACCGGGTGCCGTGACCCAAAGATCGGAAGGAGTTTTAGAAAGGCTCCGCTCCTAACCAAGGGGGAGATCATGTCCAAACAACATGAGATCGAATTGGTACTCATGCATGGCAGTTTGTCATGTATGGGGGCGCTGGTAGACGCATTGTATTCACCCGGTGTTAAGATCACCGTGGGGTAAGGCCACAATGGCAGGTACCCACGTAAATCGTTTTCACAACATCCTTTAGCTGGCTTATCTTTCAAATAACCCCAAAGAAAAAAGTCCAACGGTGTCAAATCACATGATCTTGGCGGCCAATTGACATCGCCATTACGTGAGATAACACGGCCATTGAATTTGTTGCGCAAAAGAGCAAGTGGCACCGTCCTGCTGAAACCACATATCGTCTACATCCATATCTTCCAATTCGGGCCATAAAAAGTTCGTTATCATCTCACGATAGCGAACACCATTCACAGTAACTGCCTGACCGGCCTCATTTTGGAAAAAATACGGCCCGATGATGCCGCCAGCACATAAACCGCACCAAACAGTCACTCTTTGTGGGTGCATTGGTTTTTCGACAGTCACTCTTGGATTCTCATTCGCCCAAATGCGGCAATTCTGTTTATTGACGAATCCACTGAGGTGAAAATGTGCCTCATCACTGAAGATGATTTTCTTCGAAAATTGATCATCATTTTCATAATAAGTCTGGATAACTTTAACACGTTGTTGGATTGAGTATCTCTCCACGGTTCAAATTGAATAAGTCTGAAATAGAGAAATTTCGAATAAAATTCGGAAAAAAACTTGGCGTTTAGGTGTGGTTCACATTCAACATCGGCCCTTGAAATTTAACCACCCGATAGAATAAGGTAGAGAACTGAATACTGATACAAAACACCTAAATGTAAAATATTATCATAAATATGGTAACAAGTAAGAATGCAGTATTTCGGCTGGGCCGAATCTAAAATACCGTTCAGGATAGTCACATATATGTATAGAATATATGACGAATTTTAACTAAATATGCTCGGATGTATATGGACTGAAAAATATGGGAAAAAATATTTTTGCGTTATAATCACCATTCCAATAAGGAAATCTATCATAGAAAATCGGTTTAGGCTATATTACGGTTATATGTGAACTGAAATCGGAGTTTTCCATTTTCTGTATTTAGTAACCTTCTTTTATAACGAGAACTGCTTTTAAGAAAAAAAAAAATATTAATGGAAAAATCGATTTATCGATCGGTATATACGGACCGGTATCGGAAATTTTCATAATCTGTACTTGAGTAACCTCGTTTTATAATCATATAACTTTTAAACAAAAAAAAAATTTTTCACGAAAAAATCGGTTTAAACTATATCTCAGGTATCTACAGACCGATATCGGAAATTTTAATTGCCTGTGAGCCTAGCAAGCCACACGGAAGCGCTGGTGAATCGTGAATAATTTACTCCGTGGAACTGGTCCATCATCAGATAAGGCCGCAAGGCAGGTGGTGATGTAAATCTTTTTCACAACTTTCCAAAAATGATTCTAATACTGTATGCCGACTGCTACGTAAGTAAATTTCACCATCTGATTCCATTAATGCGAGTAATTATGCTTTCAAAAGAGGCGTTCTCTTTTCTGTTTTGTAAACTGAGTTCTGCGTACCTTCCAAGCTGCAACTGGCAGTAACTTTACCGCTCCTAGAAGTTTTCAATAGACGCTTGAAAATTACTTTGTGTTAAGGTTGCGTCAAAGCGTTATAAATTTTCGGACAAGCTAGGAAGTTCAACCATATATTGTGACAGTTCATCATTTTGCTTTCTGGTAATATTGCTTTTACAAATATTTTCTTTATACCAATTATTTAATTTCAAATGCACTTTAACGACGAAAAATTTATTGTCGATCGCTGTAGAGCTAACGAGTACAATTTAAACAGTTGATACTCGACTATACACTCGCTATCGTATGCTGTTATCTCAAATTACGATAGTACCTGCTCGATAACGAGTGCAGTAACCCCAATAAAAAAATTTACGAACAGTTTATTCGATCACCTATGCGGTAATTCGGTCCCAGCTCTTTAAAATTCGGGTTCTAAAACGGTTTTTATGTACATAATGTGATATTCCCTTTTATATTATATGTATACATGATACAATATATATTTAGTGCTTCTAAATAGGCTCAGTATTTTTGCTGGGATGTATAAAAAGCCATTTAAATTGAAAACAAATTTTACCATGTAGACTTTATGACAAAAATGATACTTATATACTTAACAAGTATGAAAACTCTCTGTCAAACTAATTATTTATTTCTTCTCTTTTAGGATAATGATCGATCATTATGAAGAACTGTTCCAAGTATCAGCCGATATGTTGGATATTGTATTCACAAATCTACTAGATGTTGCTCCGGACAAACTAAACGCTATTTGTGATTACCATAAAATATTAACTCAGAATTTTATTCAATTTTATTAAAACTACTTGCTTTTAATTTCAAGATGCTTTATTATTTTTTATTAATTCAATTGTAATATCTAATTTACCAAAGATAAAACTACGTCATCATTGAATTGAACAAATTAACCAGTTTATAATAAATTATAATACGGCGGTCTATAATAATCCTCATTTAAAAATGTTTTACTCTACATAAATGCCCAATCAGGTGGTGAGTATTTATTGAACACAATATACCAGAATATGAAAATAAACAGTATGTCCGTTCGGCTACTCATAAATTGGTAAACAATTTTACTGTCTTTTACTAAATTGCATTTGTTTACCCCAGATAGTAGAGACTGTCATAGCAGAGACTGACAACTAGTACTCATAAAAAGTATACCTAAGTATTTACCCTCAAAAGAAATCAATAATATTTCATACCCATGTATTTATTTAATTCAATATTCGTATTATTTGATCATGCTTATATTAATTTCTTTTAACTCCTTCAAATAAAAATCTTTGTTATGTCCTTTTTTTATAAAAACGGCTTGACAATTTTTATTTTCGACATTTCGCTAACACTTTGTCAGCATCGTCAGTAAAATTAAAATGGTGTAAACATATTTTTTTGGAAATTTATATTGTATAGTGGTCACCCTAACGTGAGCCGGTAAAGCAGTCTTTGATAGTGAATGAAAGGGAAAAAGAAGAAGACTGTAGGAAAGAGAGATATGTAAAGTAATTAGCAATGGGAATTGAATAGATGTTGGATCTGATAAGATGGTGGGTGAAGTCCAGGCGGGAAGAATTAATTTGGGGAAGTGCAGAACAAAATGTCGGGGCTTTTTGGTTTTGAAGTGGAGCGGAAAAGTATGGTTGTGGTACGGGCAAAATAAAGTGAAATGTTAAAGAAGAAAAATTAAAAAATATATACATATATATACTAAACAACAGGTGTTTTTGTTTATAACACAAGGATAATTAAAGTGCCAAAGAATTTTTAACTAGTGCTTTTGTTAAAGAAAAGCGAGGTAACTCCATAAGGAAAATTTAAAATCATAGTGGCACATATGAAATAAAACTTTATGTGAAATAAAACTTTCCACACATATATAAAATAAAACAAACGACAAAGCAAATCACAGTAAATTTTATTACAAAACATAAAATTTAATTGAACATTTCCTTATTGGAAAAAAAATACAAAATTCTCTGCCCCACCGTCATCGCACCATACTCCACGAGGGAACTGGTTGTGTAAGCTCCATCCATTTTGGTCATCTGCTAAGGGCCAACAAGTTCCGTTTCATCAGTGGCCAAAGATTTCACCCACCAGACAGCAGCAACATCCGCATATGAATGGTCCACAGGTATTTTGCTGACACGAACTGAAAACGAACGGACAAACAGACATAATATTATAAATATATTTGTATTTTTTCAAAAGTGTTAGGGAAAACACCTTTTATTTTTTTGTTAATGGCGCCAATAATTTAGCGCACTTAGGCCCCGTAAAGTGAGCTCATTTTTAGGCAGGCAGATTAAAAGATATACGAGGGCAGTTTGGCCAGGTGTTCACCTGAGAAACTCTCACGGGGAAAAATATACATACATATATTTTATAAAACATTTTTTTATACTTTTTACTTTTGACCCGCGATGTGAAAAGCAAAATTTTTGTGGAATATCCTACAGCGAGCCTGTACAGTAGAATAGAAAACCAATAAACATTTTAAAATTTTTCAATTGAATTCTGATAATATATATTTTGTATATAGTTTTTAGTCAATAATAGTGCAGAAATGGTTATACGAATTAGAAATGAATTTTTTGTATACAAATAATATCTTTCCTAGCTTTATTTCATTACAAATAAAACAAAATTAATACGTTTCATGCCGTTTTAAATGAATTTGTTTAATTAGCTCGATGAAGTAGATTAGGTAAGCTAATTTTGTGGTAGGAGGGTGATGAAGAAGTAAGTATTGTTCAGGGATGGCTTGACAAATTTTCATCGGTCTCCAAGCCATCACGGTGAAGTTTCTCAAAGCTTCAAATGGGTGGGCTACCGATCCTGACGCAACATCTGCCAGAAGGAGTTTGCTGTGGAGGAAGATAAATCAGGAGGTAAGCTGTGGTGTATAGTGTTATAAGATTTTAGCATACATACCTTTTATGTTGTTTATCTGGGTTACTTAACCACTTTCGGGCCTCATCTATATTTAAATTTCTTTTTCTTAGCGGTTTGTGTGGGTTTTCACGAAAGGCTGGCTTGAATATTTTTTTTTTGTTGTTGTAGTTTTCTTACCGGATTGGCCGACAAGAACCACCCCAAGACGGCGAGCTTCAGCCGGAGCGAAACGCCAGCAAGTCAGCGAGGTCGGCAATCTGGCAACTCAGAATGTTAGTTTTTTCAGCAGTTATTATTTATAACTACTACTAGGTGCAGCAACAATTGTCAAAAAATTACTACACAAAAAAATTCTAACAAAGACAAAATTTCTAATAATATTAACAATTTAAAATAATAACGTAATTTAAATTAAACTTATTCTGTAACAAACACTTGCCCTGCTGACGATTACAACATGTACCTCAACCTGCAACAAATTGACATGTCACACGCTGCCAACAGAATAACTTGAACACATTTTACATAGTTTAATAACATCATAACAAGTAATACTTATATAAACATTCACGTAATAATTTTTTGCATAACCATCAATATAGCCAGAAATTTTGCGATGAAAAGTTCTACAGAGGGAATATTACTAAACTGAGGATCTTGCTTGAAGAAAACGATATTCCTGTGGAACTAAATAATAAATTTGTGAGTCAATTCAAAAATAGAAATACGAAGAGTACAGTTAACGTAACAGAACCAAAAGTAAATAAAACTTTCACATACAGACATATATACCAGGTTTAACAGAAAGGTCAGCTAGATCTAATAAAGGGTGGTTAAATTTCAAGGGCCGATGTTGATTTTGAATAAAACACAAACTATTTAGGAAATTATTGTAATTTTATTTTATTATAATATATTGGTATTACTCAATTATGCATGGAAAAAAATATCGGCCAAATGGGCGCCGCGACCACGGCGGCTCACCTCCATCCGATGGTCCAAATTTTCGATGACCCTCAGGCATAATGGAGGTTCTATGCCGTTAATGTGCCGAATTATCTCATCCTTTAGCTGTTGAATTGTTGCTGGCTTATCAACGTACACCTTTTCTTTCAAATAACCCCAAAGAAAAAAGTCCAACGGTGTCAAATCACATGATCTTGGCGGCCAATTGACATCGCCATTACGTGAGATAACACGGCCATTGAATTTGTTGCGCAAAAGAGCAAGTGGCACCGTCCTGCTGAAACCAAATATCGTCTACATCCATATCTTCCAATTCGGGCCATAAAAAGTTCGTTATCATCTCACGATAGCGAACACCATTCACAGTAACTGCCTGACCGGCCTCATTTTGGAAAAAATACGGCCCGATAATGCCGCCAGCACATAAACCGCACCAAACAGTCACTCTTTGTGGGTGCATTGGTTTTTCGACCGCCACTCTTGTATTCTCATTCGCCCAAATGCGGCAATTCTGTTTATTGATGAATCCACTGAGGTGAAAATGTGCCTCATCACTGAAGATGATTTTCTTCGAAAATTGATCATCATTTTCATAATAAGTCTGGATAACTTTAACACGTTGTTGGATTGTGTATCTCTCCACGGTTCAAGTTGAATAAGTCTGAAATAGAGAAATATCAAATAAAATTCGGAAAAAAACTTGGCGTTTAGGTGTGATTCACATTCAGCATCGGCCCTTGAAATTTAACCACCCGATATATTGCGGAACCTTCAATTGCAAATGAAGTACTGGCGCACACACTTGTATGTTACACAGTACAAAAAGTACTTCACAACTTTATTTAAAGTTAATGTCACTCTGCATTGAAACACCAAGTGTATTACTATTCTGACTTAAGACTGTCTTGCTTAAAGGTTAAAATATATATAATTGACCTGCCTGCTATTTATACTTCATTATCACCTGCACCAATCATCATGTGTTTTGAGAAATCGGTTCTATATAGTAATTATTTAAAGAAAACTATTAATCTTCACACTAAATTCTTCTTTATTGTTCAGAGCACTTAAATTAAACAAACGATACAAGTGTAAGAAACTGACTGACTTACGGAAATTAAAGTAAACTTGAAAACAAAGTTAAGAACAAAAGTGCAACTACAGAAGTTACAATAGAGGGCAAAAAAAGTTCAAACATTCCGCTCGCCTCGTTACCGAAGGGGACGAAAATTTTCCAAGTTATCAGATAATTCAATATAAAGGAAATTAATATTAACAATATCATTTATATATGGAATTAATTCAGAAATTATAATAGTTAATTAAATTTCATTTCATAAACTACAGCTATCCTTTACAATCAGTGGGATTACTTATCGGAAGTGGGCATAATTTCACCAAAGAACGTTTCAAAGTTGAAGAGGCAGTCTTTACAGTTGCAACCCTTATAAGTCCATCAGGTCCTGAATGAACTTCTGTAACGCGAGCTAATGACAATTTAGTTGGTGGAAATCTTTCATCGGCAATTAGAACCAATGACCCCTTTTGGATACAGTTTTCTTGTTGCTTCCATTTGGACATAGATTTAAACTCACGAGACCAACGCTTCCAAAAGCTTTCCATCATTTGTTGAATAAGTTGAAGACGGAATAGTCTTGAGAGAGACAGATCAAGAACCGATGGTTCAGGTGCCGTATTTAAAGCTGCGCCCATTAAGAAATGTGCTGGCGTGATTGCAGTAACGTCTGTAGGCTCATCAGATAATGCACATAAAGGCCTCGAAATAAGAACTGCCTCGATCTGCGCTAATAATGTTGAAATCTCTTCATAATGAAATTTTACTGATTTAACACTGGACTCCCGTTGTCTACCAAAATTTGGGGCAGAAGGTGGGTTGAACTTCTACTAAGTGCCATTATTTGTCAATATTGCGAAGAGTTCTGCTTGGAATATTGAGAGAAAAGACGTTTAAGTTTCTTATTAGCGCCTATATAGTGGGTGTAACAGTCACTAGTCAGCGTGGAACAAATGGCACGTCGAGCTACAAATCTCTTGAACGCTGCAAGGAATCCATCAACTGAATAATCAGCAGCTACCTCACAACCGCTGTACAGGTTGTAGACAAACAAACAAATTACCATATAACCCTTATATTGTTTAGCTCCATGACCACGCCAAGATTTAATGAACAATGGACCTGCATAATCAACTCTGGAATGTAGAAATGCTCTTGCAGGACTCGTACGGCTAGTACGGCAGTTGACCCATAAGTTGTCGAGCTGTTTCTCCTTTGATTCTTGCACAACGAACACATTGCCGATTCAACGATTTGATTGACGTGTGACCACCTAAGATCCAGTAATACTGCCGCAGATATATGCACATGACCTGATTAGCGCCATGAAGCGTTTTTTCATGTGCTTAGGAAATGATAAGTTGAGTAATAGCTGACTTGGCTGGCAGGATAATGGGGTGTTTTGCACTGGCATCAATAAGAGCATTATGAAACCGCCCGCCGACGCGAAGCAGACCAAATGCATCGATAAATGGCGTAAATTTGCTAAGAGGGTGAGAGTTCGGCAAATATTGACCACCATGAAGAAAGTTAATTTCTGACTGAAAATATGAACGTTGAGTCAGTTTGATCCAAAAGTTACGTTCGTAATCTATGTTCTGAACAGCTGCTTAATAATGGATTTGTTATTGGGGTTTGAACAAACTCTACGGCAGATCGCAGCTACTCTCAGCAGGCGGGATAGTCTTGAGAATTTTGTAGCTAGGTCACAGATTGGCTTTTGTTGTTGGTGACAAACTATGTTGATAGCTTTTTTAGAAGTTCTTTCCTCAAGGTCAATGACATCAATATTAATATTCGAAGCTGGCCATGAGGCCGAATGATTTAATGGCCACTTTGGACCATGCCACCACAACGGATGATCAATAAGCTGTTGGACTGAAAGTCCTCAGGATGCGCAATCTGCTAGATTGTACTGGCCTGGAACGTGATGCCACCTGGCGTGTGGTGAAGCCTCCTGAATTTTTTGAACACGGTTAGCAACGCAGTCCTTTCAGCGGGATGACCTTTGATCCAAGCTAATGCCACTGATGAATCAGTCCATAAATGCTGTGCAATGTTAGTCATGTTTAAGATGGTGATTAAATGAGCTACTCTTTTTGTATGAATGAATGAAGATGATGAATAGTTATCCCTTTTTTTGGAGCTACTCTTGTTTTAGCCTCGATTAGGTTAACGGATACGTTGTTAAACTCAGTGGTTATCCGTAAATAAATGACTGCAGCCATTGCACACTCGGATGCATCCGAAAACCGATGAATTTCTACACCAAGTATTTCTGATGATAAACCCACCCATTGTGGAATTGATACGTTGCTGATGTTGTCTAAATCCGTAATGAATTTTGACCACCTATCAGACAATACGTCGCTGGTAATTTCGTCCCAATCTGTTTTTGAGAGCCAAATATCCTGCATTAGTGCTTTGGCCTCAATCAAACTGGATCAAAAAGTCTTGCTATGTTCGATAATACGGAACATTTTGTCGGCCTACTTGTCAACGTGCCTGAAAATGGAGATGAAAGCACAAATGAGTCCTTTTCTGGTTTCCAAGAGATACCTAGTGCGGATATGGATGAGTTCTCTTAAAGCTTGACAGGATCTTGAATTGTACAGCGATCTGGAGATAAGCCAGAAAGTATTTTAGGGTTATTAGAAACCCACATTTGCAAATGAAAGCCGCCCGCCATTCCAAGCTTATTTAATTGTGTTACAGCATCTACAGCCTCGTCTAAGGAATCAGCTCCTTCAAATGTGTCATCTACATATGTGGTGTTGTGCAAAATCTTTACTGCCATAGGATAGGCAGAACCTTCATCAGATGCAAGTTGCCTTAGAACACGATTTGAGAGATAAGGTGCGGGACCGAGGCCATAAGTAACAGTTGTGAGATAATAAGGGACCACGTCTGATGATGGGGACGGCTTCCAGAGAATTTGTTGATATTACCAATCACGTGGATCGACCATCACTTTCCGAAATATTTTCTCAATATCAGCTGGGAAAACAAACTGATATTGACGCCTTTTTGTAGTAACGTCCGAAATCTCCAACTGTAGTTTAGGTCTAGTGTATAATATATCATTCAATGATATACCAGTGCTAGTTTTGAAGGAACCATTAAATACGACACGTAAATTCGTCGTAGTACTAGACTCTCTCAGTACTCCGGGGAAGAAAAAATTCCTCTTCACTATTTTCTTTACGGCTTACAGGCTTCATACAACACAACGGGACCAAAAGGACCCAAGTGGGCTGGTTTCATGAAACTGGCGGCCTGTACAACCTAATCTACAGGCTTCATATGGCCCAAAGATTCATATTCTTTGAGGAAGTTAAAATAAAGCTGATAAAACTGTGTATTGGACTTTTGAAACATTTTTTCAAGGATATGTTCTGCGACTTTCCGAGAGTCTCCGAGCTCATTGCGAGCCTGCTTGAAAGGCAATCGAACAACATACCTGCCCGATGGATGTCTGTAATGCGTGGCTTAAAAATGTGTCTCACACTCTTGATCCTTTGGAGGCAAAATTAGTGCTTCTGTTGCACCCTCTTCTTGTAACCAAAACTTCTGTAGCAATTCATTAAGAGTGTGATCTACACGATACTGATAAGTCTGCACTCGTTGGAGTGAGGTTAGATAGGATTGTGGGTAGATGACTCCTGATAATATCCACTCTAGAGATGTTAGTTGCGCAACTGTGCTATTAGAATCACCCTTAAGGAATTTTCCTTCTAACAGATGGAAAATTCCCATGTATACCCGCTCCGATTATAAGGTCAATTTTACTAGTAACCATAAAATTAGAATCTGCCAGTTGAATGAACTTTACTTCACTTGTTGGTAATTGAGCAGTTAGCTTTGGTAAGACATATGCAGACATTTCGCATTGAAAGCTGGATTCGAAATGTGGGCAAAGCATGAATTATACTAGATATTTGGCAGTGCCAGATTGAAATGCACCGACACCTATAAGATTGAAGTTTCCTTTTTTTCGCTGCAAATGAAGTTTCCTAACCTGTTATTCGCTGATTAGTGATATTTTCGATCCTTGATCGAGCAGCACACGAGCTACAATGAAAGATCTTTGGAATGATTTAATGCGTACTAAGGCTGTAGCAAGTAAGATTTTGGATTCACAATTTAGTTCCATAGACGTTGCATGATTGCTAACAGCCCCTGAACTATTTGTGTTTGAAGCTGAAGTTTGATCATTATAAGACTGAGTTGGATTTTTAAAGCCGTGAATGGATGAATGATGACGAGCGTTGCAAAACTTGCAGTGTTTGGACTCTTGCATTAAGAAACCCGATGAGGACCAATGCAATTAAAGCACAGATTTTTTGAAACGAGAAAAGCATGTTTTTGATGGAGGGTCTTTTGATTGTAGGTATCACAGCTCGAAATAAAATGATTAAAACTGCAAAGAGAACAGGAAGTATTATTTGATGGATTTAAAATTTTATTGAAAACCTCAACAAGACGATTTTAATTTGCAGATGTAGAAAAATGGGATGTTGCACTTGGTTTTTTAAGAGCTTTCGTTGAAATTGTTCTGGATTCTACGCTTTCTAAGGCTTGAATGAGACCACTCAGAAAAACCTCTAATTACGAAAATTTTTCAGGTTTTTTGGAACTACTGCGAAACAATTCCCACGCTTCGTAAGGTGATGTGTCCAAGCACAATCATATAAATTATAGTATTGTTCCACTGGTCCACGGGTGAACTTAAATCTTTCAAGGCACCAAGCGACTCTTTTACAATTGCTAAAAGACTTTTCAAGTCTGCAGCTGATTTTCGTTGAACACGTGGCAGCTCAAATATGGAGTCCAAATAAGAGTTAACTAACATACGGGTATTTTCATACATAAAATCTTCCAAGCCGGCGAAAAATTCTCAGATGATACAGGCATATTGGCAATACATTGAAGTGCCTCGCCATTGAGACTGCTTTTGGGATAGTAAAATTTTTCGACGTCTGATAATTCGCCATTAGAGTATATCATGGATGTAAACAGATCATGAAATGGTCTTCAATCATGATAGTTTACCGAAAAAGTTGATAGAGTAATTTTTGGAAGGGTGTTTTTTTAAGCTAGATAGAACTTTAAATTGTAAAAAGTAACACAAAAAATTAAATTTTGATGAAACATTTTTTTTATTTGTTTCAGTATACTCTGACAAATCATCATGAATAGACTCACGCTTGAACAACGCTACGAAATTATCCAAATTTACTTTGAAAATCAGTCGTCGATTCGCCCCGTTGTTTTATCGCAAAATTGTGTTCAGCGATGAGGCGCATTTTTGGCTTAACGGGTTTGTTAATAAGCAAAATTGCCGCATATGGAGTGAGACCAATCCACAAGAGACCCTACAGACTCCATTACATCCAGAAAAATGCACTGTTTGGTGCGTTTTTCATGCTGGTGGCATCATCGGACCTTATTTCTTCAAAAATGAGGCCGGAGCTCGCGTTACGGTCAATGGAGATCGTTACCGCACCATGATCAATGATTTTTTGTTTGAAAATATGGATGACATTGATCCGGAGGAGATGTGGTTTCAACATGATGGCGCTACGTGCCATACGGCGAACGCAACCATCGACTTACTGAAATCAAAATTTGGCGATAAGTTGATTTCGAGAAATGGACCTGTCAATTGGCCTCCAAGGTCGTGCGATTTGACACCTCTCGATTATTTCCTGTGGGGCTACGTGAAGTCACTGGTTTATGCTGATAAACCAGCAACAATTGACGCCTTGGAGGCCAGCATTGTTCGTGTTGTTCGTGACATACGGCCAGCAGTGCTCGAAAAAGTGGCCCAAAATTGGACGTCCAGAATGCGCTTCGTCAAGAACAGCCGCGGTGCCCATATGCCCGAAATCATTTTCAAATGTTAATGTCACGTATTGATCTTTCGAATAAAAAAAAATTTTGATTACAATTTAATTTTTTGTGTTATTTTTTACAATTTCAAGTTCTATCGGGCTTAAAAAAACACCCTATATATATATATATATATATATATATATATATATATATATATATATATATATATATATATATATATATATATATATATATATATATATATATATATATATATATATATATATATATATATATATATATATATATATATATATATATATAAGTCAATAATTTATAGCAAAATAATGCCAACTTGCCTCAAAAATGCTTTTATGGCGCAAAGCAAAAAAATTTTTTTGAAAAAAAAAAGTGACTGCGAACTATTACGCATGCGAACTATGCGGTAGGATAGTTAAAAATATGCGGTCGTACCGCGAACTATCGAATACATCAGAATATGCATCGTAAAACAGTCTGTGGGGGAAACAATGGATTTGACATATTCAAGCCACAAATTTGCACAGATTGATTGAACAGAAAACTGCAATTTTTGGAAATGAGATGGCAAGTCGGTTGGAATCATTGAAAGTCGTGGCAATAGCATATTTGTGCTGTTATTTTTTTTTTTGGATACAAACATAAGTTTAAAAATTGGTCGAGTTATAAGTGTATTATTCAAGTTCGCTTCTGTCAACTCTTCTATTAAGCTTATTTTGTCGAAAAACGATTCTAAAGCTAAGGGATTACCATCAAAATGTTCTCTACTAATGTTAGGGCTTACATATGTTTTCTTTTCATCAATCGTTGCCATAGTTGAGTCTGAGTTTTTTAAAAAATCGTTTTGTTTTCGTTCTCGTTTGAATTACTGGAATCTTCAGCTTGTATAGGGTGTTTTTTTAAGCCCGATAGAACTTGAAATTGTAAAAAATAACACAAAAAATTAAATTGTAATCAAAATTTTTTTTTATTCGAAAGATCAATACGTGACATTAACATTTGAAAATGATTTCGGGCATATGGGCACCGCGGCTGTTCTTGACGAAGCGCATTCTGGACGTCCAATTTTGGGCCACTTTTTCGAGCACTGCTGGCCGTATGTCACGAACAACACGAACAATGGTGGCCTCCAAGGCGTCAATTGTTGCTGGTTTATCAGCATAAACCAGTGACTTCACGTAGCCCCACAGGAAATAATCGAGAGGTGTCAAATCGCACGACCTTGGAGGCCAATTGACAGGTCCATTTCTCGAAATCAATTTATCGCCAAATTTTGATTTCAGTAAGTCGATGGTTGCGTTCGCCGTATGGCACGTAGCGCCATCCTGTTGAAACCACATCTCCTCCGGATCAATGTCATCCATATTTTCAAACAAAAAATCATTGATCATGGTGCGGTAACGATCTCCATTGACCGTAACGCGAGCTCCGGCCTCATTTTTGAAGAAATAAGGTCCGATGATGCCACCAGCATGAAAACCGCACCAAACAGTGCATTTTTCTGGATGTAATGGAGTCTGTAGGGTCTCTTGTGGATTGGTCTCACTCCATATGCGGCAATTTTGCTTATTAACAAACCCGTTAAGCCACAAATGCGCCTCATCGCTGAACACAATTTTGCGATAAAACAACGGGTCAGTTGCCAACTGCTCTAGAGCCCAATCGGCGAAAGAACGACGCATACAATGGTCTCGTGGCTTCAATTCCTGCACCAGCTGGATCTTATACGGGTGTAGGCCGAGATCTTTGCGCAAAATTTTCCACTTAGTGGACGGACAGAGCCCCAATTCATGCGACCGACGACGAATCGATAAATTTGGATCTTCTTCCACGCTTTCGTTTACAGCGGCGATATTCTCTTCAGTACGCACATTCCTTCGACGTGCTGGTGTTATTGCATCCTCTAGAGAGTATGTGGTACGAAATCTATCCACAGTTCGACGAATGGCTTGTTCAGATGGACGATTATGTACGCCATACAAATGACGAAGTCGTCTATAAGTTGCGCGAATCGACGACTGATTTTCAAAGTAAATTTGGATAATTTCGTAGCGTTGTTCAAGCGTGAGTCTATTCATGATGATTTGTCAGAGTATACTGAAACAAATAAAAAAAATGTTTCATCAAAATTTAATTTTTTGTGTTACTTTTTACAATTTAAAGTTCTATCTAGTTAAAAAAAACACCCTATATTACAATTAAGTTTTTCGAAACACGTTATTAAAGTATTTCGACATTTTATACCTTCATTTAAACCTGTGTTTTTATCGTCTACCCGTATATCCTTTATGTATTTTATGATAGAATTGCAGCTGATTGCTAATAACAGTATACATATATTCATTTATTTTATTGGCATTTGTGGTCAACGGCCGATTTTGCAGTACCCGTTTTTTAATATAACTTTTTAAAATCTTCATATTCATCTGCTGACATTTGTTAATACAAAATATTTTGCATAAATATGCTATAACTATTGAAAAAAGTTAATTGTGAGGAGGCAGTGAACTAAAGAAAATTTTAAAATGTTTTTCCCTTTTATAAGGTTTACACTAAAAATAGTATTAGGTCAAAAATTAAGGGCCATATCCAAAAAAAATTCTTACTTGAGTTTTAACGTATACGTTAGTTACCAAACACATTAGCACTACCATACATTTGTTAAAAATTTTTATGCAAAAACAGTACGTTAACTTTTACATGTAGTAAGGAATTTAATTGTTTTGTTATGGCAACGCCGTTATGTTCAGTTGTAATTTTTTGAATAGTGATGAATAAAAACTAATATTCGAAAACCGAAAAACAAATTTAAAAACAAAAAATTATTATTATAGAGTGATTTTTTTTGCTATTATCTTTTTGGCAACACTAGTTTTGACAGCTCACGCACGTTTTGTATCTTGTGTCACTGTCAAACATCTTCAGTTTGGTCTATAATTTAATCATGAACCGTCTTACAAACGAACAACGCTTGCAAATTATTGAATTTTATTACCAAAATGCGTGCTCTGTTAAGAAAGTTCATCGCGCGCTTCTTCCATTTTATGGTCAGTTTAATCGACCTACTGAGGCTTCTATTCGGGCTATTGTAAAAAAATTTCGCACCAAATTTACATTGTTGGACATTAAACCACCAACACGCTTACGTAGAGTGCGAACTGAAGAAAATATCACAGCCGTATCGGCCAGTGTTGGTGATGACCGTGAATTATCGACTCGGCGCCGTTCGCAGCAATTGGGCCTCTGTTACTCCACTACGTGGAAAATTTTGCGGAAGGATTTGGGTGTGAAGCCTTATAAGATACAGCTGGTGCTAGAATTGAAGCCAAACGACCTACCACAACGCCAAATTTTTGAAAAGATAGATGAAGATCCACTTTTTTATCGAAGAATTGTGTTCAGCGACGAGGCTCATTTCTGGTTGAATGGATACGTGAACAAGCAAAACTGCCGTATTTGGAGTGAAGAGCAGCCAGAAGCATTGCAAGAGCTACCAATGCATCCACAAAAAACAACCGTTTGGTGCGGATTATGGGCTGGCGGCATCATTGGGCCGTATTTCTTCAAAGATGATGCGAATCACAACGTTACTGTGAATGGTGAGCGCTACCGTGCGATGATAACAAACTTTTTTTTGCCCAAAATGGAAGAGATTGACTTGCATGACATGTGGTTTCAACAAGACGGTGCCACATGCCACACAGCACGCGAAACAATGGACCAATTGAGAGGCGAGTTCGGTGAACAGTTTATTTCACGCTTGGGACCAGTCAATTGGCCGCCCAGATCGTGCGATTTAACGCCTCTAGACTATTTTTTGTGGGGTTATGTTAAGGCTAATGTCTATAGCGACAAGCCCGCTTCGATTGACGCACTGGAAGCCAACATTGCCAACATTATTCGTGAGATACCGGCCGAAATGTTGGAAAGAGTATGCCAAAATTGGACTAAGCGGATGGACAATTTGAGGCGCAGCCGCGGCCAACATTTGCATGAAATAATCTTCAAACATTAAATTATATCGACCCAACTATCGATCCAAATAAATAATTCATGCATTTTTCTGAATTTTATGTGTTTTTTTTTTTTTAAATTTCCGATAGTTCTTATAAAATCACCCATTATTACATAAAATAACATATTTTTGACAAACAGTTCTTGGATTTACCTTCTTAATAAATAATGAATATGTAAAATGTAGTATATTAATGAAATTAAGAAAAATTAAAGGGGGTACTTTTACTAGAAAAATTTTTATTATTCGAATACCGTTTTTCGTTATATTCGTTTGATTGAAAGTGCATCACTAATACATTTCGTATTTTTATTTCAAAATTAATGTTTTCAATTTGTAACAATGCAATGTGTAAATTTCCTTATTTATTAAGCATAAAACATTGCTTGCATTAAAATCTTTTACAAAATTGTGCTTTCTAAAGGAAATAAAAATGAAGGAGTCAAATGTCATTTTAACATACAGTTAAAGTGTACTCATTTCAACTTTAAACGAATGGTAAGTAAATAATTGCTTTTGCATACAACGTTAAGGAATTTTTCTTAACAACTGCTTAGCAAGCTTTGTTAAGTTTTTTTGGATACGGCCGTAAATATTTAATTAAATTTTCAAATATCAGAATTAAAAATTTATTCATCTTGACTATATTTATAATAATAAAACAACATTTATTCTTGTTGATATTTTTTATAATAAGTAATAGTATCCAGAATAAAATTTTAGAATAAATTTCCTAATTTTCTGTATAACGAACTAGATACAAAAATTTATTTACTTACCTAAATATGGTAAAATAACAATTAAATAATTGGAAAATTAGGTATACAATTCAAGTAAGCAATTATAATAAAGTGATAATATAATTTATAGTTTTGATATTAGAATTAAAACATATAGGTATAATGTTTTATTAAAAATATATTGCTTGTTTAACAAATAAAATCTTTACATATTTCTAAAATATATACTTAGTTTCATGCAGCGTGACATCAAACGATATATCGGGTGGTTAAATTTCAAGGGCCGATGTTGAATGTGAACCACACCTAAACGCCAAGTTTTTTTCGAATTTTATTTGACATTTCTCTATTTTAGACTTACTCAATTTGAACCATGGAGAGATACACAATCCAACAACGTGTTAAAGTTATCCAGACTTATTATGAAAATGATGATCAATTTTCGAAGAAAATCATCTTCAGTAATGAGGCACATTTTCACCTCAGTGGATTCGTCAATAAACAGAATTGCCGCATTTGGGCGAATGAGAATCCAAGAGTGACTGTCGAAAAACCAATGCACCCACAAAGAGTGACTGTTTGGTGCGGTTTATGTGCTGGCGGCATCATCGGGCCGTATTTTCTCCAAAATGAGGCCGGTCAGGCAGTTACTGTGAATGGTGTTCGCTATCGTGAGATGATAACGAACTTTTTATGGCCCGAATTGGAAGATATGGATGTAAACGATATTTGGTTTCAGCAGGACGGTGCCATTTGCTCTTTTGCGCAACAAATTCAATGGCCGTGTTATCTCACGTAATGGCGATGTCAATTGGCCGCCAAGATCATGCGATTTGACACCGTTGGACTTTTTTCTTTGGGGTTATTTGAAAGAAAAGGTGTACGTCGATAAGCCAGCAAAAATTCAACAGCTAAAGGATGTGAAAACGATTAACGTGGGTACCTGCCATTGTGGCCTTACCCCACGGTGATCTTAACACCGGGTGAATACAATGCGTCTACCAGCGCCCCCATACATGACAAACTGCCATGCATGAGTACCAATTCGATCTCATGTTGTTTGGACATGATCTCCCCCTTGGTTAGGAGCGGAGCCTTTCTAAAACTCCTTCCGATCTTTGGGTCACGGCACCCGGTCGCAATGCAACTCCACATCGAGCTCAAATGAACTCTCCCCGCGATTTGGGTTTAAACCACAACCACCACGATACTCCCCGAAGGGCCGCACCATAACCGGGCAGGAACAAGTTCCTGGGGCTCCCGGTTCCCGTGGTACCAGATTTAAGTCTCCGGTCAGACTTCGTAGCCCAAGGACTACTACCAGTAGAGCCCCAAACGGCTCGGGGACTGGTGACCCCCTGCAACCATACTTACAGTAAACAGCACACAGGAACACAGCAATAACAGCAAACAGCAACATAAAACAGGAACAACAGGAACGTCAGCGACAACAGCGAAACAGCAGCCACTCAACGTACAAACTGCATCACCTGCAACACAAAACACACACGGGCACAAGGCACAATAAACAAAAACAACAAAAACATTCAACATTCATCCTCACGGATGAGTACATTGGCCACCCCCCTGTGGCCCAGCCCTTTACAACACGAACAAAACAAAAAACAACAATTAGACATGACCCCCCTCACGGAAGGACTTACAAACAAAAACAACGTTGCCAGCAACCCTGCGACATCAAAACAAACAGCAGACAGCAACCAGCAACACAGCAAACAGCAACCAGCAAAGAAACACAGCAAAGTACATGACACCAGGAACAGCACAGGGCACAGGAACTGTGCTCTATGCTCCTCATGGTTGCCTACACTAAGACTTCAACCACAACTGCAACCAACTCCGCCAACGAGAGACGCACACAGTCACGCGCGAACCTGCGGTTCAACAAACGACGGTTCCGGAAATGGCAACAACAGGGAGGCTACCCTCCCTACCTTGGTCTCCGCCTAAAGACCTCACGGGCATACGCGCCCAACGCGTCAAAAGACGCGCCGACCGCCAAAACCCTACTGAAATCCCAATGGTCGCCCGCCCCTACTACGCCCATTCCCTCTAGATCCCTAATGTCATCATAAAGATGGCATTCGACCAGAACGTGTCTCCAGTCCTCAGGGCT
The DNA here is from genome assembly GCA_914767995.1 of Thecocarcelia acutangulata. Lineage (NCBI taxonomy): Eukaryota > Metazoa > Arthropoda > Insecta > Diptera > Tachinidae > Thecocarcelia > Thecocarcelia acutangulata. The sequence continues at coordinate 7,708,279 of OU612099.1, read as the reverse complement.
CTCACCACATCTGCACAGCGCAGTCTCGGACAGGCCCCTCTTATGCAAAAATGCATTGAGGGAACCATGTCCCGTAAGCAAGAAGCCCGTACTGAGACTGAAGCCAAATTCCGGCCGTCCCACAACAAAATCAGCCTCGCGAATGAATTCGTGCGTTGCTCGCCCCTTTGTACTATTCGCCCATCGCGCCCGCCAGGCAGACACAAGACGTTCCCAAAGGAGCGCCTTGATCTGACTGGGTTCCCTATTAACCACAAGATCAAGAGCAGAAAGCCAATCATGTGGACAAAGCGGTAGCCCCTTCCTAACCTTGAAGGCGATCGCACGGCGAATCACCTCCAGATCAAGGGGAGCCACCCCCAGCAAGACCTGTAGAGCATCTGTTGACACCGTCCTACAAACTGGCATGCAAGCAAGCATCGCAGTTCTCTGGGCGGACTCTATCTTATTGCGGCCAACAACAGTCATGACTGTCTCGTGCCACACAGGTGCACCATAAGCTGCGCATGCAACAAACAGTCCACCATATATGGCTCGAGTAGCCCGCCTGCTGAGGCCCCATTCACTTCTAAGGATGCGCCTAACTTTACCTACTACAGCAGTAAGCCTGTCCCTCACATATGAGAGGTGAACCATAAAGTTCAACCTCTCACTCACCATTATTCCCAGGTATTTGACTTCCGTCGCATACCGGAGACTAATGCCGCCAGAGCGAACGAGTGGTGGACGACCCCGAGACAACCTGCCTTTCAGCAGCATTGCCACGGTCTTGTCCATAGCCACCTCCACACCCACACTATCACCCCACTCGCGCACAACACGCATGGCCCTCTCACCCCGGCTTTCCAGATCAGCACGAGACTGTCCTTCAACCAAGATGAGCAAGTCATCCGCATATGCACACAGTTTGAAGTCACGCTGCAACGACCCCAGCAGGGAATCCATCATGAGGTTCCATAAAAATGGACCACAGATGGACCCCTGCGGACAGCCGCGTACAACGTCCCTCCAAACCGTGTCGCTGGCGCCCACCACACAGGCTTTCCTACCGCAGAAGTAACTCTCCCATAGAGCGAGCTCCCGACAGCCTACACTACGCAGTCTATCGAGAACTACACTCCACAGGAGATTGTCAAACGCACCCCTGAAGTCTACGAAGAGTCCCAGCACATATCTTTCCGCAGAGCTAGCAACACTTGACTTAACATGCAGCCAGGTATCGTCAACAGACCTCCCCTCCCTGAAACCGAACTGGAATTCAGACAGTGCTGCACCCGGACACTCTTTCAGTCGAAAGACCATTATCCTCTCCAGTACTTTTCCAAGCACTGGAAGAAGACTAATGCCCCTATAAGAGCGAGGATCAGTCCTCACTTTTCCGGGGGACTTTAAGAGCACCACAACACGTGCCTTCTTCCAAGCCTCAGGGAAGTAGCCTTCACTGAGACACTTCGCAAATATTGACTCCAGGTATTCCGGTATGGCCTTCCAGATGCTTTTACACATCTCTCCAGTCATACCGTCTATACCCGGAGATTTCCTACTCTTGATCCTGTGGACACAAACTTCTATTTCGGATCTCTCCAGCGCAGGAGGGGCGGCTCCCTCCCTAATGAGAGGAGGGCTACCGCCCGCCCGTACAACCGGAAAGAAAACCCCCAACAACGCGCCCATAATATCGCTCCAGGAAGACAATGTTACATTGTCAACCTGGAGGCTTCCTACTTCTAAACGCCTGTGTCGACCCGAACAAACGCGATAGACACGACCCCAAGGATCGTCCCTATTTTCACGCACGAATTCCCTCCACTCGTCTTCTTTTACCCTACAAATTCTACCCTTATATTCCCTCAGGCTTGCCAGATATTCAACCTTACGAATAGCTAGATCATCTGCGTTAGACTGCCGGGCCCTCTGGAATCTCTTCCTGAGGCGCCTGACACTCCTCCGCATCAGATCCAGTTCATCGGTCCACCACTTGACTTTTCTTGGCCTACCCGGACGGGCTCGGCCAAGCAGCGCATCATTCACCGCGCACATCCAGTCGTCAATATGGCCAACCTGAGCGTCTGTACCCAATTCCCTGAATTCATCTATTGGCTGTACCATAGCAGCCGCCCTAACACTATTCGCGTAACCGCCCCAGTCTATATCCCTTTTACGCCACCCGCGAGGTGACCCAGATATCCAACTCCGCCGGCGATAAGTGAACCGAATCTCAATGAGATTATGATCACTCACACCAGCGTTGTCACATACCCTCCAGCTGAAGTCGAAGTATGACAACGCCAAGTTATTGGCAATTGTCACATCGATATCGCTGCGGCCCTGTGGAGCGTCAAACGTGTACAGATCACTAGCCTCGTTTAACACCGAAGCACCAACTGTGACCAGCCATTCGCCGAGCATGATTCCTCTAGTGTGGTTCATATGACCAGGCGCATGCCTGGGCATTTTACTGAACCACATAGAGGAACACGCATTTGCATCCAGGCCTAGAATAACGGGTGCACTACTCGCTAGGAGTAGGACCGTATCCATGTACCGAATGTACGGCTCCAAAGGGACGGCAAACCTGCAATACAGGCTTGCAAAGAGCACCCGCCCAAACTCCCCCTGTACAGCAACGCAGACCCCCCACCGGGTACAGCTCACGACCGTACAATCGACCCCCGGGTCATCCACCACTACCGCAGAGTTCCCCTCCAAGTCGGGGAAAACCCGCATACCCCCAGGAAGCCCCCTGATGTCACCAAACCGGAGGTACGGCTCCTGCACTAAGGCAACAGCCGCACCCCGTCGCCGCATCGCCTGCCCAAGTTCGCACGTGGCCACGTACGACTTCTGAAGGTTTTGCTGTATTACAACCGCGGTATCCATCTTAATGACGAGCGTTCACCCTAGCAACCATGGTCGCATAGACCGGGCACGCTGCAGACATCATCATGTGATCCACCTGCAGTCCCTTGAACGCACAGTTCCTGCACCGCAATTCGTTGGGGCATCGGCTCGCCCAGTGGCCAGCGTCGCCGCACCGTCTGCATACGTCGGACTGGAACTTGCAGTCACGCACCCTGTGGTCAAAACCTAAACACCTATAACACGCGGGGATGGGGTCCAACGTTCTTACCGCAAACCGGAACCATTTCACGTATGCCCCCGTTGCCCTGAGATGATCTGCAACCCGCGGCGTGCATTCAAGGGTCACGTTAGTAGTGCCCTCCTCCACCTTCCAGGGTGCGCTTACCAGCCGAACTGCTTTTTTGTATTCCACCACAGTCATTAGCTCCCCGAGGTTCATGGAGTGTAACTCCTCCATAAACTCATCCGGGGAGATTTCTTTGTGCACGCGCTGAACCACTATCTTGGGACCCAACTTATCCTTCACAGCCACCTCCAACCCCACCTCGGCAAACTTCGTATTGGCAGCCACCTTTCTGCGCTCAGCCTCCGATGGAGTGCGAATCACGGCTCCTTCTTTAGTTTGGCGCACCTCATGTACGCGCACCCCCAGTGTCGGTCCGACCTCCCCAACCACCTTTTCCACCACCTCTTTGGCGCTCTTACCAGCCTTACTCTTCACCACCACCGACCACGTCTCCACCGGCTTAACCAATGGCAGGGCCGGATATGATACCGGCGTTACCGCCTCCTGCGCCTTGGCCAAAACTCTACGTCTCACTGGGGGTACAGTCGTCGGCATCGCCATCGGGGCGGCAGCAACTTCAACCGCACCAGCCTCCAATCTTCCCCTCAATCGCTCATTTTCGGCAACAAGACACATAAGGAGCGTTTCATACTCGCCCACCTCCTTCGCTATTTTTCTAGCGACGCCTCTGCCCACCTCATCCGCCATCACCAACTCCAACACCTTGCAAGTGATCCGTTTCATCTCCGCAATCACCCCCTCAGCCTGCAGCTTCTTCTTCCTAATGCGCGACTCCCTCACAGGCTGCTTACTCCCAGGAACTACTTCCTCACTGGGCACCTCACCTACACACGTGACAATCACGTCGTCGTCCACCACCATTGCCGCTTTTGAGACAGCTGCCGCCTCACCTACACCTTTCGGAACTTCCAGCGCCGGCTTCTTTCTTGTTTTGGGCGACCCCAATTTAAACTTTTTTACTGACTCTGCATCCTCCGTTGACGACAGCTCTGACTCCGTGTGCCTGAGCTTCGGTGGCACAAATGGCGGCGGCGCCCTGGGATCATCAGTGGTCACATCGCTGGCGTCCCCTTTAGCCTTAGGCTTCTCACCCTTCCGTTTGCTAGCCGGCGGCATAGCAACCAATTTCAAACAAAAATTAAAAGTGCCACCTACCTTTAAATCGAAAAAGTATGCCCCAGAAAAAAGTGAATCACAATAGTCCAATGATAGTAGCCAAGTCCGTTACCAACAATCCAATCAACGCCAAGAACCAGAAGCAGTATTACCAATCAGTTCCAATATCCTTAGCCAAGCCGTCAACAATTTTAGGTACTTAGTTACCGACCGAAACCGTCAACTCCGTTTAATCTCAATCAAGCACAATTACACTAACACCGCAGTGTTGCCAATTCAAACTGTTCCGAATAATATCACAAGCCGTATTCAAGTCACAAACCGTCAATTCCATTTTCACTCAAGTATCCGAATTCATTAACACCGAGGTGTTGCCAGTTCAAAGCCAAAGACCGTTACAAAGCACTTATTTCAAACACAACCGTCAATTCCAATTAATTCCAATTTCAAAATCCAGTTTCCCTCTTTCCAACCGTCAACAACACCACAACTTCCACTTGGTAACACTACCGGAGTCTCTTAGTTCCACAACACTTTTTTTTCTTAACAGATTTTCCATTCGTCCCTAACCACACTTTTTGCCGGAGCTTGTACTTCTTTTTTGAGACAGCTTGTCAGCGGAGTCTCAAAAAACCGAACTTACACACACGACTTATTTTGTAACACACGATTTATGCACTCGGCCGATTTAAAAACAATTTTTCGCTATCCGCTTGCACAACCGTACGCTTTGACAATCCAACTACGAGTCCAGCTAAAGGATGAGATAATTCGGCACATTAACGGCATAGAACCTCCATTATACCTCAGGGTCATCGAAAATTTGGACCATCGGATGGAGGTGAGCCGCCGTGGTCGCGGCGCCCATTTGGCCGATATTTTGTTCCATACATAATTGAGTAATACCAATATATCATAATAAAATAAAGTTACAATAATTTCCTAAATAGTTTGTGTTTTATTCAAAATCAACATCGGCCCTTGAATTTAACCACCCGATACACACATATGTACCTTCATGTACAGTCATATTGAAGTTAGCGATTTATTTGAAGCACCCCGTTGTTCATTGTAATTTTCGATGTTTATTTTCCCACTTTGTTGCTGTCGTCCAACACTTCTCTTGTCTTATTTCTCTCTATTTCACTTGGTACTTCTTTGCTGTTATAGTTCAGGTTTTTGTTCTGATTTTGTTCTTTTGGGTTTGCAACATCTGTTTTTAATTTTATCATATGATTTTTCTTTTCAATTAGTGCATATTGGGTTTACTTTGTGTTTTTACTTTTCCAGTTCTTAACCCATTTCTTACCGCCGTGTGTTTGAACACAGGTTTATCATTTCTGAATCTTTTGTACATATAAAACAAGGATACATGTATATAATTCAATATGTGGTTTGGTCTCTTACCAATAAAAAAAACCGTTCGAAGATTTTTTGCCAACCTCTCCCCCTTTTGAAATGGGCGGTTAAAAAATTGTCCAAAAATAGGCTCTTTTTAAATTAGTTATATAATGTAAATAGAAAAATCATAATTATTGTATATGTATTACACTGTGTTACCAAACATTCAAAATATCACTTAGGTCCATTTACTCACCACACCTGTTCAATATACGTTCCGCTAGGTGTCAGCAATTATTGCGTGTGTTTCACCACACACTGGTACTCATATTGACATTTAACTATTAATATACGGTAACGGCATATTTTGTATAGAACTCGTCTTATCATTGTGTTATAATATTTAATATTGTTTTTTCAATTCCTACATATTACTCCTTATAATAAAGAGTAATATAGTCTGAAATGTCGCAGAGATTATCTTACCAATGCACAATTGCAAGACATCATCGATAACTGGAGCGATGACGAAGACGACCCTGGAAGAGCGTCCGCGAATGAAAGTTATTTGCATTATTTTTCGACGATGAAATGATTAGATTACTCATGGATAAAACAAATCAATATGCTGCCCAAAATAATATCACCCAAATGATCAACAAGTTTCTAATACAACGTTTCATGGGCATTCTTCTACTTTCGGGGTACCATCATGTACCACAAACTATATTGTATTGGAGCTTAGGTCGGCATACGACATTCCATTGATTCCCCAAACAATGTCACAGAATATGTTCACGAAATTAAAAGCAAACTTTCATATCGCTAACAATGATATTTCTAATAAGTTCACAAAGATTCGGCCATTGTATGTTATGCAACTAATTACGACACAATTGAATCAAGGGTAACCGTGCAACGGATTAGCAAAAAAAAAAAAAGAAAAAAGTTGGTGTACCTCAGCCCCTCGCTTTCAACAACTACAATAGGTATATGGGCGGCGGGCATTTACACGACAATGGGGTCACCAACTACCGTGTATGCATTCGTGGGAAAAAGTGATGGTGGACGCTATGGGTTCAATGTTTGGATAGTGATGTGGTTAATGCCTGGACACTTCACTGCATCGTAGCAGCTTCGCAAAGGGCGAAACCTACGTCGCAGCTTGATTTCAAGAACTCGGTGACCAAATCTTTGCTGCTTTCATCGGAGGATGCAATTGACGAAAATGAGTCTCCATCTACTGAAGATTCAGGCAACAAGAATAAGCAGCAAAACCTTCCGTGGGTAGACAGACTACACACAAGTTCCTTTAAGAACCTCTAATCGTCGTCGTTGCATTGTGTGTACACCAAAAGCCACCATATTTAAGTGTGAGAAGTGCGGCGCCCACTTACACTCAGAAAATTTCTTAAAATTGTTACACGAAAACAGCCAATTTAATTTATAACGCCGCGCCACACATTAAAATAAAAAGCAACGAATTCAATTATTTATTAAATAAAATTTGCATTCAAGTAAATACTTGAAATTGAAAAAAAAAACGCTTTTTCACTTACCTTTAGGTACTAACCCTGTTATCTCCAAAAACATTTTGAACTGTTACTTCCTACTATACATACTTTATCGTATCTTAAACCATACAAACAATTAAAAACATTGCACCGGCCAAAAAATTTTCAAAACACTTTACAGTACCAGCGTGTGGTCAAACACACGGCAATTTTCAGGGAAACTACTCGACAAAAAAAATTTTTTTTTGTCAAAATATGTAAAAAATGGTGTCAAAAGACATTCCTGAAATTTTCGACAAAAAATTCAAACTTTTAAATTTCTGGTAATTAATGAGTTAAGTTCGGTTTTTTCTCATACCGTTCGGTGTTACCATTGGTACTTTATGTTTTTAATTTTGTTTGTTTTGCCCGTTTTGGGATTTTAGTTTCTCTGATTGATTTTAATTTGTGTAGTCGATTTTGTTCAATGAGAATGATTGTGAGTTTGTTGTTAAATTTATTTCATTTTTACTGTTTATTAATATTTTGTTAATTTAGGACAGGTAAATTTCATAACACTTTAACTTTGTGCTTTGGGGATTGTTGCTGTTTCATTTGAAATACTCACATTTTAATTTTATTCTACGTTTGTTTTTTCTATTGCATCTTATTTAACATGTTTTTACAAAAATAAATTTAATTTTTAGTAGTCTCTCAGAGCTGATGGCCAATGCAGCTAGTGCTCTCAGATCTAATTTAACCTTAGAATTTATTTCTTTTAGGTTAAATAAATAATAATAATATAATAAGTCTCTCTATAACTGTTCTTTTCCAGCACGGTCGCCATTTAACATGACCTCTTATTAAAACTCACTCGTTCTCATGAATGTCTAAACGTGAAAAATTCTTTATTAATTATATCTTATATTCTCAATTCTTATGCTAATATTTGTATTAAATGGTTGTATGAAGGAGTTGACATATCATACTGAAATATCTATTTAAACAAAAGTGAGCTTCATCGCAAAAAAAAAAAAAAATTGCGTATAAAAATCGAGATCAAACCAGCCTTTTTTCCCATCCAACTTGATACTTTAAATTGGTAATGCCTAAAAAATTTCAACCGAAAATCAGTTGTTTGTCACAATACAAAAAAAGAGTTTGGTTGTGCTAAATTTTAGTTATCTCTCAGACAACCAAACTGAGTTCAATTGTCAACCGTAAAGCTGGATTCACCCATTGTTTCCAGACAAAAATTTTTTTATATGTAGTTTGACGTCTCTCTTCTTGAGAGAGAAAATATTTTTCACGAACAACTCTTAACTTGAATTGGTTTAATTTTATATTTTATCCGGACAAAATTGAACTGAGACGCCAAAAGGAGACATTTTTTGATACAAAATTGTATTGAGTTGCCCCATCAAATAGAAAGATTACATAGTAATTTTATACTGATGAAATTTCCATTGTGGCTGCCATGTACGTACATAGTTTTAATAGTTATTAATAAATAATTAATAATTTTAATATGGAAATAAACGAATTGATTGCCCAAAAACTTATTGAAGAAATGAAAAAGCCAGGAAGAGGGTGTATGTACGATATGTACTTATTCTCTCACGAACGTATGGATTAACCAAAAATCAGGATCCATTATATTATTGAACAGTTCATCAGGTACAGTTATTTGGCAGCTCGTTATTGATGTCGGCTGTATGTAGCTGTATTTATAACCACTTATATTAGAATTTTTCAATAACTTCGATTGTATATAATAAACAATATCCTCTTTAGTTGCTTCAGAGGCTAAGTGCGAAAGAAAGACGCTTTTATTTTTAACAGCGGAATTGTTCTTAATGGCTTCGGTTTGATAATTGACGTGTGTGAGTTGTCAGTTAGCAAAGTTTGCGACAAGATTGGTGCAGATATGACATCCGCATTCGCCGAAAAAGATACCAGTGCACGATTTCCTTCAGACTTCAAAGTGGCCGTACTCACAGAGGATGTAGATACGTTTGGAGTAATAGGCGATGGTGAATGATAAAGTCCAGATGAATTAGTAAGATCGGTGCACAGGTTTTGAGAAGAAAAATTGTGTTTACTGGTGTTACGGGTAGATTTACGCCGCCTAGGTGACGAAAGTTGTAGGGAAGTCAATTCGGCAACTTGATGGGGTGAATCTAAATTATCCAGTGAAGAAAATTTGTCAAAGGGTTTGCCGTACTCATTCAAACGCTTGGATACATTATTAAATTCCTTTTGAATTTCCAAAAATATTGATTTCCTGGCATGAAAAAAGTTACAAAAATCGACACCAATTTTTCTGCAACTAAGACAGTACCAGTGTAGACCATCATGCTTTTGTGTAGCTTCGGCAACAGTAGTTGGCAGTCCACTACATTTAAAATGCGATGCGATAAGCCATGGCACAGCCAACAGACAATCATCGTTTCATCAGGAGCTTTAAAATTGTACTATTTGTTCAATCAATTCATTTTAAATAATAGATATGTAAAAAATTCGTTAATGGCAACACGGCAATAGCAATACCAAATTTTGAAAATTTCCACGTATAGATGGAGCAAGCAGCCATGATGTACCAATAATTAACTTTTGTTTTTGAAGTATACCTTAAGGGATAAGATAATTAATGTGACATTAACATCCATACACACTTGTTTTTTGTTTATTGCACAGCTGTTTTTATGCACTTTGCCAGCGGAGCCCCAGCAATGGTTTTCCTACCGATATAAGTTGGAATATATTCAAACTCTGATTGATGGCTTGATTAAAGATCAACTTTTTGGCAACGGTATCCCTTCTTCTCAACCGACTGTGGCCGCCAAAATTAAGTATATTGCGCGCAAGAGGGTTTGGATGAAGTTCCAATTTACTGACATACCTTGTCGCGTACTTAGAAAATTCCTCTTTTACCAGCGGAACACTCAGATCTTTATGAATTCGTGCATTTTTTACGTACCATGGAGCTGCAGTAATCGTTCGAAGAATTTTGTTTTGTCGCCTTTGAATTTTTTCAATGTTTGACGCTGAGACGGTGCCGCATAACTGAATTCCGTAGCACCATATCGGCTTTAGTATTGCGTTGTATAACAAAAGTTTGCAATCTAATTTCAATGTAAAACTTCTGCCCATAAGCCAATTTATCTGCGTTGCTTTTAGTTTTAACTGAGTGACCTTTGCTTCAATATGAGACTTCCACGTTAGCCTACGGTCCAGGTGAATACCAAGGTACTTGACTTCATTGTGCTGCGGAATAGGTGAGTTCTTAATTTGTATATGCGCACATGTTTGTTTACACAGTGTGAATGTGACATGAGCACATTTCTGTTCATTTACCCTGATCATCAGCCATTTTTCCAATATTGAAATAAATTCCTGTAAATTTCGTGAAGCTAATTGGTGGTTTTCATGAACGCTTCAAAACGCTGTGTCGTCTGCAAAAGTTGAAGTGTAGATTCCAGATGTCGTTGGCATATCAGAGGCGTAAATCAAATATAAAGTACGCCCTAGTATGCTACCTTGGAGAACTCCTGGCTCGATAGCTTGAGTTGGGCTTATAAAATCACCTTCTCTGATAACAAATTTCCGCCCATATAAGTAGCTTTTCAGAAGCTTGTGAGTATTTACAGGCAAGTTTAACTTTATTTTGTGCATCAACCCGTCGTGCCACACTTTATCAAAAGCTTGAGAAATGACAATGAATAGAGCTGAACAATACTTCTTCTCCTCAAAGATCTGTCTTATGACATTGACTAGTCTGTACGTTTGTTCTATGGTGCTATGTTTAGCCCGGAACCCAAATTGATGATCCGGGATGCATCCCACATTGTTCAATACTCGACTCAACTTAACCATTAACAATTTTTCGAATACATATGTACGAGATTAACTAGTTGTGAGTTCGAGTCCAACTTCCAGTCAAGAAGAAGGATTATTTTTAATTATAACAATAATTGCTGTGAAACAATAAGACCAAAGAAGAACAGAAAAAAATAATTGAATACCATTAGCTGGGGGACAATTAGCTGTTTCATAGTCGCTACACTACTCATCAGCACCCACTGGGATTCGAACTCGGGATCATGTGAACATGATGTATTTTTAATACGGCCGCTTTAACCACTTCAGCCACCGAGCTCTTTATTGTTTCACAGCAATTATTGTTATAACTAAAAATAATCCTTCTTCTTGACTGAAGTTGGACTCGAACTCACAACTAGTTAATCTCGTACATATGTATATAACTAAAAAAGTTCACTCATTAATGATTTACATAATTTTTCGAATAGTTTTAAAATTGTTGGTAGTAGACTTATTGGTCTATATGATTCTACCTTAGTCGGATCCTTCCCTGGCTTGGGTATCATAGTAACCATAGACATGTTCCACGCTGCATGATAGTATTCTAGGCGCAAAATAGCGTTAAAATGAAAAGAATTTTTCTAGCAACACGAGGTAACTGTACAAGCATCTTGCCAGTAATTTTATCAAAACCTGGAGCTTTTTTAGAGTTTACTTTATTTATAACGTTTTCGACATCTTGAAAACTAAGTCTCAAAGGCACAGGCGGTTTAACAGCATATGGCGGAAATTCAGCTACATTATCCATCGTATCATTTGCAATAAAAACGTTTTTCAAATGATTTAACATACACCATCACTTTTTCAGAATCGCTTCTTGCCCAGTCGCCGGTTGAAGTTCGCAAAGGTGGCTTACCTATTACGGGTCTTTTCAGACCTTTTGTCGCTTTCCATAGAGAATAGTCAGTTGGCGGGCTACCATCAAGACCTTCTAGATAATTTTTAAGGGAAGCCATTCTTTGGATTTCCAGCACATTTCTTAATTGAGTTATGCACTCCCGTAGCCTGCTTTTAAGCTGGGAGACCTGCGAAGTTGCCACTCTCTTCTAACTCTTCTTTTTTCTGTTAGAAGTTGTTCAATTTCAGACGAATATGTTCTATTGCTCACATTTCTGGATCTTGTATGGCTAGTGGTAGCATGTTGTACGGCCAGTTTAAGCTTTTCAGAAAATTCGTTAATCGACACATCAATATCCTGAGACGTTCTCAAGGCAATATTTTCCGTACAATGAGTACTCAAATACTTTTTATATTTTAACCAGTTAACTCTAGTGACGGTCAACGCCAAGTCACAAAACGGGGAACCAACCTCCAGGGGGAACGAAACTGATATTATAGTGGGTGAGTGATCTGATGACAAATCTAATGAAAATTTTTTGCAACTCCAAAATCTATAACATCTGGAATCTTTCGTCGATCTGAAGGCCAATAAGTGGGATGTCCGCTTGAAATCACATCTAAGCCCAGTTTGGAAACTGTGTCGAATATATATATATATATATATATATATATATATATATATATATATATATATATATATATATATATATATATATATATATATATATATATATATATATATATATATATATATATATATATATATATATATATATATATATATATATATATATATATATATATATATATATATATATATATATATATATATATATATATATATATATATATATATATATATATATATATATATATATATATATATATATATATATATATATATATATATATATATATATATATATATATATATATATATATATATATATAGTCACCAGCCGCTAAAAATCGAGGCCCAAGTGATTTGAAAGAATGTGAATACTGATTTTCTGTTATTGAAAATTGGTGATATTATTGTAAATTGATGATATAACTATTTTTCCATGAAAATGTTCAATGCATATATTTGTTGCTTGGACCTACTCCTCACGTGTCTCATGCAGAAAATAGTGCTTAATTCCATTTTTTATTAGAATTGCTGAGCCTCCACAAGAAGCCATTAATTTTGAAATAACTATTGCTTGTCAAATGAGTTTCAGCAATCATCATTATGTCGATTTGTTTTTCCATAAGGAAGTGCTCAAGTTCATTTTTGTGTTGGCGGATGCCGTTTGCGTTCCAGAAACATATTTTTAACCAATTCATTTGTTTAAAATTGCCTGTAAAATGGTGGATTGCATTTTCAGCATTTCCTGCATCATGTTCGTCATGGAAACCGTAAATGTGTTTATGGATTGAACAAGAGTCTGCAGAGTTGTCTCAAGATTGCTAAAATTTTTGGCCGGAGTTTTGAGGCTTGAACTCCTGATTCAAATTTGGTTTATCGGATTTTACCACATTCGCATAAGAAATTTGTTTGGCGTTTTGCAAGTTTATATAGCTGGTTGACTGGCGTACCTCTTGAAAATTGTTTATAGAAGTGGTGTTTGACTGCTGTGGCATGTTTAAAATTAATGGCCTATTTGTCATTCACCTCTTGAAGTGAATATAGACAGGGCAACCCCTGTAGTTTGCAGTATGGTTACCTCCACAATTACTACATTTTTTAACGCTCGCGTCAGTCTTTGGTTTTTTGCACTGTGATGCACCGTGAAGTTCACCACACACAACGCAAACTGCGGGCAACGTACAATAGGCCTTAGTATGACCAAATTCTTAGCAGTTTAGGCATTGAACAGGCCCTAAACGCTTATGAGGCTCCTCAACGGTAACCTTACGATGCAAAAGATATTTGAGGTTATAAATTGGATGCACTTCGTTCTTTTTCAAGGCAACATCTCTAGGTTGCAATTTAACCCTAAACATGGGTTGAGGAATTTTTTCACGCTTTCTAATATTAACCACATTTTTAATTTTAAAGCCATTGTCTTCTAGTCCGTTTTTGACATCATTCGTATCTACAAAAGGGTCAATCACTTTTATAACAATGTAAAACGATCGTTTCTCCTTCTCCAGGACGTCAGACAACTTTCGGTATTCATTTTCACTGTTTACCTGGATTTTCGTTTAATTAATGCTGCCGTGCTTAGCCGATGTTACATTAAAAGTGGCTTTGCCTATTGCCGTAATAAGTTGTTTTACCAGCTCATTAGAAGTAGGTTCTCTCAAATATATTGGTGGCGGTTTAAATGTTTTTTTTTTTTTTGCTGTATTTGGCTCATCAGTCTGGAGGATTGCAAATCTATTACTTTCCGTTGCCGTAGCGGTATTATCCTCTTTAGATATCTTTGGTTGTGATGATATCTGAGCGGATTTCGGGCTTCGCTGACGTTTAACCACGGTTACATACCTGTCCATTAGGGCGTCTCGAAAAAAAAAAAAATTCGCCGTACACCACAGAATATAAAGTATTGTTGCAAGGCAGTTTTGAAAAAAAAATTTTTAATTTTTTTTGCCGAAAGTAGGGGTCGCCAAACCACATTTTTCGTTATATCTTCGACATTTATAGTCCTATCTCAAAGTGTGATATATCGATGTTTTCGTCTTGAGGAGGCCAATATTTTGATTTAATAGTCATTAACCTCAAATATCTCATTCTAGTATTTACCTACCAGATCTTAGTTTCTACCACCCTAATGTACCACCCTATTGTCAGAAAATTAAAGAACGCAAAAAATCATTAAACTTTTGTTAAAGAAGTTTTTCGATATTTCCAACAGAACTGTTAAAAAATACAATTTATGTTTTTTGCCGAATGTAGGGGTTACCTTTTTGAGTATTTTTGTCAGATTTTCTGTATTTACTGTCGGATCTCACAGTGCGATATATCGATGTTTTTGTCTCGAGGAGGCCAATGGTCATCTTTAATATTCATTGACCTCAATATAACCGTTCTAATAGTTAAGGCTGTTCTTATGAAATATTTCCATAATTCCGGTAGATCTATAAGAAAAAAATTCATGTTTTTTGTCGAGCCTAGGAAATGTGATTTTAAATTGATTTGAAATTGATTTGAAATTTTTCGTACAAAATTTTATACCCGGAAATCCATCTTTCGGTTAGACGTTAACGGAAGATTAAGTAAATTCGAGTTAGTTTAAATCCTCTAATAATGGAAGAAGTACCGTTATTACTCTCATAGTTTATTTATTTTTGTATTATCCATGAAATATCTGTTGGAATTATCAATATTTAATCGTGTCGTGTCAAGAATTAATTTAAATAAACTAAAAAATGTATTTTACTATCAGTGAATTAAACAACACTAAATTACCAAATAAGGGTTATGTTATTAATTTCTTTTTACGTCTTCGGCATAACGCTGGTAGAATTCGAAAGCTGGGTGCTTTTAAACAAGAAGTTTTGAGAGGTATCATCATTTTGTGGCAGCGCGCAGGCATTCCAGTAATGTCGGTAAGTGGTGTTCGTAAAAGTTTGGATAAGCTTCCATTCTCAAAACACCGAGCTTTTTGTTCATGTAGTACATGAGTCTGCCATGGCTGTTACCGATGAGCAACGCCTAGGCCACATTTTTTCCAAGCTCGAAAGCCGTGAAAAATATAGCCAACTTGGGTCATTTCAAAATATGATTAAATAAAATTGTTTTAATATACACAGATCTTTGAATTTTTATTGTATTGGTACAGATATTATGGTAAGTTCGAAAAGAGTGTATCACTATTTAAAAAAGAAGATACTAGGCAAAAACATCGATATATAATACTATAAAATCCGACTGTGAATACCGAATATAAGATAACTGTTTAAAAAGTCAACCCCTACATTCGGCAAAAAACATAAATTATATATATTTTTTTAACACTTCTGTTGGAACTATCGAAAAGCTTCTTTAACAAAAGTTTAATGATTTTTTGCGGGCTTTAATTTTCTGCTATTAGGGTGGTACATTAGGGTGGTAGAAAATGAGATCTGGTGGGTAAATACTAGAACGGGATACAAAATACCATTGACTATTAAAGCAAAACATTGGTCTCTTTGAGACAAAAACATCGATATATCACACTTTGAGATCCGACTGTAAATGCCGAAGATATAACGAAAAATGTATTTTGGCGCCCCTACTTTCGGCAAAAAAAATTAAAAAAATTTTTTTTGAAAATGTCTTACAACATTACTTCGTATTCGGTGGTGTACGGCGAACTTTTTTTTTCTTGCCTATATGGCGAGACGCTCTACTGTCCATGCCTACTTCGTGTTTTCGGCTTATCTGCAATAACTGAACGGGTAGATGGTTGGTCTTCTGTTGTAACAACAGTGTTTGGCGAACACTTTTATCTCTTAGAGACAGGAGATTATCCAATGATTTTTTCAAAGATTCTTCCTCAGAAAAGATCAACATGTCGTAGTATTTGGAGATTTTAACTTACCAAATATTCACTGGAATAAGGAAAACAATATTTTTCTGCCTGGTAATATAATTACCGATATAAAGGAATATGTAACTGGGTTATTTTTGTTAAATGATTTTAATCAACACAATTGTTTTAAAAATGATATAGGTAGGACTTTAGATTTAATTTTTGCAACTGATTTTGTTAAACTGTCTTGCAATTTAGTTGGTTCTCCAGTTTCTCAAAATACGGTACATCATAAGACATTAGACTTTAAATTCGACTTTTTTTCTTTTGGCAGAGAAACTATCCGTCCCGGATTAACTTATAACTTTAATAAAGCAAATTTTGATGGTTTAAATGAATACTTCAAAGCAGTTGATTGGTCTGCGATACAATCAATCGATGATCCTGATAGTATTTACACATTTATCTGTAACCATTTTGACATGGCCGTAAATATACACGTCCTAAAGTCCACAAGAATATTTGGGAATAAGCCTCCGTGGTTCAATTCAAGATTATGCCATATGAAAAATCTCAAAAATAAAGCTTATACTCAGTTTAGAATTTCTAATAGTGATACATGTCGCTCAAAATTCCTTTTGGCGCGTAATGAATACAACTTCTATCGTAACTTCCTTTATAAACAGTATATATTCGAAATTGAGAACAAAATTAAATCCAACGCCTTTTTACATTATCCCTCTATAACTCAGTACCTCTAAATTACCTATTTTTCACAGATTCACTTGGACGTTTAAATTTAAAAATACACATATATTTTAAAAATTCAAATTTTTTTTATTTAAAAGGAAGAATTCTATAAAAAAGGAGTGTAGCCCACAGGCAACAATGAGCTACAAGTCAAAAAATAAACTTAACAAAAATTTAAAAACATAACGTAAAAATTCAAGTTACAAAGTAGTGATAAATTAAATTGTTAAGACTAAGCATTTATTTTAATTCGAATGGAAGTTTTTGAAACAATTTTTGTTTTTAGTATAGCACAAGGCCACGTTGCACTTCTCACATACTGTGTTAGTGAATCCAGTACATTTTGGATATTTGCATCGATTTTTTTTTTCATTCCATCGAGGCCAGTGACCAACTTGGTCCTGGCGGACAGCTTGTGGAGGCACGTGTTTCGCAGGTCCTCTTTGCTTTTTAGCTTGGATCTCATCTTCCAAATGCCGACGAGTAGAAATGGTTGGCTTTGTTCCCATCTTACACAAAGTTTCACCAACTTCCAAACGAAAATTTGACGAGGATAGGACGGCCTTTACTGGCAGATTTTTGAATTTGCATACTCGTTTATAGAGCAACCAAGAATTAGACATTGTGAGATCCAAATAATGATAAAACATTCGCACCTGCCAACGTTTGCTTCTCAGTTTTATCTTATAGGTACCCATTATGCTGTCAATAAGGTCTACACCTCCCATGTGTTGGTTATACTCACTAACAACATTTGGTCGCGGGATTGATACATATCTGGAATTTTTTCTATCATATCTTCGGACTTCAGTTACGGGATTTTGACCTGCAAAGGTGGACGCCAATGTCACAATTTTGTTGTCCTTCCATACAACTGTAGACACGTCTATGCCACCGACATTAGCAACGTACTCTTCGGAATAGCCGCGATCTTTTTTTAAGAGTTCTTTTTCAGAAGAAAATTTGCAGTCAGGAATTCTATTTCTTCTGATAGTACCTAGCCCTAAAATACCTTCTTTAGCTAGGAATTCTAAAAGATTTAGTGACGTAAAGTAGTTGTCAAAGTATAACCTGTAATTTTGGTGCCGTGGAATCATACGGGATAATCGCACTACTACATTGGACGAAGCTCCTAGATCTGTTTCTTCCGCCTTGACAATATTTTCTTTTCCAGTTTCTATCTCCGTCTTGTAAGCAAATCCGGAAACACCACTCAAAACATATAATTTATAGCCCCACTTGTGAGGTTTCTTGGGGTTATATCTTTTCAGCATATTTCGGGCTTTCGTGGAACATATTTGCTCATCTACGCAAAGTCGCGTTTCTAACAGAACTTTGGAGTACGATTCATTTAAAGCCTCAACAACTGGGCGAATTTTAAAAATTCTATCGGTGTCAGGATGGTTTCTTGGAAGACATTTACTATTGTCGTTAAAGTGCAGATACTGTCTTATCTTTTCGAATTTATTAACAGACATGGTCTGTTGAATAAGCGGAGTACCAAGGACGGAATTCCAATGGTTTGTTACTCTAGGCAAATGGATAAGTGACATAATGTACACCATACCAATAAATTGTTGGATTTCCAATTCAGATACACTAAAAGTATTGTTGGGATTTTCCTGTACCACATAGAGATTTGTTTCTTCAGTAACTTTCTTTATAAGCTCCTTTGGAAATAAATAAAAAAAGAACTGGGCGGGCGTTTCCATATCTAATATATTCGAATTCAATAATTCGTTGCCGCTGAAGGCGAGTTGTTGTGTGTTAAGCTCAAGATTAATTTTTTTCCATTGTAGCGATCTTTTTTCAGGCTTTGGTCGTTTTTCAGGTGGGTTTGACGAACTTGGAAGGCTTCCACTGGATGATGTTGGTTCTTCGTCAGAATTTGAATTTAGACAATCACCTTCTATGTTATTCGGTACATCAGTTTCATCTTCCAAGAACTCTTCAACAAATTCTTCGAAATCTGGATCAAAGTCCGGATCAGCCAAACTATCATCATCTAAGTCAATACCATCTTCACTTTCTTCAGGTGCCAGGAGTATGCCAGCGATTTCGTCGTCACTTAGATGATATCGTTTAGACATTCTAAAAAAGTAAAAAATTACACTCCTATTCATTTCTCTTCTTTGTTTGTTCCCGTTTTCACATAATGTTGCTCACAGGATACAAACTTTAAATTACACGTTGTGCACAAATAACTATAAAATTTACAAAGTTTTATAGAAACAACTGATGTTTAGAAGCTTACCTTACAGATTAAAAAAAAAAAAAACCAAGTTGCAATCACAAGACTATTTTTTTTAATATTGACTCCCGCGCTCTTTGAAAGATTTCAACTCACTAATGAAATTGAGTATTTAAAAGAAAGAGAAGCAACAAACATAACTGTTTTTTACTTTATGCAAAAAACGCAATGTCTACAATAGTTTACATCACCTGATGATGCTTGGTAACTGAAACTTTTTGAATTTATGTGAGATAACCAGTATGTTGCCTGTGGTATACCTAATGTTATAGAGGGTTATATTAACAGCAAAAAGGACTATTATGGGATACCAAAGCATATGCATTATGATACCTTGGAATCCGATAGTATTTCTAACACATGTGACCTTTTTTCTAAATATTTTCAGAGCACTTTTGTTAAACATACTTATGACAATTCTAATTATCATCTGCTTTCAAATATCAATAGCGAATTTAAGTTTGACGTAACTGTTAATCAGGTTGCTGAAGCGATAAATGCTTTAAAGAACGACACTAAGGCCGCAATTGGTTCATATCCCTCGATATTTAAAAAAGAATGTAGGTTCACCGTTGCTGAGATTATTACGAACGAAACTTCTTAATATGTGCCTTAAATATGGTAAATTTTTGGTTTGCTGGAAACTCTGTTGTCTTGTAACAATTTTTATATCAGGTGATCGTAGCCCAATAACTAATTATAGACCTATAGTTCATTTGCGAAGATTTTTGAAAAAATTTTTAAAGGATAAACTTTTCGACCTCGTTAAGGGTTTTATTTCCCATCAGCAACTTCTACTAATTTACTTATTATAACTCGTGATATAACTGCAATGGAGCATAGATTACAATGTGATACAGTTAGTCATTATCTTTTGTTACGTAAGCTTCATAAATTTGGCCTTTCAAATAATATATAGGGATTTTTTTTTCAAGCCCGATAGAACTTGAAATTGTAAAAAATAACACAAAAAATTAAATTGTAATCAAAATTTTTTTTTATTCGAAAGATCAATACGTGACATTAACATTTGAAAATGATTTCGGGCATATGGGCACCGCGGCTGTTCTTGACGAAGCGCATTCTGGACGTCCAATTTTGGGCCACTTTTTCGAGCACTGCTGGCCGTATGTCACGAACAACACGAACAATGCTGGCCTCCAAGGCGTCAATTGTTGCTGGTTTATCAGCATAAACCAGTGACTTCACGAGGAAATAATCGAGAGGTGTCAAATCGCACGACCTTGGAGGCCAATTGACAGGTCCATTTCTCGAAATCAATTTATCGCCAAATTTTGATTTCAGTAAGTCGATGGTTGCGTTCGCCGTATGGCACGTAGCGCCATCCTGTTGAAACCACATCTCCTCCGGATCAATGTCATCCATATTTTCAAACAAAAAATCATTGATCATGGTGCGGTAACGATCTCCATTGACCGTAACGCGAGCTCCGGACTCATTTTTGAAGAAATAAGGTCCGATGATGCCACCAGCATGAAAACCGCACCAAACAGTGCATTTTTCTAGATGTAATGGAGTCTGTAGGGTCTCTTGTGGATTGGTCTCACTCCATATGCGGCAATTTTGCTTATTAACAAACCCGTTAAGCCAAAAATTATGTACGCCATACAAATGACGTAGTCGTCTATAAGTTGCGCGAATCGACGACTGATTTTCAAAGTAAATTTGGATAATTTCGTAGCGTTGTTCAAGCGTGAGTCTATTCATGATGATTTGTCAGAGTATACTGAAACAAATAAAAAAAATGTTTCATCAAAATTTAATTTTTTGTGTTACTTTTTACAATTTAAAGTTCTATCTAGCTTAAAAAAACACCCTTTATTACTATTTTTTAAAAGTTTCCTCATTAACAAAAAACTTATAGTTAAAATCGGAAACGCTTCCTCGTCATTTTTAATAGATGCTTCTTCTGGTATTCTGCAGGGAACACATATTGGGCCATTACTTTTTATCAATGATTTGCCATCAACTTTGAAGTTTTCTAGATGTTTGTTATTCGCTGATGCTTTAAAATTGTACTCTTGTATCTCCAGTCTGGGAAACTGCCATAAATTACATGCTGATCTTGATAAATTGTCTGACTGGTGTTCCGAAAATGATATACATATTAATATATCAAAATGTTCCTCGATGTCCTATACTCATATCTTAAGCCCATTTAAGTTCGATTATTCTATTAAGGACCTCTCATATTGAAACGTGGAGCTGAAGTAAAGGATTTAGGCGTATTTTTTGATAGTAAATTGAGTTTTTCTATGCATATTGATTATGTTGTTTCTAAAGGTAAGATCACACGATTGCCGCAAATAGACCAATCTGAACCAATTTTTATTGTGTCAGATTGGTGCCCAATAACAAAATTGTCCCCATCAAATACTCTGCAATCACATGATTGCCCCATTTTTCACAAATTTGATTGCCGCAAGATTGTGAAAAACTATTTTGTGGCAATAATTGACACATCCCAGTCACACGATTGATCTAACATGCGGCAACACCAACAATCAGGTGTTTTAGTTTCCAGCAAATAAAAACATTTAGTTTTATTTTAATTAAATTAAAACTGTAATATTTAGTAAAAGATAAAAATCTTGTTTTCTATAAAAAAGACAAACATTTCTTTTTAATAAAACGGCAACATAATGTAATTCTGATTTTGTTAAATAAGAGTTTAATTTTCTTATTGAGACATTTTTATAAAAAATATATTTTAAAAATTCAGGTACTTTTTAATGCTATTTAAATAAATATTAAATTAAAAAACTGCTTTTTTTAAATTCGATACAAATTTTGCCGCTTTAAAAAAAGCGTAGTAAAATTTTAGAATACATTTGGTAAAAAAATAATATTGTACTTCAGGCACTTCACAGTCATATCTGAAAAAAGCTCGTTTCGAGAAAAACGCATTTAAAATTTTTAGTTTCCATACAAGTCTTAGAAAAATTTTTTAGATAATATCTCCTAAAGGAAACAGTTTAAAGGTAATTTAAATAAATTTTTGCCACAATATAAATAATTGTACTGTTAATAATTCTGCATTGTTAACTCGAAAAGCTCATTTATTGAGATATGACTATGTTGCAATAAAGGAGCGATATGTATCACATAGCAACTTTGATATTAAACAAAATTAATTTAAAATTAGTCCAAATTACAAAAGTCATCGTGCTTATCGTCTCCGGATGCTTAGGGATGCTTATTGGCTTATCATCCGCTTGGTCTACTTCAACATCTATTGTTGATATTGAGCATGAACTTTTTGCCAAGTCATGACGATTATAAAATTGCATTGTAGTCCAATGCGGCCAATGTGGTTTAGTGTTGTCTGCACCCTGACCAGACTTTGTGCTCATCTTCTTCTTAACGTTTTGGAACGTCGTTTTCAAATTTGCCCATTTGCCTTAGCAATCGTCGATTGTATATCCGTAACACTTTTCATGGATTTTGAACCATGCTTGCTCCCGTTTGTACCTGTCTTTGTAATCTGAGCACGAATATTGCTAAACGCAAGGATGCTCTTCAATGCTCAATATGAGACAATGAATTTCTTCGTATGTCCATGGAGCAATAACACTTGGCTTCTTCCTTTTTTTTTGCACAGGTGTTGTTGGAGTATGGTAAAAGTCTTCCTGAAATTCCATAGTACAACTGCAACTACATGCACATATGTAGATACATAAAAATAATAAAAACTTTATGGGTGTATAGAAATATACATACTTGCAAAAACAAATGGGCACAATGAAGAAGGAAAAAGTTGCTGGTGGGTATGTAAAACTTACTAGCCGGTAGGAACACAATAAATGAAAAATTGTACCTACAGGGTGGCCCAGAAAGACCGAAGTGGTGTGAATTGCTTATAACTTTTTATTTAAGAGATATTTTTTTAATTTTTTTTTTTTTTTAAATACATTAAATTTATGGGGAATATTTTTGGATTAGTTATTAAAAATGATATCCCGCAAGTGGTGGCCATATTCTGCTTCGCACAAATGTGCTCTTTCCAACACATTTTCCATGACCTTTCGCAAAACTTCCGGTGGTATGTTGTTAATTTCTTCTCGAATATTGGTTTTTAACTCCTCAATAGTCCTAGGCTTATTAACATAAACTTTTCCTTTTAAATAGCCCCAAAGAAAACAGTCTGGAGCGGTTAAATCCGGGGAACGCGGAGGCCAATTAAAATTGCTGTTACGAGAAATTATTCTTTCACCAAAGATGTCGCGTAAAAGAGTCATTGTGGCCCTCGCAGTGTGCGCTGTGGCTCCATCCTGTTGGAACCATATTTGCGGATGGTTTTCCACGGCTGGCCTTACAAAATTTTGCAACATGGCCCGATATCGATCACCATTGACGGAAATGGCGACACCTTGTTCATTTTCAAAAAAAAATGGGCCAATGATCCTTTCTGAAGAAACACCGCACCAAACGGTACACTTAACTGGGTGCAATTGTCGTTGATGAAGTACTCTCGGGTTTTCCGTAGCCCATATCCTACAGTTTTGCTTGTTAACGAACCCATTTAATTGAAAATGGGCTTCGTCACTCATTATTAAGTTATGAATAAAATTTGGATTCTCTTGTGCTTTTTGCTGGAAATAAATTGCATAGTCAAGTCGTTGCTGGTATAAATTATCCAAGTCTTCTTTACAAAATACTGAAAAGAAAAGAAAAAAAAAATTATAATAAAAAAGTTATAAGGAATTCACACCACTTCGGTCTTTCTGGGCCACCCTGTACATATAAATATAATTTAAAACAAATATGATAAAGATTAAAAGGATAACTTTTATACTCACGAAAATAAATGAAGCCTCACAAAAAATTAAAATGTTGGCGCGTATTTTATATGCACCTTGATTCGCGTATAGGAACACAATGAATGTTACAATTGTACCTATGTAAATACAAATAAATATAATTTAAAAAAATATAATTATGATTAACAGGATAGCTTTTCTACTCACAAAACTAATTGAAGGCACGCAAAAAAGTATGAAAATGTATTGGAAACTTTGATTGCCGCTAAACAACACAATAAATATTGGCACACTTTTGTCATTTTTATTGGCGCGCGGTTGTATTAAAAGAGGTCACACGGTTGCCGCATCAGGGTTGCATTTGATTGGTTAAAATAAGAACAATATTGGCCGCGATTGCTACATGAACCAATTAATTGTGCAATCACACGATTGGGGTATAAAAAAGTATAAAAATTGGTGCATTGCGACAATCGTGTGATCTTAGCTTAAAGCCTATTGTATGCTTGGTTTCATACGAAGAAATTCTAAAGATTTTACGGATGCATATACCTTGAAATCTTTATACATTTTATTGGTCCGCAGTATTTTGGAATATTGTTCTATTATCTGGAATCCCTATCATGTACGTACATTTAATCGCATTGAACGTATTCAGAAAATTTTCCTTCTTATGAGATCAGGAGAAAGTTATTAGGCTTGCAATCATTAAATGATAGCAGAACTCGTTCCTTGCTATTGCTGGCCTATAATATTTTATCTAACAATGTTGATTGCCTAGAATTAATAAATTATTTTACTTTATATTGTCATCCCAGGGATTTAAGAAATAATCGTATATTTGAGGACAGCTGTCTAAGGACTAATTATGCGAATAAATTTAAAATTTAATTAGTCCAGCGCATACTCATATCTCTGTTTCCAATACTACAGGAGTGGAGTATCATACTACCTTTACTGCGCATCTTTGCAGAAACTTACCTTTATTTATTTAATAAACAAAATAATAAAAGCATACCATACAAAGCATTTTTTATTTATTATATACAAATATTTGTTTAGGTTGAATGACTTTTTTTATGAGTACGTATTTATGTAATTAATAAATGCACAAACTTTATACTTAAATCACTAAGAATAAACGCTAAGTTGAGCAACGCTAATTTAAAAAACACATATTTTTTTAATAAAATAATCAATATAAAGAAATTAAGTAGATAATCTGCTTTTAAGAGTGTTAAAGAAATACAAATTTCAGAAAGCGATATTGTAATTATATATTTAAAATCCGAAAATAATCAACAACTTTTTTTTTTCTTTAATGTAACAGACCAACCCAAATTAGTGCTTGCAGCTCAATGTAATTTAACGCTATAATTATGCGATTAAGTAACAGCTATACCTAAATTAGCACGGTAAATGCTGTTTCGACTGCCGCTTCGCGTAACCATCTAAATACACACTGGCTAATTATAAACTGAAAACAGCTAATGTGGCAGCGAACTTAACGTTCTTACACACTTTCAAAATATACATTTTTAAGTACATGTATAGTTGTGAAAACGCTTGTCAGTGTGGCTTGGTCAGACCTTATGTAGTGTGATTTTACCATTCATTACTACGAAGCCTTCAGTTGGTAATTTCAATGCATAAAAGTTACGATCTCACACCACCGTGTGATAATTTAATAAATAGTTACCTTTTTTTAAATAAATACCGCATACAATGCACGAGTTTCCTGTTTTGCACCATTATCGTTATTTTTACTCTAATTTTGCATTCCAGAAAAATTATCGGGAAATACAATTTATGTCAACACACTTCTGCTGTTGACAAATAATACTGCGAATTAAAACAATAAAGCTGCAAAAAACAGAAAACCACTAATAAGCATTACTTAACCCTTTCCTAGCTGACGGTACTAATTAGTACCACCTTTTATAACGGTAAAATAAACAAACATGAGATCGCCAAAGCTTTCGCTTTGCTTAAATATCTCTTCTAAAAGAATTGAGTGAGCAATTAAAAGAGATTTTGTTGACAAAAATAAAAAAATGCACGTTCAGTATAACTTTGAAGCTGTTGCTAGCAGGTGCATTGTTGAGAAAAATTTCACAAGTTTTTTTGCTATATACTTACATATATACAGATTGTACAAGGTAGACAATCCTATTTTTTTATAAATAGTAATTTTACAACCTATATTACAATGTTTTTATATTATAAAAGTATTTTTACGTTTTATGTACGTAAAATCCGCATAAAACAGTTGGAGACTTAAAAGTACCGACAGTGACTTTAAGAATTTTTTTTGTATTCATTAGAAATTGTATTTTTTATTTTTTGTTTGTACAATGATTGGTCTCTAGATGGATATTTCCAAAAATATTTCGCTAATAGAAGCACTATTGACCGAAGATATCCCAGAATGCGATTTTAACTCGGACTTAGAATTATCTGACGATGAAGATTACATCCACCAACCTCTGAAATGTTTTGATGAAATTATTGATGAAACTATACATCAATCTTTAGGCAAATTACAAGCTGAGAATGAAACCGATGATGTTACTCCTGCAGGAGACAATTCTTCTACGTTGACATCTTTGCTGCTGGCCAATGAACTACCACTTGCCAAAAAAAAACCCTGAGCCTATTCGGAAATGGAAAAAACGAGATGCTGAGACGTACTTACCAGAATACTCTGAAAACACTTCAGTCCTGGATGAATGTTTTACTAAATGTTCTACGCCTTCGGATGTATTTCTCGTAATAATTGATACAATTCTTGATGACATTGTGTATCAAAGCAATCTGTATGCCACACGAAATGATAAGGTTCTCAATCTTAAGAAAGAAGAGCTTTTGGCTTTTATTGGCATCAACTTCTATATGGGCTACAATACTCGCCCTGCTTGGACTGATCACTTTTCTTCTGCGCCGGATCTGCACAACCCACTTGTTAGTTCGACAATGTCGAGAGATAGATTTGCCGCTATATTGTCAAACTTGCACTGCAATGACAATTCTAAAATACCATCTAGTTGTACCGACAAGTTATACAAAATAAGACCTGTATTAGACAAGCTAAATGAAAAATTTGATGAGTGTTATCATGGAACCAGAGAATTGAGTGTGGATGAATCTATGATAAAATTCAAGGGTAGGTCTGCGCTCAAACAATATTTGCCCATGAAACCCATCAAAAGAGGATACAAATTATGGTGTCTAGCTGATCAACGAGGTTTTGTAAAAAAATTTATTATATACCAAGGAAAAGACGAGAAAATAAACGCAAAGTTTTCTGAATTTACTTTGGGAGAAATAATTGTATTGCAGTTGACTGGGGAAAAGAAAAAGTTATATATTTTGACAATTTTTTCTCCTCTATTTCCTTACTCGAGAAGTTAAAAACTGAAAAAACTTTTGGATGTGGTACAATAAGATCAAACCGCAAGGGTATTCCCAATAACTTGGTAATGGACTCAAAACTAAAAAGAGGAGAGTTTGACTACAGATTTTCAGATCTCAACATTGGCTACTGGAAATGGAAAGATAACAAAATAGTTCATTTTGTTTCGAATTTTCATGGCAACGAAGAAACTACTGTTTTACGAAAAGAGAAGAATGGAACCAAGTCCTCGGTTATTTGTCCGCGGCCTGTAAAGGATTATAACGCATATATGGGAGGTGTTGACACCGCTGATCGCTTGAGAGCCCTCTATTGCGTTGACCGTAAATCACCTAAATGGTAGCATAGAATATTTTGGGGTGTGCTAGATATCGCTTTTGTAAATGCATATGTTGTATATGGACTTATAATTGAAAAATCTACAGTAAAAGATTTTAGAAGATCCATAGCACAAGGCTTAATGACTATGAAAGATCTAAATAAGAAAAAACGAGCTGTAAAAGATAATATTTCAAGTCCAAGTTGTGGAAAGAAGAGGGAGGTGTGAGGTATGCAGCATGAAGAAGGTACAATCCAAACCCCATTCCAAGTGTTCTCATTCCGATGTTTTTTTGTGCTTGAACGACAAAAAAACTGTTTTACTGAATATCATGAGGCAAATAATTAGATTTTTTTAAATATTTCCTTTACTTTATTTTTTCATCTATGACACTAATAGACTGACGGTACTTATAAGTCTAGGTGCTAGAAGTAATACTAAGAAACAAAATAAAAATTTGAAAAATACATTAATTAGTTCCATTTATAATATTTTAGCACCATAATAAAAAAAAATTACTGCTTTTTTACTTTAGGTCATAGCCGTTAGGAAAGGGTTAATAAACCAACAAAACTGTAATAATTAAATCAATAAAAAACAGAAAACCACTAGTTAGCATTATTAAACAACAAACTTTGTAGTATTTTAGTCAGTTACCAAGGATCTAAAATGGCTGTGGTTGAAACCTAAAAAGCAGGAAGGGGGTAATAGTGTCCTTGATAATTGTTTGGTGTGAGGCTTTTTCCGGGGACTAACAACCTCCCGTGGGCCTGTTGCTTTTACAACAGGCCTAGAAAGCCACACGGGGGCGCTGGTGACTCGTGAATAATTCAAGAAAAGAAAAAAAAGAAAAACGTTTAGAACTAAACCATAACGAAACTCTCAAAGAAACCCTAATTACATAATTCAATCCATTCCACCCCAAAATTGACTCCGTACGAGTTGTTCTTTGGCAAAACCTACGAATTTGAGCAAACAGTTCAATTCAATAGTGAACATGAATATTTAGACAAGCTCAGAGAATTTCAGGACATCCTATATCCTCTTATAAAGCAAAAAGTAGATCAACTCAAAGAAACTAGAATGCTAAAATTAAACAAGAATAGGAAAATTCCAGAAAATAATAATACAGATGAGATCATTTTTAGAAAAGAATGCCGTAGGAATAAACTTACAGATAGGTTCTCAAAACATACAACACAAACAGATAATGATATAACCCTCACAACAGCAGAAAACAAGAAAATCCACAAAGCTAGAATTAAACTTAGAAAAAAATTCAAAAAAATTCAATGCCAGAAGTGCATCAGCAACCTGCCAACTTATAGAAATTAACGACCTCGGAAACAACAACGGCCTATTATAACTGAAATTGGGTACACCTAAAATCATCAAGGGCCATAACAACATTATTCATATCGTTGACACTAATCAACATTTAAACTCAAATATACTCAATACGCTGGACACTTTCAACCATTCATCATATACCAACTCCATTTCTAGTACAAGACTAAAGGCGACTGAACTATTACACAAAATTCACACTTTAATACCACATAGAACTAAAAGAAGACTAATAAATGGGCTTGGTACGGCAATAAAATTTATTACAGGTGTTGTGAGTCAGAACTCACTTCTTCTCCCAGCTAATAATATTGAAAACGAGCAACCATAAACTGCTGCCTGAATAAGAAATAAAAATAATATTGGGGTCAGGCCCAATATTGCAAGGCAGCAAATATGTATTAAACAAAAGAAAGAACAGCAGTACCAACAAAAAACTGCTACAACCCGGAAATTACATAAACTATAACAATTGCTGACACGATGGAATACTGATGTGGGTCATGAATTCGAGCACACTCAGCTATAGCTCCAGGTTTGCGGCAGCAGCTATGACGGCAGCAGCACACATAAACCAAGAAATAGAATTAAGAGAATAGATCAGTAATGTTCAATAGTGAACAGAAGTAATCGTTTGAACAAATAAATAATTATAATTTCAATAAAGTGAGTGATAATAAAAAAGGGCTTTTATCTATATTAGAATAGGACTATAATACAATAGTAAATTCTGCGATTCCCGAGGGACCCTCCAGGATAAAATAATAACTACACCTAAATAACAATAATAATAACAAGTATTTTCTGCGACTCCTAAGGGACCCTCCAGGAAATACTATAACACAAGGATCCTGGACGCAACGGACGCAGAGGACATTAATCGACAAATAGACCAAATAAAAAAACGAGACAACCATATTACCCAATTCTTACAAGACACTAATTTACTAAACACACAAATGACAAACAGACTGAACAACTTCACAAAACACATCAACACGCAACAAAATAATATCCAAAAATACATTAATGTTAATTACAAAATACTCAACAACAGAATACAGAAAGAAGACGACACGATCCAAGAAATCCAATATATTAACCAAATTAATTATAACTTAGACATATCACGTAATGATGTAGCAGACATCTCAGAAACAATTATATTAGCCAGATTAAATATCATTTCTAAAGCTGAAATCACACGATTGGTCAAATGTACCGATTTCTGTCCATTTTTATGTACAGATCGTGTGAATGACAGAAAATATTTGGCAAAAAGCAGATAGGCCAATTTTTTTGGCCGATAGACAGATAAAAAACAACTCTGTTGTACCAATCGTGTGAACGCTTCACAGACCAATGAAGACAGAAAAAATTCTTAAACGTACCGATAATTTGTTCTGCCACTTACTGCCCAATCAAAGTGCCCAATCAAGACCGATATGAGATTTTGAGGGTATACAAAAAATAATAATTTTTTCAGTTGTACTCGACGAGACCTACAACCTACACCATGTCATATCAGAAGATTTTTTTGACTGTAGCAGAGTGTAATTAATTATAATTA
Source organism: Thecocarcelia acutangulata (assembly GCA_914767995.1). Taxonomy (NCBI): domain Eukaryota; kingdom Metazoa; phylum Arthropoda; class Insecta; order Diptera; family Tachinidae; genus Thecocarcelia; species Thecocarcelia acutangulata. The sequence goes on along the minus strand of OU612099.1, from coordinate 7,677,569 downwards.
AATATCAGTCTAATTTTGAAATCTGGCAGCACTAATTTGCTATAAATAAATGTAAACACAACTCCATACTTGAAGATATTGCATTATTCATCGCGCAATTGCATATTTTGGTAAGTAGTTGTATTTATTCTATAAATACTCGATAAATAATGTTTAATAATTTTTTAAGATCATGGATACGGATGAAGAAAATACTATGTTCGACAACATTTGTGCTGCAGAGTGTGGAAATATCGGCAATCTGACAGATGGCGCAACATCAACGCCAGAAACAAGCAAGAGGAAGCGACCGCACGTAACAACGGCATGGTGTACGGAAGAGGTTATGAGTTTGATAGCCATCATAGAGAAAAACCCATGTCTCTGGCAGTACTCTTCCGTAGATTATAAAAACCGCCAAAAAAGAGAAAACGCATGGCGGGATGTTGCAACAAAATGTCTTGGGCATGACGTAGATGAGTGCAAGGCCAAATGGGCCAATGTGAAAACAGCCTACAACAACACCAAAAAAAAATGATGACAAAATCGGGTCAAGCCGCATCTGGCTCGAAGCCTCATTGGCCTTTTTGGACTGCCATGCAGTTTTATCACAACCATGCCCAGGAAAAAACAGCATCTTCGGTGTCATCTCTTGATTTTGTCTGCGAGAGCGAAGATACGTTCAACAATTCGTCGAATTGTTCAACTTCAACAAATTTATTAAAAAAAACTCCAGAGAATACATTGGAGCATGCGTTGTCGCTATTGGAGAGTGAAAAGGAGGACAAGTGGCATAACTTTGGAATGTACTTAGCATCGCAGATGCGTGAAATAGAGAAAAAAGATAAAAATGTTGCAAACAAATTGCACATTAATATCATGAGAACTACCATGGATGCACTTGCACAGTTAGAAGAATAATAAGTTTTTTTAATTTAACTTTAAAATTTTTAACGTGAATTTAATAAACTTGCATAAATATGTTATACATTTGTTTAATTTAACACAGTGATTTATATTGAAAAGGTATTTCACCAGCGGCCGACATAAAGTATTGCTCGAATTCCTGACGAACTTCTTCCGCTTCATTGCTTATGTACGAAGTTGGGCATTCTTCTGTACCTTGCTGGCGTATTTGACGAAAATCTTGGATACAATCTCCAGGAACAAGGTTGCCTAGCTCATCGTACTTATCCATTGAAAATCCTTCCATATAATTTGAATTTTTATGTATTAAAAAATTATGTAAGGCACAACAGGCCAGTGTTACTAGGGTTGCGTTACGCACGCTTAGCTGAATCGGACGATATAGTATTTGGAACCTCTTTGTCATTATTCCAAATGCATTTTCAACAACACGTCTGGCCCGTGACAATCGGTAATTGAATATGCGTTGCCCAGCACTCAAATTTTTACCTGGATACGGTTTTAAAATGTGTTTTTGCATACGGAAAGCATCGTCCGCCACTAATAGGTATGGAACTGCGAGTTCACGGCCTGCCAAAGATTGCGGTGGAGGCAGTCCAAGAGTATTATTGTCTAAAGCATTCTGAAATGTAGACTTTCCAAAAACTCCGCCGTCCGAAACTCTTCCATTGCACCCGACATCAATGTAAAGGAATTTGTACTCCGCGTCAGCAATGGCCATGAGTACTATGCTGTGAGTACCTTTATAATTATAATAGGTACTTCCAGACCGCGGTGGAGCCTTCATCACAATATGTTTTCCATCAACTGCACCTATACAATTGGGGAAATTCCATCTTTCATTGAATTTTTGGGCAATATCTAACCACAACTGTTCGTTGTTTGGGGTCTATAAAATGCATAATGTGATATTATTAATTTATGGATATGTTTTAAATGTGATTATGTGTACCTTTAAATATCCATTTTTCAATGCTTTGTAAATTGCATCGCAAACCTCTGGCACAAATATAGATATGGTGTTTGGAGCAATACGGAAAACAACAGACAAACTTTTGAAGCTATCTCCAGAGGCAAGGAAGCGAAGTGTAACCGCCAAACTTTCATTTGCTGGTATTGCTTTGCGCATGTTGGTGTCACTTTTTCTTATGTTTGGAAAAACTAATTGCAGCAGCTCATTAAAAGTGGCTTCATTCATGCGCAAATAGTTTTTAAACAAAAATTTTTGATTGTCCACTTCCCGAAACTCGCACAGATTTTTTACATACGCGCCGTCCGTACTTCTCTTCTGAAGCCAGTCCCGCACCCAAACACTTCGCTTTTTTAACTTTTTTCTAGCTTTCGTATTGTTTTTATTAATTAAATATGCACAAATGCATATTATTGCAACTAATTTTTTTTTTCTTCGTAGACACATCATTTTTTTGCACGCAAATTACAAAATGTTTATTTAATTTATGCACAGCTGATCAGCTGTTTCTTTATTAAGTGAAATAAAGACAAATGGACAAATCGTATGACAGGGTTGTACCGATATTTGTCACTTGCTTGCTGTTGCCATATAAGCGCAGAAAATTTTTGGCTAAAATGCCACAATCGTGTGAACACTGAAAAAGTCATCGGTACACCAAATGTTTTTTTGCACAAAAGTGTGCAGATAAAATTTGGCTGAAATCTGTACATTTGACCAATCGTGTGATTTCAGCTTAAAAAAATATTAAGAAATCAAGAAATAGAAATCATAAATAAATACATTAAGGATCAATCCATTCACATTTCATCAAATGAACAATTGTACGAACTATTAAAATTACAAGCATACTATAATAATACAAATATTATATTCAACATAAAAATACCTATAGTAGAAAATAAGAATTATGAACTTATCCAAATAATACCTCTACCAATAAATTTTACAACATTTATTAATGTTAAACCCTATATGTTAATTGATCAAACCAAAATAGCGTATATGGACACAAATTGAAAATATATATTTTTGTGAGGATATCATTGAAGAAGAAAATATTTTAGAATCGAGCTGCATGGGCCAGATACTGAATAATAGAATAGCAAAATGTCACTTTAAAGATAAAGGTCACATTTCTTTCATATCACAACCGAAACAAATTTTACTCCTTTTTATTAACGTACCGTTCACTCATGTACAGACTTCTTGCAAGAAACAACCTTTTACCATAAGTGATACAATCCTAATTAAATTTAATAATTGTACAATTAATGTCAATGGCATGACTTATGAAAGTCAACCAATAACCTTCCAGGACGAAATGCATATTATTTTGCCCACATACAGTCCAATACATCCGAAATCGATAACAGAGGAACTATCTCTTCAAAAATTAAAAGAATATCATTTCGACAATAAGATAAAACTTACATCTCTACAAGAGAACACTAGAATTTCAAACAACATAACTCTGTTAACAATTTCTACTATGAACATAATACTTATAATAATTGTAATTATTACATTGTGTACCTCATCAATAATCAAACATAATTATACATTGGAAAATGATATCGCTCCAGCCACAATACCATCATTGTGGCCATCGCTCCATTCTAAGGGGGGAGGAGTTACATACCCAAGTATGTACCCTAACCCATAAAATAGTTCAATAAACCCTACTCCAATTGCACAAGTTATTCTCATAAGTCAATAACCTTTTCTTTTAATAATAGGCAAATAAAATTAATTGCACAACTTTTAATAAGTCAACAAACTGTACAAGTAAGCAAAATAAATTAATATTAAATTCTTTTTTAATAAGCAAATAAACTTAAATATTTGATATTTAATTTTACTTGCAATCTAATCAATAATTACTAAATGAACTAAAAACGAATAAACTGTAGAAGTAGGCAAAAATAAAATAGAATTTAAGTTTCTTTAAATAAAATTTTAATGAATAAAGTCAGAATTGTCTTAACCACGAAAACCACAAGTTGTTTTTTTATCTTAACTGCTGACTGACATCTTAAATGGCGTGATTGTGTTTGAGGCTCCTCTGGCAGGTGTCTCAAGTTTGAAAAATCCTCCGGCCAAAAGTTTGGTTAAGGTGAATTGTTGACAACTGTGCTTCTTCTGGATATTGATTTAAATTAACGTTTTTGGGATTGGAATTTGATTTAACGGAACAGTTGACGGTACGATGTGTATAAGGTTTACTAATATAATTGGAATTTGGCTGACAGTTCGTAAACTTGAAAAGTACTTTTCTTTAAGTAGTAATGCTACACAAAGGTAGTTGGCACTTAATTTAGAAAGCGTAGATTGCCCGCAAGTAAAAGAAAGGGCGGTAAGCCGGAGGCAAAAGGGGATGACTGATGATCCGCGGATGCCGCCGCCATTTGTGCCACCCAAGATAAGGCACACAGAGTCGGAGTGTTCATCGACAGAGGAAGTGAACTGGGCCAAGAAGGTTGAATTGTTGTCGCTAAAGTCCAGGCGACACAAGATGGGACTTAATATGGAAGGTGCTAATGTCAGCAGCATAGGTGGTGTGGCTGGTGGTAAAGATCCAGATGTAGACGTAGCTGTACTCGAAGCGATGGTAGCGGAGAACGATGTGGTGGTGATTGCAGATGAGGATCTCAGCGAGGGGATGGTCTTGGCGAGCAACCGCGGATAGTGTTAGGGCGGCTGCTATGGTACAGCCTATTAATGAGTTTAGGGTATGGGTATTGACGTTCCAGTTAGCCAGATTGACGACTGGACCGACTAGCCAAGCCAAGAAAGGTGAAGTGGTGGACCGATGAGCTGGATCTGATGCGGAAGAGTGTCAGGCACATCAGGAAGAGATTTCAGAGGACCCGGCAGACTAATGCGGATAATTTGGCTATTCACAAAGTTGGATATCTGGCTAGCCTGAGGGAATATAAAGGTAGGATATGTAGGGTGAAAGAAGACGAGTGGAGGGAATTTGTACGTGATAATAGGGGCGATCCTTGGTGTCACGCCTATCGCGTTTACTCGGGTTGACACAAGCGTTTAGAAGTAGAGAGCTTCCAGGTTGACAATATAACATTGTCTTCCTGGAGTGGTGGCCAGTGAGGAAGTAGTTCCTGGGAGTAAGCAGCCTGTGAGGGAGTCGCGAAACAGGAAGAAGAAGCTGCAGGCTGAGGGGGTGATTGCGGAGATGAAACGGATCACTTGCAAGGTGTTGGAGTTGGTGATGGCGAATGAGGTGGGCAGAGGCGTCGCTAGAAAAATAGCGAAGGAGGTGGGCGAGTATGAAACTCTCCTTATGGGGCTTGTTGCCGAAAATGAGCGTTTGAAGGGGAGATTGGAGTGTAGTGTGAGTAATTAGTTAATTTGCATTTGTCCACATTATATGTGTTTGACTGTAAATGCAATAAGTCCACATTATATGTGTTTGACTGTAAGTAGTCATGCCGTCAGCATGACACTTGATATGCACACATTGTTGCGGCTATTTACCCACACATACCATGCAGCTGGGCGACATGTATTTATGCCGACCAAGCATTTTCTCACGCTTAGATTAAGCAAAAGAAAATGTATATAGAATTTTAAGAAATAATAAAACATTAAGAAATAATAAGTCAAGTTGATCAGACCGTTAAGCGGCTGATCAACAAACCAAATTAAATAAATAATAAAAGCAAGAAGTTTTTTATTCCTCAAAAAGATATAAGTTTTTAAATGTATATAATAGGAGGCCGGTGCGGTGGGAGTCACTGCTTCCCCGATGGCAATGCCGACGACGGTACCCCCGGTGAGACGCAGGGTTGTGGACAGGGCGCAGGAGGCGGTAACGCCGGTATCTTATCCGGCCTTGCCACTAGTAAAGCCGGTGGAGACGTGGTCGGTGGTAGTGAAGAGTAAGGCTGGTAAGAGCGCTAAAGAGGTGGTGGAGAAGGTGGTTGGTGAGGTCGGGCCGACACAGGGGGTTCGCGTCCACGAGGTGCGGCAGACAAAGGATGGAGCTGTTATTCGCACGCCATCGGAGGCTGAACGGAGGAAGGTGGCGGGTAACGCGAAGTTTGCTGAGGTGGGATTGGAGGTGGCAGTGAAGGACAAGTTGGGGCCTAAAATAGTGGTCCAGCGCGTCCACAAGGAGATCTCCCCGGATGAGTTCATGGAGGAATTGCACTCCATGAACCTCGGGGAGCTGATGTCACCGAGTGAATACAAGAGATCCGTCCGCTTGGTAAGCGCACCCTGGAAGGTAGAGGAGGGCACAGCCAATGTGACCCTGGAGTGCACGCCGCGTGTTGCAGAGCACTTGAGAACAACGGGGGCGTACATTAAATGGTTCAGGTTTGCGGTGAGGACGCTTGACCCCATACCGGCGTGCTACAGGTGCTTGGGATTCGACCATAGGGTGCGCGACTGCAAGTTCCAGGCGGATGTGTGCAGACGGTGCGGCGACGCTGGCCACTGGGCGAGCCGATGCCCCAACGAGCTGAGGTGCAGGAACTGTGCGTTCAAGGGACTGCAGGCGGATCATATGATGATGTCTGCAGTGTGCCCGGTCTATGCGACCATGGTTGCTAGGGTGAACGCTCGTCATTAAGATGGATACCGCGATTGTAATACAGCAAAACCTTCAGAAGTCGTACGTGGCCACGTGCGAACTTGGGCAGGCGATGCGGCGACGGGGTGCGGCTGTTGTCTTAGTGCAGGAGCCGTACCTCCGGTTTGGTGACATCAGGGGGCTTCCTGGGGGTATGCGGGTTTTCCCCGATTTGGAGGGGAACTCTGCGGTAGTGGTGGATGACCCGGGGGTCGATTGTACGGTCGTGAGCTGTACCCGGTGGGGGGCCTGCGTTGCTGTACAGGGGGAGTTTGGGCGGGTACTCTTTGCAAGCCTGTATTGCAGGTTTGCCGTCCCTTTGGAGCCGTACATTCGATACATGGATACGGTACTACTCCTAGCGAGTAGTGCACCCGTTATTCTAGGCCTGGATGCAAATGCATGTTCCTCTATGTGGTTCAGTAAAATGCCCAGGCATGCGCCTGGTCATATGAACCACACTAGAGGAATCAAGCTCGGCGAATGGCTGGTCACAGTTGGTGCTTCGGTGTTAAACGAGGCTACTGATCTGTACACGTTTGACGCTCCACAGGGCCGCAGCGATATCGATGTGACAATTGCCAATAACTTGGCGTTGTCATACTTCGACTTCAGCTGGAGGGTATGTGACAACGCTGGTGTGAGTGATAATAATCTCATTGAGATTCGGTTCACTTATCGCCGGCGGAGTTGGATATCTGGGTCACCTCGCGGGTGGCGTAAAAGGGACATAGACTGGGGCGGTTACGCGAATAGTGTTAGGGCGGCTGCTATGGTACAGCCTATAGATGAATTCAGGGAATTGGGTATAGACGCTCAGGTTGGCCAGATTGACGACTGGATGTGCGCCGTGAATGATGCGCTGCTTGGCCGAGCCCGTCCGGGTAGGCCAAGAAAAGTCAAGTGGTGGACCGATGAACTGGATGGAGTGTCAGGCGCCTCAGGAAGAGATTCCAGAGAGCCCGGCAGTCTAACGCAGATGATCTAGCTATTCGTAAGGTTGAATATCTGGCTAGCCTGAGGGAATATAAGGGTAGAATTTGTAGGGTAAAAGAAGACGAGTGGAGGGAATTCGTGCGTGAAAATAGGGACGATCCTTGGGGTCGTGTCTATCGCGTTTGTTCGGGTCGACACAGGCGTTTAGAAGTAGGAAGCCTCCAGGTTGACAATGTAACATTGTCTTCCTGGAGCGATATTATGGGCGCGTTGTTGGGGGTTTTCTTTCCGGTTGTACGGGCGGGCGGTAGCCCTCCTCTCATTAGGGAGGGAGCCGCCCCCCTTGCGCTGGAGAGATCCGAAATAGAGGTTTGTGTCCATAGGGTCAAGAGTAGGAAATCTCCGGGTATAGACGGTATGACTAGAGAGATGTGTAAAAGCATCTGGAAGGCCATACCGGAATACCTGGAGTCAATATTTGCGAAGTGTCTCAGTGAGGGCTACTTCCTTGAGGCTTGGAAGAAGGCACGTGTTGTGGTGCTCTTAAAGTCCCCCGGAAAAGTGAGGACTGATCCTCGCTCTTATAGGGGCATTAGTCTTCTTCCAGTGCTTGGAAAAGTACTGGAGGAGATAATGGTCTTTCGACTGAAAGAGTGTCCGGGTGCAGCACCGTCTGAATTCCAGTTCGGTTTCAGGGAGGGGAGGTCTGTTGACGATGCCTGGCTGCATGTTAAGTCAAGTGTTGCTAGCTCTGCGGAAAGATATGTACTGGGACTCTTCGTAGACTTCAAGGGTGCGTTTGACAATCTCCTGTGGAGTGTAGTTCTCGATACACTACGTAGTGTAGGCTGTCGGGAGCTCGCTCTATGGGAGAGTTACTTCTGCGGTAGGAAAGCCTGTGTGGTGGGCGCCAGCGACACGGTTTGGAGGGACGTTGTACGCGGCTGTCCGCAGGGGTCCATCTGTGGTCCATTTTTATGGAACCTCATGATGGATTCCCTGCTGAGGTCGTTGCAGCGTGACTTCAAACTGTGTGCATATGCGGATGACTTGCTCATCTTGGTTGAAGGACAGTCTCGTGTTGATCTGGAAAGCCGGGGTGAGAGGGCCATGCGTGTTGTGCGCGAGTGGGGCGATAGTGTGGGTGTGGAGGTGGCTATGGACAAGACCGTGGCAATGCTGCTAAAGGCAGGTTGTCTCGGGGTCGTCCACCACTCGTTCGCTCTGGCGGCATTAGTCTCCGGTATGCGACGGAAGTCAAATACCTGGGAATAATGGTGAGTGAGAGGTTGAACTTTATGGTTCACCTCTCATATGTGAGGGACAGGCTTACTGCTGTAGTAGGTAAAGTTAGGCGCATCCTTAGAAGTGAATGGGGCCTCAGCAGGCGCGCTACTCGTACCATATATGGTGGACTGTTTGTTGCATGCGCAGCTTATGGTGCACCTGTGTGGTATGAGACAGTCATGACTGTTGTTGGCCGCAATAAGATAGAGTCCGCCCAGAGAACTGCGATGCTTGCTTGCATGCCAGTTTGTAGGACGGTGTCAACAGATGCTCTACAGGTCTTGCTGGGGGTGGCTCCCCTTGATCTGGAGGTGATTCGCCGTGCGATCGCCTTCAAGGTTAGGAAGGGGCTACCGCTTTGTCCACATGATTGGCTTTCTGCTCTTGATCTTGTGGTTAATAGGGAACCCAGTCAGATCAAGGCGCTCCTTTGGGAACGTCTTGTGTCTGCCTGGCGGGCGCGATGGGCGAATAGTACAAAGGGGCGAGCAACGCACGAATTCATTCGCGAGGCTGATTTTGTTGTGGGACGGCCGGAATTTGGCTTCAGTCTCAGTACGGGCTTCTTGCTTACGGGGCATGGTTCCCTCAATGCATTTTTGCATAAGAGGGGCCTGTCCGAGACTGCACTGTGCAGATGTGGTGAGAGCCCTGAGGACTGGAGACACGTTCTGGTCGAATGTCATCTTTATGATGACATTAGGGATCTAGAGGGAATGGGCGTAGTAGGGGCGGGCGACTATTGGGATTTCAGTAGGGTTTTGGCGGTCGGCGCGTCTTTTGACGCGTTGGGCGCGTATGCCCGTGAGGTCTTTAGGCGGAGACCAAGGTAGGGAGGGTAGCCTCCCTGTTGTTGCCATTTCCGGAACCGTCGTTTGTTGAACCGCAGGTTCACGCGTGACTGTGTGCGTCTCTCGTCGGCGGAGTTGGTTGCAGTTGTGGTTGAAGTCTTAGTGTAGGCAACCATTAGGAGCATAGAGCACAGTTCCTGTGCCCTGTGCTGTTCCTGGTGTCATGTACTTTGCTGTGTGTTGTTTGCTGGTTGCTGTTTGCTGTGTTGCTGGTTGCTGTCTGCTGTTTTGTTTTGGTGTCGCAGGGTTGCTGGCAACGTTGTTTTTGTTTGTAAGGCCCTTCGTGAGGGGGGTCAGGTCTTATTGTTGTTTTTGTTTGTTTTGTCAAGGGCTGGGCCACAAGGGGGTGGCCAACTGACTCACCCGTGAGGGTGAATGTTGAATGTTTGTGTTGCTTATTGTTTATTGTGCTACGTGCCCGTGTGTGTTTTGTGTTACGGGTGATGCAGTTTTGTTCGTTGTGTGGCTGCTGATTTGCTGTTGTCGCTGACGTTCCTGTTGTTCCTGTTTTATGTTGCTGTTTGCTGTTATTGCTGTGTTTCTGTGTGCTGTTTACTGTAAGTATGGTTGCAGGGGGTTACAAGTCCCCGAGCCGTTTGGGGCTCTACTGGTAGTAGTCCTTGGGCTACGAAGTCTGACCGGAGACTTAAATCTGGTACCACGGGAACCGGGAGCCCCAGGAACTTGTTCCTGCCCGGTTATGGTGCGGCCCTTCGGGGAGTATCGTGGTGGTTGTGGTTTAAACCCAAATCGCGGGGAGAGTTCATTTGAGCTCGATGTGGAGTTGCATTGCGACCGGGTGCCGTGACCCAAAGATCGGAAGGAGTTTTAGAAAGGCTCCGCTCCTAACCAAGGGGGAGATCATGTCCAAACAACATGAGATCGAAATGGTACTCATGCATGGCAGTTTGTCATGTATGGGGGCGCTGGTAGACGCATTGTATTCACCCGGTGTTAAGATCACCGTGGGGTAAGGCCACAATGGCAGGTACCCACGTAAATCATTTTCACAACTGTCTTCCTGGAGTCCACTCGTAGTTGGATTGTCAAAGCGTACGGTTGTGCAAGCGGATAGCGAAAAATTGTTTTTAATTCGGCCGAGTGCATAAATCGTGTGTAACAAAATAAGTCGTGTGTGTAAGTTCGGATTTGAGACTCCGCTGACAAGCTGTCTCAAAAAAGAAGAACAAGCACCGGCAAAAATTGTGGTTAGGGACGAACAGAGAATCTGTTAAGAAAAAAGTGTTGTGGAACTAAGAGACTCCGGTAGTGTTACCAAGTTAAAGTTATAGTATTGTTGACGGTTGGAAAAAAGAAACTGGATTTTGAAATTGAAATTAATTGGAATTGACGGATGTGTTTGAAATAAGTGCTTTGTAACGGTCTTTGGCTTTGAACTGGCAACACCTCGGTGTTTAATAAATTCGGATACTTGAGAGAAATTGGAATTGACGGTTTGTGACTTGAATACGGCTTGTGATATTATTCGGAACAGTTTGAATTGGCAACACTGCGGTGTTAGTGTAATTGTGCTTGATTACGGAATTAAAATTAAACGGAATTGACGGTTTCGGTCGGTAACTAAGTACCTAAAATAGTTGACGGCTTGGCTAAGGATATTGGAACTGATTGGTAATACTGTTTCTGGTTCTTGGCGTTGATTGGATTGTTGGTAACGGACTTGGCTAGTATCATTGGACTATTGTGATTGACTTTTTCTGGGGTATACTGTTTGGATTGAAAGGTAGGTGGCACTTTTATTTTTTGTTTGAAATTGGTTGCTATGCCGCCGGCTAGCAAAAGGAAGGGTGAGAAGCCTAAGGCTAAAGGGGACGCCAGCGATGTGACCACTGACGATCCCAGGGCGCCGCCGCCATTTGTGCTACCGAAGCTCAGGCACACGGAGTCAGAACTGTCGTCAACGGAGGATGCGGAGTCTCTAAAAAAGTTTAAATTGGGGTCGCCCAAAACAAGAAAGAAGACGGCGCTGGAAGTTCCGAAAGGTGTAGGTGAGGCGGCAGCTGTTTCAAAAGCGGCAATGGTGGTGGACGACGACGTGATTGTCACGTGTGTAGGTGAGGTGGCCAGTGAGGAAGTAGTTCCTGGGAGTAAGCAGCCTGTGAGGGAGTCGCGCAATAGGAAGGAGAAGCTGCAGGCTGAGGGGGTGATTGCGGAGATGAAACGGATCACTTGCAAGGTGTTGGAGTTGGTGATGGCGGATGAGGTGGGCAGAGGCGTCGCTAGAAAAATAGCGAAGGAGGTGGGCGAGTATGAAACGCTCCTTATGTGTCTTGTTGCCGAAAATGAGCGATTGAGGGGAAGATTGGAGGCTGGTGCGGTTGAAGTTGCTGCCGCCCCGATGGCGATGCCGACGACTGTACCCCCAGTGAGACGCAGAGTTTTGGCCAAGGCGCAGGAGGCGGTAACGCCGGTATAATATCCGGCCCTGCCATTGGTAGAGCCGGTGGAGACCTGGTCGGTCGTAGTGAAGAGCAAGGCTGGAAAAAGTGCAAAAGAGGTGGTGGAAAAGGTGGTTGGGGAGGTCGGACCGACACTGGGGGTGCGCGTCCATGAGGTGCGCCAAACGAAGGAAGGAGCCGTGATTCGCACGCCATTGGAGGCTGAGCGCAGAAAGGTGGCTGCCAATACGAAGTTTGCCGAGGTGGGGTTGGAGCTGGCTGTGAAGGACAAGTTGGGCCCCAAGATAGTGGTTCAGCGCGTGCACAAAGAAATCTCCCCGGATGAGTTTATGGAGGAGTTACACTCCATGAGCCTCGGGGAGCTGATGACTGCGGGAGAATACAAAAAAGCAGTTCGGCTGGTAAGCGCACCCTGGAAGGTGGAGGAGGGCACTACTAACGTGACCCTAGAATGCACGCCGCGGGTTGCAGACCATCTCAGGACGACGGGGGCATACGTGAAATGGTTCCGGTTTGCGGTAAGAACGTTGGACCCCATCCCCGCGTGTTATAGATGTTTGGGTTTTGACCACAGGGTGCGTGACTGCAAGTTCCAGTCCGACGTATGCAGACGGTGTGGCGACGCTGGCCACTGGGCGAGCCGATGCCCCAACGAATTGCGGTGCAGGAACTGTGCATTCAAGGGACTGCAGGCGGATCATATGATGATGTCTGCAGCGTGCCCGGTCTATGCGACCATGGTTGCTAGGGTGAACGCTCGTCATTAAGATGGATACCGCGGTTGTAATACAGCAAAACCTTCAGAAGTCGTACGTGGCCACGTGCGAACTTGGGCAGGCGATGCGGCGACGGGGTGCGGCTGTTGCCTTAGTGCAGGAGCCGTACCTCCGGTTTGGTGACATCAGGGGGCTTCCTGGGGGTATGCGGGTTTTCCCCGATTTGGAGGGGAACTCTGCGGTAGTGGTGGATGACTCGGGGGTCGATTGTACGGTCGTGAGCTGTACCCGGTGGGGGGTCTGCGTTGCTGTACAGGGGGAGTTTGGGCGGGTGCTCTTTGCAAGCCTGTATTGCAGGTTTGCCGTCCCTTTGGAGCCGTACATTCGGTACATGGATACGGTCCTACTCCTAGCGAGTAGTGCACCCGTTATTCTAGGCCTGGATGCAAATGCATGTTCCTCTATGTGGTTCAGTAAAATGCCCAGGCATGCGCCTTGTCATATGAACCACACTAGAGGAATCATGCTCGGCGAATGGCTGGTCACAGTTGGTGCTTCGGTGTTAAACGAGGCTAGTGATCTGTACACGTTTGACGCTCCACAGGGCCGCAGCGATATCGATGTGACAATTGCCAATAACTTGGCGTTGTCATACTTCGACTTCAGCTGGAGGGTATGTGACAACGCTGGTGTGAGTGATAATAAACTCATTGAGATTCGGTTCACTTATCGCCGGCGGAGTTGGATATCTGGGTCACCTCGCGGGTGGCGTAAAAGGGACATAGACTGGGGCGGTTACGCGAATAGTGTTAGGGCGGCTGCTATGGTACAGCCTATAGATGAATTCAGGGAATTGGGTATAGACGCTCAGGTTGGCCAGATTGACGACTGGATGTGCGCGGTGAATGATGCGCTGCTTGGCCGAGCCCGTCCGGGTAAGCCAAGAAAAGTTAAGTGGTGGACCGATGAACTGGATCTGATGCGGAGGAGTGTCAGGCGCCTCAGGAAGAGATTCCAGAGGGCCCGGCAGTCTAACGCAGATGATCTAGCTATTCGTAAGGTTGAATATCTGGCTAGCCTGAGGGAATATAAGGGTAGAATTTGTAGGGTAAAAGAAGACGAGTGGAGGGAATTCGTGCGTGAAAATAGGGACGATCCTTGGGGTCGTGTCTATCGCGTTTGTTCGGGTCGACACAGGCGTTTAGAAGTAGGAAGCCTCCAGGTTGACAATGTAACATTGTCTTCCTGGAGCGATATTATGGGCGCATTGTTGGGGGTTTTCTTTCCGATTGTAGGGGCGGGCGGTAGCCCTCCTCTCATTAGGGAGGGAGCCGCCCCTCCTGCGCTGGAGAGATCAGAAGTAGAGGTTTGTGTCCACAGGGTCAAGAGTAAGAAAACTCCGGGTATAGACGGTATGATTGGAGAGATGTTTACAAGCATCTGGAAGGCTATACCGGAGTACCTGGAGTCAATATTTGCAAAATGTCTCAGTGGGTGCCACTTCCCTGAGGCTTGGAAGAAGGCACGTGTTGTGGTACTCTTAAAGTCCCCTGGAAAAGTGAGGACTGATCCTCGTTCTTATAAGGGCATTAGTCTTCTTCCAGTGCTTGGAAAAGTACTGGTGAGGATAATGGTCCTTCGACTGAAAGAGTGCCCGGGTGCAGCACTGTCTAAATTCCAGTTCGGTTTCAGGGAGGGGAGGTCTGTTAACATGCAGCTTGGCTGTATGAACTTTATGGTTCACCTCTCATATGTGGGGGACAGGCTGACTGCTGTAGTAGGTAAGGTAAGTCGCATCCTTAGAAGTGAATGGGGCCTCAGCAGGCGGGCTACTCGTACCATATATGGTGGGCTTTTTGTTGCATGCGCAACTTATGGTGCACCTGCGTGGTACGAGACAGCCATGACTGTTGTTGGCCGCAATAAGATAGACTCTGCCCAGAGAACTGCAATATATATATATATATATATATATATATATATATATATATATATATATATATATATATATATATATATATATATATATATATATATATATATATATATATATATATATATATATATATATATATATATATATATATATATATATATATATATATATATATATATATATATATATATATATATATATATATATATATATATATATATATATATATATATATATATATATACATATATTATAAGTTAACACAACTAAAAGACACTCATTCACCTAAAATAATTTTTATATCAATATAAATAAAGTGACACAATTCAATAAGCAAAACCATAAAAAACAAAGCTGTAACACTTTTTATAAAAAGTGCTGAGTACAAGAAATAATAAGAAATAAATTGTAATAACCAACAAAATTGTAATTTTTTATAATTAATAGGAAGTAAATTATAAGCAATAATATTATCATTTCGCAATAACATTGTAATACTTTTTAATTAAGCAAAGTTTTTGATTTTTAATATGAAATAAGCAAATAATTTTAAGTATAAAAAAACTGAATATGAAATAAAGAACTCACTCTTGGTCTACAACTCACACGAAACGCGTGTTGATTAACTGGCGCCCGAGCGAAAGTGGTAGTTTTAATTGTTAATTTTCTAAAAACAAAATACCGTTTGAACAAAGTATAAAAAAGCGGAAAAAGGGCAAAAAACATTAAAAATTTAAACTACCAGGAAAATAATAAAATCCCGAGCAAAATCCTGAGCAAAAGTGATAGTGTAAAAGAGTTTAATTGTTAATTTTCTAAAAACAAAATACCGTTTGAAGAAAGTGTAAAAACGAAAAAAAGACAGAAAAAACATTAAAAATTGACACTACCAAAAGGAGGATAAAAATCCTTGCAAAAATCCGAGCGAAAGTAGTTCTTATTGGAAATTTTTTCAAAACAAGGAAAGGGAGATAAAATCTATACGAAACCAGAGTCAAAGTGAATCAGTAGTCGGTGGACAAGCGGTACCCTAGTAGAAAAGCGGAAAGGATGAATACTATTGTCCCAGAAGAAATGCTGATAATATTGTAAGTTAAGAAATTTTGATTAAAGGAATAAATTTTTTCTCTAAGAAATTTAGAATAAAAAATAACCGAAAATTAATTCAAGTATAAAAGATTTAAATAAACTAACAATCAAAATTAATTTACAAACCAATTATTAAAGAACAAAAAAGTAGAATAAGAAATTTTAAATAGAAACAATCGAAATTAATTTACGAACCAATTATTAAAATATATTAATTCAAGACCAAAAAAGTAGAATAAGAAAAAGATTTAAGTGAAAATATTTCTAAAACACACAACACAAACACACAACAGGGATGGATCAATTACAAAACGCTATTACTCAACTTACTGGTGCACTTAATGCCCAGATTGAGTTAACCAAAACTCTTGCTACTAGAATAGCTAGTTTAGAATCAAATTCCAGAAACCCCCAACAACAGGAAGTTTCACTATCAGTTCCAAGATCTGAAGAGGATCTTAAGACAATAAGCAAACTCCCAGATAGTGTCAGGGACTTGCAGGTATTTGACGGTAATCCCGTCCAATACATATCATGGGTCCACAGCGTGGAGTCCATTCTTAGGGACTATGAAATTGTCAAGACAAAACCTATTTACAGGGCAATACTTCAACACATCAGGTACAAGGTTAGGGGTGCTGCAGATACAGCACTAATATCTTATAACATTTTTGATGAAAATTGGGAGAAAATTAAAAACTGTCTATCCTTACATTACGCGGACAAACGAGACGTCCAAACACTAGAATACGAACTAAGTGTCATGAGACAGGGCTATAACACAGTAGATGAATATTACGCCAAGATAAACCACCAACTTTCATTAATAATAAACAAAATCAAAACAGACACTTATACAGGCGAAACAGTCGAAGTACTAATATCTAGTTATCGAAATAGGGCCTTAGATATTTTTATCCGTGGGTTTTTATGGAGACGTTTCTAGGATGCTCGCAATCCAGAGGCCAAAAACTCTGCCTGAGGCATACACCTCATGCCTCGAATTTCAGAATTTAAATTTCAGAAATAATTCTATTCACCCTCGTTATCCCAACACAATAACTACACCAATGAACCAAATGTACAAAACAGGAAATCCAAGCAGACCATAATTACCACCAAGGAAACTCAGTGCAAACGAAAAGATACGTATTTTTAACACACCTATACCAACACCAGTAAAAAGTAACCCATACCAAGCCTCGCCACTACCTAGGCCAACTCAGCCAAAACCACCCGTGCCAATGGAAGTTGACCCCACTATAAAATCATATCGCGTGAACTATATGAACAGAGCAGAAAAATCACCCTTATCCAACTCGGCATATTCGTCCAATGTCCCTAGGAAGCAACAACGATTGTTCCACACCAACACAATGGAAGAGGTAGAAGAACCAGCAGTCTACGATGACAGCAACAACGGACAGTACGAAGACAACACTGAGGACGAAGAATTACAAGAACACGAAGGAAACGAGCTAAATTTTATGACGGAAGCCTATCTAGCCTTCCATACCTAGAGCTTACCTCTAAGGATGGACGAATTTTAGAATTCTTAATAGATACAAATAAAAATTTCATTTTGAACAAAATTGCATACAATTCCAAGCCCGTAAAATCTAGATTTAAAATACAATCAGCAACAGGCCAAGCTCTAATTACTCATAAAGTTGTCGGTAAATTTTTTGGGAGTCTTGGCATAAATGAAAATATCACATTTTTTGTCCTACCAGGCCTTCAATCGTTTGACGGAATTATAGGTGATGATACTCTTAGGCAACTAGAGGCAATAATTGACAGAGAAAATAATGCACTTAGATTGACCAATGGCACGACTATTCCACTTAAATGCAGAGAATCAATACAAGTAAACCATTCTCAAACCATACTCCATAGCGATGATTGTATTCAAGCACTCATAAACGAGTACAAGGAACTATTTGGTCCACTTTCCAATAGCGGTACCATCGAAGCTAATGTACAGGCAGAAATAAGGACTTCGACAACAGAACCTATTTATACAAGGTCGTACCCTTACCCAAGCCATCTCAGAGGGGAAGTCGAAAAACAGATAAACCAAATGCTTAACGATGGTATAATAAGACGTTCGAAGAGCTCATATAACTCACCGCTTTGGGTAGTTGCAAAAAAACCCAAGCCTAATGGGGAAAAACAGTATAGGGTCGTGATAGATTTTAAGCGACTTAATGCCGTCACAATATCTGACACTTATCCTATCCCGGACATTAACAATACACTTTCTAATTTGGGTCAAAATGAATACTTTACAACTCTCGATTTAACCTCTGGGTTCCACCAAATTAAGATGAAAGAGTGCGATATTGAAAAGACTGCATTTTCCACTAATAATGGGAAATTCGAATTTTTACGATTACCTTTTGGACTTAAGAACGCACCGTCAATATTCCAGCGCATGATGAATGACGTCCTTTTGCCATTGCTTGGAAAGGCATGTTATGTCTACATCGACGATATCATTGTGTTCGGAAAAAATAAGAATGATCATATCGAAAATATACGCAAAGTTTTCCTTCTATTAAAAAGAGCTAACCTAAAAGTAAATCTCAAAAAATCTAAGTTTCTACAAAAAAGTGTAGAGTTTCTAGGACATACAGTATCTCAAGAAGGCATTAGACCAGATCCTGGTAAAGTAGCCGCAATTCAGAAAATTCCGATTCCAAAGAATTTAAAGGAACTCAAAAGTTTCCTCGGACTGGCATCGTACTATCGAAGATTTATAAAGGATTACGCAGCCGTAGCGAAACCACTTACGAACCTCACCAGAGGCCCTAACGCACAAATCAAGGCGAATAGATCAAAAACTATCGCCATACATCTGGATGAAAAAGCAGTTAAGTCTTTTAGAGACCTAAAAGAGCTATTAACGTCATCAGAGATTCTAGCTTTTCCAGATTTCGAAAAACCGTTTATCCTAACGACAGATGCATCTAACTTTGCGCTAAGAGCTGTTCTGTCACAGGGAGAAATTGGTAAAGACCGTCCAATTGTGTACCTATCTAGATCTCTAAATAAAACAGAAGAAAATTACTCTACTGTAGAAAAAGAGATGCTTTCTATAGTATGGTCTCTCGATAAGCTTCGCAATTATTTATATGGTGCTAGGGAAATTAAAATTTTCACAGATCACCAACCATTAACATTCGCATTAAGCAACGCGAACAATAATGCTAAGCTGAAACGCTGGAAGTCCAGGATAGAGGAATACAATTACAAATTAGTTTATAAACCTGGCAAAACCAACACCGTCGCCGACGCACTTTCACGAATACCAACTCAAGTTAACGTACTAACCATATCAGACTGTTCTCAACATAGTGCCGAAGAAGATAGTACAGACCTAATATACCATTGTGAAGCCCCAATAAACGTTTTTAGAAACCAAATATTTTCAGCAGATTTGAAATCCAATTACCTTGAAGAACCCCATCAGAATTTTCAGCGACATTATGTAAAAACAAGCAGACTAAATGAGAATACATTAGTTAAAATATTAAAAGACAAACTAAACCCTAACGTAATCAACGGAATAAAAATTCCGGAGGGTAAAATCGCTCTACTACAACAAGTCTTTCGGAAATATTTTTCAAAATTTAAAATACGAATTACACAAAAATTAGTTGAAGACGTAATGGATAAGGAAAGTCAATTTTTGATTATTAAAAACGAACATAAGAGAGCTCACAGAAATGCCAAGGAAAATAAACAGCAAATCTTGGAAAAATATTACTTCCCAAATATGACAAAACTCATTAAGGATATTACCGGAACATGTGAAGTATGTAGCAGAAACAAATATGACAGACACCCACCTAAACCAGAATTACAACCTACCCCAATTCCATCTTATCCAACCGAAATTCTTCACATTGATATAATGGAAATAAAAAGTGAAAAATTCATAACGTGTGTTGATAAATTTTCAAAATTTGCGAAATTCTTCCATATAAAGAATAAATCGGTCTTACACATACGAGACAAAATGATTAAATTGCTTCATTTCTTCTCTTCCCCAAAAGTTATTGTAATGGATAACGAAGGCAGTTTCATTAGCCCAATCGTTCTAAATTATATAGAAGGTTTATGAATTAAGACTTACTTCGCGCCACCTCAGAAAAGCGAGGTAAACGGTACAATTGAAAGGGTACACTCCACAATAGTCGAAATGCTAAGATGCCTTAGAGAAGAGTATCCAGAGTACTCGCTTAAAGAGTTAATAAACATAACAGTTGATAGGTATAACAATACAATTCATTCCATAACAAAAAGGAAACCTGCTGACATATTTTTTGGACGAACCGAAAGAATTAACTATCAAAAACTGATAGACTTTAGAGAAATCGTTAACAAAGACTTACGAAACGAAATAGCCAGAAACCAAAAAATTCAACTATACAGACAGAATACAAAACGCAAAAAACCAAAAAAATACGAACCGGGGGACACAGTATTTAAGAGAAACAAACAAATAAAGGGAAAGGACAAACCTTTATATACCAAACAGACTATCGCAAAAGACAATAATGTAACGGTGACTACAGGCGATAATAAAAAAATTCATAAGTCACATCTAAAAAGTTAAGAATAAAACAAAAATTTTTTTGTTGTTTTTTTCTCTTTCCCCTCATTTCAGACTTCTCTTACACATGACAAATGCTTCACTGGACATATACAAGTACAATAGTCCTATAGTAACCTTTAAACAGGGCGTGGGGAAAATTAGCAATGGAAATTATAAAATCATACATACAATAGACTTAAAACGATATGAACAAGCAACGGATAAAGTAAGAATGGTTATATTTGACCAGACAAATAATATCGGAACACTAATTTCACACTACTCCTTTGTGTTTTTCTCATGATAATATTTACTCAATTACGCCCCACGAGTAAATGTAATAATGAGCATCAGACCTTGCAAATTCCTCCAATGACAAACTTCCCTGAAATCAAAATTAATTACCCATGAAATTTATATCATCGGGACGATGATGCTTAAGAAGGGGGGAGTTAACACAACTAAAAGACACTCATTCACCTAAAATAATTTCTATATCAATATAAATAAAGTGACACAATTCAATAAGCAAAACCATAAAAAACAAAGCTGTAACACTTTATATATATATATATATATATATATATATATATATATATATATATATATATATATATATATATATATATATATATATATATATATATATATATATATATATATATATATATATATATTATATATATATATATATATATATATATATATATATATATATATATATATATATATATATATATATATATATATATATATATATATATCGTTTTATTCATTCATTCATTAGATATTTCTTGCTCTCTATCAAACAGTTATATTGTATTTGCGTGCTTTTCCTCTTACAAATAAGAGAAAATATATATTTGAATTAGGAAGAGTATACGACAGAAGCTATTTATTACGACCAACTATAAAACGCAATTCATTCTCTTTTCTGTTTTTTCTCGCTTTACTTTGTTAATCTCTCTTAAAGTATTCGATATTTGAAAGAATATTGTATTTTCAGTGTGCACACAAACAAATGAATGTATTCTTGCAGCCCATTACTAAACACAACTCCACACATTTTAAAGAAAGTTAAAGAAGTGAAGGGATTATATACTCTAATCGTTAAAAAGAAGAAGCAATATGTATTCTACAACAACTTGTATGACAGTACTGAAGATGAAGATGATCATGATGATGAAATAGAAAACACATTTTAAATAAACCTCGAAACAGAAACTTTTTTAAAATTATAAAAACATATGTATCAATAAAAACCCACAAAATCTAAAATTTCTCACGTATTTAATAAATTAGGAACTTTATAAAAATGAAAAACCGCAACGGAAGCTTTTAAAAATTAAAACCTGCAACATTAAAATTTCTATCACATTTTTCTTATTTAGTAACAAAATTACATTTCTGAATTTTGTATAAAAACCGCCTGAAGTTTTACTTTAAGTATTATTCAAGTTAAGTAAATCACTAAAGATGGAAGCACATTTAAAAACCATATTTAAAAAAACCCAAAATAAAACCATTCTCCCTATAAAGGAGATGGTTTTTAACCAAAACTATCAAATTACAAAGATGGAGCGTATACAGACACGCTATGGGACGAAAATTCGTTGCTTGGTTGAGAGAAATAAATATATATACCTGCCTAGTATATTCAACGATACCATCGATGATGATACTATTGCGGAATTTGAGCGCAATACCTACTACCTTTCCAAACATAGGAAAGGAAACAGTAATGTTAATTATGAATTAACTATTAATGCAGAAACAACAGGTAATTTCTGGCAAAAAAAGTTTTTATTTATTTATTTATTATTAAATCTAATAATTAATTATTATCGTTTTAGCTCAAGATACACCAAAGAAATAAATTGAATGTCATTGAAGCCGAAATTATTTGCTCTGAATGATAAAACTGTTATTATGTTAATAATAAATGTGGTTAATTTAAGCATTTGTTTGTTCATTTTTTTTATTTTTTTTTTATTTATACACTTGACCGCAACTTTTTTTTATCAAACTTGTATTTTAGTAAGAATATAAATTATATAAGAACATTTGTTAATGAGTTTTAATGAAACAATTGATTTTCATCATTTTGAGGAAACGTGTCACACGCAAAAAAAGAAAAAAACATATTCAAAAACCGTCATCAGAGATTGAAAACTATATTAAAGAAGCATTCTTAAAACAGAAAATTATAATTTATATAAAAAGTTGAAGTGGTATTTGATTTTATTAAAAAAAAACTACGTAAAAGTAATCTTTTAAAACGAAATTGTGAATTATTTAAATATTTATATAAACATAATATATTTAAATATTTATATAAACATCTTCACTAAGTCCAGGTGTGTGTTGTAGATATTAAGAGCAAATCTATAATTTGTGTTTATTTTAATTTCAAATACTTTCAGTTCATTACTTCCATTTCTGGTGTTATATCATGCACATCTGTGAAATATGTGGAACGTCTTTCGTATCCAAATTTAATTCTAAGAGACATTTTAATAATAAACATATTAACCCAAAATCAAGCAAAACAAAACTAAATTTAAAAAATGAAAAAATTGTTAAAGTTGAAAATATTGAAGAAACTCCATCGTGTAGCTATATACGATGTGAAACTTGTAAATTAAATATAAGAAAAGGTTTTTGGTCTCATCATTTGAGAACTAATGAACATAAAAAAAATAATCGTTTGTTTATAAACAACGATATATACATATATAAGTAAAAATTTATTTACTAAGCGTATTCAAACTTTTGTATACGAAAATAAAAAGGTAGATGAGCTTTCAATAAACATTTTATTTTCGAATGCAAAAGAAAGTATTATAAATATTTAAAAAAATATGTTATTAGAACATCAAAATATAAAATTTAATATAGAAGTTTTTGCAGAATATATAAAATTCTCAAAAACTAATGAAATTGAAAATGATGATAGTGCACTAATTAGTGTGAAATCTTTTCAAACGAAAATGGTAATAGTACAATTAGAACAAGATCTATCAAACATGTACGATAATCATAGTATAGAAATAGCAACCAAAATGGATGAATTTCAAGAGAGAGACAGTGGTTGGTCTCTAGTTTGTATCAATAAAATTGAAATAAACGTTAACAAGTATTGTCCTATAAAAGGATCTAAATATTTAGAACTATCAATATTTATCAGAAATAAAAAAGCGTGCATCAACATTAAAAATAATGATAATTATTGTTTCAAATAGGCTCTTTTAGCTGCAAGTTAACGGCAGTGGCGACGCGGTCACCAAAAAATAAATTAGCAACCTTAACACTTTATTATTTTCATTTTTACACGCGCTTCCGACCCAATTGCGAAATTGCCTTCTTGCTAAAATTATGGGAAAATAATTCTGCATGATCAGCGTCTGCATACTCGCGCATGTTGGTGCAACGTGATCAATCGAAGCAACGACCTGACAAAGTTGGCTCAGAACTAACAGTCTTGGCAACGGCTTACTTGAGAACAGACGTGATCGAGTTATTGAATTTTATATTTAATTATTAAATGGTTAATTAATTGTTACAATTGTATTTTTAACAAAGATTGAATAAAAGGTAATTTTGAATGGTAATTTAATTTCTAAATCTTTTTTAATTTAATATAGAGGCGCGGTTGTCAGCGCCTGAATTTTTTTTATTGAAACCGTTTGAGATTCCTTAACTGGCGCCCGAGCAGGGACCCTGGAAAATCAAAGGTCCTTTAAAAAACCAAAAATTAATAAATCAAATAAATTGATCTGCGAATCCTACGGGACCCTCCAGATCCTATAATAAAGAAAAAATTAATCACAAAATAATTTTTACTCAAAGTCATCCTCCTTCACCAATCTGATATTCCTGGTGATTTCAAATTAAAAATCACAGAAGGTTATCAGAGTGAAAGTAAAGTCACCTGTACCGCAGTAGGCTCCCACGAAAATCAAAGTGGGTTGCCAAAAAGGAACAATACAGAGCTTTCGTGAGGATAAAAAAAGGAGTTTCAAACGGTCGCGTCGCGCACCGTTGCCAAGCCTCAAAATAAAAAATAAAAAAAAAATTAAAAATTTTAAAAAGAAAACAAATTGCAAGAACTTGCAGAAAAAAGTTAAAAAATTGTAATTAAAATAATACGCGTAAAATTTGATTTTTGATTTCTGTGAATAAAGGAATGAATTAATATTCAAAAAAAAAAAAAAGAAAAAAGAATACATACATAAATAAAAATATATTTTTAAATGAAAGAATAAAAATAATTAAAGAAATTAAAATTAATTTGAAAAGTACGAATAAAAAGAAAATTGTTAACAGTGGAAAGAAGATAAAAATATTACGATAAAATTTTCCTCACAAAAATAATAAAGGAAAAATAGAGAAAAAGTTATAATAAAAATTTATAGAAAAGAAGTGAAAGTGCAACATCTGCGGCAACAAAAAACGTGTAAGATTTCAGAACTATCGTCAAAGAATTACCAGGTGAGTCCTTTTACCCAATTGTGTTTTTGAATTTGTGACAATTGTTTTTTTTGATTTTGTGAAAATGGAGGAAATAAAAACCAACTTAACGTCTCTGACGGGGGCTGTGAATTACCTTTTGGAACAGGTCAAACAATTAGAGGGTAGACTAAGCAGAGTTGAGCGGACTAATGTTAGCGCCTCTGAACTAAGTAGGCAAGTAGAGCAGATGAGGGCTTCCCGATAGCGTTAAGGAATTGCGCACGTTCGACGGAAATCCCTTACATTATGTTTCTTGGTTACACTCAGTGGAGATGGTGTTAAAGGATTTTGAGATAGTGAGGGATAAACCTATTTACCGTTCCATTATGCAAAGCATTAGGCAGAAAGTTGTAGGAGAAGCGGACGCCGCTCTTGTGTCCTACAATGTATTTGAGGCAGACTGGAGAGAAGTGAAGAAATTTTATCTCTTCATTATGCAGATATGAGAGATGTTCAGACATTAGAACATCAACTCAACCAGCTCTGTCAAGGGTCGTCAAAGGTTGACGAATTTTATTCGACCATTAATCATCAATTATCCCTGATTATTAACAAATTGAAAACAGAGGCGTATAGCGAAGAAACTATTAATGCCTTGATTGCAACACATAGGAACAGAGCTTTGGATATTTTTATTCTGAATTGTCCAGAATGGTAATAATTCAACGACCGAAACCCTGCCAGAAGCTTATTCGGCTTGTCTCGAATTGCAAAATCTAACTACGAGGAATAACATTCTCCACACCAGGACATCTGCAAAGAATAGCGCACAACAAATTCAAATTCCTCAAACTCATACGGCTTCTCCACCTAGACCTCCAAGGACTTCTTACAACAGTCCTGCTTCGAACCCATTTAAATACAATAATTGGCAGCAGAGAAATTATACCTTCCAGAAGTACAATCAGAATACTAATTATAGGCCAGCACCCTATCCTAAACTGCAACAAGTTAAGCCGGAGCCAATGGAAGTCGACCATTCGATGCAGACACGGAAGATAAACTATATGAACCGCCCTAGACCATCCGGAAAGAGAAGTGCTACAGAAATGTTTAATAGAGATAAACAACAGCGACTTTATCATCTTAATGTTGAAGAATCCTCTCCTCAGGAAGAGATAGCAGGAAGTTTCGACGATGCTGCAAACTACCAAAATTTTATGGAGGCCGGACATCAAGCATACCTTACATAGAATACACTACTGCCAAAAATAAACCCCTTAACTTTCTGATTGACACCGGTTCGAACAAAAACTTTTGTAGCCCAAATCTGTCCTATGGAAGCATACCATTATTGAACCCAATTGTAGTTAGTACTGTTGGTGGAAAAGTCGAAATTAATAAAAAAATAGTACGAAAATTTTTCCTCAAATACGGAATATTAGACTCAATTACATTTTGCCCGGATTCTTTACCTTCGATGGTGTTATAGACGATGACACTCTCAAAGCTTTGGGAGCAGTTGTCGATAGGAAAGAACATTTTCTTTTAATAAGAAATACAATTAAAATACCTCTAAAGGCAAGGATTTCCAATAGTCTCAATTACTTATTAAGTGAATCCTTATCTATGAAAATAAGAGACAAAATTAATGAAATGATAAGTAAATACAAAGCCTTATTTGGACCACTTGATAACAGTAAAGCTGCTACGACTAGCGTGCAAGCAGAAATAAAAACCACTACACCTGACCCGATCTACTCAAGTTATCCCTATCCAGCTGCAATGAGGGACGAAGTTGATAGACAAATCAATGAGTTATTATATGAAGGAATAATACGCCCCTCAAAAAGCCCTTATAATTCACCGATATGGGTGGTGCCCAAAAAACCAAAACCAGGTGGAGAAAAACAATATCGGTTGGTAGTCGACTACAAACGTCTTAACGCAGTAACTACTCCCGACACTTATCCAATCCCGGATATAAATGCCACACTGGCGAACTGGGTAATGCACAATTTTTCACGACAATAGATCTGACTTCTGGCTTCCACCAAATTCCAATGAAGTCCTCAGACATTCCTAAGACCGCGTTCTCGATAATGAATGGAAAATTTGAGTTTCTCCGATTACCCTTTGGGCTGAAAAATGCTCCAGCAATCTTCCAACGAATGATCGACGATGTCCTTAAAGAGTTTATAGGGAAAATTTGTTACGTCTACATATACGACATAAACGTATTTGGAAATAGTGAAGAGGAAACCCTGAATAATGTCGACACAATCTTCAGAAAATGGAAGAAGCAAATCTAAAGGTCAATATTGAAAAAACGCATTTTATGCAAAAAGAGGTAGAATTTTTGGGGTACGTAGTAAGTTCTAAAGGATAATGCCTGATGCAAAAAAGTAGAAGCTATCGAAAAACTTCTACCTCCTACCAACCTTAAGGAATTAAAAGGATTCTTAGGAATGACGTCGTACTATAGGCGCTTTATCAGAGATTACGCTAAGGTAGCAAAACCATTAACAAATTTGACAAGGGGGGAAAATGCAAGCGTGAAAGCTACGCAGTCCAAAAAAGTTGAGATAAAATTGAATGATGAGGAGTTAATTGCTTTCCAAAAGTTAAAGGCTCTTTTAACGACAACAGAAATTCTCGCGTTTCCCGATTTTGATAAAGCATTTAATCTAACAACTGATGCCTCGAATTACGCCATCGGTGCTGTCCTTTCGCAAGGAGAGATTGGTAAAGATAAACCTATAACGTACATATTACGCTCTTTAAATAAAACAGAAGAGAGTTATGCTGCGAATGAAAAAGAAATGCTGGCAATCGTGTATGCATTAGATAATCTGAGAAATTATCTTTATGGTGCCAAGAAAATAAAAATCTACACCGACCATCAACCTCTTACTTACTCGTTAGGTAACAGGAACTACAATGCTAAACTTAAACGATGGAAAGCTCGCATAGAAGAGTATAACCATGAATTAATCTACAAGCCTGGTAGATCAAAATTTTGTTGCAGGTGCTCTCTCCAGATTAAAAACCAGTCTCAATCACGTCAGCGATGCATCCACGATATCAGCTAGTGAATGTGATTCACAAGGTACTAGAACAGCATCAGAAACAAGGGACGACGACGAACTATCAACATCCTCAACCGTCCATAGTGCAATTCAAGATGCCGGATGTCGGATCTTATTCCGCATATGTCTTTAAGAACCAAATAATTCTAAAAATTGGACCAGATCTTCATTCATATGAGGCACCACACAAAAACTATCACCGACATTACTTCTCGTCTCGAGAATGGAGCTCAGAAAAGCTCCTGGACGTCCTCAAGAGAACACTGCATCCCGGAATAATAAATGGGATCAAAGCTCCAGAATTATGTTTGCCACTTATACAGGAACTTTATTTACAGAATTTCTCAAAGTACAAGGTTAGAATCGCCCAGAAAATAGTTACGGACATTAATTCAGAAAATAGACAATTCGAAATAATCCAAAAAGAACATCGTAGGGCGCATAGGAATGCCAGAGAAAATAGAAGTCAAATTTTGGATGAATATTATTTTCCTCGTATGAACGCTCTCATAAAGAAATTCGTTGTGAATTGCAATGTGTGCAACACTAACAAATATGATATAAATCCTCCCAGACCAGAATTTCAAGAAACTCCAACCGTACCATGCGA
Source organism: Thecocarcelia acutangulata (assembly GCA_914767995.1). Taxonomy (NCBI): domain Eukaryota; kingdom Metazoa; phylum Arthropoda; class Insecta; order Diptera; family Tachinidae; genus Thecocarcelia; species Thecocarcelia acutangulata. Next base: position 7,649,110 of record OU612099.1, on the reverse strand, counting down.
AATTTTGCACATGGATATAATGGAAATACAGAACCAAAAATGTATATCTGTGATCAACAAATTTTCCAAATTCGCTAAACTCTTCCATATTAGTGATAGATCTGTTTTAAATATAAGAGAAAAAATAGTAAAGATCTTGCATTATTTTACTGTACCCAAGATTTTAGTGTCAGACAATGAAAGCAGCTTTATTAGCCCCTTGATTAAAGATTTTCTGGAAAGGCTAGGAATTAAAATATATTTAGCACCATCTCAACGTAGTGAAGTTAACGGACAGGTAGAACGCTTACATCCAACACTAATTGAAATTTACAGGTGTATAGGAACCGAACATAAAGAACTTAGCGTTCAAGAACTGATGTACGTAGCAGTCGATAGGTATAATAACACTATACATTCTGCGACCGGTAAAAGACCAAGTGACATATTTTTTTATAGAACTAAAATTGCAGACTTTAGTAAATTGCTTGAGGCTCGTTCTAAAATAAATACGGATCTTAGTAAGCTCATAAGGAAAAATGTAAAAGAGCGAAACAATCGAATGAACAAAAAACGTTCATCGCCAAAAAAATATAAGAAAGGTGACGTTATATATGTTAATATAAAAAACATTTAATTATTTTACTTTCAATATAAAATGACCCAATTGCAGTTTATTAAACTTTTGTTTAGTTCATTGTAAATTGCTGACCTGTTTCCAGACGGTCAAAAAACCAGTAATATTGCATACGGTAACGAAGCATGTTTTATTAATTACTAAGCATATTTTATCTTGGAATTTAAGCTGTAATTAATTTTGTAAAATAGTTTTAAGTTCTGTTGTATTTTGGAAGTGAAGAAATAAAGTTTAATTTTTTTTAAACTAAAAATTTATAAACAAATAATTGGCGCCCAACGTTAAAAAAAGGGATCCATAAAATCAAGAAGCACCCCATAAGCTGCAGATTCAAGGACTCCCGACAAGAAGCACCCCATAGGCTGCAATTAAGGAAGATTATCCACAAAATAAGGACGTTTTGAGTGGAGAACATAGTGTGAGACGCGGGTACCCCAGTACTAAGAAGAAAAAGGAACAATACCCCACTACCAGCTCCATAAGGATGATCACCATTTTTATGTAAGAATAGAATTAAGTTATTTTCTATCTAAAATTTTAAAAGTGAAAAAAATACAAATCTTAAATTAAAAAAATACAAGTTTAAAAGTCAATTAAAAAGTTTCAATTTAAAGAAAATTTTATTTAATACAAATTAGAAAATAAATATTTTTTAAAGAAGAACGTAACGAAAATTTCAAAGAAAGAATCAATTAAGTGAAATAAATTAAAATTTTGTTGAAACGTAATCAATTTAAAAATTATATCTCTTTTAAACCATATTAGAAAGTGAAAGTTATTAAATTTAACAATTAGGTGAAATAAATCAACAATAAATCTAACAAGAAAATTTTTCCTTTTTTTAAGCTCATCAATTTTAAAATTATATCTCTTTTAAAACCCTATGAAAAAGTGAAAATTATTAAACTTAATAATAAAAAAAAAAGTGAATCAATTTGAAAATTTTAATATCTCCTTAAGAGCAAACAAATATTAAATTCTAGAACCACTATTGCGATTCTTACGAGACCCTCCAATAGAAATAAGAAAAAACTTTAACACAAATATAATCTTTACTTATATAAAAAATAATGTCTAATCCTAATAATTTGGTCAGGCCTCCAGTCCTGAATGCAAATATTCCAAATCCAGCTCCTAATAATGAAAATAATAGAAATATGGAAGAAATGATAGCTAGAATTTGCGCACAGCAATGTCAGATAGCAATTAATCAGATACTAGATCCCAACGCAAATATAGGAGGTATAGATCAGGGAATAGAAGAAAGATATAGAAACGACTTAGCCGATTTAGATAAAGTCCCAGACGTTGTTAGGAATATAAGAGAATTCTCAGGGAATCCCTCCGAATTTAGCTCTTGGAAAAAGAGCATAGACAGAATCCTCGGTCTATACGAATCTAAGAAAGGAACACCAAAATATTTCGCAATACTAAATACGATTCGAAATAAAATTGTCGGTTGTGCAGACGCGGCACTAGAAGCCTACAACACTCCATTGAATTGGGAGTGCATAACAAAATGCCTTGCGTTACATTATGCAGACAAAAGGGATTTAACCACCCTAGAGTACCAAATGAGTACTCTAGTACAAGGTAATAGTAAAATCCAAGACTTTTATCAAGAAGTATATTCTTACTTAACACTCATTATGAACAAACTATCCTGCATGGACGTAAGTAGGGAAGCGCTCGACCTGCTCGCGCAAACATACAGAGATAAAGCGTTAGACGTTTTTATTAGAGGTTTAAAGGGTAATATGTCGCTACATCTTGGTATGAAAGAGCCTAAAGATCTCCCACAAGCTTATGCTTATGCTTGAAAATGGAGAATCAATTCGTGCGAACTCAATTCGTGAACTCAAATAAGAATAACAACCATAAGCCTATATCACAACCACTAAATAGAGTACAATATCATGATAAACAACAAAGAAATTTTTATCCTCATTTGGCTCATATGCCACATCCATCGCACAATTTTCAACAATCTAGACCAGCTCTTCCTATGAGATACTACAATAATCAGAATCAAACACCTTTTGTTCAAAGGTTTTCAAACCCAAATTTTGGTCCACCACGGCCAAACGCCCCAAAGCCCCAACCACGTCCTGAGCCTATGGACAGTGTTAACACTGCCAACAAAATGCAGTTTAGTCGATCATGCATTTTTTATTGTTACCATTTCAACACGCGAGTTACATACCCAAGTATGTACCCTAACCCATATATGTACCCTAACCCATAAAATAGTTCAATAAACCTACTTAAATTGCACAAGTTTTATTTTCATTAATAATAAGTCAATAACCTTTTCTTTTAATAATAAGGAAATAAAATTAATTGCACAAGTTTTTAATAAGTCAACAAACTGTAAAAATAAGCAAAATAAATTATTCTTTTTCTTTTAATAAGCAAATAAAATTAAATATTTGATATTTAATTTTACTTGCAAACTAATCAATAATTAATAAATGAACTAAAAACGAATAAATTGTTGAAGTAGGCAAAATAAATCAATATTAAATTATAATAAGCAAAAATAAAATAGAATTTAAGTTTTCTTTTAATACAATTTTAATGAATAAAGTCAGAATTGTTTTAACCACGAAAATCTAAAGTTGTTTTTTTAATTTAACGGCTGACTGACATCTTAAATCGCGCATCCGTTCCAATTACAAAATACCTTTCTGCATTAAATCGATGGGAAAGCAATTTTGCTGGATCAGCGTCTACATACTCGCGCATGTCGGTGCAACGTGATCGAGCAATGCAACGAGCCAAAAAGATTGATGAAGAACGGGCAGTCTTGGTTGCGCGTCGTATGTGAAAAGCCGTTTTACTAATTAATTTAATTTATTGTAAAATTTAAATATTGAAAAGAGTAATTAAAAAAGGTAACAATTAATATCAAAAATTTTGTTTTATTAAGTTAATCAGGCGCAGTTGGAGCGCCTTAGTAATTTTTTTAATAGGCTCAAGTGTAGATCCTTTAACTGGCGCCCGAGCAGGGACCTGAGTTAAGGTCTCTTATTAACGAAATAGAATTTTTGCGATCTCTACGGAGCACTCCAGAAACAAAATAAATTAATAACTCTCCTGCGATCTCTACGGAGCACTCCAGGATCAATAAAACAAAAAATTATAATAAAAATAAAAAAGTCACTCCTCCTTCGCCAACCGGGTATTCCTGGTGATCATTAATACACAAATCACAGAAGGTTACTCGAGCGAAAGTGAAGTCAACCGTACCCCAGTAGGTATCCGCGATTATAAAAGCGGATTTCCAAAAAGGAACCATACGGAGCTTCCGCGAGGAGAAAAATACAAAAGGTTCTCCACTTGAGCGCGTCGCGACGATCAACCAAGCCTTTTCCTTATAAAAAAAAAAAAAGCAAAATAATAAGGAAAATCGCAATTATTTTTTTTTTAAATAAAGTTCTAATATATTTAATTTGAAAAATCAGAAAAGTGTAATACAAGGAATCTTTCCTTTTTGATTGAATACATACCGAAAAAAATTGAGCTTAAGTAAAAAATAAAAAAAAATATATATAAAAAAAAAAAAAATATAATAAAAAAAATAAAAAATATATATATGAATGAAAATTCGAAAAGAAATTGAATAAAAATATATAAAGTTTTGTAGCTCAAAGAAAATAAAAGAAAAGCTGAAATATTAAAGCTAAAATTATAAAGGTATATTATATAAATTATAAAGGTATATTCTATAAATAAAAAATAGTTCAAAAAGTGAAAAGTGTTCTGCTGCGATCAAGGATCCTCTAAGAGAAGACGGCCAAGTATCACAGGTGAGTGAATTTTGCTTTTTAACTCCTCGTTAGCCCAATTATATAATGGAAGACTTACGAAACACCGTTACGACCATGACCGGGGCCATTAATCGCTTTATGGAGCAGATTAAGTTAGTCGAGAGTAGAATAGGGAAAATTGAGGCTGCTCTAGCTGATAATGCACTAAGTCGTGTTCATAGTAGATAAGAAAGGCTGGAAACAGCACGACCTATTGAGGCAATTCCTATAGAATCTGAGGAAAGACCCCTCCAGAGACCACGAACTGAGGACGATTTGAAGGATATCAGTCGTCTTCCGGATAGTGTTAAGGAGTTACGGTCTTTTGATGGGAACCCTACACAGTACATTTCATGGGTTCACTCAGTAGAAACTATTTTGAAGGATTTCGAAATAGTTAGGGAAAAACCCATTTATCGGGCAATAGTTCAAAGCATTAGACAGAAGGTTGTGGGTGCCGCAGATACGGCTTTACTATCTTACAATGTATTCGATAATAATTGGCTTGAAATAAAAAGGGTCTTGTCGCTTCATTACGCCGATAAGCGTGATATTCAGACATTGGAACATCAGCTTAACCAATTGTCCCAGAGATCTTCGAATGTGGACGAATTCTATTCGACGGTAAATCATCAGCTTTCCCTAATCGTCAATAAATTGAAAACGGAGTCGTATAGTGAGGAAACTATTAGGGCGCTTGTCGAAACTTATAGGAATAGATCGCTTGATATTTTTGTTCGTGGACTCAAGCCAGAACTCTCGCGAATGATCATTATACAGAGGCCAAAAACACTCCCCGAAGCGTATTCTGCCTGTTTAGAGCTGCAGAATTTGACGATGAGGAATAATATCCTCTATACGAAGACAGTCAGCAAGACTCACGAACAAACGGCTACAGATACAGGACACCGACCTGGGCCTTCTCGGCCACCAAAACCTTTCCCTATGCGGTCGGGATGGCAATCGCAAAACTTTCGGCAGAAAAATTGGCAACATAGTCATGTGCCAAATCGGGTCAGTGGTTACACTCCCTACAATAAGCCAACACCACCTCCCCGGTATCCTGCTATTAAGCACGAACCGATGGATGTGGATAGATCAATCCAATATCGGCATGTTAATTATATAAACCATCCGAGGGCTGCGGAAAAAAGAGGTGCTTCGGAACCTCGCATTATTAATAAACAACCTAGGTTATATCACATGGAAACCTTTTCACACGAACACCAGGTGCCAGAGAGTGAGCTAGAAGAGGGAAATTATGTGGAAGAGAACGAAGGAGAAGTAAATTTTATGGAGGACAATCCTCTAGCCTTCCCTATATAGAATATAGAACGAGGAGAGGTGATGTTTTACGTTTTCTGATCGACACGGGCTCTAATAAAAACTTCTGTAGCCCACTACTATCGAGTGGTAGTATACCCTTAAATAAGCCAATAATTGTGCGATCTGTTGGTGGAAACATAAACCTCGAAAGGAAAGTTATTGGACAATTTTTTAAGTTTGTAGGCATAAGTAACCAAATTGCCTTTTATATTTTACCTGAATTAAAAACATTTGATGGAATAATCGGCGATGACACCCTTAAGGAGTTAGGCGCGGTAGTCGATAGGAAGCGAAACATTTTAACGTTAAAAAAGACCATCCAAATTCCGTTAAAAGAAAAACCGTCTGCTGAACTGAATTATATTTTGAATGAGGAGTATGCACCCGAAATTAAAGCTAGAATACAAGGTCTTATAGATAAGTATAAATCGCTTTTCGGACCTTTGGATGGGAGTGAATTAGCGTCGACGAATATCCAGGCAGAAATTAGGACCAATACTGATGAACCGATTTATACGAAAAGTTACCCATACCCTGTATGTATGAGGGAGGAGGTCGAGAGACAAATAGAGGAATTGCTTACTGAAGGAGTTATAAGACCTTCAAAGAGCCCATACAACTCCCCAATATGGGTAGTGCCAAAAAAACCAAAGCCGAACGGTGAGAAACAGTATCGGATGGTTGTTGACTTTAAGCGTCTTAATGCAGTTACAATATCCGATACTTACCCCATCCCTGACATAACATCAACGTTAGCTAGCCTCGCGAAATATTTCACAACCATCGATCTTACGTCAGGCTTTCACCAAATTGCTATGAACCCCAGAGATATCCCTAAAACGGCTTTTTCGACGATGAACGGCAAGTATGAATATCTAAGACTTCCCTTTGGCCTGAAGAACGCCCCAGCCATATTTCAGAGAATGATAGATGATGTCCTCCGCGAATACATAGGGAGAATTTGCTATGTGTACATAGATGATATCATTGTAATCGGAAAGGATGTTGAGGATCATATAAAAAATATAGATACCATCTTTGCGAAAATTCGTGAAGCCAACCTGAAAGTTAACCTAGATAAAACTCACTTCATGAAAACAGAAGTAGAGTTCCTGGGGTATATTGTTGGATCAGAGGGTATTAAACCTGATCCTAACAAGGTAAAGTCCATTGAGAACCTTTCGCCTCCCACAAATTTTAAGGAATTAAAAAGCTTCTTAGGTATGACCTCCTACTATAGGAGATTTATCCGCGATTACGCAAAAGTTGCAAAACCCCTGACGAATTTAACCAGAGATGAGCACGCGCAAGTAAAAGCGAGCCAGTCGAAGAAAGTACCCATTAGTCTCGAAAACGATTCTCTGAAAGCATTCCATTCATTAAAATCCTTGCTAACAACAGCCGAAGTACTATGTTTTCCAGACTTTGAAAAGCCTTTCAATCTGACCACCGACGCCTCTAATTCCGCACTAGGCGCTGTACTGTCGCAGGGTGAAGTCGGCAAGGATAAGCCCATAGCATTCATTTCTCGGTCGCTGAATAAAACAGAAGAAAACTACGCGACTAATGAGGAGATGCTGGCAATCGTTTGGGCTCTCGATAATCTTAGAAATTATCTATATGGGGCAAAGAAAGTCAGAATCTATACCGACCATCAGCCCTTGACATTTGCACTAGGAAATAGGAATTTCAACCATAAACTGAAAAGGTGGAAGGCCCGTATAGAGGAGTACAATCACGAGTTGATTTATAAACCGGGTAAATCAAACTATGTGGCTGATGCTCTTTCTAGGTTGAAAGTTATCTCGAATCACTTGTACAATTCTGTAACAGACACGGCAAGTGAAGGCAGACTGGTAGACTCTGAAGATACACGAACTGCTTCTGAGGGTAATGTGAGTGCAGCAAGCGATACGGAAACTGCTTCAGAGGGGCGTAGGGATGATGATCTATCATCAGACGCTACAATACATAGCGCTAATCAGGATTCTACGGATTTAATACCCCACGTGGAGGCCCCCATTAATGTTTTTAAGAACCAAATCATTATAAAAATCGGCATCGACATGACAGCATATGAGGAACCACACCGTGGTTATGCACGGCACTTTATATCTTCGAGTCAATGGAGTGAAGACTCACTTACTGTTGTCTTGAAGGAAAAGCTGCGGCCCAACATTGTAAATGGAATTAAGATTCCTGAAAGTTTGCTCGGGGTTATGCAGGAAATTTATATAGATCATTTTAGCCAATATAAAATCAGAGTTACACAAAAGATGGTAAATGACATCACTTCGAAAGAGCGTCAGTTCGAGATTATTGAAGCTGAACACAGAAGAGCTCACCGTAATTCCAGGGAGAATAGGGAACAAATTCTGGAACAGTTTTACTTCCCCCAAATGACTGCTGCCATAAAAAAATATGTTGCTGATTGCGATGTTTGCAACCGTTGTAAATATGATAGAAAACCTCCACGACCACATCACCAAAAAACTCCTGACCCTAGGTACCCATGCGAAATCCTACACATGGATATCATGGAAATCCAAGGGCAGAAGTTTATTACATGTATTGACAAATTTACGAAATTTGCAAAATTTTTTAGTATAGGAAATAAGTTGTTATTACAAGTAAGGAAAAAATTAATTAAAGTCCTCCATTTCTTTACGGCACCCAAAATCCTCGTCACAGATAATGAGAGTAGTTTTATAAGTCCTTTAATAGAAACCTTTATCAGATCGCTGGGAATCCAGTTGTATCTCACCCCCGCACAACGAAGTGAGGTGAACGGTCAGGTTGAGAGGCTACACTCAACAATATTAGAGATCTACAGATGTCTGAGAGCTGAATATCCTGACCTGTCTGTGAAAGAATTGATTGAAATTTGTGTGGATAGGTACAATAATACCATCCATTCGGTAACAAAAAAGAGACCCCGAGACTTGTTTTTTAACAGATTTGTTGAAGCAAATTATGAAAGGCTTTTAATTGAACAAGAAAAGGTGAATAAGGACCTTAAACATCTGCTGAAAAGAAATATGGCAGCCCGTAATACCAGACTAAATAAGAAGAGACAGAGCCCGAAGAAGTATAGAAGGGGGGACAGAATATATGTAGCAATTAAGACAATTAAAGGAAAGAATAAGGCTTTGTATAGGAAGGAAATAGTTGAAAAAGACAATAGAGTAACGGTGCTAACGAGGGGGGGAAGAAAAATTCACAAAGAGCACATTAAGAATCTAAGAGGGCCAGGTGCTCGAAAAACTTCTCCATAAACACCAGTTATCTGGCTCCTTGTTCGCGCCATGCAAACACGAAAATGCTTTTTATAAAATATAACTGAGAATATAAAATGAAAAATTAAAACAAAAAAAAAAACAAAAAAGAATTTATATATGTATGTAAGTTAAGCCCACTGTTAACCACAAGCCAACAAAATATTGCTGACTATTATTTTATTTTATTTTACTTTATTTTACAATAAGCGAATATCAAAAGTTATTAAGTTCATTGTTTTATATATTTTATGCTTCATATGCAAAAATACCTTTTTTAACAAAATAAGATATAATTTAAGTTAAGAAAGTCAATAACCTTATTTTATCGTTTATAAAGCAAAAATATATTTTAATAAATAATTTAATAAAATAAGCTAAGTAATCAATTGTAAAGTATAAAAAGATTAACAATAAAATTATGCAGCCAGTTGATGTTATAACCAAAAGGTGTTGCGTTTTATTCCGTGTGTTGATCAAATTACTTGATTTTTTTGGCTCTCTGTGCAAGAGAACATAAATGGCGCCCGAGCAGTTTAAGTTAAATTTTTTAATTGTACAAAGTCCGTAAAGACTTTAATAAAATAGTCCTGTACAAAAAAAAAAAAAAAAAAAAAAAAAAAAAAAAAAAAAAAAAAAGTTATTAAAACCAGAACTTGAAGTTCTTATTGTACAAAGTCCGCAAAGACTTTAATAAAATAGTCCTGTACAAAACAAAAAAAGTTGTTAAAAACAAAACTTGACAAAATAGTGCAAAAACAAAGACTTTCAGTGATAAAAAAGATTCACTTCGAAAGAAAGAAAAACACCCGAAGAAGAAAAACACCCGAAGAAGACATCCAACTCAACTCAACCGTGATACAACCCGTACCACAGTAAGCAATTAATTTCTGCCAAAAGGGAAACCTACGGACTATCCAATCGAGCGATGCAGTTCACCATTACGATACTGTAAGATATTTTATTTTTATTTATCAAATAAGAACAGTAAATCTGTCTCTATTAAAAATATACACACAGAAAACAGAATTTAATTATTTAACAAAAAGAAGAACAGTAAATCTGTTTCTATTAAAACCTATATACTAGAAAGAAAAACATAATAACAAAAGCAGAAAATAATTTAATTATTTAAAAAAAATATTCAAACAAACATAATTTCAAAAAAAAAAAAAAGAGAAAAAACTTATTTAATTATTTTAACTTTCAACTAATTATTAAGTTTTAAAATCTTAGCCAATAAAATTTACAAAAAATTTAAAATCTCTGTATAAAATTTCAAATTGTGACAGACATTCTCTTTTAAACAATAATATTGGCGAAAATTTTGTAAAAGCAATATGGCACCTGGCGATAATAAAACAGTAGAGTGGTTACATGAAAGTATTGTACAACTAACTGGCGCACTTAATGCCCAGATAGAGCAAGTGAAAACCTTAGGAAATAGAATTCAGCAGTTAGAGGGAAGTATTCCACCGCCCCATGGGGGAGAATCATCCCATTTTCAATCAGAACAGATAAGGATACTGAACGAAAGAATCCAGCAATTAGAGGGTAGAATTTCTCAACCTCAAGCCCATAGTGACGAATTACCGGTCCCCAGAAATGAGCAGGATTTAAATGAAATAAAAAAATTACCAGACTGCGTTAGAGACCTACAAGTATTTGAGGGGAACCCAACACAATACATTTCCTGGGTTCATAGCGTAGAATCAATACTAAAAGATTATGAAATAGTAAGACAAAAACCTATCTATAGATCCATACTTCAACATATCAGACAAAAGATAAGAGGAGCAGCGGACAGCGCTCTCATATCTTATAATATATTCGATGACAATTGGCCGAATATAAAAAAATGTTTATCATTGCACTACGCCGACAAGCGCGATTTACGTACACTTGAACATGAACTAAACTTGATGAGACAGGGCAACCATTCCATGGACGAATTCTATGCAAGGGTCAATCATCAATTGTCCCTAATTATAAAAAAAATAAAAACGGAAGACTACACCGAAGAAACGATGAATGCACTTGTAAAAAATTATAGAAATAGAGCTCTTGATATATTCATAAGAGGCTTAAAAGGCGACGTTTCACGAATGCTTCTCATCCAAAGGCCTCAAACTCTTCCAGAAGCTTATAGTTCATGCCTTGAAATACAGAACTATAATTTTAGAAATTTCTCTCTTCATCCGAATAATTTTAAAAACTCCATATCCGCACCTATAAACCAAATGTATTCACCTCAATTTAAACCCAGACCTGCACCAAGACAAATAACTACTCAAGACCAGAACCAAATTTATAACTATAGACGCACCAACCAGACGGAATTCGAAAATCAAAAACCACCTCCAAGACCTGAACAGCCCAAACCCCCCATTCCTATGGAAATAGATAGCACACTTAGATCACACAGAATAAATTACATGAACAGACCTATCCCAAAGGTAAGGCATTCGAACGAATCCTCAAACCTACCACGAAAACCACAAAGGTTGTTCAATTTAGAAACAACAGGGAAAGAAGAAGAAAAAGAAACAGAAGAGGAATGTCTTGAACAGTTTGAAGATGAAGTTGAAGAAGGTAAAGAATGGAACACAGATGAGGTAAATTTTACAACAGGAGCCTCTCTAGCGTACCATACCTAGAATATTTATCTAAAACCAAACCAGCAGACATTTTTTTTAACAGAACACAAAGAATAAATTATCAGGACTTAGTTAATTTTAAAGATATAGTAAATTCAGACCTTAGAAATGAAATAGCTAGGAATCAACAAAGAAACCTTTATAGGAGTAACCGTACTGGATCAAAACCTAAAGACTTTAAGCCAGGTGAAATCATTTATAAAAGGAATAAACAAATAAAAGGAAAAAACAAGCCATTATACGAAAAAGAAACTATAGCAAAGAACAATACAGTAACCATAACCACTACCACCGGAAAAAAAAGTCCACAAGTCACAAAAAAAATTTCAGTATGCAAGAGATCATCAATAACCAAATTGTCAGAGAATGATTGCCTTACCCAAATTCTAAAGGGTGGATCAGCAAAGTGTAATTATAGACGAACCCAGGAAGAAATTATTGAAGTATTAAATGAAGATGTTATCTACGTAACGAATTTCATGGGATCAATTGAGTCTAAAGGCAAGAGCCAGTTTCTAAATGGCACCTATCTTCTGCAACTCTTCAATGAATCAGTAATAATAAGGAATCATACCTACTCAAGTAGCTCTATAATGACAACTCAAGCGCTACCTCCAGTACTTGCAAATATCTATATATATATATATATATATATATATATATATATATATATATATATATATATATATATATATATATATATATATATATATATATATATATATATATATATATATATATATATATATATATATATATATATATATATATATATATATATATATATATATATATATATATATATATATATATATATATATATATATATATATATATATATATATATATATATATATATATATATATATATATATATATATATATATATATATATATATATATATATATATATATATATATATATATATATATATATATATATATATATATATATATATATATATATATATATATATATATATATATATATATATATATATATATATATATATATATATATATATATATATATATATATATATATATATATATATATATATATATATATATATATATATATATATATATATATATATATATATATATATATATATATATATATATATATATATATAAGTTAACACATTTGCCGCAACAGGAAAATATTGTCATACCTACTTGCAATTAGGTTAAACCATCTTTTTGTACACAAAAGTTATTAACCTTTTATTTAAAGCAAATAAGTAAAAATATTGAATAAGCAAAAAATCGAATAAGCAAAAATATTTCACACAGTTTATAATTGTAATTAGATCAAACTGTTTTTTAATAAAACTTTTAACATTTTGAATAAGCAAAAATATTTCACAACAGTTCATAATTGTAATTTGATCAATCTGTTTTTCCTATAAATTTTTACCTTTTTATCAAGTAATATTGAATAAGCAAGAATATCGAATAAGCACAAAATGTTTAACGAACAAAAAATTTATTTAATTTTTTAAGCAAAAAACACTATTTTTGTAAGCAAAAAGAATGTATCAAGACAAAAAGAAATCAATTAATAAAACAGTTCATTTTCAGACACCAGAAGTAAAACTTCGATCACTGGCGCCCGAGTTAAAAGAAAATTCCGTTTAAAAAAAAAAAAAAAAGTAAAATAAGCGGGAAAAATCAGGACCTTTGCCCTCAACAAAATTTTTAAATTTAATATAAAATTAGTGAAAATAAACAGTCCTACCCCGGGATAAAATTCTAATAAGTGAAAAAGACGAATTCCTCACTAAGGATAAAAAAGGAAAATCTTTCTAAATAAGTGAAGGAAGTAATCTTTGAAATATTAAAAAAATCGTTGTAAACAAAATAAGCGAGAAAAAGCAGAATCTCCACCAAGAATTCTAAGAAGTACCGTTTTATAACAACCCAAAAGAAGAGAAGTTGTCTGAAGGACGAAAATCGAACTCACCCGTATCAGTTACTAGTGGAACAAGGAGTACCGAAGTAGGAATCGAAACGGAGTCTACACCTTTTCCCGAGCGGCATGCTGATAATAATACTATTGTAAGTCAACGTTATACAATAAAATTGAAATATTTTATGTAATTTGAAATATTTTATAAAAATTTGTGGTTTAAAATATTTTGGAAAAAATTTTGCAAAAAATTGATTGGAAACATTTTATAAAAAATTCTCGAAAAATTTATTTAGAATATTTTACAAAACATTTTTTTTTTTTTTTAATACTTATTGAAATTTGCTAAAGATAAATCTCAAATATAAAAAAAAAACAAATTTTTTTGCGACAAATTAAATTGAAATATTTAAAAAGAAAAAATTCGCAAAAAATTAATTTGAAATATTTTATACAATTCACAAAAAACCAATTTAAAATATTTTATAAGAGTGCGCAAGAAATCCATTTGAAATATCTTATAAAAATTCGCAAAAAAATAATTTAAAATAATTAGGTGGAAAAGCCACTAAAATTGAATCAAGAAAGAAATTTGTTATAAAGAAAATAAAACCTAGGAAACTTATGTATTAAAATCCCTAGAATTAAAATAGGAACACAGTTTATTAAAGGAAAAAACATATAAGAAAACAACAAATACCATAATAAACATAAATAGAATTGCACACCTAAACGCACATTCGATAAATTTTTTGAAAAAAAATGGAACAAATTCAAGATGCTATCACGCAACTTACTGGTGCTCTTAACGCCCAGATTGAGCAAGTTAAAGTCCTTACTAATAGATTAAATGCTTTAGAGAACGCTAATAAACGCCCGCAAGCGGAAAATTTACTTTCTGCTCCGCGAACCGAGACAGACCTACTTGACATTAGGAAACTACCAGACAGTGTAAGGGATCTGCAGGTCTTCGATGGTAATCCGATCCAGTATATTTCCTGGGTCCACAATGTGGAGTCTATTTTACAGGACTACGAAATTGTTAAGCATAAACCCATCTACAGAGCAATACTTCAGCACATCAGGCAGAAGGTTAGGGGTGCTGCAGACACAGCACTAATCTCGTACAATATATTTAGCGATAGTTGGGAAAAAATAAAAAACTGTTTATCCTTACACTATGCGGACAAAAGAGATATACAGACATTAGAATACGAACTTAGCGTAATGCGACAGAGGAGTAGCACTATTGATGAGTTTTACGCAAAGGTAAATCATCAACTCTCTCTAATAATAAATAAACTCAAAACAGACAATTACTCAGGCGAAACCGTTGAAGCTTTAATATCTAGTCATCGAAACAGAGCTTTGGACATCTTTATCCGTGGAATTAATGGCGATGTTTCAAGGATGCTTGCAATCCAGAAGCCCAAAACTTTACCTGAGGCATACACTTCATGCCTCGAATTCCAAAACCTAAATTTTAGGAATACCTCCATTCACCCTCGTTTTCCGAACACCATTACTTCACCAACTAACCAAATGTATAAAATAGGGAACTTTAGCAAACCACCCATTCCGCAAAGGAAACTTAGCCCAAATGAGAGTATTCGTATCTATAATACGCCTTTCCCAGCACACTCAAGACCTAGCCCACCCAGGCCCAGCCAACCCAAACCACCCGTACCAATGAAGGTTGACCCTTCAATAAAATCTCATCGAGTTAATTACATGAATAGAGCAGAAAAATCACCCCCAAATACCTCCGCTAATTCGTCCAACATTCCCCGAAAGCAACAGCGACTGTTTTATACAAACACTAGTGAGGAAGCAGAACAACATTCAAGCTACGATGAGGAACAAGATGAGCAGTATGAGGAAAATCTCAGCGACGAGGAGTTCGCAGAACACGAAAATGAGTTAAATTTTATGACGGAAGCCTCTCTAGCCTTCCATACGTAGAACTTACCTTAAAAAATGGAAAAATTCTAGAATTTTTAATAGACACCGGCGCAAATAAAAATTTCGTATCTGAAGCCATCGCATATAATTCCAAGCCTGTAGAATCAATATTTAAAATACAATCAGCAACGGGACAAGCCTTAATTACTCGGAAAGTCGTTGGTAAATTTTTCAAGAGCCTTGGTATACAAAACGATCTTACCTTTTTTGTTCTTCCTGGCCTGCAGTCATTTGACGGAATTATAGGCGATGATACACTCAAGCAGTTAGAAGTAATAATTAATAGGAAAAACAATACACTTAAATTTGGTAACGGCGCGAAAGTTCAACTTAAATCGAGGATCTCAAAACAAGTTAATTGCATTGAAGCTATATACCACGATGACAAAGATATAGGAGACCTGTTGAAAGAGTACAAGGAAATATTCGGACCAGTCTCAAATAGTGGTACCATTGAAACTAATGTTCGCGCAGAGATTAGAACTTCTACAGATGGGCCAATTTACACGAAATCATACCCTTACCCCAGTCATCTTAGAAGCGAGGTAGAAAGCCAGATAGAGCAAATGCTTAAAGATGGTATACTAAGACCATCAAAAAGCCCTTACAATTCTCCCTTGTGGGTAGTTGCTAAAAAGCCAAAGGCTAATGGCGAAAAACAGTATAGGATTGTAATAGATTTCAAACGACTTAACGCTGTTACTATA
Organism: Thecocarcelia acutangulata; assembly: GCA_914767995.1. NCBI lineage: Eukaryota > Metazoa > Arthropoda > Insecta > Diptera > Tachinidae > Thecocarcelia > Thecocarcelia acutangulata. The sequence continues at coordinate 7,632,846 of OU612099.1, read as the reverse complement.
CCGGACACGTACCCGATTCCAGATATAAATACTACACTTTCCAATTTAGGGAATAGTAGCTACTTTACTACCTTAGATCTAACCTCTGGATTTCACCAAATTAGGATGAAAGAGAGCGATATCGAAAAAACCGCGTTCTCAACAAACAACGGGAAATTTGAGTTCTTGCGCTTACCCTTTGGTCTTAAAAACGCTCCCTCAATATTTCAACGAATGATGAATGATGTACTTCTGCCTTTACTTGGAAAGGCATGCTATGTTTATATCGACGATATCATTGTGTTCGGCAGGGATAAAAAAGAACATATTGAGAACCTAAAGAAGGTATTCCACCTACTAAGAAAAGCAAATCTAAGAGTCAACTTTGAAAAATCCAAATTCCTAAAGAGAGATGTAGAATTTCTTGGACATATAGTATCTCAGCAAGGCATAAGACCAGATCCGGGTAAAATTTCTGCGATTCAGAAAATTCCAATTCCTAAAAATCTAAAAGAGCTAAAAAGTTTTCTCGGATTAGCATCTTACTACAGGAGATTCATTAGGGATTACGCGGCTGTAGCAAAACCCCTCACAAATCTCTCTAGGGGATTAAACGCACAGGTTAAAGCAAACCAGTCTAAGCGCGTTCTTGTTGATTTAGATGAAAAAGCCCTCAAATCATTCAGAGACTTGAAGGAGCTACTAATGTCATCGGAAATCCTAGCATTCCCAGATTTCGAAAAATCATTCGTTTTAACTACGGATGCTTCTGATTTTGCGATCGGAGCTGTTCTTTCCCAAGGACATATTGGAAAAGATCGCCCAATTACATACTTGTCTAGATCTTTGAATAAAACAGAGGAAAATTATTCGACCATAGAAAAGGAAATGTTAGCCATAATATGGTCCCTCGATAAACTTCGTAACTATCTTTACGGGGCAAGAGAAATCAAAATTCTAACAGACCATCAGCCACTGACGTTTGCAATAAGTAACACCAATAATAACGCAAAATTGAAACGATGGAAGTCGCGGATAGAGGAATATAATTATAAGTTAATATACAAACCAGGCAAAACAAACATGGTAGCAGACGCCCTCTCCCGTATACCACCTCAGGTAAACGTGCTCACATCAACGGACTGTTCCCAACATAGTGGAGAAGAAGATGGCACAGATTGCATTTATCATTGCGAAGCCCCAATTAACGTTTTTCGAAATCAGATAATAATATCAGAGGACCTAAGATCTAGCTATTCGGAAAATCCCCATGCAAATTTTCAGAGGCATTTTGTTAAAATAAAAAACTTAGACGAGCGGACCTTGATGAAAGTATTAAAAGAAAAATTAAATCCGAACGTTGTTAATGGAATAAAAATACCAGAGCAAAAAATCATTTTATTGCAACAAATCTTCAGAAAGTATTTTTCCAAGTTTAAGATACGAATTACACAAAGATTAGTGAAAGATGTAACAGACGAGGAGGAACAATTTTCAATTATAAAAAATGAGCACAAACGCGCACATAGAAACTCCGAAGAAAATAAAGAGCAAATCTTAGAGAAGTCTTACTTTCCAAAAATGACAAAACTTATCAAAAACTTCACGAAAACATGTGAGATATGTAGCAGAAATAAATATGATAGGCATCCATCAAAGCCGGAATTACAACCTACCCCAATACCGTCATATCCGACCGAGATTCTACACATCGACATAATGGAAATTAAGGGTGAAAAATTCATCACTTGTGTCGATAAGTTCTCAAAGTACGCGAAATTCTTTCATATCAAAAACAAATCGGTTCTCTACATAAGAGACAAAATGATAAAGCTACTTCATTTTTTCTCCGCCCCAAAAATTATCGTAATGGATAATGAAGGTAGTTTTATTAGCCCAATAGTTCTAAATTATATAGAGGGGTTAGGAATAGAACCTTACTTCACACCTCCACAAAAAAGCGAAGTGAATGGTACAATCGAGAGGGTACACTGTACAATAATTGAGATGTTAAGGTGCCTGAAAGAAGAGTATCCAGACTATTCAATTAAAGAGCAATAAGCAGTACAAAATTAACGAGTTCTTGATAAACACGACCACCAACATATTAGATGACTATAATAGAATAATTACTAAAAAAGATACAGCTAACATTGCACAGACAATTTTTAATAAACTTGGACTAATAAAAGACGAAATAACACAAATTGCAATGGCTTGCCAGCTGGCAAAGCAAGGTACCGTACACTCTCAAATATTGAATAAAGGGGACATAGATAATATAATTGCACAAACTGAAACACTACCTTACAAAAACGAGCTACAAGCACTCCAATTCGCTGAACCTTCCATGATCATAAAATATTACCTTCTTCTGTATGTCATCTCCATACCCCAAACGGAACCTACCACGTTTAACAATGTAATCTTGCGTTCAACAGTAAAAAATAATAAGCGAGTTTATCTTGACTTCACGAATTTATTCATATCACAAGAGGAACGATATGGTATTACAGGCAACTGCATCAACATTGACGGTGTAACAATTTGCAAAACGGAACATGTTGAAAAACTGCATCCGAACCACTGCATAAATAATATTCTTAATGGCGAACAAGCAACTTGCGAATACCAAATATACAAACAATCGATAGTGGAACAGATATCGCCAGGTACAATTTTTCTGACAAACTACCAGGGAAGCATTTCCTGCAATAACAGCACTCAATACCTTAACGGTACCTTTATTATAAATTTTCTTAACGAAACAATAACTCTCAATAACATTACTTACTCGAATTGGCAGACAACTTCATTCCAAATAATTCCTGCAATACTTCAAAATAACGTGACAGAAAAAGACATTAAAATAGACTTGCAATACCTCCATCATCTCCACCTCCAAAATATTGAAAATATTGAGAATCTCTCTCACAGAGGCTTAATTTCAATTAGTTCTAATTTTTCATTTCTTCTCATTGGTTTTGTGATAGTAATGACCGTCCAGCTATATCAACGGCAAAAATACAAAAGGCAAACACTACATATTCCAAATTCTCTTGCAAATTTTCCCGAAATTAAAATAAATTACCCTTGACTTGATTAGCGGGACGCTAATTCTTAAAAAGGGGGGAGTTAACACATTTGCCGCAACAGGAAAATATTGTCATACCTACTTGCAATTAGGTTAAACCATCTTTTTGTACACAAAAGTTATTAACCTTTTATTTAAAGCAAATAAGTAAAAATATTGAATAAGCAAAAAATGGAATAAGCAAAAATATTTCACACAGTTTATAATTGTAATTAGATCAAACTGTTTTTTAATAAAACTTTTAACATTTTGAATAAGCAAAAATATTTCACAACAGTTCATAATTGTAATTTGATCAATCTGTTTTTCCTATAAATTTTTACCTTTTTATCAAGTAATATTGAATAAGCAAGAATATCGAAAAAGCACAAAATGTTTAACGAACAAAAATTTATTTTATTTTATTTTATTGAATAAGCAAGAATATCGAATAAGCAAAAAATGTTTAACGAACAAAAAATTTATTTAATTTTTTAAGCAAAAAACACTATTTTTGTAAGCAAAAAGAATGTATCAAGACAAAAAGAAATCAATTAATAAAACAGTTCATTTTCAGACACCAGAAGTAAAACTTCGATCACTTATATATATATATATATACTGGGTGGCCCAGAAAGACCGAAGTGGTGTGAATTCCTTATAACTTTTTTATTATAATTTTTTTTTCTTTTCTTTTCAGTATTTTGTAAAGAAGACTTGGATAATTTATAATGGAGCAATACACAATTGAACAACGTGTCCAAATTGTTGAAATTTACTTTTCAAATCAACGGTCCATTGTGTTGACTCAGCGTGCATACCGTCGTCAATTTAATGTGCGGGTTGCACCCCCGCACGTTAAATATATATATATATATATATATATATATATATATATATATATATATATATATATATATATATATATATATATATATATATATATATATATATATATATATATATATATATATATATATATATATATATATATATATATATATATATATATATATATATATATATATATATATATATATATATATATATATATATATATATATATATATATATATATATATATATATATATATATATATATATATATATATATATATATATATATATATATATATATATATATATATATATATATATATATATATATATATATATATATATATATATATATATATATATATATATATATATATATATATATATATATATATATGTAGGGTGCAAGGCCAAGTCGCGTATGCCTAGACTTTGCCGAGTAACGGACTGCATAACTATACATAGCAAATACAATGACAAGAATTGAAAAGCATGAACAACGAAGAAAGAGCAGAGTTGAAAAGTAGGCGTTGAGTAGTGAAGACGTTAGACGGTAATCATCTTGTGTCGTTGAATTGTGAAAATTAAAAAACCATTTTTGTTCAACCTTTAATTTAACAAACATTATAATCATTATTTATTTAAACCTTAAATAAAACAACTAGATCTAAACATTAAATAAAACAACTAGACCTAAACATTAAATAAAACAACTAAATTTAAACATTAAATAAAACACTGAATTTAAACATTGAAATAAAAACCACATGTGTTTTATTAATAAAGTGTATGAAAGCTGGTAAGCTGTTCGCTACAACGCCAAGCCAGTTTCCCACAGTAATTTTTGGGGGCATCAACCGGAATATTCGGTCTAGACTTGTGCTTGTAAAATTTTGAAGAAAATCTAATAATTTAATAAAAAAAAAAAAAAGTGCAGAACCAAACTAATACAATTTGTGCTGTTTGTGCATCTGAAAAATGAAGTAATATGTGTATACATAAATGTTGAATAAATAAGAAGAACTGAGAAAACAAAACAAAATTTTTCCCAAAAAACTGTAAAGAAGCAAAGTACACATGTACTTAAACTGAAGTAAAAGAACTCTGAAAATTTCATAAACAACAATTACAAAAAAACGCATACCTAACTGTACGTTCAAGCTGAAAAAAGAAGAAGAAGTCATTCTGATAAAAGACAATTACAACAAAAACAATAAAGATTATTTGCTGTGACTCGTTAACATTACTAAAGTGGAAGACTTGCCGAAGCAGCTCTTAAAATTAAATTCATGCGCTTACAGATTAAATTAAGAGAAAAAGACGGAAAGAAAGAAAAAACAGAAAAGTATGCAAGAGAACTGTTAAACTGAAGTTATTATTAGTTGTGCAAATAATTTGAAGATAATATTAAATTAAATATTGCCGTCTGAAACTCAACTTTATTTCACATGTTGCTGAGAAAAATTATGAAATACGTGTTGCTGAGACGAAATTAGCTGTGTCGAAGAGTTAACCTGCTGAGAGATTGTGCAGTATTTGAAGCATGCGCTGATGGTAACTGAGGAAGTAGCAGAACGCTGAGAAGACAACTTTACATATACTTAAGATAAGTGATTGTGTTTATTCAAACTTTTTTTTTATTCTATCAAGAATAAAAATTACACAGTGTAGATCAATTTAGGCAAGATGATTAATAATATGTTAAAGATGTGCTAAAGATGAAGTAAGAAATAATAGGATGTATTAAAGATGTAAAGATGAGATGAAAAATGAGTTGTATTAAAAGTGTCGTAGAAATTTTATGGCGGAAGATAAGAAAATTACATGAAGAGTAATTTAAAGAAGAAGATCAAAAGATTTTAAGATTAGATAGATCTAATCAGAATTAAATAGAAGGAGTTGAGATTAAAGAAGTTTATGAATGATATTTGCAGAATTTTAAAAGAAGAAAGATTTTAATTAAAATCTGAATAAAATTTACCCAACATTCTTAATTTGTCAATTTCTATTATTTTCTCGTATTACTATTTTATTACTATTTTTATCATTATATAAATCTAATAATTGAATTTGTAATCACAACTTTCGGCGTAACAAGATGAATCGTGAAGAAATTTTAGGGTTGGGCGTTAACGCGTTAAGGGGCAAATTGGGCGAATTGAAATTAAGCACGCAGGGATTAAAAGATGAACTACAAAGCAGACTACTCGAACATTACGGACTTGAACTGATAGACAACGAGGTTGACGAGGACAGTGCCAGGACCAGCGGTCTTTCTGGCGGTAATAACGGTAAGGAAGTTGAGAGGTTGTCAGTTCCTATGAGTATGTATACCCTACGTGATGTGTCAGATAGTTTGTCGAATTTCTCTGGTACTAGTTCACCTGACGTTATTCAGCGGCTAACCGAATTCGAAGAAATGGCTGAGATATTAAGATGGTCGCCACTCCAAATGTTTATTTACAGTAAACAGCTGTTAGTGGGTGCAGCGAAAATGTACATCAGGAGCCAAAGAGGTATATGCGATTGGAACTCCATGAAGGCAGCACTCAAAAGTGAATTTGGGTCGCGCTGTTCGATGGCTGAAGTGTTGAGACAAATACGGAACAGACGGCTAAACAGAAATGAAACATTAATTGAGTATTTGTATTCTATTATGGAAATTGGATCACGTATAGATTTAGATGAAGCGAGTATCATAGAATTTTTCATTGAGGGGATTCCAGACTCAAAAGGAAATAAAACCGTGTTGTACCAAGCAAACAGTATCAATGAGTTGAAACACCAAATTAATGTGTATGAGAAAACTAGATCTTTTCCCCGGTCGTCATACAAGGGTAAAGACACAGTGGCATTAGAAACGAAATATAATTTTGTGAAAGCGGAGCAAAAAGAAAATGTGAAGAGATGCTTTAAATGCGGTGATAAATCACACCTTGCGAAGATGTGCAGTAAAGAGCCCAAATGCTTCAAGTGCCAGCAGTTTGGTCACCGTTCTTTTGAATGCGCAGAAAGAAAATTTGAAAGAAAAGCAGTAAAAACAGAAGGCAGTCAAGCTAATATGGTTCGAAAAGGTTCGGGTTTAATATATAAAGACATTACGATGAGAGGCAAAATATTTTCGGCGTTGCTCGATACGGGATGCGATATATGCTTGATTCGATTTGATATGCTATTTGTGTTGGGCGGAATAGATTTTATCCCTGAAAAAGTAAAGTTATACGGGATAGGCGATAGCGAAATTGTAACTATGGGATATTTTGAAGAAGCGGTTCAAATCGATGGTATGGATTTTGAAGTTACATTCTATGTTGTCGGTGAACGCGATATAAATCATTCGATAATGCTGGGCAATAGTTTGATGAAAAGGGCGGAGGTAACCATAGCCGAAGGAGAAGCAACATTTAAAAAACTTAATGAGAGAAATTTACTCCTTGATGAATTTTCAAGCATTTGTTTAAACGTAGAGGAATATAAGCAAGATACTCAAGTTCCCCTTCACCATCTGGATGATTCCACTAAGAACCAGGTAGCGAAGATCATAAAAGAATACGAACCGAAACAAAATGCGAAAAGCCCGGTAAGCATGAAGATCATTTTAAGGGATGATATACCTGTGTATAGTCGTCCAAGACGTTTGCCGTTGGCCGATCAGGCCATTGTGGAACAACAGGTGCGGGACTGGTTGAAAGAAAGAATTGTGCAACCTAGTATGTCAGAGTACGCATCACCAATTGTTTTAGCATCGAAGAAAGACGGCTCGAAAAGGTTGTGCTGCGATTACCGCAGGCTAAACCAAAAAATAGTTAGGGATAATTTTCCTATACCGTTGATGGATGAAGTGCTGGACAAACTGCAAAGCGCTCGGTGTTATACCACGCTAGATCTTCAAAATGGATTTTTCCATGTTCCTTTAGAAGCCGAATCCCGAAAATACACCGCGTTCGTTACCCATAATGAGCAATATGAATTTTTATACGCTCCGTTCGGAATAAATAATTCACCCGCTGTGTTCACGCGATTTATAGCCGCAGTTTTCTAGAAGCTAATTCAAGATGGCGTAATTATTGTGTATATGGACGACATTATTATCCCATCGAAGGATATGATAGAGGGTCTTAAAAGATTGAGGATGGTTTTAAAAGTAGCGGCTGATAGTGGTTTACGCATCAAGTGGCAAAAGTGTCAATTTTTGGAGAGAAAAGTAAACTTTCTGGGTTACGTCGTTCAAGAAGGTACTATTAAGCCAGCTGAAGCAAAAATAAGATCAGTCAAAGAATTTCCGATCCCTGCCGATCGCAAAGCGGTTCAACGATTTCTAGGCCTGACGTCATATTTTCGGAAGTTTATCGAAAATTACGCGATTATAGCAAAGCCGTTGACCGATTTACTAAGAAAGCACGTTCAATTTAAGATCACAGACGAAGTACTGATTGCCATACAAGAACTGAAGGAGTCGCTCATTACAGCACCCGTTTTAAAATTGTATGATGCAGATGCTCTTACCGAAGTCCATTCCGATGCCAGTAAGTACGGATATGGAGCCGTGTTGTTGCAGAAGAGTTTAGATGATATGCAGTTCCACCCCATCCAATACATGAGCCGCCGAACGAGGCCCTACGAAGAAAATTATCATTCTTACGAACTGGAGGTTCTGTCGATTGTTGAAGCCTTGAAAAAGTGGAGAGTATACTTGCTTGGGATACCCTTTAAAATAGTGACCGACTGCAATGCTTTTAAGCTAACAATGCGCAAAGATGACGTTCCCGCAAGAGTATCCAGGTGGGCTATGTTTCTGCAAGAGTTCAATTACGAAATTGAACATCGCCCCGGAACTAAGATGAAACATGTAGACGCTCTCAGTAGAATGGCATGTTTAATGACGGAAAGTACCCTAACACATAGAATAAGAGGTGCCCAGGAGGCCGATGAGTGCACAAAAGCCATAAGAGCAGTTTTGGAGTTTGGAGAATACGAAGATTATTTTATGCAGAATGGAGTGTTATACAAGGACCCGCAAAAGGATCTGATTGTAGTACCTGTCCAGTTGGAAAATGAAATAATCAGGTTGGCGCACAACCAGGGCCATGTTGGTGCGGCCAAGACTAGCGATTTAGTAGCGAAACAGTACTATATACCAGGTTTATCTGCAAAGGTAAAGCCCATTGTCAAAAGTTGTGTCGAGTGCATCATCACCGAGGCAAAATCTGGAAAAAAGGAAGGGTTCCTTAACCCAATTTATAAAGAAGACCGACCTTTCGTAACCTACCATTTGGATCATGTTGGTCCTATGGATATTACAAAAAAGGCATACAATCATTTGTTGGTTATTGTGGATAGTTTCACGAAGTTCGTTTGGCTCTATCCAACGAAATCTACCGATACCCAAACCGTGATAGCTTGTTTAGAAAAACAATCAGCTGTATTCGGAAATCCGAAAAGAATTATTACTGATCGCGGTACAGCTTTCACGTCCAATTCATTCAGTGAGTATTGTAAAAATGAAGGCATTCAGCATTTGCTGATAGTCACCGGTGTTCCCCGTGGAAATGGCCAAGTGGAGCGAATCCATAGAATAGTAATACCCATGTTGGCGAAGCTCTGTGGTGAAACCCCATCGAATTGGTATAAACACGTACGGCGCGTTCAGATGTTCATCAACTCAACCAAAACTAGAAGTACCCATTATTCACCATTTAAACTACTAACTGGAGTTGATATGAGGCTGCCAGAGTATCCCGATCTGAAAGAAATCTTGGAAGAGGATACAACATCCTCTTCCAAGAGAGCTGTGTGAAGAAAGGGATGAAATGCGTGCTGAAGCAAAAGAGAACATAGCACGAATTCAGAAAGAAAACTGCAAAACATTTAACCAAAAGCGGAAGCCAGAAGTCGAATATCATGAAAACGATTTAGTCGCCATTAAGCGCACACAGTTCGGCACTGGGATGAAACTGAGAGGAAAATTCCATGGGCCTTATAAGATTGTCAAGAAGCTACCTCATGGCAGATATGAAGTTATCAAAGTTGGTTCTCATGATGGCCCAACTCGCACGACAACCGTGGCCGAAAACATCAAGAGATGGCAATCCGAGCCGAATTGCCGTCAGGAGGGCCGAATGTAGGGTGCAAGGCCAAGTCGCGTATGCCTAGACTTTGCCGAGTAACGGACTGCATAACTATACATAGCAAATACAATGACAAGAATTGAAAAGCATGAACAACGAAGAAAGAGCAGAGTTGAAAAGTAGGCGTTGAGTAGTGAAGACGTTAGACGGTAATCATCTTGTGTCGTTGAATTGTGAAAATTAAAAAAACCATTTTTGTTCAACCTTTAATTTAACAAACATTATAATCATTATTTATTTAAACCTTAAATAAAACAACTAGATCTAAACATTAAAAACAACTAGACCTAAATATTAAATAAAACAACTAAATTTAAACATTAAATAAAACACTGAATTTAAACATTGAAATAAAAACCACATGTGTTTTATTAATAAAGTGTATGAAAGCTGGTAAGCTGTTCGCTACAACGCCAAGCCAGTTTCCCACATATATATATATATATATATATATATATATATATATATATATATATATATATATATATATATATATATATATATATATATATATATATATATATATATATATATATATATATATATATATATATATATATATATATATATATATATATATATATATATATATATATATATATATATATATATATATATATATATATATATATATATATATATATATATATATATATATATATATATATATATATATATATATATATATATATATATATATATATATATATATATATATATATATATATATATATATATTATAATTATAATTATTTCTTAAGTTCGGTCAGGCTTGTCGTTGTTGTGTGGCCTTCAAGAGTTTTGCGTCTCGCTCTCACTGGTTAAGCCTCAACTAATTGTATTAGTCTACAGTTTCTTTGAGGTATTCCTTTGTAACCACGCAGCAACTTCTCATGTGAAGGCATAAGTCGCTGTAGTTAGTCACAGCGCCGCTGTAAATTACTGTTATTACTATCGTGGGCATAAGGTATTCGTTACTCCGCCCATGTTGTGCATCCTATACTTTACAAATTTATTTGCAACTGTACAAGTATAGTTAAATTAATAAATATTTTAGATAGAGCAGATTTTCAGGATGGTTTAAAGTCATGTATAAACGGCATTTCTTGTTGTACTAAAAAATTGTCAAAACAAAAAACGTGTTGCATGTTTTTTCTAATTTCTAATTTTGACTCATTTGTTATGTTTTTAAAAATGTTTTAAATGAAAAACCGCAACATTAAAATTTCTATCACATTTTTCTTGTTTAGTAACAAAATTACATTTCTGAATTTTGTATAAAAACCGCCTCTAGTTTTACTTTAAGTATTATTCAAGTTAAGTAAATCGGTAAAGATGGAAGCACATTTAAAAACCATATTTAAAAAAACCCAAAATAAAACCATTCTCCCTATAAAGGAGATGGTTTTTAACCAAAACTATCAAATTACAAAGATGGAGCGTATACAGACACGCTATGGGACGAAAATTCGTTGCTTGGTTGAGAGAAATAAATATATATACCTGCCTAGTATATTCAACGATACCATCGATGGTGATACTATTGCGGAATTTGAGCGCAATACCTACTACCTTTCCAAACATAGGAAAGGAAACAGTAATGTTAATTATGAATTAACTATTAATGCAGAAACAACAGGTAATTTCTGGCAAAAAAAAGTTTTTATTTATTTATTTATTATTAAATCTAATAATTAATTATTATCGTTTTAGCTCAAGATACACCAAAGAAATAAATTGAATGTCATTGAAGCCGAAATTATTTGCTCTGAATGATAAAACTGTTATTATGTTAATAATAAATGTGGTTAATTTAAGCATTTGTTTGTTCATTTTTTTTATTTTTTTTTATTTATACACTTGACCGCAACTTTTTTTTATCAAACTTGTATTTTAGTAAGAATATAAATTATATAAGAACATTTGTTAATGAGTTTTAATGAAACAATTGATTTTCATCATTCTGAGAAAACGTGTCACAAGCAAAAAAAGGAAAAAAACATTCAAAAACCGATATCAGTGATTGAAAACTATTAAACAAGCATTCTTAAAACAGAAAATTATAATTTATATATAATTTAAAAACTGTTTAAAATTATATTTATATAAAAAGTTGAAACGGTATTTGATTTTATTAAAAACTACGTAAAAGCTAAATTCTAAAAAGTAATCTTTTAAACCCAAATTGTGAAATATTTATATAAACATCTTCACTAAGTCCAGGTATGTTGTAGATATTAAGAGCAAATCTATAATTTGTGTTTATTTTAATTTCAAATACTTTCAGTTCATTACTTCCATTTCTGCACATCTGTGAAATATGTGGAACGTCTTTCGTATCCAAATTTAATTCTAAGAGACATTTTAATAATAAACATATTAACCCAAAATCAAGCAAAACAAAACTAAATTTAAAAAATGAAAAAATTGTTAAAGTTGAAAATATTGAAGAAACTCCATCGTGTAGCTATATACGATGTGAAACTTGTAAATTAAATATAAGAAAAGGTTTTTGGTCTCATCATTTGAGAACTAATGAACATAAAAAAAATAATCGTTTGTTTATAAACAACGATATATACATATATAAGTAAAAATTTATTTACTAAGCGTATTCAAACTTTTGTATACGAAAATAAAAAGGTAGATGAGCTTTCAATAAACATTTTATTTTCGAATGCAAAAGAAAGTATTATAAATATTTAAAAAAATATGTTATTAGAACATCAAAATATAAAATTTAATATAGAAGTTTTTGCAGAATATATAAAATTCTCAAAAACTAATGAAATTGAAAATGATGATAGTGCACTAATTAGTGTGAAATCTTTTCAAACGAAAATGGTAATAGTACAATTAGAACAAGATCTATCAAACATGTACGATAATCATAGTATAGAAATAGCAACCAAAATGGATGAATTTCAAGAGAGAGACAGTGGTTGGTCTCTAGTTTGTATCAATAAAATTGAAATAAACGTTAACAAGTATTGTCCTATAAAAGGATCTAAATATTTAGAACTATCAATATTTATCAGAAATAAAAAAGCGTGCATCAACATTAAAAATAATGATAATTATTGTTTCAAATAGGCTCTTATAGCTGCAAGTTAACGGCAGTGGCGACGCGGTCACCAAAAAATAAATTAGCAACCTTAACACTTTATTATTTTCATTTTTACACGCGCTTCCGACCCAATTGCGAAATTGCCTTCTTGCTAAAATTATGGGAAAATAATTCTGCATGATCAGCGTCTGCATACTCGCGCATGTTGGTGCAACGTGATCAATCGAAGCAACGACCTGACAAAGTTGGCTCAGAACTAACAGTCTTGGCAACGGCTTACTTGAGAACAGACGTGATCGAGTTATTGAATTTTATATTTAATTATTAAATGGTTAATTAATTGTTACAATTGTATTTTTAACAAAGATTGAATAAAAGGTAATTTTGAATGGTAATTTAATTTCTAAATCTTTTTTAATTTAATATAGAGGCGCGGTTGTCAGCGCCTGAATTTTTTTTATTGAAACCGTTTGAGATTCCTTAACTGGCGCCCGAGCAGGGACCCTGGAAAATCAAAGGTCCTTTAAAAAACCAAAAATTAATAAATCAAATAAATTGATCTGCGAATCCTACGGGACCCTCCAGATCCTACAATAAAGAAAAAATTAATCACAAAATAATTTTTACTCAAAGTCATCCTCCTTCACCAATCTGATATTCCTGGTGATTTCAAATTAAAAATCACAGAAGGTTATCAGAGTGAAAGTAAAGTCACCTGTACCGCAGTAGGCTCCCACGAAAATCAAAGTGGGTTGCCAAAAAGGAACAATACAGAGCTTTCGTGAGGATAAAAAAAGGAGTTTCAAACGGTCGCGTCGCGCACCGTTGCCAAGCCTCAAAATAAAAAATAAAAAAAAAATTAAAAATTTTAAAAAGAAAACAAATTGCAAGAACTTGCAGAAAAAAGTTAAAAAATTGTAATTAAAATAATACGCGTAAAATTTGATTTTTGATTTCTGTGAATAAAGGAATGAATTAATATTCAAAAAAAAAAAAAAGAAAAAAGAATACATACATAAATAAAAATATATTTTTAAATGAAAGAATAAAAATAATTAAAGAAATTAAAATTAATTTGAAAAGTACGAATAAAAAGAAAATTGTTAACAGTGGAAAGAAGATAAAAATATTACGATAAAATTTTCCTCACAAAAATAATAAAGGAAAAATAGAGAAAAAGTTATAATAAAAATTTATAAAAAAGAAGTGAAAGTGAAACATCTGCGGCAACAAAAAACGTGTAAGATTTCAGAACTATCGTCAAAGAATTACCAGGTGAGTCCTTTTACCCAATTGTGTTTTTGAATTTGTGACAATTGTTTTTTTTGATTTTGTGAAAATGGAGGAAATAAAAACCAACTTAACGTCTCTGACGGGGGCTGTGAATTGCCTTTTGGAACAGGTCAAACAATTAGAGGGTAGACTAAGCAGAGTTGAGCGGACTAATGTTAGCGCCTCTGAACTAAGTAGGCAAGTAGAGCAGATGAGGGCTTCCCGATAGCGTTAAGGAATTGCGCACGTTCGACGGAAATCCCTTACATTATGTTTCTTGGTTACACTCAGTGGAGATGGTGTTAAAGGATTTTGAGATAGTGAGGGATAAACCTATTTACCGTTCCATTATGCAAAGCATTAGGCAGAAAGTTGTAGGAGAAGCGGACGCCGCTCTTGTGTCCTACAATGTATTTGAGGCAGACTGGAGAGAAGTGAAGAAATTTTATCTCTTCATTATGCAGATATGAGAGATGTTCAGACATTAGAACATCAACTCAACCAGCTCTGTCAAGGGTCGTCAAAGGTTGACGAATTTTATTCGACCATTAATCATCAATTATCCCTGATTATTAACAAATTGAAAACAGAGGCGTATAGCGAAGAAACTATTAATGCCTTGATTGCAACACATAGGAACAGAGCTTTGGATATTTTTATTCTGAATTGTCCAGAATGGTAATAATTCAACGACCGAAACCCTGCCAGAAGCTTATTCGGCTTGTCTCGAATTGCAAAATCTAACTACGAGGAATAACATTCTCCACACCAGGACATCTGCAAAGAATAGCGCACAACAAATTCAAATTCCTCAAACTCATACGGCTTCTCCACCTAGACCTCCAAGGACTTCTTACAACAGTCCTGCTTCGAACCCATTTAAATACAATAATTGGCAGCAGAGAAATTATACCTTCCAGAAGTACAATCAGAATACTAATTATAGGCCAGCACCCTATCCTAAACTGCAACAAGTTAAGCCGGAGCCAATGGAAGTCGACCATTCGACCAAGGAATAGATACGTCTGTGCTGGAACAATTAGCAAGACGAGAGCAGCAGCTCGAACAGCTGCGAGAAGCATATATAACACTCCAACAACAACAACAACAGCAACCACAACCCCAAATACACCAATCCAACCAGGCGAGGGACAACATATTTAATGCCATTAATCATCTACCAACCTTTACGGGAACCGGGGAAATAACGATAAATAGTTTCTTCAGCAACATCGAATACCTATTATCAACAATCCACGATGAAAACCAGAAAAAGGAAGCAGTACGCACCATATTTTACAAGGTCATTCAGGGCCAAGCGAAAGATGCAGTGATAAACATACCCACACCCGATAATTGGCAATTAATTAAGGAAACTCTAAAATTAAGATACACACCTAGCATAGAACCACACCAACTATATAAATCAATAGCCAACATTAAAGTACACACGATGCTGACAACGCTGGTAATAATCCTGTTGACACTACCGTCTAAGGGACTTATAATAACAAAACGACTTACAGAACAAGCAGGATACGTAAATATATATATGAAAAATCAGGATATAGTCAAGGAATCGGACATAATATTACATATAGTAAACTTAAATGAAATAGAGAGCATATTAGACCAAATGACAGACAATATAGTTTTAATGAAAACAAAGAATAAGGAAATACTGCAACTAGAATTATTAAACGCTAGAAATAAATTAAGTACTTTAATTCCAAAACAAAACCGACAAAGGCGAGGACTTATTAATGGTATAGGCAGTATGTCAAAATGGTTGTTTGGAACCATGGACGATGAAGATAGACAGAATATTGAAAAACATCTTTTTAGAATTGACGAAATAAAAAATAATAATGATCAGCAAGTTTTAATTAATAATTATTTTAATGAAACTATAA
Source organism: Thecocarcelia acutangulata (assembly GCA_914767995.1). Taxonomy (NCBI): domain Eukaryota; kingdom Metazoa; phylum Arthropoda; class Insecta; order Diptera; family Tachinidae; genus Thecocarcelia; species Thecocarcelia acutangulata. The sequence goes on along the minus strand of OU612099.1, from coordinate 7,616,577 downwards.
ATAACTTAAAAGTTATTGTAAAAAAGGATAGAGACATAATAGAAAAAGAAATGAATTCTATAAATAAATTGCTCGAAACAGAAAATGAAAAAAATATATACTTAGAACAACTATTAAATATACAACTTATTTCAAGCAAAATAGAACATTTACAAGACAATGTCATTTCTGCACAATACGGGATGGTACATCCAAGTATTTTAACTAACAATGAAATAAGAAAATATAAAATAGATTACAATAAGCTAAAATATATACAGATAGGAGCTACATATTTTAATAATTCATGTTTAATATTTGGAATAAAAATACCCAAAACATTTGTAACTGTTAAACTTAAATATATTGTTCCACTACCAAATGATCACAATGACGAGATAGACTCTGTAATAGAGCAAACTATCGAAGTCGAAAATAAAACCTTCAAGTTTGAAGAAAATAAACACTTAAAGAATTTAAAATTAAGCAATCATTGTATAATAAAAAATAACTGTCAACTAATAAAGAATAATGGCTTAGAAATTATACAATTAGTCATAGATACAATAATAATTAAAAATGCAGTCAATATCAGGATAAATCAAACATTTCATTTTGAAAAAATTGTATTAGACGGAAATTATATAGTAAATTTTAATAACTGCTCAGTCAGGATAAAAGATTATTATTTTTCAAATATAATTGAGAACATTAAAGAAAAACAAATTATTGAAAACATAGATATAGCAAGAAATTTCTCACATAAAATAACACTTCAAGAAATCAAAACATTAAATAGCAATAATCTTAAAAATATTAAAGCACTAAAATATCACAGCAATGTATCCTACGGACTTTATCTCCTATTAACAATAGTAATAATTATTATCTTAATTTTTGTAATTGTAAAACACAGATACATTAAAATAATACTAAATAAAAGAATTCAGGAGAATTCTAATCTAAAGGAGGGAGAAGTTACGTATATAAACAGTAACACATACTTTAAAAATGACCCCGTAGATGACTTTATTGCAAATATAACTAATAAAAGTTAACACGATTCAAGTTGGTGACCAATTTGTTATTAATTTTTTGTTCTTTTCTTTTTCTTGTTAATTGGAAAATTATTTTAATATTGTGTTTGCATCGATAAATGCAAACACATCATTTTTAATATTGTTTCCAACGAAATATTTCAAATTAACATGATACAGGTTGGCGACCTAAAAAGTCAATTCGCTATTAATTTTTTGTTCTTTTATTTTTCTTTGTAAATTGCGAAATTATTTTAAAATTGTGTTTGCGCTGATAAATGCAAACACATCATTTCATGCAACGTCTGACTTGAGGAAATGAGTTTCCCAATAATTTTAAGTTTCAGCAAGTAAGCAGAAAAATACAAAAAACTCTGTAATAATTTTAAGTTTAATTTTTAAGTAAAGAAAAATTTTTAGTCAGTCAACTTCTGAACTCAAAAATAAAAAGGTCGCTTTAGACAAGCGCTCACAATTACAATCGTCTTTTATTTTGGAAAGAGGCTTTTGACAAGCCCACGTACAACGGTAAAAAGGCTTTTGACAAGCCGACGTACAACTGGCGCCCGAGTGAAGTTTTTAAAAGTTACCCGTGTACTTCGCGAATACGTGTAAAGAAAGAGGCCCCTTAGTATCCTTTTCGGAAAAAAGGACGCGTAGAACGTAAGCCGCTTTACCCGCGAATAACGACTATAAAGTTCCAAAGTTTTAATTTAAGGAAAGTTAAACAAATTAACTCTTTCATGAATTAAAAAGTTATAGAAACATCGGAAAAAATATTTAATCTTTAAAAATAAACAAATGAACTCTTGCATCAAGTAAAAAGTTACGCCCGCGGAGAAATACAAAAACATTTAAAAAAACAAAACTTAAAACTTTAAAGTGAAACAAACTGACTTTGGATAGTAAAACGTTACGTCTACAAAAAAATATTCAAAAGTATTATAAAAAATTTTTTCAAATCTACTAAACTGAAAAAAGCTAATATTGCAAAGCAAAAATCAACAAGTGACTTTAAAACAACAAGATTTCGATTAAAAAAGGATCTAAGAAGTGACAACAACCGTCAACATCTTCAAAAGGAGAATTTAAAAATAATCTCAAAGCAACTACAACCGCCAACACCTTGGGAAAATTCAGCACATCAACAAATCCAGTTCAACCCTTGAAGACCGAAATGAGACCAGCATTTTTAATATTACTGTAAGTTATTTAAAGAACTTAAAAATAGAAGAAATAAAACCTATTAATTAAAATAATAAATCCTGTTAATAAAGATAATTTAAGGGAAGGTTTTTTTGATTTCTAATTTTTCAAATTTCAAATTTATTTTTGACGATAAATTTAATTAAATTATAAGCGAAAATCAATTAGTAATCACTTTTATTTTCCTTGAAAAAAAACTGAATAATAAATAAAAATAAAAAAGCTAATTAGAAAGTTCTTCCTTTCTGTGACGATTTCCTCTTTTGCAAAAACTTAATAAGTGAATAAAGCTCGAAATGTCAAATCCTAATAATTTAGTACGACCACCCATCCTAAATGTACCACCACCAAATCCTAATCCTCCTAATTTAGCTCGTGAGGAAGCGCTCGGACAATTCAATCTAGCAGACCTTCGCACGATTATTTTAGAAGTAGTGAATAGCCAGGTACCTAGAATATTACAAGCATCACAAAACCCAAACGCTATCCACGCGAACGCAGTAGACCAAATTATAGACGAACAACATTTGGGCAATCTGGGTGATTTAGACAAAATTCCAGATGTCGTCAAGTGTCTCAGAGAGTTTTCGGGAAAACAAGGAGAGTTTAACTCCTGAAAGAAAAGTGTAGAGAGGATATTGAAAATTTATGAGAATTTTAAAGGGACACCAAAGTATTATGGAATCTTTAATATTATTAGGAACAAGATTGTAGGGAACGCGGATATGGCGTTAGAGTCATACAATACGCCCTTAGACTGGCCAGCAATTTCCAAATGCCTGACCCTACACTACGCGGACAAGAGAGACGTATCGACTCTCGAGTACCAAATGACGGGACTCATACAAGGAAACTCGACAGTGCAAGAATTTTACCAGGCTGTTTACTCGCATCTGTCACTCATTTTAAATAAACTAGGCGGTCTAGACGTAGGAGGCGAAGCTCTTAACTTATTAACACAAACATACCGAGGTAAGGCGCTCGACACCTTCATAAGAGGCCTTAACGGCGATCTGCCAAGGTTGCTAGACATGAGGGAGCCAGCCGATTTGCCCCAAGCCCTTCATTTGTGCCTCAAATTAGAAAATCAAAAATTTCGTACCAACCACGCACAAAATTTCAATAGTCAGCCCACAAGGAAAAATTACCAATATGCACCGCCCCCTTTATTCCAAAAAAATAATGCACAGAAGAACAGACAACCATTTTACCCACAAATAGCTTATATCCCACGCCCCCAGAACCTATTCACCGCGAGACAAAGTAATAACGGAGTGGAACAAAATGCCAATTTTCAATCCAGGCAGCCACCACCACGTCCTACAGCACCAAAACCACCAGAGCCAATGGATGTTGACAGAAGCATTCGTTCACAACAGATAAATTATGCCAATAGGCCACCCCAACATCAGTTTATAGGCAAGAGGCCGGCGAACCCACCTTCTCAACAGATCATCCAACCTTTTAAGACCCAACGCACTTATCACATTGATGCCGAAAACGCACATGAAATCGGCCACGACAAGATAGTTGATGAAGAAGAGGCTTATTATCAGACGCTAGAAGGATATTACGATCCCACTCGAGAAGAACAAGACAACGTATCAGATGGAGATTTAGATACGGAATTATGTGATATCCATTTTTTAGAATGACGAGCTCTTCGCTCCCATATTTTGAATGTCGAACGAAGAGCGGCGAAATCCTTAAAATACTTACTTTACTTACCACGTAAAGGAAATGGAAACCGAAGGAAACAGGAAGAACAATTCCGTAAGAAGAAGAATGATGAGTTTCATCATGAACTTCAGGCCTCCATCCTCAAACGTTTAAAGATATCGGACCCGACTAATCTTAATGCAGTCAAACTATTTTCATCAATACCACCAGCGCGAATTCCTATCACGTTTGTAGGCTTACCAGCCTTCGCTAGGAGTTTATGGTTGAGAATGAAATCAATCGGAACACGGCATTTTCCATAATTTTAGAAGTAGTGAATAGCCAGGTACCTAGAATATTACAAGCATCACAAAACCCAAACGCTATCCACGCGAACGCAGTAGACCAAATTATAGACGAACAACATTTGGGCAATCTGGGTGATTTAGACAAAATTCCAGATGTCGTCAAGTGTCTCAGAGAGTTTTCGGGAAAACAAGGAGAGTTTAACTCCTGAAAGAAAAGTGTAGAGAGGATATTGAAAATTTATGAGAATTTTAAAGGGACACCAAAGTATTATGGAATCTTTAATATTATTAGGAACAAGATTGTAGGGAACGCGGATATGGCGTTAGAGTCATACAATACGCCCTTAGACTGGCCAGCAATTTCCAAATGCCTGACCCTACACTACGCGGACAAGAGAGACGTATCGACTCTCGAGTACCAAATGACGGGACTCATACAAGGAAACTCGACAGTGCAAGAATTTTACCAGGCTGTTTACTCGCATCTGTCACTCATTTTAAATAAACTAGGCGGTCTAGACGTAGGAGGCGAAGCTCTTAACTTATTAACACAAACATACCGAGGTAAGGCGCTCGACACCTTCATAAGAGGCCTTAACGGCGATCTGCCAAGGTTGCTAGACATGAGGGAGCCAGCCGATTTGCCCCAAGCCCTTCATTTGTGCCTCAAATTAGAAAATCAAAAATTTCGTACCAACCACGCACAAAATTTCAATAGTCAGCCCACAAGGAAAAATTACCAATATGCACCGCCCCCTTTATTCCAAAAAAATAATGCACAGAAGAACAGACAACCATTTTACCCACAAATAGCTTATATCCCACGCCCCCAGAACCTATTCACCGCGAGACAAAGTAATAACGGAGTGGAACAAAATGCCAATTTTCAATCCAGGCAGCCACCACCACGTCCTACAGCACCAAAACCACCAGAGCCAATGGATGTTGACAGAAGCATTCGTTCACAACAGATAAATTATGCCAATAGGCCACCCCAACATCAGTTTATAGGCAAGAGGCCGGCGAACCCACCTTCTCAACAGATCATCCAACCTTTTAAGACCCAACGCACTTATCACATTGATGCCGAAAACGCACATGAAATCGGCCACGACAAGATAGTTGATGAAGAAGAGGCTTATTATCAGACGCTAGAAGGATATTACGATCCCACTCGAGAAGAACAAGACAACGTATCAGATGGAGATTTAGATACGGAATTATGTGATATCCATTTTTTAGAATGACGAGCTCTTCGCTCCCATATTTTGAATGTCGAACGAAGAGCGGCGAAATCCTTAAAATACTTACTTTACTTTTTTTTTTTTTTTTTTTTTTTATTGGACCAGTACTCAGGGGATGACCCCTACATATGCAGTGCATTGTACCAGAACTAGGAACATAGGTTGTGAGGAGGGGGAAAGCGGGAGTAGTGTTTGTGAACATTTGACTTGAATCTTCCAACGTTATAACAGACAGGAAACACTTCTGCAGGCAACTTGTTCCACAGACGAAGCGTGCGGCTGAAAAACGAATTCTCTCTGTAATGCGTAGTACGATTCCCCGGGCAATCGACCACAAATGGGTGAGCTCTAGACGATGAACGCGTGCTACGTAAAAATGTGCGCGTTTCGGGAACAAGATCCTTAATCTCGTCAGAGCAAAATCCATTGTGGTTATATGGTTTATTGAGTGGAACTCATCTTAAAGCAGTCATGAAAGGTAAAACTATGTATCGAAAGAATACGGGTCAGGGTACATCCCGCCCCATGAACACCCAAGGAGAAGGAGCACACGCATCCGCCCCCAGCCGTCGCCCCCGCCAGTTCAGAAACGCACAACCTGTAGAACCGGAGGAAGCTGCGCCAAGTCAACCTCGCCCAACAACATCTAGAAATGGAGCACAACAACAGCGAAAGACTGGCATTGCAGCGACCTTAGGCGAACCCATCCCGAGAGGCAATCCCCAGGCCTTTGCGCCACAAGCTCTCACCACTACGGGATCAGTGGAACGTAACGATCCACTATTACTGGACGCAGTCTTAGTAGATGGCATTAACGGAGCCGTTGCATGCGCTCGCGAGCGAGATTTCCAATTGGATTTTTCTCAGTACTTACCACGTAAAGGAAATGGAAACCGAAGGAAACAGGAAGAACAATTCCGTAAGAAGAAGAATGATGAGTTTCATCATGAACTTCAGGCCTCCATCCTCAAACGTTTAAAGATATCGGACCCGACTAATCTTAATGCAGTCAAACTATTTTCATCAATACCACCAGCGCGAATTCCTATCACGTTTGTAGGCTTACCAGCCTTCGCTAGGAGTTTATGGTTGAGAATGAAATCAATCGGAACACGGCATTTTCCATAATTTTAGAAGTAGTGAATAGCCAGGTACCTAGAATATTACAAGCATCACAAAACCCAAACGCTATCCACGCGAACGCAGTAGACCAAATTATAGACGAACAACATTTGGGCAATCTGGGTGATTTAGACAAAATTCCAGATGTCGTCAAGTGTCTCAGAGAGTTTTCGGGAAAACAAGGAGAGTTTAACTCCTGAAAGAAAAGTGTAGAGAGGATATTGAAAATTTATGAGAATTTTAAAGGGACACCAAAGTATTATGGAATCTTTAATATTATTAGGAACAAGATTGTAGGGAACGCGGATATGGCGTTAGAGTCATACAATACGCCCTTAGACTGGCCAGCAATTTCCAAATGCCTGACCCTACACTACGCGGACAAGAGAGACGTATCGACTCTCGAGTACCAAATGACGGGACTCATACAAGGAAACTCGACAGTGCAAGAATTTTACCAGGCTGTTTACTCGCATCTGTCACTCATTTTAAATAAACTAGGCGGTCTAGACGTAGGAGGCGAAGCTCTTAACTTATTAACACAAACATACCGAGGTAAGGCGCTCGACACCTTCATAAGAGGCCTTAACGGCGATCTGCCAAGGTTGCTAGACATGAGGGAGCCAGCCGATTTGCCCCAAGCCCTTCATTTGTGCCTCAAATTAGAAAATCAAAAATTTCGTACCAACCACGCACAAAATTTCAATAGTCAGCCCACAAGGAAAAATTACCAATATGCACCGCCCCCTTTATTCCAAAAAAATAATGCACAGAAGAACAGACAACCATTTTACCCACAAATAGCTTATATCCCACGCCCCCAGAACCTATTCACCGCGAGACAAAGTAATAACGGAGTGGAACAAAATGCCAATTTTCAATCCAGGCAGCCACCACCACGTCCTACAGCACCAAAACCACCAGAGCCAATGGATGTTGACAGAAGCATTCGTTCACAACAGATAAATTATGCCAATAGGCCACCCCAACATCAGTTTATAGGCAAGAGGCCGGCGAACCCACCTTCTCAACAGATCATCCAACCTTTTAAGACCCAACGCACTTATCACATTGATGCCGAAAACGCACATGAAATCGGCCACGACAAGATAGTTGATGAAGAAGAGGCTTATTATCAGACGCTAGAAGGATATTACGATCCCACTCGAGAAGAACAAGACAACGTATCAGATGGAGATTTAGATACGGAATTATGTGATATCCATTTTTTAGAATGACGAGCTCTTCGCTCCCATATTTTGAATGTCGAACGAAGAGCGGCGAAATCCTTAAAATACTTACTTTACTTTTTTTTTTTTTTTTTTTTTTTATTGGACCAGTACTCAGGGGATGACCCCTACATATGCAGTGCATTGTACCAGAACTAGGAACATAGGTTGTGAGGAGGGGGAAAGCGGGAGTAGTGTTTGTGAACATTTGACTTGAATCTTCCAACGTTATAACAGACAGGAAACACTTCTGCAGGCAACTTGTTCCACAGACGAAGCGTGCGGCTGAAAAACGAATTCTCTCTGTAATGCGTAGTACGATTCCCCGGGCAATCGACCACAAATGGGTGAGCTCTAGACGATGAACGCGTGCTACGTAAAAATGTGCGCGTTTCGGGAACAAGATCCTTAATCTCGTCAGAGCAAAATCCATTGTGGTTATATGGTTTATTGAGTGGAACTCATCTTAAAGCAGTCATGAAAGGTAAAACTATGTATCGAAAGAATACGGGTCAGGGTACATCCCGCCCCATGAACACCCAAGGAGAAGGAGCACACGCATCCGCCCCCAGCCGTCGCCCCCGCCAGTTCAGAAACGCACAACCTGTAGAACCGGAGGAAGCTGCGCCAAGTCAACCTCGCCCAACAACATCTAGAAATGGAGCACAACAACAGCGAAAGACTGGCATTGCAGCGACCTTAGGCGAACCCATCCCGAGAGGCAATCCCCAGGCCTTTGCGCCACAAGCTCTCACCACTACGGGATCAGTGGAACGTAACGATCCACTATTACTGGACGCAGTCTTAGTAGATGGCATTAACGGAGCCGTTGCATGCGCTCGCGAGCGAGATTTCCAATTGGATTTTTCTCAGTACTTACCACGTAAAGGAAATGGAAACCGAAGGAAACAGGAAGAACAATTCCGTAAGAAGAAGAATGATGAGTTTCATCATGAACTTCAGGCCTCCATCCTCAAACGTTTAAAGATATCGGACCCGACTAATCTTAATGCAGTCAAACTATTTTCATCAATACCACCAGCGCGAATTCCTATCACGTTTGTAGGCTTACCAGCCTTCGCTAGGAGTTTATGGTTGAGAATGAAATCAATCGGAACACGGCATTTTCCATAATTTTAGAAGTAGTGAATAGCCAGGTACCTAGAATATTACAAGCATCACAAAACCCAAACGCTATCCACGCGAACGCAGTAGACCAAATTATAGACGAACAACATTTGGGCAATCTGGGTGATTTAGACAAAATTCCAGATGTCGTCAAGTGTCTCAGAGAGTTTTCGGGAAAACAAGGAGAGTTTAACTCCTGAAAGAAAAGTGTAGAGAGGATATTGAAAATTTATGAGAATTTTAAAGGGACACCAAAGTATTATGGAATCTTTAATATTATTAGGAACAAGATTGTAGGGAACGCGGATATGGCGTTAGAGTCATACAATACGCCCTTAGACTGGCCAGCAATTTCCAAATGCCTGACCCTACACTACGCGGACAAGAGAGACGTATCGACTCTCGAGTACCAAATGACGGGACTCATACAAGGAAACTCGACAGTGCAAGAATTTTACCAGGCTGTTTACTCGCATCTGTCACTCATTTTAAATAAACTAGGCGGTCTAGACGTAGGAGGCGAAGCTCTTAACTTATTAACACAAACATACCGAGGTAAGGCGCTCGACACCTTCATAAGAGGCCTTAACGGCGATCTGCCAAGGTTGCTAGACATGAGGGAGCCAGCCGATTTGCCCCAAGCCCTTCATTTGTGCCTCAAATTAGAAAATCAAAAATTTCGTACCAACCACGCACAAAATTTCAATAGTCAGCCCACAAGGAAAAATTACCAATATGCACCGCCCCCTTTATTCCAAAAAAATAATGCACAGAAGAACAGACAACCATTTTACCCACAAATAGCTTATATCCCACGCCCCCAGAACCTATTCACCGCGAGACAAAGTAATAACGGAGTGGAACAAAATGCCAATTTTCAATCCAGGCAGCCACCACCACGTCCTACAGCACCAAAACCACCAGAGCCAATGGATGTTGACAGAAGCATTCGTTCACAACAGATAAATTATGCCAATAGGCCACCCCAACATCAGTTTATAGGCAAGAGGCCGGCGAACCCACCTTCTCAACAGATCATCCAACCTTTTAAGACCCAACGCACTTATCACATTGATGCCGAAAACGCACATGAAATCGGCCACGACAAGATAGTTGATGAAGAAGAGGCTTATTATCAGACGCTAGAAGGATATTACGATCCCACTCGAGAAGAACAAGACAACGTATCAGATGGAGATTTAGATACGGAATTATGTGATATCCATTTTTTAGAATGACGAGCTCTTCGCTCCCATATTTTGAATGTCGAACGAAGAGCGGCGAAATCCTTAAAATACTTACTTTACTTTTTTTTTTTTTTTTTTTTTTTATTGGACCAGTACTCAGGGGATGACCCCTACATATGCAGTGCATTGTACCAGAACTAGGAACATAGGTTGTGAGGAGGGGGAAAGCGGGAGTAGTGTTTGTGAACATTTGACTTGAATCTTCCAACGTTATAACAGACAGGAAACACTTCTGCAGGCAACTTGTTCCACAGACGAAGCGTGCGGCTGAAAAACGAATTCTCTCTGTAATGCGTAGTACGATTCCCCGGGCAATCGACCACAAATGGGTGAGCTCTAGACGATGAACGCGTGCTACGTAAAAATGTGCGCGTTTCGGGAACAAGATCCTTAATCTCGTCAGAGCAAAATCCATTGTGGTTATATGGTTTATTGAGTGGAACTCATCTTAAAGCAGTCATGAAAGGTAAAACTATGTATCGAAAGAATACGGGTCAGGGTACATCCCGCCCCATGAACACCCAAGGAGAAGGAGCACACGCATCCGCCCCCAGCCGTCGCCCCCGCCAGTTCAGAAACGCACAACCTGTAGAACCGGAGGAAGCTGCGCCAAGTCAACCTCGCCCAACAACATCTAGAAATGGAGCACAACAACAGCGAAAGACTGGCATTGCAGCGACCTTAGGCGAACCCATCCCGAGAGGCAATCCCCAGGCCTTTGCGCCACAAGCTCTCACCACTACGGGATCAGTGGAACGTAACGATCCACTATTACTGGACGCAGTCTTAGTAGATGGCATTAACGGAGCCGTTGCATGCGCTCGCGAGCGAGATTTCCAATTGGATTTTTCTCAGTACTTACCACGTAAAGGAAATGGAAACCGAAGGAAACAGGAAGAACAATTCCGTAAGAAGAAGAATGATGAGTTTCATCATGAACTTCAGGCCTCCATCCTCAAACGTTTAAAGATATCGGACCCGACTAATCTTAATGCAGTCAAACTATTTTCATCAATACCACCAGCGCGAATTCCTATCACGTTTGTAGGCTTACCAGCCTTCGCTAGGAGTTTATGGTTGAGAATGAAATCAATCGGAACACGGCATTTTCCATAATTTTAGAAGTAGTGAATAGCCAGGTACCTAGAATATTACAAGCATCACAAAACCCAAACGCTATCCACGCGAACGCAGTAGACCAAATTATAGACGAACAACATTTGGGCAATCTGGGTGATTTAGACAAAATTCCAGATGTCGTCAAGTGTCTCAGAGAGTTTTCGGGAAAACAAGGAGAGTTTAACTCCTGAAAGAAAAGTGTAGAGAGGATATTGAAAATTTATGAGAATTTTAAAGGGACACCAAAGTATTATGGAATCTTTAATATTATTAGGAACAAGATTGTAGGGAACGCGGATATGGCGTTAGAGTCATACAATACGCCCTTAGACTGGCCAGCAATTTCCAAATGCCTGACCCTACACTACGCGGACAAGAGAGACGTATCGACTCTCGAGTACCAAATGACGGGACTCATACAAGGAAACTCGACAGTGCAAGAATTTTACCAGGCTGTTTACTCGCATCTGTCACTCATTTTAAATAAACTAGGCGGTCTAGACGTAGGAGGCGAAGCTCTTAACTTATTAACACAAACATACCGAGGTAAGGCGCTCGACACCTTCATAAGAGGCCTTAACGGCGATCTGCCAAGGTTGCTAGACATGAGGGAGCCAGCCGATTTGCCCCAAGCCCTTCATTTGTGCCTCAAATTAGAAAATCAAAAATTTCGTACCAACCACGCACAAAATTTCAATAGTCAGCCCACAAGGAAAAATTACCAATATGCACCGCCCCCTTTATTCCAAAAAAATAATGCACAGAAGAACAGACAACCATTTTACCCACAAATAGCTTATATCCCACGCCCCCAGAACCTATTCACCGCGAGACAAAGTAATAACGGAGTGGAACAAAATGCCAATTTTCAATCCAGGCAGCCACCACCACGTCCTACAGCACCAAAACCACCAGAGCCAATGGATGTTGACAGAAGCATTCGTTCACAACAGATAAATTATGCCAATAGGCCACCCCAACATCAGTTTATAGGCAAGAGGCCGGCGAACCCACCTTCTCAACAGATCATCCAACCTTTTAAGACCCAACGCACTTATCACATTGATGCCGAAAACGCACATGAAATCGGCCACGACAAGATAGTTGATGAAGAAGAGGCTTATTATCAGACGCTAGAAGGATATTACGATCCCACTCGAGAAGAACAAGACAACGTATCAGATGGAGATTTAGATACGGAATTATGTGATATCCATTTTTTAGAATGACGAGCTCTTCGCTCCCATATTTTGAATGTCGAACGAAGAGCGGCGAAATCCTTAAAATACTTACTTTACTTTTTTTTTTTTTTTTTTTTTTTATTGGACCAGTACTCAGGGGATGACCCCTACATATGCAGTGCATTGTACCAGAACTAGGAACATAGGTTGTGAGGAGGGGGAAAGCGGGAGTAGTGTTTGTGAACATTTGACTTGAATCTTCCAACGTGATAACAGACAGGAAACACTTCTGCAGGCAACTTGTTCCACAGACGAAGCGTGCGGCTGAAAAACGAATTCTCTCTGTAATGCGTAGTACGATTCCCCGGGCAATCGACCACAAATGGGTGAGCTCTAGACGATGAACGCGTGCTACGTAAAAATGTGCGCGTTTCGGGAACAAGATCCTTAATCTCGTCAGAGCAAAATCCATTGTGGTTATATGGTTTATTGAGTGGAACTCATCTTAAAGCAGTCATGAAAGGTAAAACTATGTATCGAAAGAATACGGGTCAGGGTACATCCCGCCCCATGAACACCCAAGGAGAAGGAGCACACGCATCCGCCCCCAGCCGTCGCCCCCGCCAGTTCAGAAACGCACAACCTGTAGAACCGGAGGAAGCTGCGCCAAGTCAACCTCGCCCAACAACATCTAGAAATGGAGCACAACAACAGCGAAAGACTGGCATTGCAGCGACCTTAGGCGAACCCATCCCGAGAGGCAATCCCCAGGCCTTTGCGCCACAAGCTCTCACCACTACGGGATCAGTGGAACGTAACGATCCACTATTACTGGACGCAGTCTTAGTAGATGGCATTAACGGAGCCGTTGCATGCGCTCGCGAGCGAGATTTCCAATTGGATTTTTCTCAGTACTTACCACGTAAAGGAAATGGAAACCGAAGGAAACAGGAAGAACAATTCCGTAAGAAGAAGAATGATGAGTTTCATCATGAACTTCAGGCCTCCATCCTCAAACGTTTAAAGATATCGGACCCGACTAATCTTAATGCAGTCAAACTATTTTCATCAATACCACCAGCGCGAATTCCTATCACGTTTGTAGGCTTACCAGCCTTCGCTAGGAGTTTATGGTTGAGAATGAAATCAATCGGAACACGGCATTTTCCATAATTTTAGAAGTAGTGAATAGCCAGGTACCTAGAATATTACAAGCATCACAAAACCCAAACGCTATCCACGCGAACGCAGTAGACCAAATTATAGACGAACAACATTTGGGCAATCTGGGTGATTTAGACAAAATTCCAGATGTCGTCAAGTGTCTCAGAGAGTTTTCGGGAAAACAAGGAGAGTTTAACTCCTGAAAGAAAAGTGTAGAGAGGATATTGAAAATTTATGAGAATTTTAAAGGGACACCAAAGTATTATGGAATCTTTAATATTATTAGGAACAAGATTGTAGGGAACGCGGATATGGCGTTAGAGTCATACAATACGCCCTTAGACTGGCCAGCAATTTCCAAATGCCTGACCCTACACTACGCGGACAAGAGAGACGTATCGACTCTCGAGTACCAAATGACGGGACTCATACAAGGAAACTCGACAGTGCAAGAATTTTACCAGGCTGTTTACTCGCATCTGTCACTCATTTTAAATAAACTAGGCGGTCTAGACGTAGGAGGCGAAGCTCTTAACTTATTAACACAAACATACCGAGGTAAGGCGCTCGACACCTTCATAAGAGGCCTTAACGGCGATCTGCCAAGGTTGCTAGACATGAGGGAGCCAGCCGATTTGCCCCAAGCCCTTCATTTGTGCCTCAAATTAGAAAATCAAAAATTTCGTACCAACCACGCACAAAATTTCAATAGTCAGCCCACAAGGAAAAATTACCAATATGCACCGCCCCCTTTATTCCAAAAAAATAATGCACAGAAGAACAGACAACCATTTTACCCACAAATAGCTTATATCCCACGCCCCCAGAACCTATTCACCGCGAGACAAAGTAATAACGGAGTGGAACAAAATGCCAATTTTCAATCCAGGCAGCCACCACCACGTCCTACAGCACCAAAACCACCAGAGCCAATGGATGTTGACAGAAGCATTCGTTCACAACAGATAAATTATGCCAATAGGCCACCCCAACATCAGTTTATAGGCAAGAGGCCGGCGAACCCACCTTCTCAACAGATCATCCAACCTTTTAAGACCCAACGCACTTATCACATTGATGCCGAAAACGCACATGAAATCGGCCACGACAAGATAGTTGATGAAGAAGAGGCTTATTATCAGACGCTAGAAGGATATTACGATCCCACTCGAGAAGAACAAGACAACGTATCAGATGGAGATTTAGATACGGAATTATGTGATATCCATTTTTTAGAATGACGAGCTCTTCGCTCCCATATTTTGAATGTCGAACGAAGAGCGGCGAAATCCTTAAAATACTTACTTTACTTTTTTTTTTTTTTTTTTTTTTTATTGGACCAGTACTCAGGGGATGACCCCTACATATGCAGTGCATTGTACCAGAACTAGGAACATAGGTTGTGAGGAGGGGGAAAGCGGGAGTAGTGTTTGTGAACATTTGACTTGAATCTTCCAACGTTATAACAGACAGGAAACACTTCTGCAGGCAACTTGTTCCACAGACGAAGCGTGCGGCTGAAAAACGAATTCTCTCTGTAATGCGTAGTACGATTCCCCGGGCAATCGACCACAAATGGGTGAGCTCTAGACGATGAACGCGTGCTACGTAAAAATGTGCGCGTTTCGGGAACAAGATCCTTAATCTCGTCAGAGCAAAATCCATTGTGGTTATATGGTTTATTGAGTGGAACTCATCTTAAAGCAGTCATGAAAGGTAAAACTATGTATCGAAAGAATACGGGTCAGGGTACATCCCGCCCCATGAACACCCAAGGAGAAGGAGCACACGCATCCGCCCCCAGCCGTCGCCCCCGCCAGTTCAGAAACGCACAACCTGTAGAACCGGAGGAAGCTGCGCCAAGTCAACCTCGCCCAACAACATCTAGAAATGGAGCACAACAACAGCGAAAGACTGGCATTGCAGCGACCTTAGGCGAACCCATCCCGAGAGGCAATCCCCAGGCCTTTGCGCCACAAGCTCTCACCACTACGGGATCAGTGGAACGTAACGATCCACTATTACTGGACGCAGTCTTAGTAGATGGCATTAACGGAGCCGTTGCATGCGCTCGCGAGCGAGATTTCCAATTGGATTTTTCTCAGTACTTACCACGTAAAGGAAATGGAAACCGAAGGAAACAGGAAGAACAATTCCGTAAGAAGAAGAATGATGAGTTTCATCATGAACTTCAGGCCTCCATCCTCAAACGTTTAAAGATATCGGACCCGACTAATCTTAATGCAGTCAAACTATTTTCATCAATACCACCAGCGCGAATTCCTATCACGTTTGTAGGCTTACCAGCCTTCGCTAGGAGTTTATGGTTGAGAATGAAATCAATCGGAACACGGCATTTTCCATAATTTTAGAAGTAGTGAATAGCCAGGTACCTAGAATATTACAAGCATCACAAAACCCAAACGCTATCCACGCGAACGCAGTAGACCAAATTATAGACGAACAACATTTGGGCAATCTGGGTGATTTAGACAAAATTCCAGATGTCGTCAAGTGTCTCAGAGAGTTTTCGGGAAAACAAGGAGAGTTTAACTCCTGAAAGAAAAGTGTAGAGAGGATATTGAAAATTTATGAGAATTTTAAAGGGACACCAAAGTATTATGGAATCTTTAATATTATTAGGAACAAGATTGTAGGGAACGCGGATATGGCGTTAGAGTCATACAATACGCCCTTAGACTGGCCAGCAATTTCCAAATGCCTGACCCTACACTACGCGGACAAGAGAGACGTATCGACTCTCGAGTACCAAATGACGGGACTCATACAAGGAAACTCGACAGTGCAAGAATTTTACCAGGCTGTTTACTCGCATCTGTCACTCATTTTAAATAAACTAGGCGGTCTAGACGTAGGAGGCGAAGCTCTTAACTTATTAACACAAACATACCGAGGTAAGGCGCTCGACACCTTCATAAGAGGCCTTAACGGCGATCTGCCAAGGTTGCTAGACATGAGGGAGCCAGCCGATTTGCCCCAAGCCCTTCATTTGTGCCTCAAATTAGAAAATCAAAAATTTCGTACCAACCACGCACAAAATTTCAATAGTCAGCCCACAAGGAAAAATTACCAATATGCACCGCCCCCTTTATTCCAAAAAAATAATGCACAGAAGAACAGACAACCATTTTACCCACAAATAGCTTATATCCCACGCCCCCAGAACCTATTCACCGCGAGACAAAGTAATAACGGAGTGGAACAAAATGCCAATTTTCAATCCAGGCAGCCACCACCACGTCCTACAGCACCAAAACCACCAGAGCCAATGGATGTTGACAGAAGCATTCGTTCACAACAGATAAATTATGCCAATAGGCCACCCCAACATCAGTTTATAGGCAAGAGGCCGGCGAACCCACCTTCTCAACAGATCATCCAACCTTTTAAGACCCAACGCACTTATCACATTGATGCCGAAAACGCACATGAAATCGGCCACGACAAGATAGTTGATGAAGAAGAGGCTTATTATCAGACGCTAGAAGGATATTACGATCCCACTCGAGAAGAACAAGACAACGTATCAGATGGAGATTTAGATACGGAATTATGTGATATCCATTTTTTAGAATGACGAGCTCTTCGCTCCCATATTTTGAATGTCGAACGAAGAGCGGCGAAATCCTTAAAATACTTACTTTACTTTTTTTTTTTTTTTTTTTTTTTATTGGACCAGTACTCAGGGGATGACCCCTACATATGCAGTGCATTGTACCAGAACTAGGAACATAGGTTGTGAGGAGGGGGAAAGCGGGAGTAGTGTTTGTGAACATTTGACTTGAATCTTCCAACGTTATAACAGACAGGAAACACTTCTGCAGGCAACTTGTTCCACAGACGAAGCGTGCGGCTGAAAAACGAATTCTCTCTGTAATGCGTAGTACGATTCCCCGGGCAATCGACCACAAATGGGTGAGCTCTAGACGATGAACGCGTGCTACGTAAAAATGTGCGCGTTTCGGGAACAAGATCCTTAATCTCGTCAGAGCAAAATCCATTGTGGTTATATGGTTTATTGAGTGGAACTCATCTTAAAGCAGTCATGAAAGGTAAAACTATGTATCGAAAGAATACGGGTCAGGGTACATCCCGCCCCATGAACACCCAAGGAGAAGGAGCACACGCATCCGCCCCCAGCCGTCGCCCCCGCCAGTTCAGAAACGCACAACCTGTAGAACCGGAGGAAGCTGCGCCAAGTCAACCTCGCCCAACAACATCTAGAAATGGAGCACAACAACAGCGAAAGACTGGCATTGCAGCGACCTTAGGCGAACCCATCCCGAGAGGCAATCCCCAGGCCTTTGCGCCACAAGCTCTCACCACTACGGGATCAGTGGAACGTAACGATCCACTATTACTGGACGCAGTCTTAGTAGATGGCATTAACGGAGCCGTTGCATGCGCTCGCGAGCGAGATTTCCAATTGGATTTTTCTCAGTACTTACCACGTAAAGGAAATGGAAACCGAAGGAAACAGGAAGAACAATTCCGTAAGAAGAAGAATGATGAGTTTCATCATGAACTTCAGGCCTCCATCCTCAAACGTTTAAAGATATCGGACCCGACTAATCTTAATGCAGTCAAACTATTTTCATCAATACCACCAGCGCGAATTCCTATCACGTTTGTAGGCTTACCAGCCTTCGCTAGGAGTTTATGGTTGAGAATGAAATCAATCGGAACACGGCATTTTCCATAATTTTAGAAGTAGTGAATAGCCAGGTACCTAGAATATTACAAGCATCACAAAACCCAAACGCTATCCACGCGAACGCAGTAGACCAAATTATAGACGAACAACATTTGGGCAATCTGGGTGATTTAGACAAAATTCCAGATGTCGTCAAGTGTCTCAGAGAGTTTTCGGGAAAACAAGGAGAGTTTAACTCCTGAAAGAAAAGTGTAGAGAGGATATTGAAAATTTATGAGAATTTTAAAGGGACACCAAAGTATTATGGAATCTTTAATATTATTAGGAACAAGATTGTAGGGAACGCGGATATGGCGTTAGAGTCATACAATACGCCCTTAGACTGGCCAGCAATTTCCAAATGCCTGACCCTACACTACGCGGACAAGAGAGACGTATCGACTCTCGAGTACCAAATGACGGGACTCATACAAGGAAACTCGACAGTGCAAGAATTTTACCAGGCTGTTTACTCGCATCTGTCACTCATTTTAAATAAACTAGGCGGTCTAGACGTAGGAGGCGAAGCTCTTAACTTATTAACACAAACATACCGAGGTAAGGCGCTCGACACCTTCATAAGAGGCCTTAACGGCGATCTGCCAAGGTTGCTAGACATGAGGGAGCCAGCCGATTTGCCCCAAGCCCTTCATTTGTGCCTCAAATTAGAAAATCAAAAATTTCGTACCAACCACGCACAAAATTTCAATAGTCAGCCCACAAGGAAAAATTACCAATATGCACCGCCCCCTTTATTCCAAAAAAATAATGCACAGAAGAACAGACAACCATTTTACCCACAAATAGCTTATATCCCACGCCCCCAGAACCTATTCACCGCGAGACAAAGTAATAACGGAGTGGAACAAAATGCCAATTTTCAATCCAGGCAGCCACCACCACGTCCTACAGCACCAAAACCACCAGAGCCAATGGATGTTGACAGAAGCATTCGTTCACAACAGATAAATTATGCCAATAGGCCACCCCAACATCAGTTTATAGGCAAGAGGCCGGCGAACCCACCTTCTCAACAGATCATCCAACCTTTTAAGACCCAACGCACTTATCACATTGATGCCGAAAACGCACATGAAATCGGCCACGACAAGATAGTTGATGAAGAAGAGGCTTATTATCAGACGCTAGAAGGATATTACGATCCCACTCGAGAAGAACAAGACAACGTATCAGATGGAGATTTAGATACGGAATTATGTGATATCCATTTTTTAGAATGACGAGCTCTTCGCTCCCATATTTTGAATGTCGAACGAAGAGCGGCGAAATCCTTAAAATACTTACTTTACTTACCACGTAAAGGAAATGGAAACCGAAGGAAACAGGAAGAACAATTCCGTAAGAAGAAGAATGATGAGTTTCATCATGAACTTCAGGCCTCCATCCTCAAACGTTTAAAGATATCGGACCCGACTAATCTTAATGCAGTCAAACTATTTTCATCAATACCACCAGCGCGAATTCCTATCACGTTTGTAGGCTTACCAGCCTTCGCTAGGAGTTTATGGTTGAGAATGAAATCAATCGGAACACGGCATTTTCCATAAATAATGGTAAATACGAGTTTACTCGCTTACCGTTCGGTCTAAAAAATGCACCGTCAATTTTCCAGCGTGCGCTTGACGACATTCTTCGCGATTTCATAGGCAGGACATGCTATGTGTACATCGATGACATAGTCATCTATAGTAAATCCGAGGAAGATCATATTAGAGATATCGAAAATGTGTTTAAGACCTTAGAAGATGCCAACATGAAAGTCCAATTGGACAAGTGCCACTTTTTTAAACAAGAGGTGGAGTTCTTGGGATTTATAATATCCCAGGCAGGCATCAAGACTAATCCGAAAAAAGTCGAGGCGATAGCAAATTTTCCTCAGCCTCGAACTCTTAAGGAGCTTCGATCCTTCCTAGGCTTATCCGGCTATTATCGCCGCTTTATAAGGGACTATGCCAAATTGGCAAAACCTCTTACCTCTTTGCTGAGAGGAGAAGAAGGTCATGTATCCAAGAGACAATCTTCAAAAGTTACAATAGAATTTAACGAAGAGGCAATGGAAGCCTTTACTAAGATAAAAAACTCCTTAGTATCGAATGACTTATTGTTATCCTACCCAAACTATGAGGAATATTTCGAGCTAACAACCGATGCATCAGAGTTTGCTCTTGGCGCAGTCCTCTCGCAAAGGGACAAGTCAATCACTTTCATTTCTAGGACATTAAGTAAGGCGGAGGAGCACTATGCAGCGAACGAAAAAGAGATGCTCGCTATTATCTGGGCCCTTAACTCTCTTCGAAATTTCCTATATGGCGCAGCAAAAGTGAAAATTTTCACTGACCATCAGCCTCTCACCTATGCGATGAGCAACAGGAATAACAACAGCAAGATGAAGCGATGGAAAGCTATTTTGGAGGAGTACGATTACGAATTATTCTACAAACCAGGGAAGAGTAACGTAGTAGCTGATGCCCTTTCAAGATTGCCAGCAAAATCGCCAATCAATTCAATGTCCGAAATGACACATAGCGATGATAGTTCTTCACACAACCTCATTTATAGCGTCGAAACCCCAATAAATGTATTTAAAAACCAAATCATTTTTGACCCAACCTTAGCAACCCCATATAAATTCGAAATCGTGTTTCCGACCATGCACAGGCACTCAATAGCAGATATAGAATATACCCCAAATAAATTGGCTTCAGTTCTCAAAAAATACCTTAACCCTTCAGTGGTAAATGGCATCAAGGCTCCGGAGGTATTAATGGGAAAAATCCAGGAAATTTACCCACACCATTTTGCAAAATATCGTATTAGATTCACAAGCCTCCAAGTGGAGGACATAAAGAACGAACACCGGCAAGACGAAATAATTATTAGCACACATAGGAGAGCTCACAGAAATGGTAAAGAAAATAGGGCACAGATTCTCGAAAAATTCTATTTTCCCGGTATGAACCACAAGATCAACAGAATAGTTAAACAATGCACGGTGTGTATGGAAAATAAGTATGACAGGCACCCACCGAAACCCGAACTAAAAGAAACCCCAATACCAACATATCCCGGAGAAATCCTTCATATCGATATCTACAGTACCGAAAAACAGCTTGTCCTTACAGCAATAGATAAATTTTCAAAATATGCTCAGGGTAAGCTCATTAAATCAAGAGCTATTGAGGACGTAAGGGAGCCTTTAAGAGAACTCCTTTTCTTATATGGCGTTCCAAAGGTGGTAGTATTCGACAATGAAAAATCCCTCAATTCGGAAACAATAACTTTCATGTTGCAAGACCAACTGGGAATAAAAATCTATAAAGCCCCACCATACATGAGTGCAGTAAACGGTCAGGTTGAACGTTTTCATTCTACCCTGACAGAAATCATGCGCTGTTTGAAAAGCCAACGCACAAACACTACATTCCTAGAGCTCCTAGACAGAGCAATTTACGAATATAACTATACAATTCACAGTACGACAGGACAGAGGCCACTCGAAGTATTTTTCGGGCAAAAAGTTAAAATAGACCCCGAAATGTATGAAAAGGCCAGACAGGATAACGTACAGAGACTAAAAGACAAACAGGCAATCGACCTAAAAAACCACAACAAAAATCGCGAACCAATTAGGCAATATAAGCCAGGAGACGTCATTTACGTAAGAATCAATAGGCGTTTGGGAACGAAACTATCACCAAAATTTAGGAAAGAAATTGTTAAAGAAAATATGTCCACTACAATCACTACAGAATCAGGAAAAGTTGTCCACAAGAGTAATATAAAAAACTAACTTTACCCTATCTCTCTCCTCTTACAGAACCCTCCTAGCCCTTCATTCCCTTTCTGCCAACGAGTTCCAAATTTTCAATTACACTTTATCTCATCTCGTGATAATTAACGATGGACCTGGAAAAGTTCAGAACGGTACTTTCAAAATGATACACACTGTAGAATTGAACAAATACAAAAGTTTCATAGACGACGTGCAATCGCAGATAAGACGTACTATCCCTAAATCCCATCCATTCTTTCCACTCCTCAACCACGAGTTATCCCAAATTTATGATATTCTCGAGCTCATAGAACCAAAGGAGCAACTTAGAAATAAGAGAGCTATTGACATAATAGGAACCGCTTGGAAATATATCGCCGGATCTCCGGATCACGACGATTTTGAATTAGTAACAGGATTGTTAAATAAAACTATAGAAAATAATAATCAGCAAGTAATTATAAATGAAATTTTTACCGAAAGATTGCAAAATCTTACACAGATAACAATTCAAATAAATAATGCAATTAAGAAAGACAGTAATTTTGTAAATGAGGCTGCAATCAGCATGCAAATAAAGTTAAGATTTATGAAAGAGGAATTAACCAATATAAAATATGCCATACAGTGGGCAAAACAAAATATCATAAATTCAGTCCTTTTGAATAAAGAAGAAATAAAAATAGCATTGAATAAATTAGCAGAAGATAAACTTCTGTTTTCATCCATAGAAGAAGCACTCGAACTCTCAAATATTAAAGTCTTATACAATCAGGGAAAACTCCTTTATATTATTGTAATCCCTCTCACTAGTAATGAAGATTATGTCAATATTATCATTAAACCGGTAAGAAGAAATGAAAGAATTGTAAACATTAAATTTAAAGAAATAATGAAAAATAATCGTAAGACATTTGGCATTTCAGATAAATGTTCTAAAGTAAATAATATTAAAATATGTAAAATGAACCAACTGGTCGACATATCCAACGATACTTGCATCCCACCGCTTCTTAGTGGAACGAGTTCGTCTTGTCCAATTTCCCACGGGTATCATATACCCCACGTAGAGACAATTTCTCCTGGTGTAATCTTACTTAATGATTTTCACGGAAAAATAAATAATGAAACAGTTAACGGAACATATTTGATCAAATTCCATAACCTAACGCTCAAAATAAATGACAAATTGTACAGAAATTTGGAAGCTCCCCGTCTGGAAGTTTCGCCGCCGTTAATCCAACAGACACCAGTCGAAGACGAATTCGTAAACTTGTTATCTTTGGAAATGCTTAACCACTTGCATATTAATAACACTAAAAGTATACATGAACTTAAGTCAGACTCTGCAATCACAAAATACACTACATTATCTTTATTTACCCTATTGCTCATATCCCTGGCACTAATAAAACTTTTTGCAAAAAAAGGGGAAAAATTAGTTGTTCATACAGTAACCCCGAACATAAAGACAATGCAAGAAGCGATTGCCCAATACAAATTGCATGAATCAAAGCCACAAAAAATTGACGACCTACCCTACCTTTAACGATTGAGGACAATCGTTTTTAAAGGGGGAAGAGTTAACACGATTCAAGTTGGTGACCAATTTGTTATTAATTTTTTGTTCTTTTATTTTTCTTTGTAAATTGCGAAATTATTTTAAAATTGTGTTTGCGCTGATAAATGCAAACACATCATTTCATGCAACGTCTGACTTGAGGAAATGAGTTTCCCAATAATTTTAAGTTTCAGCAAGTAAGCAGAAAAATACAAAAAACTCTGTAATAATTTTAAGTTTAATTTTTAAGTAAAGAAAAATTTTTAGTCAGTCAACTGCTGAACTCAAAAATAAAAAAGGTCGCTTTAGACAAGCGCTCACAATTACAATCGTCTTTTATTTTGGAAAGAGGCTTTTGACAAGCCCACGTACAACGGTAAAAAGGCTTTTGACAAGCCGACGTACAACTTATATACTAAAAACGAAAAATTTTTTAATTAAGCTGGTGAACAAAAATCCTCCAAACGGTATCGGTGTTAAGCGGCCTACGAGGCCGGAAAACCCCTAAATAAACAGAGTAATACTAAATCAGCAATTATAATAAAAACAGATAGGCAGGAACAAAATAACCCACACCTAGTTATTGAACTGGGTTTAGGACTCCTATCATTTATTTCATACTTATTTAAAAAAGTAACAAAGTATTAAAAAGAAAGAAAAAATATTAAAAAAACAAAAAAAAAAATGAAAGACATATAAAAACACCAAATATAAAATTGTTAATGAACATATAAGTTAACAACAATTTTATTATATTTTTTTGTAACAATTTTATTTGCATATTTCTGGTTTATTGAACTTTAAATATATTTCAATCTAAATTTAAATCGCTGGCTTGCAGCTCTATTTGAGTTCTTTAGAAAACGCCTGCTAAGCGACATTCATTATTCAGTCTAAAATAAAGTTGTTGCTTTACAATTATTTTATGAGAAAATGCCTGTTAAGCAAAATGCACTGTTCCAATTAAATTTAAGTAAAATGTTTGTAAGCCAAATTT
This sequence comes from Thecocarcelia acutangulata, assembly GCA_914767995.1. Classification (NCBI taxonomy): domain Eukaryota; kingdom Metazoa; phylum Arthropoda; class Insecta; order Diptera; family Tachinidae; genus Thecocarcelia; species Thecocarcelia acutangulata. Next base: position 7,591,889 of record OU612099.1, on the reverse strand, counting down.
ATTATGAATAAATTTTCTTGCTACGAATTTTTCAGTCATAGTCTAGTACTCGAACCAATTAAACGTATTTTTAATTCACTTATATAACATCTGGCATATGGGAAACTCAACTCAACGCGGTGGAACAAATTGTTTTTTCATATTTTTGTAGTCATCTACCCCTGTTTGCACATATTGGTAGCTTATTATGTATAACACATTTTTGTTATACATAATGAACAATGAAATTTCTTCTTGTTCAAAAATGATGAATTTATAATTAAACCATAATTAGAAACATAGTTCTATTAATTTTCAATTGATAAAAGCAAATTATAATCAATTCATCGGCCATAACACCTTTTAGTTTTGAAAATTTTTCAGTTGTTTTATTATGTATGTAAAATATTTTTGAAAATAATATAAATTTGAAATTTGTTCAATACAAAACACAATATTTTGAAGTTTCCGTTTTGATTATATGGCTCAAGAAAACTGGTCGGCGATAGTTTAAGAAAGAAGAACTATAAGACAAAAATTTATAAAAGTTTTTAATGCATAAATAAAACGCAAAAACCAAGTATAGAAACTATCAATAAGCATTTACAGCTTTTGGAATTGAATTATAACAAAAAAAGTAACCTTATTTAATCAAATAAAGGACAAGCTAACTGACGAACATTTTATAGAATGCAAACCACTTTTGAGCAGCTCACGAAACAAAACTTTGAAAACTCTTGAGAAACTTGAATTAGTTCATAAATTACCTCCTAATATCCAAAAAACAGAGCTACCAAAATTTAATCTGCCACTTAATGATCCAATAGAGCTAACCATGGCTGACTCCATCAAATTTCTTAAAACGGCTAGTAAAATATTGTTACGGTTCAATTATATTATTGTGTGAACAATCACCAGAATAAACGATTTTTGTTTTTTTACATCTGGTTTTTTTTTAATATACTCGTTTTATACATCTGGCATCTCCATTCACTCTCTACATCATTCGACCAAATGTCAAGTGGAAATAAAACAACGAATAAAATGTTCAAAAAACCGTTAGAATTTTTTTGGCTACAAAGCTTGAAAAGTAGATAGAAAAGGTCAGTTGTGAATGTGAGTTGCTTGTGAATAGTTGCAGACCGAACACGCAAAAGAATATAAAATTAAAAAAAAAAGATATACTTATGGATATGAATCAATTTCATATTTAAATAGATTTAAAATACCTATATGCAATAATTTTGCAGTAGGAACGAATACACCTGTGTGCAGGAATCTAATTCCTATTCTGAAAAATATATTTAAAATAATGCGTGATTTTGGTGTGTATTAGTGTTTTGTATCGTGAAAAAACCCTGATTTCGCACACCACCAATGTACAAAAGGATACATTAAAATAAAGAAAAAAATTATATAAAATGAAAAGGTTATAAATAGTGGGATCAGTAGTGCACGTGGTTTTGCAAAAAAATTTAACCTCATATTACATAACCTTAACAATGACATCTTTGCCGAAAACCATATTCTCAAAAATTTTGGAAAAAAAACATTGGAAGAACACCGTATTTTCGAAAAGAAAGAGAAAAAGAAAGAAATTAAAGACAGAAGGACGGAAAAGAAACGGGTTTCCAGTGAAACGGAAAGAAACTTACGACACCAAGAAGAAAAAAAAGAAGAAGAATGAGATAATGGTTAAGTAAAACTTGTAATTATTATTAAGTATATTAAACTTATGTTATAAACAAATGCTTAAATAAAATCTTAATCTACAAGAAAAATCAAAATTAAAAGAAACAACCTAATAGGTAAAAAGTGCAAAATAAAATCACAAAATAAACGAAACAGTTATGTAAATCAACACCGAAACAACAACTAAGATAAATGTGAATATTCCATAACAAAATTAAACAAAACTATTATGTAAAGTGCACATATACCACACAAAATATAAGAACAGTGTATTACAGTGCAAGGGAATAACCCACAACATAAAAACATTAAAACCCAATAAAAATAAAAACAGGAAATCAGAAAAAAACCAAAACAAAAGTGAGAATTCTCTTAACCGGCAACGTAACAAAGCCATTCAAGTAATCTATACGTAAAACATTAAAATACAACGCTCTTAATCCTGCAAATACCCCAACAGTTCGTTATTGGCCACAAATCAGCTGCATCAATCAACCTGGCGAAAAAATAATCAATCTACCTAGAACTAAATCGTCAGCTCACGTAAATAAAAACTGAAATATGCCTAAAATTATAATTAATTGCAACAAATTTCATTATATTCTAATAAATAAAATTATGTAATTATACCTAACTTTAGACTACTTTATTATATCTGCCTGGGATAGTTCTTGTTCATATATATAGTTTATATATTATATACACGTAATTGTATTTAACTAATTTTGTTCCTATTGTATACGTATGCCAACTTTACATCGAAATAATAATATTGGCCTAAGTACTGTTGTAAACTATGATTAGTAAATTTTTTTTTTGTATAATAAAACTTTAACATGAACTTGAGCTAAACGACTTCTTATTGGAACTTCAGTCAGGGGAAAATGGTAGGCATAACACAACGGTGATCTAGAAGCAAAAAGGGGCAATCGTAAATGATGAATGCAGACGGTTGTCATAGGAGTGATCGCAGTTGATCATTGGGTGGGAAAATTGAATTCAGGGGACAACAACAGCTAGTCACCCTACATTTGGTAGTTCCAGCTATAAATTGATTAAATATATTTTTCACTTATTTCTATATGTTTATCAAAGTGGCATTTAATTGTTTCATGGCATGTCGATTTTTTTTCTATGCTTACGCTGCGATGAACTCTGGGTCAACAAACCACGCCGCTGAGGGCAGAGTTAGCCTTATTGAATTCTTTATGTGCATGCCATTGACTTTGGGATTATTTTCGCTAACAGTTGTCGAGATTTTTATAAAAGTATAATTATCGGTGTTAAAGCCAAGTAGACATAGACGCGCGAGTTACATACCCAAGTATGTACCCTAACCCATATATGTACCCTAACCCATAAAATAGTTCAATAAACCTACTTAAATTGCACAAGTTTTATTTTCATTAATAATAAGTCAATAACCTTTTCAAACCGTAAAATAAGCAAAATAAATTATTCTTTTTCTTTTAATAAGCAAATAAAATTAAATATTTGATATTTAATTTTACTTGCAAACTAATCAATAATTAATAAATGAAATAAAAACGAATAAATTGTAGAAGTAAGCAAAATAAATCAATATTAAATTATAATAAGCAAAAATAAAATAGAATTTAAGTTTTCTTTTAATACAATTTTAATGAATAAAGTCAGAATTGTTTTAACCACGAAAATCTAAAGTTGTTTTTTTTAATTTAACGGCTGACTGACATCTTAAATGGCGCAGTCGACGGGCCGGTTATCCGTGTTAAACAGTAAAACGAAAAATATATAATGTGTAAAAGTGAAAAAATAAACTCCAACAAATAAAAAAAAAAATATAATGTGTAGTGAAAAAATAGACTCCAACAAACAAACAAAATTTTTAAATAAAAGCAACACGGATGGATTTTAATCCTCTATAACCGGAAGAACCAACATCCTCAAGGGAAATTCAACGTAAAACCAACAGTCACAGCCTTCAACCACAGACTTCAGGGAACGATCAACAACCCAACTGTATCAACAACTAAACATCCTCAAAGGAAATGCAACTTAAATCCAACAATCACAGCCTTCAACCACAAACTTCAGGGAACGATCAACAACCCAACTTATCAACAACTAAATTTTTCAACACTTCAACCCTATCAGCAACCTACATTCATCAAGAACTCAACTTTAATATGAACTACATCATAATAGTTATGTTAATGTAAGTCATATTAATTTTGTAAAAGTTAGTCCTATATCCTTGTAAACACCTAAAGAAAAGAAGAGAACAAATAACAAATGAAACAAATAATTTAATAAGTTATAGTCACCAAGGCATATGTGTAACTATAACTGTATCAACTAAAATTTTTTTTTTTTTTTTAAGCATTTTTTTATTTATTGAATCTTCAAAATGAACTAACAATAAGTATTCAAATCTTAATACTAAATTTAAAAATTAAAAAATGTGATTCTTAAGTCCGGCCAATGCTAGACAAAAAGTTTTATTATGCGGGAGCTATTTCGGTAAAATCACCTATTGAGCAATCTGATGGTGGCAGCGGTGTCCCTTCTTTTAAGCCGAGTGTGGCCGCCAAAATTAAGTATATTGCGCGCAAGAGGGTTTGGATGAAGTTTACTGACATACCTTGTCGCGTACTTAGAAAACTCCTCTTTTACCAGCGGAACACTCAGATCTTTATGAATTCGTGAATTTTTTACATACCATGGAGCTGCAGTAATCGTTCGAAGAATTTTGTTTTGTCGCCTTTGGATTTTTTCAATGTTTGACGCTGAGGCGGTGCCCCATAACTGAATTCCGTAGCACCATATAGGCTTTAATATTGCGTTGTATAACAAAAGTTTGCAATCTAATTTCAGTGTCGAATTTCTGCCCATAAGCCAATTTAGCTGCGCTGCTTTTAGTTTTAACTGAGTGACCTTTGCTTCAATGTGAGACTTCCACGTTAGCCTACGGTCCAGGTGAATACCAAGGTACTTTACTTCGTTGTGCTGCGGAATAGGTGAGTTGTTAATTTGGATAGGCGGACATGTTTGCCTACACAGTGTGAATGTAACATGAGTACATTTCTGTTCTGTTCAACTAACATAAATAACAAAAATAATAATGGATACATTTTACTCCTTGGAGGAGAATATTTAGTACTTTTGCAACCAGAGCATGGCGTGGTTGTAAATCAAAGAAAAAAAGAAAAGTAAAACAAATTCAAATTTTTATCGTACAAAAAAAAAAATATATAAATAAAATCCGATTCCAACCAGAGCATGGCGTGGTTGTAAATCAAAAAAAAAAAAAAAAAAAAAAAAAAAAAAAAAAAAAAGTAAAACAAATTCAAATTTTTTATCGTACAAAGAAATCAACATCCAACCAGAGCATAGCGTGGTTGTGATTCAAGAAAAAACACTTCTGAAAGGTGTCTTATCTTCTATCTTCAAAAAAAAAAAAAAAAAAAAAAAAACAAAAAAAATTATAACTATTATTATTATATTTTCATATATATTATTACAATTATCATTATCAATATCTTTATTGCAAAACTTAAAGTAGAAATTCACATATTCAACTAATAAATTACAAACTCATTAATACACTTTATACTAATTTATGAAGAAAACATACTTAGGGCCAATAACTAGGCTTAGGGAAAAGACATTAGCTGATATTCCAGAAGAAATAGTAGAAATGACTCAGGCAAATCCAGCGACTATTACCCAATCTGAAATTTTCAATTCCCTTATAATACCAGATGCCATCAAAGATCTACCTCATTTTAGTGGCAATCCAAGGCTTCTATATGAGTTTATCAATAATGTAGAGGAGATATTACTCTACATTAACAGTGCAGATAGTACTCCATATGGGAAAATTCTCCTAAGAGCAATTAGGAACAAAATAGAGGGCGAGGCCAACGAAATTCTTAATATGTATGGCACCCCCTTAAATTGGGATATGATCAAAAACAACCTTATTCTTCATTATTCGGATAAAAGATCCGAAACATCCCTTATTAAAGATCTACACAACGTTAGGCAAGCTAACAAGACAATTCAGGAATTTTATAGCGAAATAATAGAGATACAGGCGGCACTATCCAATAACATTCTCATTCACGAAAAAGATGCGAATGTAATTTCATCAAAAAAGGAACTCTTCGCTGATATGTGCCTTAATACATTCTTATCAGGATTAAAAGAACCCCTTGGCTCCTCCATTCGAGCGATGCAACCTAAATCCCTCGCATCAGCCTTGTCATTCTGTCTTAAGGAACAGAATATTTACTATAGACAATCCACATTCTATAAACAACCCTACAACAATAACTACCCTAGAACCTCGCAATATTATAACTCTAACCAACAATACAGGCCAAACAATTACTTCAGTAACCAACCACAAAAGAGAAAATTTGAAGAACCCGAAATCAAATTTTCCAAAAACAATCAATATAGATCGCCTCAAAACATAATACCTAAAAGGGAAAATTACAATTCAAGATATACCACTTACTCCAAAAACACCTTTATAAAACAAAGCCCGAGTTCTCAAATCAGAGCCCATAGACAAAGCGAAATACACAACATGGAGCAACCAACCACTCCACAATACCAAACGTTAGATCAGTTTACACCAACCCAGGATGTAGCCACTAATATAGATGATACCCAAAATTTTCACTTTTCGTCAACCCATCGGCAGGTTACATAGATATTAATACACATGGTTCACAATTAGCCTACATACAAATTATTTCACCGATAGGGAAAGCACTAAAATTTCTAATAGACACAGGAGCCTCATCATCCTTTATAGCACCTGAACTTATAGACCCAAAAATTACAGAAAATTGTAAACCAATAACAATTAAAACAGTCCTGAATGAGCATACACTTACAAAACAAGTTACGTTACCCATATTTCACGAATTTAAGCAACCTGGAGAATTCATATTCCTATTATTCAAATTTCATACATATTTTCATGGGCTACTTGGCCTAGATTTCCTAACGAAAGTAAAAGCAAATATTGATCTCACCAGTAACACACTAAAAACAGAACAAGTTTCATTACCACTTCAATTTAAACCAAATAATACTTCAGAGAAATATGTAATTCCCGAGTCAACGAAGACTACAATATCTCTACCAGTAGACACGGAAAAGGGAGATATTTTTATAGAACGAACACAAATGGGACCAAATCTCTTCATTTCTGAAGGGATATACACAGCGAATAATTGGTTTAGCACAGTGGAAATTACAAATACCTCCACTGAACCCAAAACAATATTCATAGAACAACCTCTAACAACAAGACAATATGACACATCCTTGTACCATGAAATATACCAAATTGAACAAAAAATGGTAGGAAAAGATTCAAAGCCGATAAACTTTCAGAATCTTTTAAGGTTAGAACATCTTAATACAGAAGAAACAACAGCCCTTCTAAATCTATGCAAAAAATTCAAACATATTTTCTATAAAGATAACGATCCGTTGACCTTTACAAACGCAGTGAAACACAAAATACCCACAACGGATGACATTCCAATCTACACAAAATCGTATAGGTATCCCTATATACATAAAGATGAAGTCAAAAGGCAAATAGATAACATGCTCAAACAAGGGATCATCCGCCAAAGTATTAAAAAATATTAAACAAAACAGTAAAACAGCCAATGCCTATTGCAATGAAATAGAAAATTTAACTAAGTCTTTAGAAACGGCTTACATATCAGATGGTCTCTCCTCAGAATTGGCCACTAAATATTCCACACAAACTGCTGTAAAAGCACTCACTAAAAACTGCACCATAGATAAGGTAAAGCTTATCATGGAAGCAGGCCAATTTAACAGCATGAATGAAGCTGTTACTAAATTTGTCAATAGTTGCACAGAAGCAACTGGACAACAAAATGCTTTATTATATTACAGACAAAATCCAATCAGAAATAATTACCGTGGAAATTACACAAGACCCCGTGGAAGAAATAATTACCCACGATACAACAACCATGGCAGCAACAACAATCAAAATAATAATAATAGAAATAATTACAACAATATAAATACACGATTTAATAACAATCGTAGAAATAGAAACCATATCAGAGCAACGAACTCAAATAGTTCGGAAAACTTGACAGATCCCCTAAGACCAATTCAATAAATAAGAAAATATTCAATCTCAACCTTAACTTTTGTTACTTTGTTCATATAAATATTGATACTAATAACTCCGCAGTAACACTGCTAGTGGACACTGGAGCTGATATCTCCGTAATAAAATCAAAATATTTCAACTTAAACCAAATTAACACAAGAAAAACTACAACATTAAGTGGAATAGGACAAGGTGAAATCAAATCCATTGGTAGTATACTTTTCGATTTAAAGTTTAAAAATTTTTTAATACCACATAATTTCCAAGTAGTCCAAAATGATTTCCCAATACCATGTGATGGAATCATTGGAATGGATTTTATTAAAAGATATCGTTGTATTTTGGATTTTAATGAAGATTACGATTACCTCGTCCTACGCCCTTCAAATTTAACATATTCAATAGAAATACCAATTACGAATAATAGCAATGACATTATTTTACCACCAAGAGCAGAAGTAGTTCGTCAAATAACCTTCTCTAAACCAGAAGATGAACTTCTTATTCCAAATCAAGAAGTTGCACCTGGTGTTTTTATACCAAATATGTTGGTAAAAACTGGCAAAACATTTATTCGTATACTTAACACAAACAATAACACCATTACCATTAAACAAAGTAACATAAAAACTGAAAACATCGCTGATTATAATATTCTAAATAAAAAGACAGCACAAAAAGAAAATAGAAAATCAGAAGTCTTAAAAATTTTAAAATGCAATTTTCCAAATCAATTTACCACAGAATTAACTAAGCTGTGTTCATCTTACAGCGATATTTTCGGGTTAGAATTAGAACCCATTTCAGCTAACAATTTTTATGAACAAAAGTTAAGAGTAAAAGATCCACAACCAGTATACATAAAGAATTACCGTATACCACACACACATAAAGAAGAGATCGACCAACAAGTGAAAAAACTTATAGACGATAAGATAGTGGAACCATCATACAGTGAATATAACAGCCCAATTTTATTGGTACCCAAAAAATCATTACCAAATTCAGAACAAAAAAGATGGCGACTTGTTATAGATTACAGGCAAATAAATAAGAAATTGGTAGCAGATAAATTCCCACTGCCAAGAATTGATGATATATTAGATCAACTTGGCAGAGCAAAATATTTCTCTTGTTTAGACCTAATGTCAGGATTTCATCAAATTACATTGGATAAAAACTCCAGAGACTTAACGTCATTTTCAACAAACAATGGATCCTACAGATTCACTAGACTACCATATGGTCTAAAAATTGCTCCAAATTCCTTTCAAAGGATGATGACGCTAGCCTTCAGTGGTCTGAAAGCAGACCAAGCTTTTGTATATATGGATGATTTAGTAGTATTAGGTTGCTCGGAAAAACATATGCTTTCAAATTTAAAAGATGTCTTTGAATTATGCCGCGAACATAATCTAAAATTACACCCAGAGAAATGTTCATTTTTCATGAGGGAAGTCACTTACCTCGGGCATAAATGTACAGATAAAGGTATATTACCAGATGATAGTAAGTACTCTATCATTAAAAACTATCCAACACCAACGGATGCCGATAGCGCAAAAAGGTTTATCGCTTTTTGTTAATTACTATCGCAGATTTATAAAAAACTTTTCTGAATATTCAAGACATTTAACAAAACTTTCCAAAAAAGGAGCACAATTTGAATGGACTAAAGATTGTGACTACGCATTCAAATATCTAAAAAAAGCTTTAATGAGCCCTAATCTACTACAATACCCTGATTTCACAAAAGAATTTTGTATCACAACAGACGCAAGCAAACATGCTTGTGGAGCAGTCTTAACACAAGAGCATGAAGGTAAACAATTACCAATAGCATATGCCTCTAAGACATTTACTAAAGGCGAAAGTAACAAGTCAACAATTGAACAAGAATTAACTGCCATACACTGGGCTATAAAACATTTCAGACCATACATATATGGAAAACACTTTCTGGTTCGCACTGATCATAGACCTTTATCTTATTTATTTTCTATGAAAAATCCTAGCTCAAAATTAACAAGAATGAGACTAGATCTTGAGGAATATGATTTTACGGTTGAATACCTTAGGGGAAAAGATAACTATGTGGCCGATGCCCTATCAAGAATTACAATACAAGATTTGAAAGACATGAATAACAAAATTAGTTCTATATTAAGAGTCACGACTAGATCGATGACCAATAAACAAGAAAAGCAAAAGAATAGTAATAAATCAAACACTCAGCATAAAAACTATAAAAATGATAATAAGCCCAATATACACTGTTGGACAAAAAATAGTGCAAAAGTGCAAAGCAAACAAATGTCATTTAAAGTCGAAGTTTTAAAGCGAAGAAATAGTATTTATTTATTATACCGTTATAACTGTAGATGATGTGGTTATTATGCAAAAAACACAAGTCAAATTTAATGATTCATTTTTGTTCTGGAAGCGAAATAATTCAGTTTGTTTGTTGGTGCGCTGGACAAAATAAAGTGTTATTTTTTTGTTGTAAACATAAAACATAAACTGTACGTTTGTTTGAAAAAAAATTATAGGTAAGTATTAATAAAGATAATCGAGGTATAAAATACGTTAAAATTTTTTTAAAATTAAAACACAAAATTGGCGAATAAAATCATGATTTCTTTAGACACCTCCTGATAACATCAAAATGAAGCCGCTGTCCAAAGCTGTAAAGGATCTCTTAGTAAGAGACAGAGAAAATGGAATGAAGTACAAGGATTTATCCAAAAAATATGAAATTTCCTTATCAGGAGCCAGAAAAATCTACGAGCTTTTTAAAATTAGAAAATCCAATGAAAGTTTAAAAAAATTGTCTGGGAGAAAGGTCAAGACATCAAAGCGAGATGACAATCGCATAATAGTCTTAGCAAAAAAAAAGCCATTTTCTTCCTCTAGAGTGATCAAGGAAGAATTAAATTTAAATGTTTCATCACGTACTATTCGTAGAAGGCTCAACCAGAGCGGTCTTAGAAGCTCGTATGCAAAGAGAAAGCCACTGTTACGAGCTGCTAACATAAAAAAGCGTTTGGCCTTTGCTAAAAAATATGTAAACATGCCAGATACATTTTGGGATCGTATCATTTGGTCAGACGAGTCCAAATATGAATTAAAAAATGCAAAACGTGCTAAGAGGGTGTGGTGTAAGCCTTCCCAAAAGCTAAAATCTAAGCACATTTCACATACTGTGAAACATGGCGGTGGGAGTCTCATGGTGTGGGGGTGCTTCTCTTCTTCGGGGGTGGGGCGGCTTGTCAAAATCGACTCAAAAATGACAGGTGAGCACTACGTTAACATTTTGCAAGAAAATCTTAACAGTAGTGCTGCGGAAATGGGCTTGGGGGACTTTATCTTCCAGCAGGATAACGACCCCAAACACAAGAGCAAGGTGGCCATGAAGTTTTTTCAAGAAAAAAATGTGGAAATACTTGATTGGCCCGCTCAGATCCCCGACCTGAACCCCATAGAGCACCTTTGGACCATACTTGATGACAAAATTCCAATGGAATCTCGCACAAACCTTCAAACATTTTGGGAAAAAATGCAAGCCGAATGGAGAGAGATACCTGTTCAAATTTTGAAAAACTTATCTTCAAGTATGTCCAAAAGGCTTCGAGGGGTCATAATTAATAAGGGGGGAGCTACCAAGTACTAAATTGCAGTAGTAGTTTGTATTTCTGCAGTTCTCATTTTAATTTTTTTGCTTTTGCACTTTGTTTTGGCCAGCCGTAAACAAGGAGTGTTTTAATTTTCGTTATTTTTTGAAAAAAAGTTAATTTTAATATGTAAATATATTTGTTTATTATGTAGTAATGTATATTAAATAAATGAATTTAGTTAATTTTTTTTATACAAAAAGAGAGTTTTACTATTTTTTTCTTAAAAAGTGTGACAACAATATTTTTGCACTATTTTTTGTCCAACAGTGTATATGTACCATTAAAGAACACTGACGTCAGAAAATATTACAAACTAAAGATTTCTCCCGGAAGATGCTATATCAAACGAGGAAAATCTATAGTAACATATATACAAATTAATGATTTGTTTACTAACGGGAACTTTGACTTAGGACAATTTTTCTCTAGGCTCGAATATGTGGCCGGTAAACATAATATAAATAAATTACAAGTGGCACCTAGTGAGAAAATTTTCGAATTTGTCTCAATAAATGAATTTAAAAAAATGGGCAATAAAATATTGAATACAATTAAAGTAGCGCTACTAAATAAGGTGACCCAAATTAATAATAAGAATGCCAAGGCAATTCTTGAAATCATGCTGAGATACCATGATGATCCTATAGAAGGAGGACATTGCGGAATTTATAGAACACTAGAAAAAATTAAAAGATATTACTATTGGAAAAATATGTCTAAAGACATAACTGAATATGTTAAAAGATGTCATAAATGCCAAACGGCTAAAACTACTAAACACTTAAAAACTCCAATGACCATTACAGAAACGCCTAACAAAGCGTTTAATACAGTGTACGTAGATACAATAGGTCCATTTCCGAAATCAATTACTGGAAATGAATACGCAGTCACCATGATATGCGATTTAACTAAATATTTAGTAACAATACCAATACCTGACAAAAGTGCTAGAACAATCGCTAAGGCAATATTTGAAAATTTTGTACTCACCTATGGTCCAATGAAGACGTTCATTTCGGACATGGGAACAGAATACAAAAATTCAATATTGACAGAGCTTTGTAAACTACTAAAAATTAAAAAACTAACTTCAACAGCATACCATCATCAGACATTAGGTACAATAGAAAGAAGTCATAGAACTTTCAATGAATATGTACGCTCCTATATATCGGTAGATAAATCCGATTGGGATGAATGGCTAAAATACTTTACATACTGTTTTAATACAACGCCATCAACGGTACATAATTATTGTCCTTACGAGTTAGTCTTTGGGAAAACACCTAATAATTTCCACATTTTTAATGAAGTAGATAGAATAGCACCATTATACAATATAGATGACTATGCCAAAGAGGCAAAATTTAGGTTAGAAGTAGCATATAAAAGAGCTCAACAATTACTAGATAAGAATAAAATTAAACAAAAAGAAAATTATGATAAGAATATTATAGACTACAATTTAAAAATAGGAGATTTAGTATTACTAAGGAATGAATCAGGTCATAAGGTAGAACCAAACTACAAGGGTCCATACCAAATTCAAAACATAGATATAAGAAATAATGTAACAATTATTGATAAGAAAACTAATAATAAACAAATAGTACATAAAAATAGACTTAAGTTATACCATAGTAAATAAAAATATACATCCGCGCGGAATATCATAAAATATAATAATATAAGAGAAATTTATGTTATATCACAAATACACATAAGATAGTAAACGTAATCAGTAAACTTAATTTATATAAATATTTTAAGAGAATGTCCATAAAACAAACTGTTATATGAACATTCTTGTGAAAAGGGAGGTGTAGCATGATCACGACACTCTTTTAGTCATAACATGAATGCATCCTATTAAAGGCATGTATAACAAATAACTAAAAGAATATCAGATTACATTTTATAAATTCATAACTCTCGTCACTTGACACCTTTTGCTGTCACTGACCGTCGTCGCGACAGTGCGCCTAATAAGTGCAGTAATTTGAAAATACACTTGAGGTACGAGTGATATGGGTTTATGAAAGTACGTATGCATGTGTGTCGCACTGTTACAATTAAATCTAAACACTTGAATCGCGCCACACATGCACATATGTATGTACATACCAAAGACACAATTTATGGCCTTGAACCATATACGTATGTACATATGTAAAGTCTGATCAGCTACCTCTAAGCCGTGGGAACCACATTGGTTTCCCAAACATTAGTAATAATATTAGTATGAGTCGTCTAGAACTTCTCATAAGTAGTATATAAGTAGACGTAATTTTAGTTTTAAGAATAATTATAATTTTAACAAGACTTGAGCAACAATTGGGTAGCTCGTCTTAAATAAATAAAATATTCTAGAAATAAAACATTTCATTTCATCTTTTTTTGTTTTTACTGGCAAATGTTTACATGTCGGATGGTATAACCGAAGTAGCGGCAAATAAAATTGCTACAAGAGCGGCGACAAAATCATTTATGACCGAACTAAGTTAAAAATGCAAGCTGGCACGTTTAACTCGATTGAGGAAGTTACATCCAAATTGTTGGAAATAGATGCACAGCCAAAAAGTGCTATTATGTTTGTAGGATATAGAAACAGAGCTTCTCACAATGCTAATAACAATCGAAATTACAATAATTATCGAAATCATACCACCCGCCCCAACCAACAGCAATTACAATAATAACCGTAATGATAATTATTACCAAAATAGCAATAGCAGCAGAAATTACCGTAATAATAGTCGCAACAGTGTGAGGACACTAAATTTCATAAATTTTGGGCCCACACGAAAACATAAGACGGTAGATTTTCATCTGCCGTCGTAATATATTTTCAGGTCCCATCGGTCACCAGGGGGTTAAAGTCGATGAACAGAAGGAAGAGAGCGCAGCCAGTAAACTTACCAGCTATAAAAAAATAACGCAGTAGCAGCGAACAACAGAGAGCGAGAAGCTAAGACAATTCAACAATTCATCGCACACACCACACATAGACATATAAAAACACGACTACAAAACAACATAGGTGGGCTATAAAAGGCAGAACAACAAGAGAACATAGACAGTAGTGCAAGAGCAGCAGCCAGAGCAGCAACAGCGTAAAATAATAGAACAGTAATTTTTAACAGTAAAAAGAATATATAAAGAAAAAAATAAATAAATGAATAATTAAAAAACCAACAGAGGTGCAAATAAATAATTTTAAAGGGCAACGAATATAAAAGGGGTAAGAATAAATAGTAACAGTTGTAAGTGGTAACGCGGGTGTGGCTTCTAGGTTTTGACGGGACTGACGTACGATAAACAGGTGACAAATTATAGGCCGGCTAGATTTTTATCTACCCCGGCAGAGTAGGGTCCAAAGCGGTAGGAGTCCCTGATTTACATCTGGGACTCGTAGGGGGTACTGATTTACATCAGTACCAAATAGTGGTATCTGAATTTACATTCAGATACTAAAATAGGAGAGCAAAGATAGGAGTTCAAAGCCACCAACGTGTTTGCCTCTTACACCCGAGAAAGCGGGAAAAGACCTGGACCTGGACGCTACGAAAAGATGAACTTTCCCAGTATATGGAAGAATTTGGCTTAGAAAGCCTTGGCACCGTCGACGAAATGAGGAAGAAGTTAATCAGCTTCATTTCAAACGACGATCTGGAGAAGTTTCGCAATAGGCTCGACGAGCTCGAACAAAAACATGGGCGTAATGCACCGCCACTTACACCAGGTAACGCCGGTCAATTTGCATTACCAACGACAGGACAACACACAACAACCCTAGCGGAGCAACAAGCAACTTCAGGCCACCAGGGGTACCCAGATATGAATAACCCGCAGAACAGGCAGCTGAATCACAATCTACAGGCCAGCTCAAGTGTGCCCTATACAGCAGTAATCGATACCGTCAGAAAGTGGTCATTCCGTTATGAAGGTGGGAAAGATCCAATTGCTTTCATTGAGAGGGTGGAAGAGCTAGCGGAGGTTTATAGTCTGGACTTAAATATGCTGCCCAGAACTATGCCCGAGTTGCTCAAGGATATGGCTCTTCTGTGGTATCGCAACAACAATCGGCAATGGGGAGCGTGGAAGGAGTTCAAGGACGATTTCCTGAGCCATTTTTTACCCCCGAGATATTTTGAGGGATTAGAGGATGAAATCCACAGGAGACAGCAGAAGGCTCGAGAGCCGTTTAAGCAATATGTCGTGGTGTTGCAGAATATGATGCGTCACGCCGGTTACAATGAGGGGCAGCAAGTCGATAGAATCTATCGGACCAGTCTGGTTGAATACCAGCTATACATTCGGCGCCGAGATTTTAACTCTCTTGGCGAGCTAATAAAGATGGCCGAAGAGTACGAGCTCATTCGCGCCGCACACCCAGAGGTGGCCATTGATCGACGGGACAACAGACCAACGCAGCGTCGAGAGAACACCATGCGTCAGGTGGTAGACGTGAGCGCTACGCAAATTCATCTCGCTACTGCCTGCAGAAGATACGGCCAACCGGGGCACGGGTACCGATTTTTTCAAAACCCCAGTGTGCTATTCTGCTGGGAGTGTGGAAGGAAGGGCATTAGAACTCGTGAGTGCTGCCGGAAGAGACAGGGAAACGCCAGGAACAAGGGCAGGCAGTGGTCCAGTAGAAGTAAGACCCGATAAAAATACATTTTTCCGCCAGACAGAAACACGGCTCCTGGCGCAAGTGCAGCTGGGTAACCAGCATAAAGAGGCTACAATCGATACAGGGACCTCCAAAAGCTACATCAGCGAGCGTTTGGCAGAAGAGATGAGGAGGAATGTTGATGTTTTCCCAGTGAAATACCAACTGAAGCTAGCAAATGGGGCAACAGTAAGAGTGAACGAAGCAGTAAGAGTGCAGGTAACCATGGGCGACAAAGTGTGCCACCTGGAGTTAGGAATACTCTCTAAATTATTGGACGAGGTAGTGCTGGGGCTGGACTTTCTAAGGGCAATGGGTTGTGAGCTTCGGTGTGGTGGGCAATATATCAACTTGACTCCGGTACCCCATCATAGAATGTCAGCAGAGCAATAGCCAGGGGAGGAGGACGACCACGGTAGACAAGAAGACGGAGAGAAAATAAAAACTTTTCTGAGTGAAGAACTGACGAGGTTCCTGGGCATAAGAGGAGCAACCACCTTAGCCGAGCACAAAATATTGAAGGATGATAGGCCGGTTCGTCAGAGGTACGCACAATGTAATCCTGAGATACAAAGACGGATAAACGAAGAAGTGGATGAGCTTCTCAGAAATGGTTGCATTGAGCCCTCTAATAGCCCTTACAGCGCTCCAATTGTGATGGCACCAAAGAAAAATGGCACTCTGCGGCTATGTATAGACTATAGGCAACTCAATGCCAAAACGGTGCCGGATGCGTACCCATTACCCAGGATAAATGCTATTTTGGATCGTCTACGGAATGCCAAGTACATTAGTAGCATCGACCTGAAAAATGGGTATTGGCAGATCCCCATGGCAAAAGAATGCAGGGAATATACAGCATTTACAGTGGCGGGTAAAGGATTGTTTCAGTGGAAGGTGATGCCTTTTGGGCTGACATCAGCTCCTGCGACTTTCCAGAGAACTCTAGACCGGGTAATTGGGGCCGAAATGGAACCACATGCATCCGCGTACCTCGATGATATAGTGGTGGTTAGTAACACGCTGGAGGAACACATGACACATCTGAAGGAAGTGTTTAGGAGATTGAGAGAGGCAAGGCTGAAAATTAATCGAGAAAAGTGCAAATTTTTCCAGAAGGAAATAACGTATTTAGGCCATGTAGTCAATCAGAATGGCATACAAACAGACCCGGAGAAGGTGAAAGCAATCCAAGAACTACAGCCGCCTCGGAACATAAGGGAGTTGCGACGATGCCTTGGAATTGCGTCATGGTATAGGCGGTTTGTGCCGGAATTCTCCAAGTTGGTTCACCCGCTGACGCTTCTTTTGAAGAAAGGAAAACACTTCCGTTGGCATGAAGATCAACAGGAAGCATTCGACAAGCTAAAGATGCAGCTGACAGAGACACCAGTCCTGGCGTGCCCAGACTTTTCGAAAAAATTTACGTTACAAACGGATGCTTGTGATTACGGATTGGGGGCAGTACTGACGCAGGAGATAGAGGGGCAGGAGAAGGTAATATCTTACGCGAGCCACCGGTTGAATCCGGCCGAAATGAACTATTCCGCTACAGAGAAGGAGTGCCTGGCGATCGTGTGGGCAATTAGAAAATTGCGGCCTTACCTCGAAGGATACCCCTTTACAGTACTAACCGATCATCTAGCTCTAAAATGGATGAACTCAATCGAAAGCCCCCCAGGTCGAGTAGCGCGATGGGCCTTGGAGTTACCACAGAGTAAGCTCGCGACAGCCTACACTACTCGAGAACTACAGTCCACAGGGGATTTTCAAACGCACCCTTCAAGTGTCCAAAAATACCCAGAACATGCCTTTCCGAACAACACTCGATTCTACGTGCAGCAAAACGTCATCGACCGATCTCCCTCCCTGAATCCAACCTGGAAGCAGACAGCGCTGCACCAGGACACACTATCCATCGTATGAGCATCACCATCTCCAGAATTTTTCCAAACATTTGAAATAGGCTAATGCCCCTATTAGAGCGAGCGTTAGCCCTGACTTTGCCGAAAGACTTAAAAATAACACATCTCTGGCAACCATGATCGCATAGACAAGACATGTTGCAGACATCAATGCACAGCCCCTGCACTACAGTATGTGGGAAACACGGACTGCCCAGTGGTCAGAGTCCCTGCATCTTCTGCACTCGTCCAAGTGGAACTTGCGTGAGTAACAACCCGGAAAGTGGTTAACCATCGGAACCGCAAAGCGGGACCTTTTAATGTAATGGTTCAAATTAATCGTACCGTACTCTACCTTCTAGAGTGCACTCACTAGCCGGACTGATCACTGAGTATACTCGCCAGGGTATAGTGAGTGATATCACATTATAAACTCATTATGGGAGGTATCATTATGAATCCGCTGAACCACTATCTTAGGCACCAATTTGTTCTTAAAGGCAACCACTAGCCCCCCTCTTCCACCGCAAGCTTCAGATGGCGTACGAATAAAATTGCTGTTTCCGGTGGTATGTTTCCGTTGCCATCAACTCCGGAGCTCCCACCCTCATTTTGCGTCTCGCTTGTGACTTTGGCAGACGCACCGGAAGGACTTCATAAGCACCTATTGATCACTTCTTTTCATCATTGTCCGACAACACATGATCACTGCATCTCTAATCTTCTTTAACTCTTCAAAGCCACCTTTCTCTTTCTTGCTTGAGATAGCCACATGAGATAGCTGGTCATATTCCCGGCAAACGCGGAGACCACCACATCTTCTTCAACCACTTACCAGGAGCAGCACCCTCGCACCAATATTACCGACAGCAGCAAGCACTTCCTGGACGCAGAAGCTTTTCCGTCGTGACCTCGACGTCTTCAATTTTACAATCAAAAAGCTCAATAGCAACCGTGAATTACAGATATTTAAAATTTTCGCACTTTACTTTTAGATTTAAATCGCAGCTTATTCAAGAACCGACCGTCAAATCTGCATTATTCACAGTAATACCTTTATCTATAACACTGTACTATGGATTCTCGAAGTTCCTCTATCTAACCTCAGTTTTTGCCAAGGATTCTTTTTTTTATAAAACAGCTGTTAACGAGGTCTGAGAATACCTTCGCAACACAATTATTCTTCTTTGCGCACCGATTTCTTTTCTACTACGATCGAAGTACAGATATTTTTCACTGTCTGTAAATAATTCGCTTCGAAAGTCAGGTACTGAGTGAATTTGTATGTACATGACAAAATAGTCAAAACTTATCAGTGCCCAATGTATACACTTTCAACACTGCTCAGACTAAAAAAAATTAGTCCAACACCTCCCACACTACAAGGTATTTTTTTTAAATTAAGTAGAAGCGCCAACATTGTACCATGAACAGTAATGTGCATCAACCTTCTTTGTTTAAAATCACTAAGTAGAGCCAATAAACAGAGTGTGATTACCAAATACTACAGATAAGAATAATAGTTGCAAAGTTTAGAGCAAATTTTACTCTCTACGTATTTTCAAAATTATATTTTTTAATTGCAAAACGTTAGGGCCGCGCTATTTGGGTTGGTCTCATACAATTTGTATATGAATGATAATTTTTAACAGATTAATAGTGCTGAGTGCTATAATTTTAGTTTTGCTCCCAGCATTTAATTAAACGAAAACAAAATATGTAATTATTTCATAATTATCAGCCATGTCACGCAGATCAATTCCATTGTAATAGGTTTTACGATTTTTTAGAAAATGAAAAATTTAAGTTTTTTTGCATGAAATAATGTGAATTTGAAAGATAAAATTAATATTTTTATTAAAAAGGCTTTATTCTGAAAACCCTATTAAATTCTATTTCCGAACAGAACAGAATTGTGTGACATGTTTGTACAATTAAGACTACAATATCAAGTGCCTCACTGACAGAAGCCACTGAGCTAAAAAAACACGTAAAATGAGTTAATATATTGAATAAACTAAATATGCATATCGTTGGTCTCATTCAGAAAGGTCCTAACGAATAACCGGCCTATGGGAGACCAGCGACATGTAAATACTTATTCATAATGTGAATATGGATAAATTCTTACTGTTTGCTTGAATTTTAAATAATTGAGTTTAAATAAGGCGCAATGAGCAGAGCAGTACCTTGTAAATCAAGCGGTTGGGTTTCGCTTTCACTCTCTTCTCCATCGCATGCAAAACCGTCCAAATCCTTTGGAGTTTTTGTAGTCGAGGAGAATAAAAAGTTCGAATGTCTTATTTTAGACAAATTATCATTATGGTCTGCAGAAGGAGAGACTGCTCCATCTGGTTCTGCTCTACAAAATATATTATTATTAGCATCGGAAATCTGGCTGTTAAATGTTTCGTTAATATTAAGAGGTAAACTTCTGTATTCCGCATTTTCGGCATTTACTTTAAAATGCAGTCTCAATTGTTTCCTTAAATTGGCCTTTTCCGGTGCTCTTTTTCTCTGAAAGTCTTCTTCAACTCTACAAAAGTGAACGATGGAAAGAATTTACAAGATTTAAAGAATTACATTTTTAAAAGTTACTCACCGTTTCATCACTTCTAGTTCATTAAGTCGTTGTGCTTCTTGCACTTCCGCATCTTTAGATAACTTTTCCGCTAGTCTCCGCTTTTCTAAAACACGTACAGTGCTTTGGAAGCTAAACCGGTGTGTGTTCTTTTCAGTTATATTCACGTTACTCTATAAAAAGAAAGGCAATTTTTTACTACATATGATGGTGAATTCTATGCTGGAAAATAATTACATCCGTATTCATAAAAAAAAACCCTTAACTTCATTTTCACAACTTTTTAGTTAAATCAAGATTTTCAGCAAAAACCACATTTTATAAAAACATATTCATAAACAGGAGGTTAATTCTGTCATTCGCTTACGAGCGAGTTTTTACTCGAATGTGCGAGTTTTTACACTTTTGGGATTATCTCAGTCGATATCGAGTAAAAGGTTTCTAAATTTCTAATGATGGCATTCGATAGCGAGTAACCATTCGAATGCAACCGTGCAACTTTTTACTCGTAACCAAAAGTACTATCGAAAACCAGTCAAACAGAAAAACACAAAAGAAATGTAAATTAAAAATTTGTTTTGAATAGCAATAGTAGTTAAATTAAATTGAGAATTTTTGGTTCTTAAGGATTTTTTCAATTCATATGATGATGTATTTATATGACGCATACATATATACAGGTATATGTATATAAAGATGAGTATTGCTAAGAACACATAAACTTATATTTGAAGTCACATGTTATTATATTCAAGAATTTATTTTTGTTTTGTTTTTTAGAAATGCATAAATACATATGCTTATACATAGTTAAATGGTTGTTTTCTACATACATATTTATTGAATTGTTATTTCTATTCACTTATATTTTAATGTACAAACACGCATACATGAATGATTTAAATGAACTGTTATTGTGAAATTATGTGTGTTTATTTATTTTTTAATGTATATACATACAATTTTCGGCAGTGTTATAAAACACATTTTGTCAGTATTTTGCAACACTGAAGTGATAGCTCGACTCGTTACGTAACGAGTCACATCATTAGAAATTTACACGATATCGAAATTACTTTCTACTCGATAGTAATTTCGATCACGAATGACGGAATTAGCCCCCAGCTTTATAACTGACTGGCAACACCATTTACAATTCTCATCTGAATCATAGTGTTGTATTAAAAACGGTTATTAGTTCATTAGTACAAGCTCATGGCTCACGTAAACAAATATATTCTACTGTTTTTTTTTATAAAAATCAATGCTAAAATACTTAAATATATAAATGTCTTTCAACTGAATAACAAAAAATTAAAAGTCTGAAAAGTTTTTTTTATTGTATTCGTAAATTTCCAAAGTAATAATCAAATTATTATTTTTTTTCTAAAAACTATTGTTGTGCCATAATTCTAGCAAACTTCCGTACAGTTCAACGAATCTTTTAAAAACACTTTCTCTTGCTAATACAACTTTACTTTTCAGATACGAACACTGTGAATGTGGAAAATGTCTTTCAGAAACTGGGGGAATAAAAGTAATTGTCCTCCAGGAGCCAAATTGAACAATTAAAGCATTTGAGGACCACTTGAACAAGGAATTACATTTTTTACTTTAATTAAGTACTTTGTAGATTTCCTAAGCTAAAGTACAGAAATTTTTTGTTTTGCGGAACCAAATTAGTTTTCTGAAGAAATAAAAAAAAAAAACACATATTTTGTTATATTAAAATTATGCTTAAGCGCTTTATTATGCGTAAGCGCTTAGAGCCCGTTCAATGCCTAAACTGCAAACAATTTGGCCACAACATTTTAAGCTTAAAATTAATTTTGAGCAAGGTTGATTCTTAAATAAAAAAAAATATTTATACTTTAATAAAATAAATGTAGACAAAACATACGTGCTAAAAATGATCTAGATTTACTGCATAGGTTTTACATAATTAGTTGAAGAATGACAGCTCTAGAAAAAATAGATAAAACTTATAATGGAACACTCTGTTAGTTCATGTTCATATGGTTTCAAAGTAGTAATTTTTAAACTTTTTTAAGGCTATACTTGAGCATTCATTTTTGTTAATAATTTTAAAAGGAAGCCACGTAGAGTTCAAACTTCTCGAGAGCTTAGGGAACTCATAAAAAAAATTTTCAAATGAAGAAAAATCAGTTCGAGAAATCGCAGATATCGTGAACCGTGCTCCTATATCTGTTTTTAACATAATTGAACAACAACGATTTCGAAAGTAAATCAAAGCCGAGTAAAAATAAAATTTTCTCCCATTGCGACGAGCAATGGCTAGTACGGCAAATCAAAAGAAATCCACATTTGGTGGCAGAGGCTGAAAAATACTTGGAAAAACAAACAAACCCTGAAACGGTTCGTATTATTCTTCGGAAAATTAATTTTCATGGTCGAGTACGTATAAAGCCATTTATCAGCAGCGTTAATCTCTCATTGTTGTCTCATTTGTTTTACTGTTCCATTATAACTTTGATCCTCTGTGTATTGTAAATTACCCGCAATTTGTGTTGTATGTTGCGAACTTCGCGGTACATCACAATGCAGGAAGTCAAAGATTGACTATAGCGCTAAAAAATAGCAACTATGGAAGTAACCACACAATATTACAAGCGTTGCCCTATCTATACTCACTTCAAGCGGTCAATGACAAATAAGTCCTCAAGATTCGGTAAGCAGCCCCAGCAGTCAAATATCATTTCTACAAACAATTTTCCCCAGATAGCCCAATCAACCAACCACATGCAAAGCATCAAAAAAGTTTTTATACCCTTCACAAAAATGTAACGGATATATAAGTATAAATTTGTGATTCCGTTTGCAATTTCTCAATTTTTATTTGCGACCCTATAGAGTATATATTCTGAATCAGAATTAATACAAAAGTGAAAATACCGTTACTGAAAAAACCATTAGACTTAGAAACTTTTTCCTTTCACCATTCTTTTGCCCCATCGATATATATATATATATATATATATATATATATATATATATATATATATATATATATATATATATATATATATATATATATATATATATATATATATATATATATTTATCTTGGTTTGAAAAGGGTAACAACGAGTATTCATTTTTGAAAATTTTTGAAAGCTCTATTCCGGAAAATTATGAGTCACCAAAACAATCAAATTTATTTCCACCTTTAAAAAAATTAAAAAATGATGATTACTGTAATGAAATTTTTAAACCAATTGAATTGAATTCAATAGAGGTACAACTACGCCCATATGAGGGTTCGCACTTATCAACTAATGATAGGCAAAGCCTAAATGAGTTGTTGAATTCTGAAAAGGAAATATTCAATGATATAGAAAAACCTATTCCTCATGTAGAGCACTATATAAAAACAGGCGAACATGAGCCCATATCAAACCCACCGTACAGGGGTCTAATCACCGCATACGATATCGAATTAACTATCGTATCGAATAACATTACGATACATCTAAATTATGGCAACCGATGCATATTGAATCGTAATTTAAACAAAATGCAATAGATTGAAGACCATACGTTCCCTAAAAGTAGGAATACAAAAAATAAATCCTTTAACTTTTTTATATTATTGCAATACAGTTTATTCGATATCGTATGCCGTGATACCAAAATGAAAAATTTCGATAATTTTGCTCGTATGCGGTGATTTGGCCCCAGAATTTCACCAAAAATTAAAATATTATTGAAACAATAACTGGATAAAATGTTGCAAAAATGTATTATTGAAGAAATAGAATCTCTATGGGCTTTTCCAATTGTTTTGGTACCCAAGAAAGATGGTTGTGTAAGATTATGCGTAGATTATCGTCGTTTGACTGCGATTACAACAACAGATACTTACCCGTTACCTAGAACAGACGATCTTTTGCACTCTGCAAAAACCACCTATTGGCAAATAAAAGTAGATGAGAAAGATAAAATTAAAACAGCTTTTACAACACAATTCGGAGTTTTTGTTTTTAATCGAATGCCATTCGGGCTAAAAAATGCTCCGGCCACTTTTCAGAGGTTAAATGATAAGTTTCCAACTGGATTACCGAATGTATTGATTTTAGCTTATCTGGATGATTTTATTATATGCTCGAAAGACTTAAAAACTCATATCTCCGATCTAAAATTAATTTTTAAAAGGCTGAAAGAATTTAATTTACATCTCAATCGGGAAATGTGCTTCTTTTGTAAGCCTGAAGTTAAGTACCTAGGACACATACTTACAACAAATGGATTGAAAGCTGACCCCGAAAAAACAAGCTATATTAGCGAGAGAAAATCCGCGAAACTCAAAAGAAGTGTTATCTTTTTTGCAAACCTGTTCGTGGTATAGACGTTTTATACCTTCATTCTCAAACATATCAATACCCTTATCGGCTTTAACAAAAAACAAGTAAGAGTGTAGTATATTCGGCTGGGCCGAATCTAAAATACCCTTCACGATAGTCACGAATATGTATAGTATATTAAAAATGTGACCTGAATATGCTCGGTTATATATGAACCGATATCGGAATTTTCTATTTTCTGTATTTTAGTAACGTTCTGTTATAACGAGAAGCTTTTGAGCACAACAAATTGTTTAAGTTCGCTTACGCGACATTTTCATGAAAAACCCGGTTTAGGCTATATCTCGGGTATATATGGACCGATATCAGAAATTTTAATTTTCTCTATTTTCGTAACCTTCTTTTATAACAAGAACTGCTTTTCAGCAAAAAAAAAATGTTATTGGAAAAATCGGTTCAGGCTATATCTCGAGTATATATGGACCGATATCGGATATTTACTTTTTCCATATTTATATAACCTTATTTCATTACCAGAACTGCTTTTGAGCACAAAAAAGTTGTTTACTCGGCATTTTCATCAAAAAATTTGTTAAGCTATATATCGGGTATATATGAACCGATATCGGAAATTTTAATTTTCCATATTTATATAACCTCATCTTATTACCAGAACTGTTTTAAGCAAAAAAAAGTTGTTTAAGTTCGCTTACGCGATATTTTCATGAAAAACCCGGTTTGGGCTATATCTCGGGTATATATGGACCGATATCGGAAATTTTCATTTTCCATATTTATATAACCTTATTTAATTACCAGAACTGCTTTAAGGCGAAAAAATTGTTTAAGTTCGCTTACGCGGCATTTTCATGAAAACCCCGGTTTAGGCTATATCTCGGGTATATATGGACCGATATCGGAAATTTTTATCTTCCATATTTATATAAACTGATCTTATTACCAGAACTGTTTTTAATCAAAAAAAAGTTGTTAAAGTTCGCTTACGCGACATTTTCATGAAAAACCCGGTTTGGGCTATATCTCGGGTATATATAGACCGATATCGAAAATTTTCATTTTCCATACTTATACAACCTTATTTTATTACCAGAAGTACTTTTAAGAAAAAAAAAAAGTTGTTTAAGTTCGCTTACGCGCCAATTTCATGAAAACCCCGTTCCAGGCTATATCTGCGGTATATATGAACCGATATCGGAAATTTTCATTTTTCATATTTATATAACCTTATTTTGTTACCAGAACCGCTTTTAAGCAAAAAAAAGTTGTTTAATTTCGCTGACGCGGCATTTTCATGAAAAACCCGTTCTAAGCTATATCTCGGGTATATATGGACCGATATCGAAAATTTTCATTTTTCATATATATGTAACCTAATTTCATTACCAGAACTGCTTTTGAGCACAAAAAAGTTGTTTAAGTTCGCTTACGCGGCATTTTCATGAAAACCCCGGTTTAGGCTATATCTCGGGTATATATGGACCGATATCGAAAATTTTCATTTTTCATATTTATATGACCCTATTTCATTACCAGAACTGCTTTTGAGCACAAAAAAGTTGTTTAAGTTCGCTTACGCGACATTTTCATGAAAAACCCGGTCTAGGCTATATCTTGGGTATATATGGACCGATATCGGAAATTTTCATTTTCCATATTTATGTAACCTAATTTCATTACCAGAACTGCTTTTGAGCACAAAAAAATTGTTTAAGTTCGCTTACGCGGCATTTTCATGAAAACCTCGGTCTAGGCTATATCTCGGGTATACATATATGGACCGATATCGGAAATTTTCATTTTCCATATTTATGTAACTTAATTTTATTACCAGAACTGCTTTTGAGCAAAAAAAGTTATTTAGCTTCGCCTATGCGACATTTTCATTAAAAATCTCGGGTATATATGGACCGATATCTGAAAAAAAAAATTTTTTGCCTTTTAGTCACTATGCTTAATAAGTGTGTGAAGTTTGAAGCAAAACGAACAACTTTTGTTTTCAAAAATTTTCATACAAAACTGCAAAAAAATGGCTTTTTTCGGAATTTTGAATATATCTCAGCTATACGTGGACCGATATTACTGAATTTCAATAGCAAACCCATGAATCGATGGGGTAAAAGAATGGTGGAAGAAAAAAGTTTCTAAGTCTAATGGTTTTCTCAGAAACGGTATTTCAACAGCGGACAGACGGACATCGCTTAATCGACTTTTCCATTAATTCTGATTCAGAATATATATACTTTATAGGGTCGCAAAAAAAAACTGTAGAAATTACAAACGGAATCACAAACTTATATATACCCTTTACATTTTTGGAAGGGTATAAAAATTCAGTTTGGCGTTGGTCAAAAAAAGAACAAAACGCCTATGACACCCTAAGAGCTTTTAACATCGCCTCCAATTTTGCAACAAGTAAATGAAGATATGTCTTTTGTTATAAAAGTGGAGCTGCGTTGCTCCAGGGGGAGAAACAATCTGAACGCATAATTGAATATGCAAGTCGTCTTCTTTTACCGGCAGAAAGAAGCTACTCCACTACGGAACGCGAAGCCCTAGAAGTTGTTTGGGCAATTCAGAAATTCAGAGGCTACATTGAAGGGTCAGAAGTTTTGGTCCTTACTGACCATCAGCCGCTTAAATGGCTTTTTAGTTTAAAAACCCCCACAGGCCGCCTTGCCAGATGGGCACTACAATTACAAATGTATAATATTAAGTTTGAATACACACCGGGTCGTCAAAATGCTGTAGCCGACACGTTATCAAGACCACCATGCCCACTAAAATCACACAACGATATAAAATGTGAGTGCATGACAATACTCGTTGATTTTCCAAGAAATGGAGCTAATGAGTTTAGGAAAGCGCAAATGGAATATCCTGATTTAAAAACAATAATAAATTCATTTGAAAATAGCGATGAAAACACTTTAAGACATACCAATAGAGGTTATATAATGCTCGATGGTGTTTTATATAGGTTTTGTTCATCTGAAGATTCAGAGAACGGACAACTTGTAGTACCAAAATCAATGCGTAGTATGGTTCTTTTTCACTACCACGATAGCCCTACAGCTGGTCATTATGTAATCGAAAGAACAATAAATCGAATCACAACATACTTTTATTGGCCGAAAATGAGAGCTGAAATAAGAGATTATTGTAAATCATGTATTGAATGCAAACGCTATAAGCCTACAAACATGAAACCTGTTGGTC
The DNA here is from genome assembly GCA_914767995.1 of Thecocarcelia acutangulata. Taxonomy (NCBI): domain Eukaryota; kingdom Metazoa; phylum Arthropoda; class Insecta; order Diptera; family Tachinidae; genus Thecocarcelia; species Thecocarcelia acutangulata. Next base: position 7,563,659 of record OU612099.1, on the reverse strand, counting down.
TTCTCCAAACTGTGAGTAGTAATCACAGATTCGAAATTATTGCAATCGATTTATTCGGTCCTTTACCAAAAACACCGCAAGGAAACCAATGGATTCTGATTGTTGAAGATTTATGCAGCCGTTCGACAGAACTATTTCCACTACAAGTCGCCTCAGCCGAAAACTGTGCAGAATTATTATTAAATGAAATTTTTTTAAGATTTGGTATCCCTAGAAGATTACATTCGGATAATGGAACACAACTTATTTCAGCAGTAATGCAAAAATTGACATATTGCCTAGGTATTCAACAATCGTTTACAACTGTCTATCACCCAGAAGCTAATCCCGTAGAACGGAAAAACAGAGACTTAAAGGTTCTATTTGCGTTGGTGTCTATTTGCGTTGGAAAAAGTCATACTACTTGGGACCTGAAATTACCCTCTATAAGCTAAATGTGCGATAGAGATCACTTATCAGATGATGAAAAGGCCAGCAGTTAAAAAAGTGTTGCTATCCTTGAGTTTGATTTCTTTATAAAAAATTCTCTTTAGCTGAAATTCAAAATTAGTGATGAGCTATTTTTTATGCTGCAGCCGGTTTTTATATAATTAACTCTACAAGAAATAAATTACCGGAACTATCGAAATTTGTGGCTATGTAGCTGGTAGTTCGCTGTCTTGCATTTATTTCATGCATAATAGTCGCTATGTGGTAAAATTCACTCACACAATGGCCAATAAGCACTGCCTTTCCAGATTTAAGTTCAATAGGGACTAAACCGGCATTCTGTATGATTGCTATTGGTATCCATTTGTATGAACATATAAAGCTTTAAACACATAGTCCACAACAGACTTCTCAATAGCAAATAAGCAACTGGCACTAGTTTACCAGTGAATTATTTTGAGCACGAAAGCAAAATAAATTCATTCAACCTGCAGGCGGGCATTGTTGTTGCCAAAATAAAAATCTTCACTAAAATGCATGTATTCTATATTTCGCATATTAAAGTCGGTAGTCTGCTATGCAGATTGACAGAAATGTTTACTTACTCGTATTATTGGGTACATATGAAATGAAAATTTGTAAAACTACAAAATACTAAATAATGCTAACAAATAGTACAAAAATGCTAAAATATATGCCAAATGAAAAATACGCTTTAAATCAAAATAAAACAAAATACTAAAAGGAAAGGAAAAGGATCACGATAGCTGCAAGTGCTAGAATTAGCCCCCTATACTGTAAATGTAATAAGATCTACAATACCAACTTGGTTACGGTTAGATTTAAGCATAAAGCTCTGGATATCTGTTAATTTTAAAGTATTTTAAACGGAGTTTTCTAACTGGAAGAACGTGATTACAAATCTTTAAGCAGAATGAAAGTTCGAAAAAGAATCATATAAAAACTAAAATATTTAAAGATCTGAGTACCGACTAGATCTAAAAAAAAAGTATCGTACCTGGTGAATGCTTTGAATTGGTGTCAAGTCTTGCAAACTTTCTCGTGTGTTATCCTGGCTTTGACGTTGTCGTTTGTAGTTGGATTTATTTGTCTTATTTTGCTCTGAACTTTTGTAAGTGTCCTTAATGGTTCCCCCATTTACTGCGTCTTGTCCTGGAAGGTAAACAATATGTTTTCCGCTACATATGTTGCTCAATGATTTTGGCTGAAAATTTGTAAATGAAAGGAAATTTGTAGAGGGTTTTAGACCACTGTCGCACTGTATTTTGGAGGTGTCAACTGAACGCAGGTTTTTTGACTTTGATTTGTGTAAGAGCCAATTGTTGTTTTGATAACAAGTTGGCTTAGATGATGCTTTGTTAAGATCGCAATATGGTTGATGATAACCTTTAGAGTCTATTGGCAACGAATCATCAAAAGTATATTTATCTTGGTAATTGTGCAGGGTATTATCCAAATTGGAAGCGCAGGTACATTTGCTATTAGAATGCAAGTCTGTGTGTTTTCCTAATTGAGTTTTAAACTTTTGCAAACTATTGAAACCGGGTACCAACCAACAGTTAGAAGCTTTCAAATTGTTTTCCTGTTCCGTAGATTTCATCGAAGATTTTGTCTGGCTTTGTAGATGCACATCTCTGGGTAACGATAAACTAAAAATATGTAAAGAGTTTGAAAAACCTTCCGTCTTTTTGACTTCTTTTCCTTCCTCATCGTCATCATCATCAAGATCTTGTTGTGGAGTCCAGTTAGCTTTTGCGGAAACATATTTGTGTTTCGTGTCAGATTTAAGACATATCGGCATTTCAAGTATTCGTTGGTCTGAACAGTTTTGTTTAGATTTTGAACGTTCTAGCTGTAGGCATTGCTGTTCTTCTAAGAGATTACGCCAGGCCGTCGCTGGACTAAAGCTTGGCGTTTCAAGCTGTCTTCTTGGTAGAGTAGGACGCACGTGCACCAATATGCCATTAACTACAATCTCTTCTTCAGCGTCCATTTTGTGATTCAATACCATCGAGTGGTCGTTTTCTTCCTGCATGTTCTTATTCATTTTAGCAGGACCTTTCGGTGCTGGAAAATTCGAAGACAAATTTGTTGATTTGTTTACAGAGTCCATGCCGAAGTAAAAAGTACGTTTTAATTGAGGAATACGTGATAGGGGATACTTAATTTTTCTTTCATTTACAGCAGTTAAATACTCCGTTAAATTTGGATTCTTCGGGATTTTGTTCGCAAAATTTGTATCTTCTTCCTTTTTAGTTCTATCGGTCAGATAATCAGAATGATAAGTTTTGTTAAAATTTGTTGTGTCCTCAGGTGTGGTAATGTCTCCTTGCTGCCTGGCAGGTTTCTTTTTCCCATTAGCATCATGTGATTTGCAATCTGCATCTAATTCCAATTTATTAATGCCTGAAGAGGAGAGAAAGTCTTTTGCGGTTTGCGTTAAAGCATTTTTACGAGTATCACTGCAAACGTTTGTTTCTTTTTTATGCAAAAGCTCTGCATTTAATCTTTTTTCTCTACGATATGGCAATTTGCTGGCATAAGAAGAGTTTGTATGTTGAATTTGTCTGGAAGTGTTTTCTGATGTGCGGACGTTTGAGTCTCGCTGTAAAGGCGTAGCCTTCATAGTTGGCGATTGAAACTGTTTTTGTGTTATTTGAGCTTTGCTATTGTTTGTGGTATAAATGCGTGATTTGGTTAATATGGGAGTTTTCAAGTCATTTAATAACTGGTTTTGAGCAGGACTAGGAACATCTTCTGTAGATAAGCTTTTTACAGGTGCTGGCGGGGCTTTACGTTTCTTGTTGTACTTAATAACTTTTAACGTAGATGAAGATGAAGGTGTGTTTTGCTGAGCTGATTGTGTAGTATAATCGAAATTTTTTGAAATGTTTTCTGGAGTATTTCTCTTATTATAACCAACAAAAAGCAATGTCTGTGAACGGCGAAACTCTGTAAGAGAAGGGGCGGATTTGCGTTTGGATATTGTATCATTTTGGCCATCAAGAATAAGAGTATGACAACGCCGCATAGGATGAAAGGCAGCAGGTTCATTTTTGCGTCCTACCGGTTCTTTGGCTCGAAAGCTAATTGTTCCACCTGCCTGTAAAATAGCCCCATTAGTTGTAGCCCTTAACTTAAGATTTTCCGTGGGTTTCGGTAGGACTTTGCAATCAGCCACATTTCTACTGCTTGGCCAGCCACCCAAAACTGCTTGGTTTTTATCCTTGGTTTCAGTTGCAGCAGTTGCGCGTCTCAAATATTGTTGTGTATAATACAGATTAAGTTCACTCTGAATGCAATTATTTTGTAAGTTGTGCGCACTTCCGGCATTCCCCATGATTTGGAAAATTTAAAGCTGAAATAGAGAAATTAAGTACATATATATATGTATGTCATACCAACTTGTAATAAAAAGCTCAATTGGGTAAAAAGCTCAATTGGGCACAAAATTATTTCCTCAGCTACATAGGAAACTATACAATACATGAACTGCAGTCTCAATGTTCATGTCTAATCTACAAATCAAACTTAAACATGCAATCAAAGAATATCTTCAACGTTATTTAAAAACATATCATAATGGTCTAATTAAAAAATAGCCGTTATTTTTAAATTTCGCGAGTTACGTATGTTCGATTTTCGCATATTTTTCTGGTTTGTTGGTACACATGTCTGTTATATATGTTGCCAATATCAGCCAGTTCAGATTGCCAGTTTGTTTTTTACAGATAAAAAGGCTAGTTTTTGTGTGCTCTTCGATTTTTTACTAAATTTGGAGCAAAAATAGCGTCGCATGGAGATCGCTCATCGTAAACGACGATCCAGATTTCCTCAAAAATAAAAAAAGTAATAACTGGTGACGAATCATGGGTGTATGGTTATGGAATCAGATTCTCAAATTAACAAAACATGCAGAAATAGTATACCCTTTTTCAAAATGGTCCAGCTCAGCTGAGGTCAGAACTGAAGCCGAAATATCTTAGATGTCATCTTAAAAAAGTGCAAGCTTCATTTTTAAGAGGGTACATCGCGAACTTTTTTTTTTTTTTTTTTTGGCAAGGCGCTCTAATATTCCTCAACTAATTGATCACACCTTTTCAAATACAGTTAATTTTGTTGGCATTTTTGAAAACAAATAAATTTGATAAAAATTTTTAATTCTGTTTTGTTGTTGTAGAACAGTATCATCTCTCTCGTAATGAGTTACTGTAAATATTCCGATGCTTTACGAATAATATTTAAAAATGCATAACAAGTATTGTGATCAATTAGTTGACTTTGTTATACTACCAGGAACGGTTGGTAGCTTACTTTAGTAATATTGAGACATTGACTGTTTTGTACACTAATTAAATGTTAAATATCCCTTCTATGTAATGTGAGTCCATTTTTTTTTTATTTAATTTATTATTTTACTAGCTGACCCGCCAACGCATTGCCGTGGCATTTTTTGTAATAATTTTTAAATTATTTGAAATTTAGCGTTCTACGAACTCTCGTTATATATAAGAAATCCCACTGTGTGCTGCATCCAATTGAGATACCAAAAATTAAATTAGCCTATACTACCCTCAAGATATGCCGAATGTACTGTCGAAATTTTAGAAAAATCAGCTGGCTGGTTGTAAATAAATATAATATAATTATTCAATGATTCTTTATTTGCCATTTATTGTAGCACCTTGTGATAAACTATATTTTTTGTTTTACTTATCAGGCGCGAAAACAAATAACGCGGAAGGTCTTCCGACCCGTGAACATGCCATATATAATTGTCCATGGGAAAAACATGGATGTTAGATATTAAGACCATAAACTTTCAACTTAGATTCAACGCCTAGGACTTAAAATATCCTGACCCAGACCTCACTGGGTCAACATTCGGTCATGTTGCGAATATTCCAAGAACTCCAATGATTCCGAAAGGTTTACCAATATATTTTTATGGCTACAAGTTAAAATTAAAACGTTATTTGAAAGCTCTTTTAATTTTTTCTATGGCAGGAATCGATTTAAGAAAACGGTGCTTCTTTATGGGCAAATAATATGTTTTGCCTTATCGCGGCAATTCAAAATACAAGCGATTGCCCTTTATTACCATATGATATACAAAAATTGTTGACCTGTGACCGGACTCCGCATCGAGGTTTTTTTACCAGCCAATACTCAAATTAATGGTTGTCCCCCAGCTTTAGTATTTAATTTTCAATACTTTATCCTGTATTCTTTGATCAAGAGTTATTGATCGCGGCAGTTATTGGAAAACAAGAATCCGTCTTGGCTACCTGATTTTAATTTTAAGCAGAAAGTAATTAGCCAGACTTCAGAAAAATACGCACATTGTACAAAAACCTCGTACATAAATGTAAACGAACATAACTCAACGCAACTAACACATATTTTTATTTTCATAACAATTATGTGTGTCTTCAAATTTTGTTTGATACCGATCACAAACATGTACGTTGTTCTGTTGTAACATTTAGTTGCGTACACGAACACGTGTATGTTAGCGAAAATAGTGTACATGTACGATAGCCAAGTGCGGGTGTAGCTTTACATTATGTTCGTGTTCGTGTAAAGTAAAAAAGAACATGTACGATTACATTTTTCTCTTATGGCTGTATATTAAGTTTATGTATGTAACATATATATATGTAATATATATATATGACCAAGTATTCACCGACCCGGTTGACAAGGCTAAGCTGTTGGCTGAAATTTTTGCAAGCAGTTAATACTTGCCGGAAAGCAGTCAACCACTTCCTGGGCTCGAAAGAGTATCTGTAACTATTCCAAAGATATTTTTCCCGGCTCGAGCAGTTAAAAGGATTTTGACAGACCTCGACATAAATAAGACTCATGGACCGGATGGCATTCCAGCACTGGTCTTGAAGCAGTGTTCTTCAGCGCTTGCGCGTCCATTAGCACGCCTCTTTAGCATACTTTACCATGCTGGTAAGTTTTCATCATGCTGGAAAGTTGCTAATGTAACGCCAATTCCCAAAAAGGGTGAGGCAAATAACGCTGAAAATTACCGCCCAATTGCAATTTTCTCTGCGCTTTCCAAAGTAATGCAAAGTATGGTCAATTACCACCTTGTAAGGTATCTAGAGTCGCATAAATTACTTTGTGGTCATCAATATGGATTTCGGAAGAGTCGCTCTACTGGAGATATTTTGGCATATCTCTCTGAGAAATGGTGCCAATCAATCAATCATTTTGGCGAAAGTAAAGTAGTAGCTCTGGATATCTACGAAGCGTTTGACAAAGTGTGGCATGCTGCACTACTGGCAAAACTTACTGCTTTTGGTGTGGGTGATGACTTTTCTCGGTTTATATCGAGCTTTCTCAGAGACCGCACTATACGAGTTTTTTTTTTTTATTTTTTAGATATTAAGTAGTATTATGAAATACTTTATTAATTACAATACGAAAATTTTTTAGCAAATACAATATTATTATGTGTTCTGAACCAAATCATTTTTAATAAAATTAACGACTTTCATTCTGAATAATTTTACATTTTGTTAATTTTTTAAATTTCATTTGGCATGGTGTTATATAGATTCAATCCTTTGTAAAACAATGTTCTCTGCATCGCATTAGTGTGCGCTTGTGGAAGCCTAAAATCATTAGCATTTCTGAGATTATATGACTGAACTTCTCCAACATATCTCGTCTGCTCTATTAAGTAGTCCGGAGCGTTTCCCGTTTTTAATTTTTGAATAAAATTTATTGTGTTTAATTGAAGTCTCTGTTTAATATTAAACCATTTTAACGTATTTAGCATATGATTTTTTGATGTAAAACGGCTACATTTTAATATTGCACGCATAGCTTTATTTTGTAGTTTTTGGAGTCTTGCTAGTTGTTGATCAGTGCAGCTTGGGTATATGATTGTTGAACCATATTCAAGTGTGGTTTAATGGTCACGTTATATATATTAATTGCAGTCATAATTGAAATCTTATTTCTTATAAGTTTAAAGTACCCAATCTTTTTACAAATGTACTCCATATCATCATTAAATTTAAAGTTTTTGTCTGTAACGAAATTTTATGTTGGTCACTTTTTCTATTGTTATACTATTTATTTCAAGCGTTCTGTTAGAATTCATGTTTAGTTCCATTAATTTAGTTTTAGATTCATTTAATTTTAGCTTATTAATGTTTAACCATTGATTACTTTTTTTTATGTCTTTTTTAATACTTTCGTAACACATTTCTCCTGTCTCTGCTTTCGTTAATATAAGTGTATCATCTGCGTGTAAAATTATTTCGGATTTATCTATTATTGTTTCAATATCATTTATGTATATAATAAATAACAGAGATCCTAAAATTGTGCCTTGTGGCACACCATATTCGTTCACTTTTGCGGTTGATTCCATATTATTAACTTTCGTTTTTTGTGTTCTATTTGTAAGATATGATTTAAACCATTTTAATTCATTATTTTTAACACCATATTTATCAAGCTTCTGTATTAATATGTCCCGATCTATTGTTTCGAACGCACGCTTAAAGTCAAGAAATATAGCTAACATTTTGTTATTTTTCTTTACTAATTTCAGCCTGTTAATTAATTAGTTCACTGCTGTTTCGCACGAATGTTTTTTTTCTAAAACCTGACTGATGTTTATAAATCAAATAATTTGCTTCTATATATTGTTCCAATTGATTTTTCACAACCTTCTCCATAACTTTTTCACATATTTTTAACCCATTTATTGGACGAAAATCTTCGCATTTGTTTGTGTTTTTAATGTTTTTAACTGGAGTAATCATTGATTCTTTCCAATTTGTAGGAAAACCCCCGTTTCAATAGATTTATTTATTATATTTAGTAAAATACTTCCAGTCGTGTTCCAATTGTCTAATATTATGTTTTTTGTAGTTTTCTTATAATCAGGTTTGCTATTTATATTTTTATATAGGGTTCTTAGTTCTAGCATAGATATTGCACGAAACTTAAATATATTATTTATCACAGGTATTTGATTTTTGTATTGCACATTTTCTATTAAGTCTCTTATTCCTTTAATGCTATCGATGAAGTAAGTATTGAAATTTTCAGCTATATCTAGATTTTCTTTATACTCTATATGGTTAAACATCAGAGTTCTTATTTCATTTCTCGGTTTTCGTATCACAAGTTCTTTTATCACAGCCCACATTTCCTTTTGATCATTAGAAAATGAAATTTTATTATTTATATATTTGTTTTTTTCTTTCACGATTTTAGTTTTGTATTTATTTCTTGTCATTTTATAATCTAACCAAGCTTCATTTGTGTTTTCAATTACTGCTTTTTGATATGATCTCACCTTTTGTATTTTCAAGTTTCTGATTTCATCGTTAAACCATTTATTGTTACTTTTTTCATTTATTTGTTTTCATATTGTAAATTTTGAAATTGTGTCCTGGATGCACTTGTCAAAGATTTCTACACTTTCATTAACATTTAAACTATCATTATACTGCAATATTGCACTTAGCTCATTTTTAAAATTGCGTTTATTGTATTTGAATAATTCTATTTGTTTCTTTTTGTCTTCTAAATTATTGCTTTCACACTCGAAAAATATGTCTAATGCTTCATGATCCGATATTTTGTTCGCTATATTAGTTCTAGCCGATATGAAATTACTTTTTGTTATAACATAATTAATTATTGTTTTTGAGGTTTGTGTTATCCTGGTGTATTCATTTATCATCTGCTTTAGACCATTATAATTTATCATGCTTTTAATTCTCTGCATATAGAAGTCAGTTTTCCAGTCTATATTGAAATCACCTGCCATTATTAAGTCACAATTTCTTTCACATAATTCCTTTGCGAGCGATATATTAGTACTATAATAAACGATGTCTTTCCTTTTTTAACCCAATAAGCAGTAATCCAGTAAGCTATATCTTTTACAATTGCTTTAATATTTGTTACAGTCCATTCTTTTTTTATATATAGTATAACTCCGCATGTCTTTGTTGTTTTCGATATCGTGCTAAATTGATCATAATTTTTTATTTCATGCTCTTCTTCATCATTTTTGTCTGTCATATGCGTTTCAGAGAGAATTAAAAAATCTGGTTTATTGCTTTCTATTATTATTTCCAATTGAGTGAAATTATTAATTATTGAATATTAGTATATATGCCATGAATAAGCTTTGGTTGTGAAATGTTAAAATCTAGCCCAATTCGCTTTTTCTTCAAATTTATTTATTTTCTCTAATCCAACATTTCTATACACAGGGCATTCTTTACTTATAGTTGAATGTTTTTCATCAAGGCCTAAGTTTAGCCTTTGATTTTCTTTGCAGCAGTTAACACATTTCTTTGAAATTTCTTTATTGCAATCTTTGCTCTTATGACTTCCATGGCATCTAAAGCAAACTGCTTCATTTCTGCATTTCTCCCATCCTACATTAATTTTTTGTAACGCGATTACTTTAGAATATGTATCCACATCAATTTTAATTTTAGCATTATATATTGGTCTGTTAAATCTTTTAGTTTGAAAACACTTTATGATTTTAACGTTACTATTTTTCAAGATATCATTTTGCGTTTTTAGCTTTTTTAATAATACATCTTCATTATATTTAAAATTCATGTCAATTATTATTGACATTTCTACTTCTTTTGGTATTTTTACTTTGTAATTCTGGCTTATTCCATTTTCTATAGCTCTCCTTATTTTTTCCCTTTCATCCGAATTTTCACTCTGTATAACTACTGTGCCATTTCTTCTATTTTCAACATTTACAATTTTAAAATTAATAGGGTCTACTTTTTTATTTAATTCCTCCTTCGTTTTTTGTGCAGCTTGTTTCTCCTTTGGTTTTATTATTAAGGGAACATTTTTTGATACATCTGGCATCATTTTATTGTTTGATGCCATTTGTGCATAAGACATTTTTGCTTTTGTTTCTTTTACCATGTTCTTAATTTCATTGCACATTTGCATGTTGTTGTTGTTAATTTGTTCACATATTACTTTGTTTTTATTTTCAACTTCATTTACACGTCCATAACGATTTTTGACTTCTTCGACATTTGTTTTCACACTTTTTTTGAATATTATATAATTTTTTGAATCTTGCATCGTATCTATTTTCAATTGCTTCTAATAATTCTTTGTTGGGTCGGAAATTAAAATAGTAGAAATTACAAACTCATATAAGTATTCCCTTAAAACTTGTTGTGTGAAGGGTATAAAAATTAAATAAAAAGTTAAAATAAAAAAAACAATCATTCTAAACTGTGTAAATATAAATGTGAAACTTAATTTAACTGCAAAATACTTATTTTTCAGCATTATTATTAATTTAATGATGATTATTGTTATTTGAAATACTATCTCCAGCATTTTTATTTGCAAGAAATACTGACAGTTGAAAGCGGGAAATTTTTTCGCAAAAGTCTTACAGACACAGTTTTTCTGTAAAATGGCGAGTAATTTCCTTACGTGACAGCTATTACTCACCAAGAAAAGTTATAGCTACAGTTTAGTGAGAAAAGCAGTTATTTGCTTCAACTTTGTTTCATTTCTCACGTTTTAGTAAAAAAGTTTCTCGTGGCGAGAGTTACAGAACACAGCCACAGATTGCAAAAACAACAGAATAAGGCTATGCGTTCAATATTAAAACTAAATCGTTTTACCCCAATACAATTTATGTTAGATGCATAAAGATTACTGCATATATATCAAAGGCTAGAACTCAACACAATAAATTTTATACAAAAGTTTAAACTGGGAGATGGACCTGATTATCTGGTGGAACAGTTAAGATATGTTGGAGATGTACAAGCTTACAACCTGAGAAATGCTTGCGATTTTAGGCTACAACGAGCACATACAAGTTCAACTCAAAGATCTCTTTTCTACAAAGGACTAAATGTTTACAATTCATTTAAAAAATGAAGAAAATTATTACTGTTTTAGAAGAAAACTAGTCAATTATATTAGGAATACTAATCAGAGCTAACATTTTTGTATAATTTAATATTTTTATTGTAAATTTAAAAGTATTCAATAAATACTACTTACTAAACACAACAAATTTGACAATGATCAACAAACTGAGACAGCAGTTTCATTTTCTAGATCGGCTTGCAAGCTAATACAGTGGTAGACATTCGTTTGGCCGCACTATACTTTTTGTAGTTTTTATGGAAATAAATGAACTCTTTTGGAAAACTTTTTGTGTATTGATTTATTTTAACAAATTCTTAAAAATAAAAAACAAACTTAAAATATATTTCAATTAAATAAAAAAAACATTGGAAAAAAAGAAAAATATGCCGAGATATTCGTTTGGACGCAATTAGTAACCGCCATGTAAAAAATAAAGAGTTATTAAAAAAACAAAGATTTTTGTAGTTTTAGTTAGTTTTGATTGTGAATAACTGAAAATACCCTGTTTGGCATGGATTCAACTAGATTTTGAAGCGTTTTCATATCGATTTTCGACCAGCATTCTTTAATTTTTTGTTTAAGTTCATTAGACGATGAAAATTGCTGTCCTCTTTCATAAACCTTTGACGCCAGAATTCCCCATAAATTCTCTATCGGATTGCAATCCGGGCTGCATGCCGGCCATGGCAATAAATTTATATTTTTGGACGTAAACCAATCTCTACATAGCCTGGAAACATATATAGCAGCATTGTCCTGTTGAAATAAGTATTCTGCATCAGGATTTTCATCCAGTTTTGTTATTAACACATCTTCAAGGAGATCTAAGTAAAGTTGTGAATTCATTTTCGTGGTAACAAAACATATGGGAAGCTTAAAATCATGGGAAAATGCACCCCAAACCATAACACTTCTGCCACCGAAATTTCGTTTCAACCTTACACCATTTTTGTCATTCAAATCATGCCAATAGCAGCTGTAGCAGTCCGGACCATCCAAATTAAATTTTTTTCGTCAGAGAATATCACTTTTCTCCACTCATTTTTCCATGCCATGTGTGTCTTTGCAAATGTAAGCCTTCTCTCCTTATAAAGCTTTGTTAATCTGGGCTTAGATTTCCTTTTTTTCCATCTAATGGATGAAGTTTTATTTAAAACTCGAGCAATAGTTCGCCTGGATACTGGAAGGTTATGTTTCTCCTTTATTTCGCGGCACGTTAGCCGATTTTTTGAAGCTTCAAATCGAATTAGACCCTTTTGAAGGTTGCTTAATTTGGAAGATCCCTTGGTTGGAGCTTTGAGACCATACTTGGTGTCAAGTTTTAAAAAGTTTCTAACCACTTTTTCAGAACGGTTTAACAATCTCGCTATTTCTCTGTTTGATTTTTCACTTTTTTTTAAATTTTCATTTAATTTTTTTTCAGTTTCATTTAACCGTTTTCCAGAACCCATTTTGCTTTAGTAACCACTTTTACTATCGTTAATCACAAATATTTTTCTTCAATTTTATGTTATTTTTTTGTTTTTTATTAAAACACGTGATCACGCCACCAGATTTATAATGTAAATGCATTTCTTTTATCTTGCGTCCAAACGTATGTCTCACAAAAAACTGAAGAAATAAAAAAAATTTATTTTTTTTTCTTTTTTTAACCGTTAGGTCAGTTATAGTTTTTGTTCTATTAAGATTATTCATTAGTCTACAGAAAACAACAAAATAAGTGATATTTTTTTTAAATATATCGCATTAAAAAAATAAAAAACACACAAAAATTGGTGCGGCCAAACGAATGTCTACCACTGTATATTCATTTCTTAGTGGTAGGCAACAGTTTGTGGACATGAACGGAGCCTACTCCAGTTGTTTGCCCCTTGTCTCGGGTGTACCCCAGGGTTCAGTCCTAGGGCCATTGTCATATTATACGTGAATGATGTAGTTGAAGTGTCTCAACTTGGTGCCTGTAAACCTTTCCTCTTTGCTGAATATTCTGCTCTTATATAGTGGGGAACGTGACTCGGCCGGTGCTTTAGAATACTTGGTAAATTCTTCTCTCAATCGTGTTTCTGACTGGGCGAATGGTAACTGCCTTGCAATAAATCCTATGAAAACAAAGGCTATGCTATTTTTTTCTTCATGGTTATTTTGTCAAGACTTAAATATCAATATTTCTGAGCGTCCTATTGAATTTGTCAGTCATCATAGATGTTTAGGTGTTCTTATTGATGACCAACTTAAATTTGAGCCCCACATTAATATGGTGCATCAGAAAGTGTCTTTTGCACTGCGGAGCATTTATTTCTTGAGTATTTATTTACCATTCTAGGTTAGGTGGCATGTAACTAGTCTTGATGATGCCTTTCATCTTATACGGACTAAAAGTGGTATCGGGTACTATTTCTACTAAACTGGTGAAGCTGTGTAGAGTCGTAAATTCTATTGTTAGATATGTTTTTTCTGTTCGCAGACGGGAACATGTGTCTGATTTCTTGGTTAAATTGCTTAATTTTTCGTTTCTGGATTTTATCAGGTATCGCAATGTTGCTTTTTTCTGCAAAACTTTTAGAGATGCAAATCTCGTACATCTTTGTAATCGCTTTCATTTTTCTCGATCGACTAGGAACAAACAAATCTTAATTCCTCGAATTAATTGTTCTACCTTTAACAGATCCTTCATTGTGAGAATTGCTCGCTGGTGGAATGTTTTGCCTCATGAGCTAAGAATCTTTCCACATTCTAGTAATGTATTTCGACTTAAGCTTTGTCAACATCTGACCCTGGCTCTTCTGCCGTGATTATTATTTTGTTTGTATAGAGTTGCGCTAATATTAATGGTTGCCTTGCTTATATTTGGATCTGTTCTTGAGCTGGGTCGTCTCGAAAGGAAATGAAATTGTTGTAATCCTCTTGATATTTGCTGTTTTTTCACTATTTTATTTTAGTATATGTTACTTTTTAAGTTCCCTCGCCTGGGTAACTACCTTGACGTCGTGTGGGGGCTTAAGTGTATGCTGGGCGTCTTTTTTCTTTCGAAGGCTTAATCATGAGAGTACTGTTTGAGGCTATCATGGTTGAGCCTGAGGAGAGGATAGAGTTTTTAAAACCGGCCTACAAAATAAAAGTTACCCAAACCCTCAAAGAGGGGTGTCACGCGACCCGTGCCCATCTGTTCACTTTGCAGTCGGGGATTAATTCACTGTATTTAAACGGAGCTTTGCTGATACCTGGGAATCACAGCAAATAGACTACGCCCCCTCCACGTTACAGGGGGCTATGACGTGGAAAACATCCTTATAAACAATACAACAGGACAAAACGTTGACGACCATGTATACGGACAAGGACAGACGAAACGCAAAGGGTGGGGTTACTGGGACAAGGACTGGGACGCTACCTGCAGGAGGTAACTTGAGGAAACTCAAGGATACCAAATCCGAAACGGCTTCCTCGAAAGAGGAACGCAACTTTTGAACTGGGGTACATCTGTTCTTTCAACCACGTACCTCAGTTGTGACAAAGGCTTCTGCGGCATTTGACCTTGCTGCGGGACTTGTCAGTACCTCTGGCACGGCAGCTACCCAAGTGCCACCTGTGGATAAGTTGACCGCGAGCATGTTCTCGGTTCATCGAGTTCCACCCCCCCCTCCCCCCCCCCCCTTGTGGCAAGTGAATTGCGAACCAGTTTTCGGGCTCCCAAACTGGCGGGAATCTGGGTAATGTTGGCAGGGGAACTGCTAACCAGTTTTCGGGTGCCCAGGTCACAGCCCAGATCTCTCGTGGAAAGAACAGCAAGGGAATTGTGAGCTCGTTTTCGGGTACCCAAACTGTACCTTCAGCGAAAAATGCCCAAAGGCACATAAAACCTGCCAGACGGGTCTATTTGAAGCGGCGTGCCCCAAATAAAATCTTCGATGAACTGGTGAAAAAGCCAGAAGATGCCTTAATGGCAGTAGAAAAGTCCCGCTCATCGGGGGCAAAAGCAGTTGCGCCTGAGCTGCAAAGTTTGCCTCCCCTTAAATCCATGGACGCGCTTAAGCGGGTCATCATTGACAGGGGCAACGCGGATCTGGCTATAACCCCTTCTAACTGGGTTATAGTGAAGCATGGGATTATGGGGATTAAGTCGATCCGGACAGTTCTGAAGGACAATCCGGGTGCGTAGCCCAGGTGTGAGGAGGCTGGCTGGTATCGGCGGCATATTAAACTCATTGCTTGTGCGGATGAGCGTTCGGTCTTGTTACTTAAACAGGCGGTCACTCTTGTGAACGGGCCATGGGAAGGAGCTAGGCTTGACGTTGTTCCTCTTTCAGAGTTTCCACGGCGACCTAGAGCCCTCGCAGGATACCAGACATCTCCGGTTCCGCGGAAGAGATCCTGGAGGTCCTGAGAGGTGGAAATCCTGACATACCGACCCATGATTGGAAGGTAGTCAGGGTATATGAATCAAAGAGCAACACCAGGGCTATCACTATCCTGCTGAATCAGGAGTCACTGGCGCCACTTCGTGCTAGAAAGGGGAAGATGTATCTGTGTTTTGATACTATCTTCCTCCGAGTATACAGGGGTGACGCTAAGGGCGACCTAGTTCTGGAGGATGTGTGTACCGAAGTGGAACGCATGTCTGTGGATGAGGCTGCGAGTGCAACATCGGGCGAGGACGCCCTCTCCAACTCAGAGTTGGTGGGGGAGTTCTTCGAACATGTTGACGAGGCAGTTAACGAGAACGCCCTCTTGGAATCTGATCAAGATCTGGACCAACAGGACGCGAACGTCACGGTTGTAGAAAGAACAGATGATGGTAAAGGCTCTACAAGTTAACCTTCACTATTCAAAAGCAGCCTTGGCTGCATTGCTCCTCCGTCTGTCGGAAAGAGTGGAGTGGGTTCTGGTCCAAGAATCCTAACTCTGTAAGGGCAGGGTCTGTAGACAGAGGAAGGTCTACAAGCTACTGTACACGGATCAAGGTAGAATCAGATCCTGTATAATGGCGCGGAGCGATTTAAAAATCTTCATTCTCTCTTATTTCAGTGATGAAGATACAGTGATGGCCGCCTGGGAGACAGATACAGGTACTTTCCTGGTTGTCTCCAGCTACATGGCGCATGACAGCGAATCCCAACCAATCAGGGTTCGCGAAGCTGTGGAAATGGCGGGTGGGAAAACCCTGCCGATAATTATAAGAGCTGATGCAAAAGCGCACCATGTAGTGTGCGGCAGCTCTGATACTAACGCAGGGGTGAGTTAATTTTTGAATTCATTCTTTGCAACAATCTAGATGTTATTAATGTCGGTTCGGAACCCAATTTTGCTGTGATAAACAGAAAGGAGGTTCTGAATATCACGCTAGTTAGCACTAAGCATTCGGAACTGATAAGATGATGGAGTATATCGCAATATTGCTCATTCTCTGATCACAGGTATATTGAATTCGAAATAGGAATTCAGGAGAGGGGAGTAATAACCAGAAGAAACAGGAGGAAGACGGATTGGGAGATGCAGGGTAGCTTTCTCTCAGATCTTCTTCCGGATCCTCTGACCATACAGGAGTGTGAGGTCATTGAGAGGGCTGTGGAGATATTAATTGGTTCTTTCGAAACGGCCATGTCAGGTTCATGCAGGCCTAGTCCGTGTCGGGGTAAAAGTAAGCCACCATGGTGGAATCTGGAGATAGCGAAGGCTCGAAAGCAGTCTCGTAGACTTTTTAATGAGGCCAAAAGGCTGGATAACTGGTCACAATACAAAGCCTCGGTGAATAAATTCAAGAACCTGATAAGGAATGCGAAGCGGAGTTCATAGAAGTTCTTTTGCAGTGGTGTGGAAGGAGGCTTCGCAAAATCCTATCTAGCACCCAGCCCATACCAAGTTTCATTAAGAAACAGTGTGGTAGCTGGACAATCAGCGGACACGAATACCGTTACGAAATGAAAGTGAAAGCTAAAATTTAAGCTCTTGAAAAATATCAAAAATATAATTAAAAAAAGTCCTTAAAAATAAAAAAAATATATAAACAATAAAAATAAACACTTACTACAATAAAAGAAAAGAAAATTAACTCCAAACATTAAATTTTACTGTGTTAATAACTTTTTATATTTGACCAGCCATGGCTGAGTGTCACAAATGTAGAAATACAATAGGTGGTGAATCGGGAATAAATTGTGCAGGCGTCTGCAATAAAATATTCCACTGTTCAACTAAATGCGCTGGAATTGATCAATATTCAGCCAAGATATTAGAATCAGGAAATTTTGTTCGTTTTATGTGCGACGATTGTTTTCAATATATACATAATGTTGATATGGTATTAAAAGAAATCCAAGATGGTGTAAACAAAAACAAACAGAACTTAATAGAATATAAAAACGAATTTGCTTTTGCAGTGAGCCAGAATGAAAATGAAATAAAACAATTGCTGGAGGTTATTGAAGGAAGGTATGAAGAAAGGCTAAGAAAAATAGATGCAGCTCAGAAAATATGTGAACAAAATGTATCAGAAATAAGAAAAATTTATGGTGTAATAAATGAATATGAAAATAAAAATAAAAACTTTTGTAATACAATCGAAGAAAGCAATGTAAGAATGCAGAATAATACAACCAAAGCTTTAAAAGAAACAAATGATAAAAAAAACTAGCATTTGCTGAAACAGTTAAGAAAGAAATAGTGTTGCCAGAGTTGATAAATCAAGTGCCACTTATAATTAAGCCAAAAGAAAAACAAAAAACAGAAAAACCAAAAGACCTAAACAATAGGGTGAACTCAATTGACCTAAAAATTACTAATGTAGAAAATAGAAATAATGGTACGCTAATCATACACAGTGAAAATAATGAAGAAAGGGAAAAAATAAAACTAGCAATCCAAAATGAAATGAGTGAAAATAATTATGTAATTAAAGTACCAAGTAATAATGAAATGAATGTCACAATAACGGACATGTCCCTAAAATACTCAAATGCAGAATTAATTGAAAAAATTAAAAAACAAAATGAAGTTGTAAAGAACAGTAATATAACAAGTAAGAGTGTAGTATATTCGGCTGGGCCGAATCTAAAATACCCTTCACGATAGTCACGAATATGTATAGTATATTAAAAATGTGACCTGAATATGCTCGGTTATATATGAACCGATATCGGAATTTTCTATTTTCTGTATTTTAGTAACGTTCTGTTATAACGAGAAGCTTTTGAGCACAACAAATTGTTTAAGTTCGCTTACGCGACATTTTCATGAAAAACCCGGTTTAGGCTATATCTCGGGTATATATGGACCGATATCAGAAATTTTAATTTTCTCTATTTTCGTAACCTTCTTTTATAACAAGAACTGCTTTTCAGCAAAAAAAAAATGTTATTGGAAAAATCGGTTCAGGCTATATCTCGAGTATATATGGACCGATATCGGATATTTACTTTTTCCATATTTATATAACCTTATTTCATTACCAGAACTGCTTTTGAGCACAAAAAAGTTGTTAAAATTCGCTTACTCGGCATTTTCATGAAAACCCCGGTTTGGGCTATATCTCGGGTATATATATATCGATATCGGAACTGCTTTAAGGCGAAAAAAGTTGTTCAAGTTCGCTTACGGGGCATTTTCATGAAAACCACGGTTTAGGCTCTATCTCTGATATATATGGACCGATATCAGAAATTTTCATTTCCCATATTTATATAACCTTATTTCATTACCAGAACTGCTTTTGAGCACAAAAAAGTTGTTTAAATTCGCTTACTCGGCATTTTCATGAAAACCCCGGTTTGGGCTATATCTCGGGTATATATGGACCGATATCGGAAATTTTCATTTTTCATATTTATATAACATTATTTCATTACCAGAACTGCTTTTAAGCAAAAAAAAGTTGTTTAAGTTCGCTTACGCGGCATTTTCATGAAAAACCCGGTTTAGGCTATATCTCGGGTATATATGGACCGATATCAGAAATTTTAATTTTCTCTATTTTCGTAACCTTCTTTTATAACAAGAACTGCTTTTCAGCAAAAAAAAAATAAAATGTTATTGGAAAAATCGGTTCAGGCTATATCTAGAGTATATATGGACCGATATCGGATATTTACTTTTTCCATATTTATATAACCTTATTTCATTACCAGAACTGCTTTTGACCACAAAACAGTTGTTTAAGTTCGCTTACGCGACATTTTCATGAAAAACCCGGTTTAGGCTATATCTCGGGTATATATGGACCGATATCAGAAATTTTAATTTTCTCTATTTTCGTAACCTTCTTTTATAACAAGAACTGCTTTTCAGCAAAAAAAAAAAAAAAATGTTATTGGAAAAATCGGTTCAGGCTATATCTAGAGTATATATGGACCGATATCGGATATTTACTTTTTCCATATTTATATGACCTTATTTCATTACCAGAACTGCTTTTGAGCACAAAAAAGTTGTTTAAATTCGCTTACTCGGCATTTTCATGAAAACCCCGGTTTGGGCTATATCTCGGGTATATATGGACCGATATCGGAAATTTTCATTTTTCATATTTATATAACATTATTTCATTACCAGAACTGCTTTTAAGCAAAAAAAAGTTGTTTAAGTTCGCTTACGCGGCATTTTCATGAAAACCCCGTTCCAGGCTATATCTGCGGTATATATGGACCGATATCGGAAATTTTCATTTTTCATATTTATATAACCTTATTTTGTTACCAGAACCGCTTTTAAGCAAAAAAAGTTGTTTAATTTCGCTGACGCGGCATTTTCATGAATAACCCGTTCTAGGCTATATCTCGGGTATATATGGACCGATATGGGAAATTTTCATTTTCCATATTTATATAACTTTATTTCATTACCAGAACTGCTTTTGAGCACAAAAATGTTATTTTAATTTGCTTACGCGACACTTTTATATAAAACCCGGTCTAGGCTATATCTCGGGTATATATGGACCGACATCGAAAATTTTCATTTTTCATATTTATATGACCCTATTTCATTACCGGAACTGTTTTTAAGCAAAAAAAGATGTTTAAGTTCACTTACGCGACATTTTCATTAAAACCGCAGTTTAGGCTATATCTCGGGTATATATGGACCGATATCGGAAATTTTCATTTTCCATATTTATGTAACCTTATTTCATTACCAGAACTGCTTTTGAGCAAAAAAAAAAGTTGTTTAAGTTCGCTTACGCGACATTTTCATGAAAAACCCGATTTGGGCTATATCTCGGGTATATATGGACCGATATCGGAAATTTTCATTTTCCATATTTATGTAGCCTAATTTCATTACTAGAACTGTTGTTTAAGTTCGCTTACGCGGCATTTTCATGAAAACCCCGGTCTAGGCCATATCTCGGGTATATATGGACCGATATCGGAAATTTTAATTTTCCATATTTATGTAACCTAATTTCATTACCAGAACTGCTTTTGAGCACAAAAAAGTTGTTTAAGTTCGCTTACGCTACATTTTTATGAAAACCCCGGTCTAGGCTATATCTCGGGTATATATGGACCGATATGGGAAAAAAATTTTTTGCCTTTTAGTCACCTTGCTTAATGAGTCTGTGAAGTTTGAAGCAAAACAAACAACTTTTTTTGTCCAAAATTTCCATACAAAATTTCAAAACTTCATGGCTTTTTTCGGAATTTTGAATATATCTCAGCTATACGTGGACCGATATTACTGAATTTCAATAGCAAACACATGGCGAAACACATGGTGAAAGAAAAAATTTCTAAGTCTAATGGTTTTCTCAGAAACGGTATTTCAACTGAATCAGAATATATGTATATACTTTATAGGGTCGCAAAAAAAAACTGTAGAAATTACAAACGGAATCACAGACTTATATATACCCTTAACATTTTTGTGAAGGGTATAAAAATTGTTAAGACATATGAAACTAAAAAGAATAACTACAGGAAATATAAGGCTAAAATTGTAACTGATAATGAATCGTACACAAAATTGTTATCAGCTCAAAAAATAAACATTGGATGGGAAAAATGTCGAGTATTCGATGGAATTGAAATATTAATGTGTTTTAAATGCAGAGGATATAATCACAAAGCTAGAGATTGCAGAAATCAAGAAATATGCTACAAAGTCATAGCAACCACAATTCGAAGGAATGTGGTATTAAAGTAGTACCAAAATGCATAAATTGTATAAAGTCAAATCAGAAATTTCATTTGGGCTTAGATGAAAACCACAGTACTTTAAGCAAAGAATGCCCAGTCTATCGAAATAAATTAAGAATAAAAATGAGAATGATTGGCTTTAATATATAACAATCAAAATGTGTTAACGGTGTATATACGAATGCACAAGCGTTATTAAACAATTTCAATAAAATAGAGGTACTTGCAGAATTGGAAAACCATGAATTTATTATGTTATCAGAGACTCATTTAACAACTGATGTGGAAGAACAGGAATACCAATTATGTAATTACGATTCATATGTGACTTTTTCGAACTCTGTAAGAACAGGTGGTGTAATAATATATTTTAAAACAGAATGCAAAGTAGAAAAACTTTGTGAAAAAGTAGAAGAAACAAAATACTGGATGTGTGCTTATATTGCGAAAAATAAAACTACAAAGTTTCTGATTATGGCGGTATATAGGTCTCCAAGTTGCAGAGAAGTTGAATTTTGCGATGCTTTTGAAGAAATAACTGAACATATATGTGAAACAAACTACGATATTATTATAGCGGATGATTTTAATGTAGGCTGGTGTAAGAATGAAACATATAAGAATAGAATACAGAGAACTTTGAATATTAATGGACTCAAGCAAATAGTTGCAGAATACACTCGAGTGACAGAGAATACAAAAACCTTAATAGATTTTGTTATAACAAATAATAAAAACGTATTCATAAAAAATAGTAATGAACATAAAATAGCAGATCATGAAACAATAGAAATAAATATAAATAATGATAAACCAGTAAAAAAGTAATTAGACATATTTAATTATAATAAACATTTGTTTAGTATTGAAATTAGGAATGCCATAAACAATATTGAAACTAGCAGCGTAAATAACCTCAAATATAGTATTGATAATTGTATTGAAAGCACTATAAAAAAATTTACTTAAAAAAAAAAACTATAAACGAAAAAAGTATTAAAAAGAAGTGGTTTAGTAGAGAATTAAAAGATCTAAAAAGGGAGAAAAACATTAAATATCATGTCGCAAAAGCAGAGAACACAAGAGAGTCATGGAGCAAAAACAAATGTGGACAAAAATAAAAGAATTAGTGATAAACAAAAAACAAAATGTGATACAATCTGCGATATTTAATCAATTAGAATGTAAGGATAACTATATAATAGCCAATAAATTTAACAATTACTTTGTTGGCAGTATTAAATCAATTAACCAGACAATAGAACAAGTGCAATATGTAAATCATATACCTGTAATAAATAATAAATTTAAATTTCGTGCAATAAATTTAATCGTGCCCAAAAAAATATGTAAAGATATTAAAAACAAACCTGACTTTAACAATGTATCAGTAAGATTAATAATGGATAATTGGCAAAATAATAATGAATATTATAAATAAGTCGTTTGAAACAGGAGAGTTCCCAGAAAGCTGGAAAATATCGGTAATAACACCAATAGAAAAAATTGCAAAAACAAAAAAATTATTGAAAAAGTAGTTAAATTGCAATTGGAAGATTATTTCAAAAAAAATAATATATTTTCGAAATACCAATCGGGATTCAGGAAAAATTTCTCATGCGAAGCTACAGTGAATTATATAATTAATAAATGGAAATATGTGGCAAAAAATAAAAGAATTATGGCTATTTTTTAAGACTTTAAACGAGCTTTCGAAACGATTGATCGGGACATATTACTACAAAAATTATACCAGTACGGAATACAAGAAATTGAACATAAATGCTTCGAATCCTATCTAACCGGTAGAAAACAAATGGTGAAAGTAAACAATGTCAAATCTAAATACATAGGCAATGATTATGGTGTTCCCCAAGGATCTATACTAGGTGCCTTACTTTTCATTATCTATATAAATGATATTCCAAATGTAATAGAAAACTCTGAAATAATACTATATGCGGACAATACATTAATTTTCTCAGAAGGACACACAGATGAACAATGCTATAGCAATATGAAGTATGATATAAATAATATTAATAAATGGCTTAAAATTAAATGAAAATAAAACTAAAATAATGCAAATAAATATGAATAATGAATCAACATTTACAATTAATGATCAAATAATAGAAAAACTAAATTAAATTAAATATCTCGGGTTTATAATTGATTACAAATTAAAGCTAAATAATCATATTGATTACATATGCAAAAAAAATTGGTAAAAAAATTGACTTCTTCAAAAGAATACGCAACAAAATATCCACAACCACTGCAATAAATAAGTATATACAACACTATAATTAAACCACATTTTGAATTCGGCTCAACAATATTATATACGTGCTGTAGTAGCGGTCAAATAGAAAGACTTCAAAAATTACAAAATAAAGGAATGAGATCAATATTAAAATGCAATAGATAAACACCAATAGAAGGAATGCTAAATGCGCTTAAATGGCTGAATATTAAACAAAGGTTAGAAATTAATACACTCGAATTTATACACAAGATGAAAACAGGAAATGCCCCAGAAAATACCTCATCGAGCAAACTAGATTTCTAGATATTTTCGCCAAATCTATTTTTTTAAATTTCCGACCTCAAACCAAAACTTTTTGCGTTAGTTATTTTAAATAAAAATTTAAATTCGTTGACAAAAACCTCTACGTCGGGAATTATGTTTTCGAATTGGGAAGCAATTTCAAAATAATTAATATCTTCTTTCGATTTTATAAAACTTGGGTTTAAAAAATTATAAGGCTTTCAATCTTTTATCTTAAATATCTATCCTTGATATAATTTCATTACCTGGCAGGTCTGTTCCAAATAGCCCGAATTTGCCAATGAAGTGACTCCCACGCATATTTTTTGCATATCACCCAATTTCCACCCACTGTAAAGTTTTCCCTGAGAAACAATCTACTACAGCATTTCCTGATTTCGATAGTACTCATTTGTACCTTTAATTTGATGTACAACAATACCTGGCAGGTCTGTTCCAAATTGCCCAAATGTGCTAATGAAGTGACTCCCACGCTTATTTTTTGCGTATTACCCAACTTCCATCCACTGTAAAATTTTCCCTGAGAAACAATCTATTACAGCACTTCCAGATTTCACTAGTCCTCATCTATACCTTGAATTTGATGTACAACAGTACCTGGCAGGTCTGTTCCAAATAGCCCGAATGTGCCAATGAAGTGACTCCCACGCATATTTTTTGCATATCACCCAAATTCCACCCACTGTACAATTTTCCCTGAGAAACAATCTACTACAGCATTTCCAGATTTCGATAGTATTCATTTATACCTTTAATTTGATGTACAACAATACCTGGCTGGTCTGTTCCAAATTGCCCAAATGTGCTAATGAAGTGACTCCCACGCATATTTTTTGCGTATTATCCAACTTCCACCCACTGTAAAATTTTCCCTGAGAAACAATCTATTACAGCACTTCCAGATTTCAATAGTCCTCATCTATACCTTTAATTTGATGTACAACAGTACCTGGCAGGTCTGTTCCAAATAGCCCGAATGTGCCAATGAAGTGACTCCCACGCATATTTTTTGCATATCACCCAACTTCCACCCACTGTAAAATTTTCCCTGAGAAACAATCTACTACAGCACTTCCAGATTTCAATAGTCCTCATCTATATCTTGAATTTGATGTACAACAGTACCTGGCAGGTTTGTTCCAAATAGCCCGAATGTGCCAATGAAATGACTCCCACGAATATTTTTTGCATATTACCCAACTTCCACCCACTGTAAAATTTTCCCTGCGAAACAATCTACTACAGCATTTCCAGATTTCGATAGTACTCATTTATACCTTTAATTTGATGTACAACAATACCTGGCAGGTCTGTTCCAAATTGCCCAAATGTGCTAATGAAGTGACTCCCACGCATATTTTTTGCGTATTACCCAACTTCCACCCACTGTAAAATTTTCCCTGAGAAACAATCTACTACAGAACTTCCAGACTTTAATAGTCCTCATTTATACCTTTAATTTGGTGCACAACAGTATTTGGCAGGTCTGTTCCAAATAGCCCAAATGGGCCAATGAAGTGACTCCAATGCATATTTTTTGCGTACCACCCACTGTATAATTTTCCCTGAGAAACAATCTACTACAGCACTTCCAGATTTCAATAGTCCTCATTAATTCCTTTAATATGATGTACAACAGTACCTGGCAGGTCTGTTCCAAATAGCCCAAATGTGCCAATGAAGTGACTCCCATGCATATTTTTTGCGTACCACCCAAATTCCACCCACTGTAAAATTTTCCCTGAGAAACAATCTATTACAGCACTTCCAGATTTCATTCCTCATCTATACCTTTAATTTGATGTACAACAGTACCTGGCAGGTCTTTTCCAAATAGCCCGAATGTGCCAATGAAGTGACTCCCACGCATATTTTTTGCATATCACCCAACTTTCACCCACTGTATAATTTTCCCTGAGAAACAATCTACTACAGCATTTTCTGATTTCGATAGTAGTCATTTATACCTTTAATTTGATGTACAACAATACCTGGCAGGTCTGTTCCAAATAGACCAAATGTGCCAATGAAGTGTCTCCCACGCATATTTTTTGCGTACCACCCAAATTCCACCCACTGTAAAATTTTCCCTGAGAAACAATCTACTACAGCACTTCCAGATTTTAATAGTCCTCATTTATACCTTTAATTTTCCGTGTTGGAGTCGTCATACTCCCATCGGACGCGTCCCCAGGTGGCGGATAGGGGAGGACGGGGGCATTCACATATATGACCATGACACAAACTTGGCTTATATGTGAATACTCCAGGTCCTGGGCTCGAGGGGAACATAAGGCAGAGGAATCATACCAATCCGCTGTCATGTGCTAACCTCGGGTCAGGTGGCATACACCCCGAATACCACGAGGTATATGAGACCCGCCATGCCAACGAGATCCGGAATCCATACTTCAACTTTTGCAGATGACACAGCTTTTTTTAGCGTTCATGAAAACCATCAAGAAGCTTCACGAAATTTGCAGCAGTATATTTCAATATTAGAGAAATGGTTGAAACTTTGGAAAATAAAAGTTAATGAACAAAAATGTACTCACGTTACATTCACACTGCATAAGCAAACATGTTCGGCTCTCCAAATTAACAATACACCTATTCCGCAGCATAATGAAGTTAAATACCTTGGTATTTACCTCGACCGTAGGCTAACGTGGAAGCCTCACATTGATGCGAAAGTCACTCAGTTGAAATTGAAAGCAGCGCAACTAAATTGGCTTATGGGCAGAAATTCGACACTGAAGTTGGACTGCAAACTTTTGTTATATAACGCAATTTTAAAGCCTATATGGTGCTACGGAGTTCAATTATGGGGAACCGCCTCAACATCTAACATTGAAAAAATTCAAAGACGACAAAACCAAATTCTTCGTACGATTACTGCAGCTCCATGGTACGTAAGAAACTCACGAATTCACAAGGATCTGTGTGTTCCGCTGGTAACTGACGTGTTCTCTAAGTATGCCACAAGGTATATCAGTAAACTGGAACTTCACCCAAATCCTCTTGCACGCAACATACTTAATTTTGGCGGCCACTCTCGGTTGAGAAGAAGGGATACCCTGGCCACCATCAGAACGTTAAATAGGTGATTCTACCGATATTATTCGCGCGAAATGAAACTCTTTTGTCTAGCAGTGGCTGGACTTAAATAACTTTTATATTTAGTATTAAGATTTGAATACTTATTGTTAGTTCATATTTTGAAGATTCAATAAATAAATGAATGACAAAAAAAAAAAAAAAAAAAAAATATGAGACCCGCGGACCAAAATGTCCCACTGAAGGCCAAGGTTGTAGAAGCTGCGCCGAGGGTCTGTGTGGCTAGTCAGTGGATAAAAAAGACTAGTTGCGAGTAGTTTCTCCTCCGGTCTAGGGCACGGACCGGTTGTAGTTTGTAGTTGCCTAGTCCATACACGCCGTCACTGTATGGATGGTCCTTTCTTTACTGGCCTACTCGTGGGAACAAAATGAATTTAAATTTAAACAAAACAAAAACAAATAAAACAGAACAAAACACGACAGTCCATCAGGCTGGCAAACCCAAGCTGATGGACTGTCGTCAAAAACCGGTCAAACCCTCAATGGGAACCGTAAACAGCAGTAGTCAGATGCACGAAGCTGAAAGGCCTAATACATCGACTGCTGCAATACCAAAAACAAAAGCTGAAAACACAGCAATACAGTGCGGGGTGTGCCTAAAAAGCCAAAAACAATGCGAATTACTCGGACGTGCCAGGGAGCTCAAAACTGGTAAAGCCAACAACATCCGGAAAAACCCCGGATGTGCTAGCCAGCAGAGAGCGAACTGGACAATCCACGTCCAATACAACACAAATGGTGGAGCGGGAGCAAATCACCAGCTCCC
This sequence comes from Thecocarcelia acutangulata, assembly GCA_914767995.1. NCBI lineage: Eukaryota > Metazoa > Arthropoda > Insecta > Diptera > Tachinidae > Thecocarcelia > Thecocarcelia acutangulata. The sequence goes on along the minus strand of OU612099.1, from coordinate 7,535,698 downwards.
GCAAAACCTTGTTGAAAATCAGAGCGGCTCGACGATATGTCGAAAAGCTCGGAAATGCAGCCGAAGAGTCTATGTCAAGCAATGACAAACAATGCTTGGCATGGGCTAAGGCATATATAGCCGAAAACCCGGATCCGGATGTCGCTACTGTCGTCGAGGCAGCTTGCAAAAGGCAACGGTCCGCGGAAGAAACACCCAATCCGAGCAAAAAGCCGAGGAAGGGGTCCTTGGTCATCAACAGACCTTACAGTGAGGTTGCAAAAAACCCACTGAACAGGGCTGTTGTTGATCGAAGCAACTCTGACGGAGCAATCACCCGCGAAAAGTGGGGGTTGATCAGCCAGAGATTGCTGGATAACTTCGTAAAGGCGCTCGAATGTAGCACCGGTCCCCCACCACAATTCACTGATGCAGGGTGGATTTAGGGCCGAGTTAAACATATTTCATGTGTCGACGAGAAATCGGCCAGCGCCATGAAAGAAGTTATAGCATCACTAGGGGAAGTGTGGCCCGGAGCACAGCTGGAGTTGATTTTGGTCACCGACATCCCTCGTCGGCCAAGAGCGGCTGCAGTTGTTCCTGCGGAGCCACATGAACCTGATGCGATTCTCCGGATCTTTCAGGCCGCGAACCCTGACCTCCCCACACAAGACTGGAAGGTAGTCAGTGTCGCGGAGACTAAAGGATCCAGTAGGAAGGTGGTTGTGGTCCTTAACAAGGAGTCTCTGCCGTTACTCCGAGACAGACAGGGCATGGTTTTCTATGGATACCAAGGAACCAGGCTTTGTCTGTATCGGGGTGATGACAAGATGGACCACAACTCCGACAAAAAAGCCAAAGAGCCCACAGAAGTGCAGGATGTGGAGGTCGAGGGGGATTCCCATTCAACACAGAGCTCACAATCAAACTCTAGTTTGGTTGGAGGGTTCTTTGGAGGATTGGAAAACGCCACAGTTGATGATGAGGACAGTCTTCTGGATTCCGATCCGGAGAATGCCACCATCATCAACTTCGACCTCGACACCATATAAACGATGAAGGTTACACAAATTAACCTTCATCACAGTAAAGCAGCGTCAGCTAGCTTTGTGTATCGTCTCGCCAAGCGAGACGTTGATATTGCGCTGGTGCAAGAGCCATGGACAAACAATGGCAAGATCCTTGGACTAGGCGCGAAGGGCTACAAATTAATATATGCAGCAAAGTCAGGTAATAGGGATATAACCATAAGATCCTGTATCATAGCCAAAAAGCACATAAATATCTTCATTTTATCTGATTACAGTGATGAAGATACCGTAACTGCCACGACGGATGTAGGGGGATCCAACATATGGATCTTATCATGCTACATGGCTCATGGCAAGGATGAATCACCACCAGGCAAGCTGGTGGAAAAAGCGGTAAGAGACGCCAAAACCAAAAGCATACCGTGCATTATAGGCGCGGATGCGAATGCACACCACCTGATCTGGGGAAGCTCAGACACAAACAAAAGAGGTGAGAATTTAATAGAATTTATTCTAGATAATGATTTAGTAATTTTAAATCAAGGGAACAAACCCACTTTCGTGACTTCGAACAGGCAAGAGGTGTTAGATATTACGCTTGCCAGTTCGAATATCGCAGATCAAATACAGGAATGGAGAGTGTCAGAGGACTGCTCCTTTTCCGATCACTGCTATTTAGATTTCAAAATAAGCAAACAACATAGAATAACATTCTATCGTAACAGGCGGAGAACGGACTGGGGAAAACAGAGAGAATTCCTGAGTAGAGACCTAGCCCAATTCCCGACCATAACCAATGTCATAGACATTGAAAGATCAGTGGGGAAACTCAATGACGCTTTCAAGAACGCCACAAGACGATCTTGTACACTATCTGTAAAAAGGGAAAATAGCAGACCTAATTGGTGGTCAGCAGAACTGTCTGAGACAAAAAAGAAATGTCGTAGGCTTTTTAATGAAGCTAAAAGAACAGGTAACTATGATGACTATAAAGCTTCGGTGAACAAATACAAAAATCTAATACAAAAGGCAGATGGATGTTGGACCACAAATTGCGAGGAATCGCTTGAAGAATTAATGAACACCCATTTTCCGGGTAATCAGACATTGAGAGCGAACGATAGTTCTCCCCTGCCACACGCCCGGAATGCAGTATATCTGGTTATAACAAAAGAGATGCTGCACTGGGCAATCAAGAGTTTCCAACCGTTCAAATCACCAGGACCGGATGGAATCATTCCTGCAGATCTCCAGAATAATCTGGATCTGATCACACCCTGGCTCCTCGAGATATATAGAGCAGCCCTAAACTGGTCGTACATTCCAACAGAATGGACCAAAAGTAACGTAATCTTCATCCCAAAGGGAGGGAAAACGTCACATACTAAAGCAAAGGAGTATAGGCCAATTAGTCTGACATCCTTTCTTTTAAAAACGCTAGAGAGGATCATAGATATACATATAAGGTCCAATATAAGCAAAAACCAGTTGTCGCCATCTCAGCATCCCTACACAAAGGGCAGATCAGTTGAAACGGCGCTACATAGTTTGGTCAGTCATATTGAACGGGCCAATCAATACAAAAACTATACCTTAGTGGCCTTCATGGATATTGAAGGTGCTTTCAATAATGTCGAGACACAGGCGGTCATAGATGCACTTGACGGTCTGAAAGTTGATCGACCTACAATCATGCTCATTACGAGCATACTAAAGCGCAGAACTATAACTGCAACAATGGGGAACTCCAGAATTACGAGAAAAGTATGCAAGGGTACACCCCAGGGAGGGGTACTATCCCCCCTCTTGTGGAATGTTGTAGTGAATACTCTGCTTAACGATCTAGATAAAAATAAGATAAAGACTGTAGCCTACGCCGATGACGTAGCGATTGCAGTCTCTGGTACCCGTTTAGACACCATAACAGAGCAGTTGGAATACGCTCTGAAGATGGTAAGTCAATGGAGCGTACAATGCGGACTAAAGACAAATCCAGCGAAAACGGAAATCGTACTTTTTACTAAGAAGTATAAAATTCCACATTTCACACCTCCAAAAATGGATGGTACCGCACTTATCCTATCGAATAAGGCAAAATACCTAGGCGTCATTCTTGACAGCAAACTATCATGGAAAGAGAACATACAGGCTAGAGTAACCAAGGCTACAATAGCCATCTATCTATGTAAAAAAGCAATAGGCTCAACATGGGGCATACAACCAAAAGGAGTTGTGTGGCTTTATGACATGGTTATAAAACCGATAATATTTTATGGAGTATCAGTATGGTGGAAATCACTGGACTCCGCAACCAATAGACTGCAAATTGAAAAAGTCAGTCGAATCATGGCAATACTGACCACAGAGGCCATGAGGACAACTCCAACCAAAGCACTTCTTGCAATTATGAGCTGGATGCCATGTGAATTAGAAGCCAGGCAGATAGCACTAAAAGCCGCGATCAGGTTGAACGCGACAGGAGCATGGACCCACAGACCGTGGGGACATGCCAATATACTGGAAATTGGAAAGGACCTAATCCCCGATCTAATTGACTACTGCATCCCAAAACCATTCCTCTCAAGGAGCTTTGGCTACCAAATTGAGGAATCCCCCCCTAGAATCTGGATACTTCTATGTCTACACGGATGGGTCCAGAAAGGGGGAAAGGGTTGGGGGTGGCGTTTACATAGAAGAATTTAACACTAAAATATCCTTCAGATTATCAGATGGATGCAGTGTTCTTCAGGCTGAAATATCGGCCATAAATAAAGCGGCCAGATGGTTGACGTTTTACAAGATATTCGGTAGGGATATCATGATAGTAACGGACAACAAGGCCGCCATCAAATCCCTGATTGGAATATACACCAATTCTAGTCTAGTCCAGGAATGCCGGACATCTTTAAACAAGATGGCGAGACATTCTAACATAACCCTAAAATGGGTACGTGGACATGGGTCCAGCAATGGCAACAACATCGCCGACGACTTAGCCAAAAAAGGGACAACCCTAGAAGATAGGGATATAGACCCCTTTTGCGGACAACCATTAACAGCGTGCTGGAAAAGAATAAAACTCCACACACTGGAACGTGCACAAGAAAAGTGGCTCACAGAGCCCACATGCCTTATATCAAGGGACTTGTGGCCGCATATTAACTCTAAGAGAACGTGGGAGCTACTAAAACTGCCCAGATCTCAACTAAGAGTGACTGTAGCAGTCATCACTGGCCTTTGCCCGTTTGGGAACCATGCCAGGAGACTAGGACTACCCCATAACGACTTCTGTAGAAGCTGCCAAGACGAGGAGGAGGACGAGACGATCCTTCACCTCCTCGGCACATGCCCGGCATTGGAGCATCATCGTCTAAGACACTTAGGCGAGCGAAGCTTCAATAGCCTATCTTGTCTGGCCTCGATCAAACCGACCGCGCTAGCCTCTTTCATAAGAAGCTGCGGATGGCTAGTATAGCAGCATGTAACGCTACACTAAAAGGTTCCCGCCTCTCCGTTCCACCACCGCCCATCCTTTCCTCTCACTATATTCCTATAACTTCTTTTCTTCACTCCACTATCCTATTTTTTTTCAGGCAATCACAAAGGGAACGAGTACAGGACCCAAGTGAGCTGGACAACCTAGATTATTCCGGGGTACCCAGCGGCCTGCCTACCTAACCTAACCTACCTTTAATTTGATGTACAACAGTATTTGGCAGGTCTGTTCCAAATAGCCCAAATGGGCCAATGAAGTGACTCCCATGCATATTTTTTGCGTACCACCCAAATTCCACCCACTGTATAATTTTCCCTGAGAAACAATCTACTACACCACTTCCAGATTTTAATAGTCCTCATTTAATGCTTTAATTTGATGTACAACAGCATTTGGCAGGTCTGTTCCAAATAGCCCAAATGGGCCAATGAAGTGACTCCCATGCATATTTTTTGCGTACCACCCAAATTCCACCCACTGTATAATTTTCCCTGAGAAACAATCTACAACAGCACTTTCTAAATTCAATAGTCCTCATTTATACCTTTAATATGATGTACAACAGTACCTGGCAGGTCTGTTCCAAATAGCCCAAATGTGCCAATGAAGTGACTCCCATGCATATTTTTTGGGTACCACCCAAATTCCACCCACCATAAAATTTTTCCGGATAAACAAGAGTCTAGTAGCTCCCATTTAGGCCTATAATTTGATATACAGAAATACTTGCCAGGATTGTGTTGGATATTTCTATAATTCATTAAATATACTTCAATGCTCATACTCGTATATGAGGTCCACATAAATTCCATCACGGATAACAAGCTTCCAGAGAAATAACTGAGTAAAGTCTCAACGGATTTAAATACTGTTTGTTAAGGGGTTTCGTTGAGTGTAGGACGATGTCGGGCAGGTCTCTTAGTTTTGCCCATTTTACGCTTAACATTTTTTAGAAATTTCAAAATTTTTTTACAATATTTCATGATGCACTGCGCTTTACCAATGGGTTGATGGTCACATTTTTTCGCATATGAAATTGTCTTTCGAATGATCTTTTGAAAGATGTTTTAAATTTTTTCAACATCTGTTCCATAAGGACCACAGAACGCTCTAAACATCTCCCTTTTATCTCTATTTCATGAAGACCCAATTTTGCATCCACTGTAGATCGGAGCCTGAGAAACAACTGGAT